>CM035407.1:19058433-19730933 GCA_020310875.1 Ceratopteris richardii | reverse complement strand
CTTTTTCATGACACATCAGTAACCTTTTGCTGATGTGGCGTCGAACACAAGATATTTATCAGATTTTTGCAGAAATTTCAGAAAGAGGTTTCTTTTTTTTTTTGTGTGTGTGTGTTTGCATTTCAAGTTCATTCTTTAAGATATGTTGTGCACAATATATTTTTAAGTCATGTTGTACTTTCAAAGACCATGTACACAAGGGTGAACTTCTTCGAGTACAGGATACACGTGAGGCAGAGAGGCGTAGGAAAGCCCGAAGGCTCCGTACACAAATCAAAGGTCTCTTGGAACGTGCATCACCCGATGCATATGTAGCTGGATTATGTAGAGAGCTTGGATATGATATGATGCGCTTCACTCGAGCATGCAGAGTTGGGAAAGATACCACCAGATCACGACCGTAGCGCATCACTCGAGCATGGAGAGTTTGGAAAGATACCACCAGACCACGACCGTAGCTGGATTATGTAGAGAGCTTGGATATGATATAATGCCCTTCACTCGAGCATGAGAGTTAGGAAAGATACCACCAGACCACAACCACCTATACTCAGTTTAGAAAACGATCACAACCACCTATCAGTTTAGAAAACGGTCTTGCATTCCTCAGCCGATTTCCGAGCCTTGCTAGTCTTTTGTAAAACATAAGTTCCAGTGCCTTGCTACTACTGATAATGATGATGACGATAATATGTTTTTGATATTCTTCAGGGATATGTAGCTCTAAGCGGACATTGATTTTACGTTCTTACAGGGTACTGCGTTCCCTATTCTTTTGGTGCTATAAATCGGGATTCTATTACACCTAAGATACCTAGGATCATCTAATTTAGTACATCAGCAGTACCTATTTCAGCTTGCCCTCATTTAATTAGATGCAGAGTCTCTGGTTGTCTGTGCTGTACTGGACTTCGTACCGGATCCATTGTGATGCAGCTTATTTGGTCTTTAGGTCCTTATGACCTTTCGAAGGGGCATACGAAATCCTTTTATCTCACTTCTTTATTTTACTTTCGCGCGTCGGTTTGCCTGCTCTTAAAAAACGTAGAATGAAATTTGTGAACGATTCATGTCGCGATTGTTGGTTATTACTGAAGTACCTACTGTATTTTTACATGGCATAAAGAAAGCTCTAATAGTTTGTGAGGTTTTCTTGATCCCTATGGCTCTTACAAATCGTGCGACGAAGGTTATTGCGTACTATCTACATAACAAAATTTGCATTTGATAACTTGGTGATCTGTGCTCATTTTTTGTTGCAGAGGGACCTTCAAAGGGAGTTGGAGCAGAGAGAGTCTGGCAGAATCCGTCAATCCCGGAGAGAATTCTCCGGTTCAGGTGGTGGCAGGTATGAAGATTGCTGATTAGGCATGAAAAAAGAAAATGGCTCTTTATCTTTATTTAATCCTGTGATATTTTTTTTAGCCGTCCTCGAGAAAGATGCTCTTTATCTTTATTTAATCCTGTGATATTTTCTTTAGCCGTCCTCGAGAAAGATACCGTGAAAGGGAAGGCGGAAGGTCCAGTCAGGATGTTAGATCGAGCATAGTGGTTGCTCGTGAAAATAGCACCACTCCTCCAGCCACGCCGACTGCAGGTTTCCTTATGATCCCCACTTAAGATTTTGGATTGAATAAGATGGTATCTTTCGATAGCAAAACATATTCCAGTCATTCGTCAGCGTTTTGACAGGTTCACGATCACGATAGGGGATACATGATGTTTTACACAAATGGGGGTGCAAAAAGGAATGAACGCCACAAACAAGGTCTTTAAGCGAAGGATCCTGAGTTCAAGAACAAGCACAATTCATCGGTCAGGGAAGAACAAATACAAACCGTGGAGTATGGGAAGGAAAATTTGTCGGTCGACGATGTCAGTGCTTAATGCCATCTTAAAATGTTATTGGAAGACCCAAAACAAAAAGGGCTGACCAAGAAGAGTGGCTCTTATGGATAAGCAGCTTATGTAGTGAGCAAAGGGCATTTCAATGCTTCCTTATTCTTGATATGGCATGCGTGCGTGTAGCAGTAGCACAGATGCAACTCGTGCTGAGTTCTCTTCAAATGAGGTGAAATCCAGCACATTATCTTGTTGCACACATTTCCCTTTTTATTAATATTCCAAATTTATTGAGGGAACAAAATGATCATTATCGCTTGGGGAATAATAGAGTGGTGTGTGTATTTACATGTACATAAGCAAGCAGATCGTACTGCTGTTTGTGGTCTCAAAATACAGGGGTCTTTACTTCGCGCTTCTTAACATGCGGAAATGATCCGCAGGCCAAATTAATTTTCTTCTAGATGTATTTATTTCATTTATAATTAGTCGCTTATTATATTGGTTCCGTTTTTACTTGGTATTTATGGTGGATATAATGGTATGCTATTTTGGCGAATAAAAAGAATAGTATATGCATGAACAACACCTCTGTAGCTCTATCACAATAGCATGGTCTCGATGAATTCACGGATAATACTTAGTGGTAAGGCGGCTGGTGGCTTATGTTAATTTATGGGTTTCCTTTGTGTGTGTGTTGGTGAGTGAAAGAATGGTGATTATTTTGGGGACATCTTTATCTTTATGTATCCATGACAAACAATTTTGGGGACATCTTTATCTTTATGTATCCATGACAAACACTGGGCTGTTGCTAAGAATTTCTTCGAGGGATATCATCAAGAGATTATCTTTGAGACTTAAAGAATTAGATTCAAGAGAGGAATCACATCGAGTGTCTAGTAATATGTAAGCTCTCCACATTATCTAGGTTGCATGACCTAGATAGCTTTTGACGGAAGGGCATTAGAGATCATGTGACTCAATTTTTGTTGCATGCCAAGTATTCGTGATTGTTCAATAGTCCAACTAGCATCGTCATCATTGTGTAGTCGTTTATGTCAAAATCAAGGGCATATGATCGTAGAGTCCGCTTTAAAAGAACTGTTGATATGTCTGTACGAGGCCTATCATCAACACACTTGAAGAAGTATGGATCACCTGGAACTGCAAAATCTGTCCAGGTTGTACATAGCTTTCTCATCACATTTTGCTCAGTTTTAGTAGTTTTCTTTATCAATTTCATCCTTGTTACTGGTGTTTTCAGAAAACCTAAAAGGCATTTCATAACCTCTGCAAAAGTAAAACTTTTGGGTATTTTTGGAAATTTTTCTAGCATTTTTAGCATTTTTCTGGCATTTTTTATCCCTTTCCGATGTCATTTTCTTGCCAAATAGGAGGAATAAATGGAGGCTCTCTGTGGTTTGATGAAGGATTTTTAGGCTAACCCTGTAGAAAATTTCATGAAAAATTTTTCAGAATTTTTTGGCCATTTTTTGGCAATTTTTTTGGATTTTTCCTTAATTTTTTTCTATTTTTGGGTTATTTAAAAAAAAAAAAACTAGTCTCCCAGGGCATTTTTTTTACTCACAAAAAAAAAAAAAAAAAAAAAACCCCCACCACTGAAACCCCCCCCCCCCACCCCACCGACACCACCGACCAGCCCCCGCCCCCTTCCCACGGTTCTTTTTTTTATTTTTTTAAAATTTATTTACGATTTTTTGAATTTTATTTTTATTTTCATTTTAATTTTGATTTTATTTTTATTTTATTATCCGCACAGGCGTTCCAAATTAAAAAAAAAAACGGTCTTTTTATTTTATTTTATTTTTTGTTTTCTTATTATATTTTAATATATATATATATATAATAATATATATATTTTTTCATTTTTTTGGCTCAAATCTTTTGGCTCTAGATCGTGCCTCGGTTGGCTGTTTTTAACAAGAAAGGAGTCATTTTCATGTTTTTTGGCACCTCTGAACTCAGTTTTTGCCTTTAATTTTCCAAATTCCTACATTCTCTTTGAAGTGCAAGAGGAAGAAGTGCAAGGGTCACCAGTGTGCAGTGTGCGACGCAGAGAAGTGGAAGTGAAGGAGTGCATAGGGAGTGCCTAAGGGATTGTGCAGAGAGTGCTAAGCTAGTCCCCCCAAGTATCTCAAGGTCCCATTGCAGTGGGCGCGTGCCGACAGAAGGTATTCACTCCTCCCCCCTTTGTGGAAGCTTGGTTCAAGGTGTGCACAAGGATAAGCTTGAAACAGGTGGAGGTCTGGTGCAGAGGAGGCCGGCGGCAAAAAGACTTTGGGATATTGGGTATTTTGTAATTGGGCACTCTGTGGGATTGTGCACAGAGGTATTGGCTTGTCTTGTACTTCAAACATTGTAATTTTCTTACTGTAATCAATCGGCAGAAGCTTCCAGGTGTATTATCTCTTCTTGTTTCTTCCCTTTTCTCCTACAAACCCTCAAACTCCTTGTCTAAGAATCCACCAACAGATTGACACCATCAATCATGTCAAACATGATATAGACTTCCAAAGCTTACAAGTTGGGTGACCTTGGCTCCAACTTAAAAAAAAACCCACGTGAATCAATTTGTATGCGAGGTACAAAGTGTGTTTGTATTGAAGTTCATACACAAAGTCTACTATAATTTTCTCATTTGTATGGAATGGAAGAAATATTTAATTTTTAGCACACCAAAACTCTATGGAGTTTTATACTATAATTCCCAAGGGTATTCCAACCCTCATTGTACTCAGTGCGAAAAATTTGGCTCATTTTTCGCACTGAGTACTCCTAATTGTACTCTCTCATCAAGGGGTTTTATTGTCTTTTCAAAGGGTTTTCACCCTCCCCATCAAGGACACCATGTGGCACTAAGTGCCATCCTTTGTTCACCAAGATATATGAGAAGAAGTTCTCTTGTGTGTACCTTGGGAGTCTACTCTAAGCCCCCAAGTGCCTCTCTATCTCTGATTGCATTTTGGCCTACTTTAAGCACCCCCCTCCAAAGTTTCAACATGTATAGGGCTACTCTAAGCCTCCCCCCCCCCCCCCAAGGCATCAAGAAGTATACAACCTTTTCAAGTTCAAATCTTCAAAGATTTCAAGGTCATTTCCAAGTTTTCAAATGTCAAAGAAAGAAACACGTTCCATCCATGACAATTTATTTACCTTTATTTTCACCCATGTTTATGCCTAAAGAATGCCTAGATGACCATAAATATAATCTATGAAAAGATTTAATGTGTGCATACTTGAACACAAATCTTCTCCATGAAGTTGTAGATGGGTCAGAAACGGTCAAAGATTTAGAGTTTTGGAATATTTGGAATGTCAAGGACAAAAGAGTAGAGGTCTTTCATGAGTTTCAAGAGCATAAAGGACAAGTTTATCTTGGAGATAACATGTGTTGAGATCCAAGTAAGAGGAAAATTTCACATCGCAAACTCAGAAGGTGAGATCAAGTCACTTAAAGATGTTCTTTATGTACCAAACCTATTTTAAGACCCTTCTCTCAATGAAGGCCATTACTAAGTGCAACATGAGAGTGCAATTTTATCATGACAAAGTTCAAGTCATCGATCAAGAATTCAAAGAATTCATAGCTAAAGGATTTGAAGACAAAGGTCTCTACAAGCTTTCAAGTTTATGGCCAAGGATTCAATTTTTAGCTTGTGGCATTTCAAATTTGGACACACCTCTTACGCAGCAAAGATCTCTTCAAGTCATCTTGTCAGGGTTTGTCCATGATCGCATAAGTGAATTCAAACTTCAAAGCATGTGCTAAGCAATCATTTATCCCTTTACCTATGGAAGAATCCATTTCCTCATTTAAACCCTCAGCATTAGTTCATCCCGATTGTTGTTCTAGACAAGGTTAGGTACCACTTCAAGAAGCTCCACCTCCTTAATTATCAATCTACATAAGAGGTAGGATGATGTGAAGATCGTGAATGAGTGATGTGTGTGAAGGTGGAGGTGAGAAGCACATAAGTGCACACACACACACGGTAGAGACAAGAGGAGACATAATGGGAGGTGAGAATCACACTTATATTACTCAAAATAGATCTTACAAAACTTGATCACACTAGCTACCCTAAAAAATGAGCTCTCTAGCTCTTTTTATGGTTTTCAGAGTATTTTTGGCTGGACTCAAACCTAATGTCTGACCTAGTTAAGAATTAGGTTCTAAGGGTCATTTGAAGGTCCAAATGGAGTCTAAAAATTACAAAATTTGATATGAGCATTCTACCTAAGCTCCTCAAGCTTGAGGACTCCTCGACTTGCACAAAATGGAGAGGTTCATTACAAGATTGGATTTTGTATCTTACATACATTACATGAGTGATTAAAATCATTGTTAATGGTTTGACCAAATGATAATGAAAACATGTTTCTTTGAAAAATAATGGGTCTTGTCCCTGTACTTCCTATATTTTCCTTTCACATGCTTCCTCTGCGTCAATGTCTAGTTATTACTAGTTGCATTGCCAACGCCTCCCTCCCTATCGCGTTCGTTGTCCTCGATAGATCCTGGTTGTAGTGCTTGGGTGATGTAATTCTACAAGAGATCATTGTCGAGGGTTTGTTATGTGACATGGAAACCTCATGCTAAATCTACTTCTAGCTTTTCCTAGTCACATGTTTGAGGCTATCATGGGGAGAGAGTCTATAATGCATTGACTACATCATCTGTTCATAGGCAAAAAGTTGTAATAAGTGTGTAGGCTTGCTGATGAACACTTTTGAATGATACTCCCAGAAGCCCGTAGTAAACATCTCTTCAAATGTTAATTTGTAACATGTTAGTAAATACCTAACCCGCAGTGCCAAACATAACACACCCTGAGGGGTGGCTTCAGACTCATATCATAAACTAGATCACTATTATCGTGCTCAAAACCTGGGGTGGACACATGTGGAGGTCTCACGTGTCTAAAGATTTTAAATGTGGTCTGCATCAAATAAAAAAATTTAATGGTCATTTGGGCAGCCACATCGGTCATGCGGTGAAGATGGGGGAGCCAGTGTCGTATGGTATCCATCATATACCCAATAGTGGGGGGACCCCGTAGTGGTGCAAAATATGGATAATTGAGCAAGTCCTAGCATTGCTTATTATTCTATATTTTTATACCAAATGCAGTCCAAGAACGGTGATGAGGAACAAGGCCATAACATGGATTGTACTTTAAATGTATAGGGGCCTTTGCCCAAGTATACATCATCTTAGGATATTCCTATAGTAATTACTTCCTCCATGTGGGTTGGAAAATATTGCCTCATTGTGTGTCGAGTGGTAGATTGGCTGGTTCAAACTGAGTGGCATGTGTGAGCTTCTTGCCCGTGACTTTCTCTATCGCAACATTATACTCGGCCATGTATGTAAAGTATGGTTATACTGGATTTCATTAATAGACATGTACCTAGGCGATGCCAGTTGTGCAAAGTAGGGGGATTGAAGAATCTTCTCCTCCATCAGTGTCATAGCTTGTAGCTAAGCTTCTACATGCGCTGAGTGAGTCTTACCCAATTCTTATACTGGTTTCATCTAATATGGTGTGGGTAAATCGAATGTAGCTTGCCCTTCCTCTATAACTCGTCCACCAGGGGCAGGCTTAGGTTCATATTCATCTTTTTAGTTAGCATCCAAAAAGATGGTGACTGTCGCTTCTATCGTAGGTATGTCTGGTGGTGAGTCTGGTGCGGGGATCTTCGAGGGACCCGGTATTTGAGCTTGAAGTTTTAGTACACACGCCTGTAATGTGTTCAATTCCTCCAAGATTTCAGGCGGCGTGACTTCTTGGATGGTAGGTTGTTGAAGAGGTGCTTGGAGTCATAAAGTGGTGTTGTCACTTTTAAGTGTCTGACATTCCTCTATTAGTTTGTCATAGTCTTCTAATAAGTGTGCATGATCATCTAGTAGCATCTGCATGGTTTTTGACGGGATCACCTTGAAACAACTTGGACTAATTGCTTCATCGGGTTTGTCCAATGCGGCTTCAAGATTTTCTCTATTCTGTTCTTGTAGGCATTGATTCTTTTCTTTGGTTGTTGCTAGGTAATGTCTTAAGAGGTCTATCTTGCGTGTTAGAGTGGCATTTGTGACGATCTACTCATAAATGTCCTTCTGCATCGGCGTAGCTTCTTTGGTTTTCTGCTCCAACTCCAACTCCATTGAGTGATAACCATCACGGAGTTCTTGATGGCATCCATTCAGTGATGCATTCTCAATTGTTAATGAATTAAGGTTCGCCTAGTGTTGAGTGGTGGTCTATTGTAGATCCATCATCTGAGGCTCTTATGTCTGCATTTTTAGTCACACTAGTTAATCTACAGGTTTCACCTTTTGGTGCTATGTTTTCAGCCACACCAGTAAATCTATAGGTTTCTTGAAAGGTTTTAATTGTGGTGGGAGCAGCCACCGCAAGTCTATGCAGGTTTTTGAGCCTAAAGAACAGAGTTGGCAGACACTTGCAGGTGTTGTTGGCCAGTGTTTGAGCAGTGAATTCAGCCTTTCAGTGCCATTTTATTGCATATGTTGAGCACATAAACACAATGCACGCTTTTGTGGATACTGCTTATGTATGTCCATGTGGTCATTGATATCGCAGTTACGCTTTTGCATAAAGCCTTTTACATTTGAGAAAGAGGGTCATTGTCAGGTTTTCTTAATTGCGAGACACCCAATGTCGGGGTTTCTTCGATGATGCAGGTGGAAGACCTACCCAATTGCCATAGGAGATGTATGATAGTTGTTCATAGGTGCTCGATAAGCGTAGTTGGCTTCTTTCAGGCAACTGAGTATATGCAGTGGAGTCAATGATTCACTATGCAAGTAAACATGTCAATACTTACATTTTTATGGGGTTTTGACACTGGCCATATGCTCATTTTGCAGAGGATACTTTGGCAAAATTTTTTGAGATTTTTGGCTTTGTCAACTATACAGGGGTCGATTTACTCCTTGATACACTTATTGGCGTGAGCACATTTATTCTCACATACTCCTTTTGGTTGGTCATTACTACTCATTAATTCTAGGAAGACCGTTGAATTCTCCCCCATAATTTGGAACTTGGTCATCCTTCTTTGAGCATTAGTGGGATTTGGACTCTTCTAGCTCCATTACCATTCTATTTAGTTATCTACCATCATGGCATCAAAGGTCTCAGACACGTCTTTGAACCATCAATGAACTGTACAACCAAATCTCCAATTACAACAATGTCACACTGGTAGTCACCAAGTCTCATGGTACCAAGAGACTTTGCTGCATAATTAGAGAACGATTCTCTATGTGGTGTCACATGGAAAGAAGCACCAAAATTGTTCGAGTCCAAGGTTTACGGAAGCACGCAAACAACACAAGGAAGAAGAAGCTTGGAGCACACCACACAATATTGAATGTATTACCACTAGAATGTATAAAAGATAAGTAACCGATTAGGTCTATAGGCATATATACAAGCTAGGGGGAAAAAACTCCTAAAGACGAAAAAAGTGGCCCAGCAGTTCTATTGTGTTCACACACATCACTACCTAAATATATCAACAAATCCCCTTGGGAGTGATGCGATGAACAAGGAGCTAGCACTCATGTATAAGGAAGTTCCAAGCTATGTGGAATCAATCCACAAAAGAAAGTAAGCCCAATGCTTTGCAAAGAGCTTCAAACTTCTCCCTAGGCAGAGCCTTCTTGAAAAGATCTGCAATGTTCTCCTGTGTGGGTACATATGCCAAGCTGATCTCTTTAGTAGAGAATCTCTCCCTGACATAATGATAATGCACCTCAATGTGCTTAGTGCAAGCATGGAACACAGGGTTCCTCGCAACTGCCAATGCACTCTAACTGTCAGTGAAGATGGTAGTGGCAAAAAACTGACCAACACCCAAATCAACCATAAGGTGTCTAAGCCACACACACTCAACAGTCACTATGAAAGCTACCCTATACTCAGCCTCACAACTGGAAGTGGACACAGAAGGCTGCTTCTTGCTCAATCAGGATATACATGAGCTACCAAGCATGAAGTAAAAGCCACTAGTGGGCACACGAGTAACTAGCCCAGTTAGAGTTAGGAAAAGCATGCAAATCTGGCGGTAGTGATCCCCCTTGGCATAAAACAATCCAAGTAGTCGGGTACCACTCAAGTAGCAAGAAATGCGCTTAACTGCCTGCCAATGCTTGACAGCTGGGAAGTGCATAAACTTGCTAATATGTGAGACAACAAACTGAATATATGGCCGAGTAATGCATAAGTAAATCAAGCATCCAATAGCCTGCTAATAGAGAACAACATCAAATGCATCTCCAGCATCATGAAGACTCAATCATAAACCTGTCTCGATAGGAGTGGCAATAGGTCTACAGTTTTCAAGGCCAAAATGCTGCAATAATATGTCAATATATTTTGTTTCATACAAAGCCATACTTGCATAAACTAAATGCCCAAATAATGATGCAAATGCCCCAAATCAGACATCTCAAATGATGCATGCGAATCAGCCTTAAAATAGTGATATGCTTCTCATGAGGACTAATGAGCAACATGTCATCAACATACACAACAATGATCAGCAACACATCATTAGCACACTTAACATATAAGGTGCTCTCAGTTGGACTATTCTCAAAACCATGTGCAATTAGATAGACATGTATCTTTTCATACTAAGCACGTGGTGCTTACTTTAAACCGTATAATGCCTTCTTTAACCTGCACACCTAGTTTTCATGCCCTTTCTGCACAAACCACGGGGCTAAAAAACATACACTTCTTCATGCAGATCATCATTCAAAAATGCAATTTTAATGTCCAATTGATGTACTCTCGAACCATGATGAGTTGCAAGTGCACAGATGCTATGAATACTAGTCATTCGGACATCTGAAATGAGGCATGCAAATTAGCCTTAAAATTAGTGATATGCTTCTCATGAGGACCAGTGAGCAGCATGTCATCAACATACACAACAATGATCAGAAGCACATCATTAACATGCTTAACATATAAGGTGCTCTCAGTTGGACTGTTCTCAAAACCATGTGTAATTAGATAGACATGCATCTTTTCATACCAAGCATGTGGTGCTTGCTTTAAACCATATAATGCCTTCTTTAACCTGCACACCTAGTTTTCATTCCTTTTTGCACAAAGCCACGGGGCTGAAAAACATACACTTCTTCATGCAGGTTGCCATTCAGAAATGCAGTTTTAATGTCCAACTGATGTACATTCCAACCATGATGAGCTGTAAGTGCACAGATGCTATGAACAATAGTCATTCGGAATGTAGGTGCAAAGGTCTCATCAAAATCAATGCCTCTTTCCTACACATAACTCGTTGGAACAAGCCTAGCCTTATAACTGTCAACTGTTCCATCATGTTTACACTTCAACTTGTATACACACTTAGTGCCAATGGCCTTCTTGCTAGGAGGCAAGTCACATAAAGGCCATGTACCATTTTTCATGATAGCATCATATTCAAATTGCATTGTTGTCATCCAATGTTCAGAATTTTGTGCTTCATCAAAAGAAATAGGCTCAATCTTATCACAGAGATTAGAGCCAAACATACCATAGCAATCTAATGCAAAAGAGGCACTATGAGAGCCTGAACGAGTATGGTATGAGAGGTGCATCTAATTTGCTATCACGCAAAGTCTGCACCAGCCATTTCGGCATAGTTTTTGCCTCCTCAATATCAGGTCTCTCATCAACAAGTGCATCATGTAAATCTACATCAGAAATAGAATGATCTGCATCATCACATGAAACCTATAAAGGCTGAAAAGGTGCCTCATTAGGACCAACACTAGATTGTCCACCTGTAAAAAGATGCAACAAAGTATCATACATTTCTTTGGAGCTAATAGATGTCTCTTTCATACATGAAAGTTAAGGCTGAATAACATCTTCCACAAAAATAACATCATAACTAACCAAAATGTGTTTAATCTATGGATGATACAGGTGATGGCCTTTGCTTTCAGAATTGTACCCAACAAAAATACATTTTATTGCTTTATCATCCAATTTCCTGTGATATTGTTCAGGCACTAATGCATATGCCAGACAACCAAAACCACGCAGATGAGCAACAGATCACTTGCGACCATGCCAAGCCTTATATGGAGTGATATATTGCAGTGCTTTAGTGGGACACCTGTTAAGTACATATGTTGCACACATAACAGCCTCAAGCCAAAAACTATGTGGTAAAGCTTGACTCTTGACCATATACCTTGCTATCTCCATGAGCGACTTGTTCTTTCGTTCAACAACTCCATTCTGTTGAGGTGTATATGGCATTGTACATTGATGTTTTATCCAACAGTTAGCCATAAATGCATTAAAGTCAAAAGACATATATTCGCCCCTCGATCAAAACGGAGGTGCCCATTTTACATGCTTATAGATTTTTAGACAAAAACAAAAATTGTTTGAAGCACATAAACACTTCGGACTTTGCTTTGAGTGCATATACCCATGCATGCCTAGAAAAATCATCAATGAAAGTCACGAAGTAAAGATATTTCACAAAAGAAGGTGCCTGCATAGGACTAGAGACATCACTATGAATAAGCTTCAATTTTTTAGTAGCTCAAACTGAACCATCTTTTGGGAAGGAGGAACGCTACATTTTGCCCAAAATACATCCTTCAAAGACATGTTTTCCAGGTCCCTCAAGTTTGGGCAAAGAGGACACCATTTCAGATTTCTGCAGGCTAGCAAACTAGCAAAGTTCAGATGACCAAAGCGTGCATGCCAAAGCTTTGCATCTAACATAGCATGAGCATCATGTATTGCACATGTCGAATCATTCACATATTTTTCATAGTCTACGAGCTTATACACCCATGACGTAAAATGCCAGAAGCAATAATCATGTCGCCATTTGATAGATCATGAACTGTACATTTGTCATCAACAAATTTCACAACCAAGCCAATCTTGGCTAATGCAAAAATTGATAACAGATTTTTCTTGATCCCTGGCACAAACAAAGCATCTCACAATGTAAAAGAACTACCATCAGCAGTAGTCAGAATGATCTTACCAACTCCCATGACAAGATAAGAGGAGTTGTTGGTGCATGTGATAATATTTCCCTATAGGGGCGGGCTCAAGTGAAGTGAAGAAACTGTGCTACGAGGTAATATGTTTTGTTGCCCCACTATCATAATACCAAACATCTACTGCATACATACACTGCTCATGAGAAGATGGGTCAAAATTGCAAAAAGTAGTAAATGTCCATTCTTCATTTTGCACAAGATTAGTAGACTCTGTTGGCGGTGTAGAGGCCTTTGCAACAACCATTCCAACCTCTTTTTTCTTTGCCTCTTTTGTAGCCAATTTTGGACAACTCTTTATGATATGATTGTTTCCTTTACAGTACTTAGAAAAGAATTTTAGCTTTTTTTATTTCTTCTCATCTTTGTCTTCCTTCTTCAAATGTGCAGCATTTGGAGATTTATGCTTACTAGTAGATGAGCTCCATTTGGCTTTGCCGTTCTGACTAGCTAGGAAAGCTTGATCTGCAACACACATAATGTACCTATTCTACCTAGGCTGATCTTCATGCAATAGAACAAAGACTAACTCCTCAAAGGTCAAGGCATTTGGATTGCCTTTCATCATCAAACGAAGAGTAGAAGCAAAACTCTGATATGAATCAAGAAGATCATTTAGAGTGGTCTACACAAGTGAGCTATCCGGTATAACTTCATCAGCAAAAATCAATTGTTCCTTCAAGTCTTTGATCTTTGTCAGAAAATTGTTCATAGAATCACCTTCATTCATATGCTCACTCTCCAAATATTTTCGGAGGTAAGCACCACAAGCCTCACTCCTAGCCTGGTACAATGTGGTAAGTGTATCCCAAGCATCCTTAGCTATTCTGCAAGAGTGAATGTGAGGAACAATGGTAGGTTTGATAGACAAAGCTATCAATGCATGTGCCGGAGCATCTCTACCATCCTAACAAATTTTCTCTATAGTAGGTGTTGTAGAAACTGCAACATGAACAAGAACATGAAGAATATCATCATCTTGAACACTATCTGCATTAGTTTTAGTACTCGTATTTGTAGGTGTAATAGGATGTTTCTCAACACCTTGCATAATATTCCATAGTCCTTTTGCGACCAATACATGATGCATCATATAAGCCCACAATGGGTAATTCGTACCATCCAACTTATCCTCAATTGCCTACATATGAAATACATCACTACTTTTAGCTATGGCCACTAACTAAAATACCCTGATGCAGAAAAATGAATGTATATGAAAAAGTTGAATAGAACTACCCTGACGAGTTCTACTACACCTATAGAAGACTTCGAGACACTTATATTGGCGAACGGAAACCTATATATATGTTTGGCACAAAAAGATGAAATAGCATGTACAAGCGCTATGATAGTGTGTTCGGAGGCCGAAACGAGCTCAGAGACTGTGATCAGAGGGTTCTTGACGATGCCCTAAATGAAGCTACGAACTACACTGATGCCGATTGTCGGAGTTTGAGGTCTACGAAAGCACACAAAAAACACAAGGAAGAAGAAGAAGAAGCTTAGGGCACAACACAGAATACCGATTGTATTACCACTAGAATGTACAAAAGATAAGTAACCCCTTAGGGCTATAGGCATATATACAAGCCAGGGGAAAAAACCTCCTAAAGTCGGAAAAAAGTGCCCTGGTGGCCCTAGTGTGTTCACACACATCACTACCTAAATATATCAACAATAATCTAGCAGCTATGTGTGGGAAAGAGAATCAACCATAAGATCCTTAGTTGGCATAATAACTATGGGAGAAAAATGAAGAATGACAAAGAATACCTGAGTGTAAGTATACAAACTATACCTCCCACTTGATGGGCATGTTACACAGTATACAAGTGACTATGTAAGATCATGAATCAAGTAACCCCCATCAAGTGAAAATAGTGCCGAAAGCTATCCTATGGTAGAGCTTTAGTCAAAGCATCTACATCATTACCTTGAGTATGAACCTTCTCAAGAATAATGTGCTCAGTGGCTAAGCAATCTCTAATGAAGTGATACCTCACCTCAATGTGCTTGGTCTTTGCATGATAGACGGATTCTTACCCAAAGCAATGAAACTTTGACTATCACTGAGCAAACGAGGTACATGCTGAGGTAGACCCATATCACAAGCAAGATGAGAAATCCACAATGCTTCTTTACATGCCTCACTTGCTGAGCATACTCTGCTTCTGTGGTGGAAACAACTCTACATTCTTGAAGACGAGATCTCGAAGAGATAGCATCTCCAACAAAATGAAAAATGTGCCCTAATGTAGACTTACGATTGTCTACACAACCAGCATAGTCAGAATTTGTGTAACCAATAATGGATGCTTTCCCTCTACTAAGCATAGACACTTGTCCTTAGTGCCACTCAAATTTTGCAAAATCATCTTGACCACTTCCCAATGTTTCTTGAAAGGATTAAACATATATTTGCTCACAACTCCCACTACAAATGCAATGTCTGGTCTCGTAGCTACCATAGCATACATGAGACTACCTACAGTAGGCTGATAAGGAATTTTGGTCATGAAATCCTTTTCCTCATCTGATTTGGGGCAAATCATCCTTACTCAATTTCATATATGTGGATAAAGGTGTACTCAATGCCTTTCCACCCTGCATATTGAACATGTGAAGTACTTTGGATATGTGCTCACTTTGAGACAAACATATGCATGCATCTTTTACTCCTATCACGAGTAATGTGCATGCCAATCATATGTTTGAAATCCCCCAAATTCTTCATATCAAATGTCTGACTCAAATTCTTTTTGAGAATTGACAAGTCATAAGACGACTTCCCAGCAATCAACATATCATCGACATAAAATATCAAGCATATCAAGCTGCCACCTAAGCATCTCTTTGTGTAGAGACAATGATCCTCATTGTTTCAAGAATAGCCTTGAGACTTCATAAAAGCATCAAACTTTTGGTACCATTGTCTAGGGGGCTATTTAAGTCCCCATCATAAGCCCTTCTTCAGCTTAGAAACTAGACTTTCTTTCCCAAGAACTACATAACTCTCTGGTTGTTCCATATAGATCTCATCTATAAGATCTCCATGCAAGAAAGCAGGTTCACATCCATTTGGACTAGCTCTAAGTCCTCCATTGCAATGAATCCAAGAAACATGCACAGGGTAGTCATCTTGACCACTTGAGAGAAGATTTCCTTGAAATCAACACCATGTTTTTGCTTAAAATCTTTTGCAACAAATCGTGCTTTATATTTTGGAGAAGCACTATCTAATGTGAATTTTAGCTTATATACCCATTTAAATGGTAAAGCTTTCTTGCCCCTTGTAGAATCCAACTCACTCTTCATGGCACACTCCCACTTGACATGATCCATTGTCTGCATAGCCTCTTTGTAGCAAGAAGGCTCACCAACATCTGTTAGCATAACAAAATCCAAACTTGGAACATATCTATCAGGCGGATGTGAGACACGTGTAGAACATCTCAATGGTTGCTAAGAAGGAACATTTGCAGACTAATCTGATTGGACATTCTCTTGAACATCCCTATGTGCAATATTTTTATGCATGCTAACTGGAGGACTAGTATCCTCAAACACCACTCTTCTCACGTCAACCTCCTTAATGGGTTGTTTATGCATTTTAGACTCATTGAAAATGACATCACTACTTTTGATTAGTGATTGTGTTTTAGGATCCCATAAGTGATATCCAAATTGTCCTTCTCGACCATATTCAAGAAAAATGCATTTTTTTGGCTTATAGTCCAACTTTTGTCTAAGATTCTTGGGTATATGAACATGTGCTTCACACCCAAAAACTCAAAGATGACCATAATATGGTGGGTTCCCTGTCCATAACTCTTGTGCCACTTTTAGACCTTTGGCAATAGTAGGTGAAAGGTTAATCATATGAATTGTAGTCAATACTTCTTTTGCCCAAAAGCCTTGTGAAAGGTTTGCATGATGGAGCATAGAAACTACTCTATCATGAATAGTTCTATTCATCCTTTCAGCTACACCATTCTGCATTGGGGTATAAGGAGCTGTAAAATCTCAAACGAATTCCTCTAGACGAATAGAAAAGGCTGAATTCATGTGAGGTATACTCACCTCCATTATCCGAATGTAAAGCCTTAAGCTTAGTTCCTTTTTCAATCTCAACTAAAGCAAGCCATTTTCTGAAAGTAGGGATTACCTCATCCTTTTCTTTGATAGGATATACCCAGACTTTTCTAGTAGCATCATCTATGAAAGTGACAAAATAAAGATCACCCCCTAATGACCTTGTGGGCATAGGATCACACACATCTATATGAATGAGATCTAAAGGCTGAATTGAAGAGTCAATGTGCGTTGTGTGCACATTCCTAGTTTGCTTTCCATATTGACAATGCTCACAAAATGAAAAATTAGAGAAAGATAACACAAGTAAGTAGCCATAACGAGAAACATTTTCCATTCCACTACGTGATATATGGCCCAAAGGGCCATGCCAAATACAAGCCATAGGTTGTTTAGTAACAACTAACAAGTGTTCTTTCTATGATACAAATAAAGGATAAAGTGATCCAACTTTTCTTCCTTTTGAAATAACCATATTGCCCTTTGATATGCAAAAGGACTGAGCATAGAAGAACACTTTGTAACCAAGGTCATCAAGTTGATCAAATGACATCAAACTGCATGATAATTGAGGTACATGGCATACATTATGCATAGTAAATTTTGAACCATCATGAACTACACAACCACATCTCCAATCCCCACAATGTCACACTGGTAAGAGTCACCAAGTCTCACGGTACCAAGAGACTTTGTTGCATAATTAGAGAACCATTCTCTATGTGGTGTCAGATGGAAAGAAGCACCATAATCTAGCAACCATTTGTGGAAAAGAGAATCAGCCATAAGAGCCTCAGTTGGCACAATACTATCAAGTGTACTATCAAGTGTCAACACATCAACATCATAAAAAATAGCATTAATTTCTTCAATCTTCAGTGTCGAAGTAGATGGGGCAGGTAGTTATTTAACATGCCCATCAACATTATGTCCTTTACCTTTAGCATTCTTTAAGGCATAACAATCTTTCTTCATGTGTGCTTTCTTATGAAAATAATGGCATTAGATATCCCTCTTCCTTGATTTACTTCCTTTTCTTTGTTCTTGCTCCTACCACATTGCTGATTCTTTCCTTGGTAACTATCACGAACATTTTATGCATCTTCACTCTGAGTGCCAACCGTAGATTTTCTATGAACATCCTCACTCAAGAGTGCTCCACATATGTCATCATAGACTAGTTTACCACCAGGTGCACTATTGTTAATAGTTGTGCAAAATGTATTCCATGATGATGGCAATGTTCATAACAACGAAACTGCTTTCATTTCATTATCCATATCCATTTTTTGAGCCTGTAACTAGGAGAATATAGCATCAAACTCATTTAGATGAGGAGCAACACTATTTGTGTCCTTCACGTGAAGATTATATAACTTTCTCATCAGATACACTTTATTTGATGCCATCTCTTTTTCATATGTATTGCATAAATTTTTCCAAAGCTCCTCTACACTTTCACAATCTAATATTGTAAAGTAAACATTATCTACCAGGTGCAATCGAATGGTACTCATCCCAATCATCTTCATCCATGTCAGCAAGATTCTTTGAGATTCATTTACTGGCTTCCATTGCCTCCTTTGAATTAACACATCTTTAATCTTATTCTTCCATAGAGCAAAGTTTATGCCATTAAATTTTCGGATCTCAAAATGGTCTTTACCCTACAAGTTATAGATCCTCCTCGAAACATTGCCACTAGACCCTGATCCACCAGACGTGCCTAAGACCTTTGATGCCATGATGGTAAAGAACTGAATAGAATGATAATGGAGCTATAAGAGTCCAAACCCCACTAAAGCTCAAGGAAAGATGACCAAGTCTGAGATTCTAGGGGAGAATTCAGCAGTCTTCCTAGAGAAATGAATTAATGAACAATAATGACAACCCAAAAAGAGTATGTGAGAATAAATGTGCTCACACCAATAAGTGTATCAAGGAGTAAATCGACCACTGTATAGTTGAAAAACCAAAAATCTAGAAAAATTTTGCTAGAGTATCCTCTGCAAAATGAGCATATGACAGTCAAAATCTCATAAAACTTCAAGTATTGACATGTTTACTAGCATAGTGAATCACTGACTCCAGTACATATAATCAGTTACCTAAAAGAAGCCAACTAGGCTTATCGAACACCTATGAACAACTATCATACATCTCCTATGACGAGGTTGGGTAAGTCTTCCACCTACATCATCGAAGAGACCCCGACATCTGGGTGTCTCCCAATTAAGAAAACCTCACCATGGCCCTCTTTATCAAACGTAAAAGACTTTATGCAAAAACATAACTACTATATCAATGAGCACATGGACGTACATAAGGGATATCCATAGAAATGTACATAATGTTTATGTGCTCAATATATGCAGTAAAATGGCAGTGAAAGGCTGAATTCAATGCTCAAACACTGGTCAACAACACCTGCAAGTGTCTGTCAACTCCGTTCTTTAGGCTCAAAAGCCTCCATAGACTTGCGGTGGCTGCTCCCACCACAACTAAAACCTTTCAAGAAACCTGTAGATTAACTGGTGTGGCTGAAAACACAGTCCCAAAATGTGAACATTCGTTATTGAAGAACTACAAAGAACACTCTTTTTGATGTTCTTGGACCTCTGTGAAGAGAACTATCCACGAAAATGCTCCAAAATGGCTCCAAAAAACCCCCGAAAATGCTTCTAAACATAGGCTTTAAAAACAAAGAATGAAGCTTTGAGGACCCAAAACTTATTGAAAATAATGTCAACCTTAGTCATTCTCCTTCTTTAAGCACCATAAGAGTGTAGCTTATTGTCAAGAGATTGCCACAGTTAAGCGAGCTCCAAGGGGAACAATACTTGGATGGGTGACCCCCCGAAGTATCTGGAACCTCTGTCTTCCTTGATCGTTGAGGTCCTCCCTCACGTGCAGCCAATGGTGACTTCGGTGACTCAGATGACAAGGTATTCCAAGGTCTATGCCTTGATCGCTACCTTAGCCATAAGCCTTAGGTGGGTGGGCAAAAGCTTGCTTTTCTTGCATAAAAGGAACAAAGATTTTGCGTCAAAATGCTATGATACCAATGAAGTAGTTCAATGGCGATGCACCTCAGTGCACTCTCCTTCTTGAGAGCTCCACGACGATATCCTCATAGTAGAAAACTGAGCTCAAAACATCGCACATGATACTCCACACAGAGGCTACAGAATATGCAGAAAGACAGAGTACATAGGTAGCATGAACACAGACTTCTTAGGTGTTACAAATGCGATCAAACTTATAGTCTGTGGCTGACCAGGCCACTATATGTTTTATTAAAGAACATATACAGAAGTGTCTGATGGCCATTTGTCCTTTCACATGGACACTAACGGTAACAACATTCTCAATTATTAATGAATTAAGGTTTTCCTGGAGTTGAGAGGTGGTTTGTTGTAGAGCCTGATAGTGATTTCCTAATGAAGCAAACTCTTCATGAACTTGATGCCTGCATGCAAACATTTGCCGAAATGCACTATCTACAGTGGATGATGAAAATCATGATGGTGTGATAAAAAATGATTGTTGTTCAATGTATAATGCAGAGGGGATAGGGCTGGGGTGAGGGAGTATGGATGTTGTGGTGATAGTGGAGAAGTGTGTGGTCATGAGTGAGTGAGTTGTGGAAGTGGATGTGAATGGAGGTGCTGTGGGTGGTGAAATATCCATGTCACTAGAGGTTTGGCCTATTGAGCTGATGATGAATAGTGACATGATTGTGGGTGACTGTGTAAGTGTAAACACCGGATTTACAAAGGTAGATGAATATTTTATATGAAAGGGTTCAAACATCGATTGATGAATAGGAGAAGATTGTGATAATGTAGCGGGATTGGGTTGAAATATGGATGAAAGATAAAATGACTATGTGGGGTGAATAAAGGGTGTTGGGGGAACGGGGTAGATGGAAGAGAAGGAGTTAGGAAAGGGTTAGTGGGAATCGATGGAAAAGTTGAGTTGGTAAAAAATGTGGTTGTTGTGGATGGGGTAGGGAAAGGAGGAATGATTGTTGGAGATACTACTTTAGAGATTGGGGGGTTGAGTGAAGATAAGCTAGGGTGTGCGGCTGAGATTGGATGCATAGGCAATTGGAGGGTGGATTCGAATGTAGAGGCAAGGTCCACAATGATGGTGGGCATGGAGCTTGAAGGACAACCATGTACAAATTTATGTCGTAGCCTTCTTCATCCACACATTCATTCATCGTCAGAACTTCTTCATTCACACATACATCGAGGGTTGCTAGGATTTCCATCCAACCGTGCGGTTCAAATGTTTCATCAGGAAAGATTTGAGGCATGTACATTGGGTCTTCTACGGGTCGATAATTAGGATGTCATATTGGCCATAACTACCTTTTGTTATCCTCTTTCTTGGCTTCCTTACACATCCATAATTGGGCATCCTCATGCATCCAAGATCGATCGCTTGATCCAGCACTATTGATAGACAAATCATCCTCTTCCTTATGTATGGGGTTCCATTGTAGTGGGGGTACATCTCGGTACGCAAAGGTATGCAAGTTTATCTTGGTGGTGTTTCCTTGATGTTGAAGGTATAATGAACCTCGTCCCCAATCTTGTACTACCGTAATTTGTCTCATGAAGGGTCATCCTAATATCATCTCATAGTTATTTGCTTTTCCAAATTGAAAGATGGCTAAAGTAAGCTCAAGTTCAACTCCACAGGTGGTTAATTTGATCTTTTCCAATATTCCCAATGGTTTCTCCACATGACCATCTGCTAATTGAAGTTTCATACGAGTGGATCTTAGGGCGGGCTTTCCCCATTTCTCCCAAATCTCTTTGGTAGCAATACCTACTCCTGCTCCGGTGTCTAGTATGGCCTTAGTCATGTACCCATTGTATGTGATCGGTAGACATGTGTTACCCTCATCTCCTTCACTAAATTCTCCAACCTTATCCACTGGGATTTGTACGTGAGATGGGTTTTCATTTCCCTTGTTTTCCTTCTCGTTCTTCCCTTGATTTAACTCCAATTGTCTTGCTAGTTGTTTCCATAATTGTGGTTTAACACGAAGTAATTCTTCCATAGTCAATTGGCATTGTACTTTGGTCTTTTTAAGTTCTGTTAGATTGTGTGAGTTCTCGTCTGAGATTCCCTTTTCTTTTCCTTGTACTATGGGTGCACGGAAGATTATGGATTCTTTTTCGTATTCTCCTGTGTAGTTCGGTAAGGTAGAAATACTCTGGGCCTCTTCCCTATTTTTGTATAGTCTCGAAACTTCCTCATATATTTCTTCCATGTTAGGACTTGGTTGATAATCTTCCACATCTAGTTCCTCAAAAGGAGGTTTTGCAACTCCATTCCTTTTCCATTGATCTTCTCGAATTCTATTCCACAATTCTTTTGGCCAGTGTGCCTCTAAATCGGGGACTGTGGACATAGGTTCGTCCTAGGTTTTCAATAGCCCTCGTTTATCGACCTTCTCTTTTGGTTCCTTGTCCTTGGCTTTAACACAATCCTTGTATTGATCCTCTGATATTCTCATCTCAGGTAGAACTGGGATAGTCTTGTCTAGGGTCGCTTGTGCTACCTCTATGAGTTTTCTACATATCGGAAGCCTCTCCTTCTCTAACTCTCCTTGTGGGTAAAGCTTTTCATGTTGTTCCACATTCGGTCCATTCTTGATTCTAGCTTGGTAAGCTTTCAACCACATGTCTAAATCATTTGGTTTTGGGTCGGCTAGAATTGATCCTGGCTTCTCTGGCTCTCATGTAGGCGGTGTAATGGAAATTTCTTCCTGATCCTCAGATCTTTTAGATTTCTTATTGCTACGCATAAGCTTCTTGTCTTCCTTCTTCTTGTTTTTCATCCATTTTTCTTTGAGTTTTTCTCTTCTTTCCTTCCACTTTTGGCTTTTCGTTGCTTGGGTACTCTCGTGTGGGTCTTCTGAATCTTCCACTATCTGAATTCTGGGGTCTAAGGTTTTACTATTTTTGTGTTTCACATCCATTCGTTTTCCTTCTTGTTCCTTTGTTCGTGCTCGTGTAATGGCCTTTAATGGTACGGTGTATTCCTTGTCACTTCCCGATGCTTCTATCACTTTGATCACATTAATAGGTGCTGTGTCTTGGACCTTATTGGGATTTTTGGGCAATCCCTAAAGAGATGTTCCTTTCCACAATCACTACAATACCCTTCCCAAGTCCGAGGAGGTGGTGGGTTGTATGGCCGAGTGCATGCTCTAATAAAGTGGTCCCCTCCGCATCTATAACACGGTCCTCTTGGCATAGGTGGTCTAATGGGTGGTCTTACGGGTACCTATGCTTTAGGTGCAGTGTACATTAATGTTGCCACCTCTGGTCCATAGGTATTGTCATATCCTTCGTATTCATAGTATTGCAGGTCATAAAATTGCTCGTACTCCATTATACTAGCATCATAGGAGTAGTACTCTCCTTGGGATGCTTGTATCCTGGGTTTGTTGATTCTACACTGGCTATTGGTGATGCTGGCACTATGGCTCTTTCTAAGTTTTCCTCTGGTTGAGCATACTTGACAGGCACCACATGCTGAGGAAGTGGTGGTTGTGGTCCTAACACTGGCTGAGGGTTTCCAAATTGTACTTGGTCATATGGTCTAGGTGCTCCTGGTGGTGCTGGGTAGGGATTATACCTGGGCATCTCCCTGCCTGGCTCTCTAGGTGGATATCCATATGGTCAATACTGAGGTGGGTGTAAAGGTCATGTCTGCCTATTGAATGGGCAATTCTCCATGGTATGGTTGGTGTATTTCTGTTCTATGTGGCAATACCAGGCGGTTCCTTGATGGGGCTACCTATTATAAGGGTAAGCTTGAGGTACACCTGTTCCTCCTCATACACACATGTGAGTGGGGTGATCACCTCCACATGGGCTACATCTTCGCAACATGGGTATTCTTAGTGAAGGATGCTGGTAGTTTCTTTGTCCTTGAACTCCTAACTTATTCGCCACCAGCTCTGCTAATTCTTCTACATTACTAGAGTTGGATGTAACCATACTCCGAGTGTCTTCTGATTTAATAGGACTGGCCGTACTCTTGTATCATCTGCTAGGTTGTCCTCTAGATCAATACACTCTTGGAGACATTCAATCAATGTCTGTAGTCTTTACATAGACTAACGTTCTTAGATTTCCGTTCATTAGTCCGTCCAAGAACAAAGATATCATTTTTTGCTATGTTGATCTTTCTGTTACTGGGCATCTATCAACATACTGATTTAATCCCTCTTTTAGTAAATTCCCCTATGAACTCTTGAAAGAATTGTTCAATATCTCCAAATTGATTGGGGTCTAGTGGCTGGAACCAAGTCAGAGCCGTTCCTGTGAGAGTGAGTTCAAAAGAATCATACTGCACAAAGAAGTCATCCACTTGTTCAGCTCTTAGAACTTGTTTAAATTCGGCTATGTGGTTGTATGGTTCTCCCAATCCATCATCGTGATTTCTCATACATTTGGCCACCTAAATAGGTCTTACTCTTCTCATGGGCTCTGGCGGTCTTGGCATTACAGGGATTGCTGGTCTAATTGGGGGTATTCCAGGTTGCACTCCTAGTGGTGGTCTTGGTCTTACTAGTGGTCGGTGTTGGTTGCCTAATCCAGGGTGTGTCTGATTGTGTGCTTGCATTCCAGGCATTGTAAATTGTACATGGGTTCTGTTTGGAACACTCCGATGGCTTGTTTGTCTCGACATAGTATGTTTCGACTCTTGTTGTGTCGCGAAAGGGTTCTGAGAGGTAGTTGCCTGCTCTCGTTGAGGGAATACAGGCAAGCCCATATACTTCAGTTGAGCTCTATCTAAGGCATCGACAAGCCAATACCTTCTTTGGTTCTTTCCTAGGTATGTTATTCTAGACTCGTCTTTTGGATCTTTTAACTCGTAAAAGGTAATAGGACTTTCCTCGTGGCCGCGTGCAAGTGAATCCGTTTGTAGCAATAAATTTGACCCATGGATCAAATAGACCTCCAATAAATAATCATCTTGAGGTATCAAATCCCCTCTCAAGATTCGAGTTACCATTGATTTGCCTCTGGGAGTGGTTACCAACTCCACAGGGTCTGGTTTGCCTGAATGTTCTTGCCCTTCAAATCCTCCTCTCTCATTGATCAATTATGGGTGTTCTATCACTACATAGATGTGACCCAACTTATCCATGTACGCCCCTCCTTCATACTTGACAGCTGGTCTGGGTACAATTCTGGAATTAGTGGAGGTCACCATCCTGGCAACTGATCTATTTAAACCATCCACGTAGATAGGGATCTCGTGGGCATTAGTAGACACATATTGCAGAGAGGTGCGGTACTCCCCTTCTACAGTAGACGTGAAGTTTCTCTCGGGAGGAGGACCTTGCATGTCTTTTGAAGCCATGAGTATCTCCTCCTCCGAGTCACTAGAGGTGTCGGAATAGGTAGAGTGGTGACTGACCTGAGCTGTACTTCCTACCGATGATATGATACTTCTCCGGCTACTTAGAACCCTTCCAGGCCTCAAGTTCATCCACCCTCCTGGGGCTTTCTTGGGCTATAATTCTCTCCCTAATTGGCTCCTCAAATGCCTTAATTTTACCCTTAAAAATGCTCAAAGTGTTCTGGACGATACCACTTTGGTGATACTGCACTAGGCGATACCAATTTGTCGACGATACAATACCACTACAAGTGACGATATGATACCAGGGATACCCACGATACGATACTGCTTTTCACACGATATGATACTATGTGCTCGGGCGATACGATACCACCTGACAGCACAATACGATACTACTACAACACCCGATACGATACTAGAAATCCTAACGATACGATGCTAGTGCAATTCACGATATGATACTACTAACCCGCATAATACGATACCAAAAATACTCACGATATGATACCAATGCACGGTCGTGATACAATACCGCAACAATGCATGATATGATACTTGATTCTTGTGCGATACGATACTCCTGTTCTATACGATACGATACCAAAAAAGGCAACGATACGATATTGGATTTTCACGCGATACGATACCGCTAGGTCGACGATACGATACCAAGTGGACCGCGATACGATACCACTAGCAGATCACGATCGTGATACCAACTTGATGGTACGAAACCAATAATGGTATCACGATACCTCAAGGATACGATACTTCGACGAGTATCGCGATACAAGGGAATTTTGGTATCGCGATACCAAAACTCAACCGATCGCGATACTACAGCCAAAATAGCTCTAAATACAATTTTTTTCACCCCCTGGTTTCTCTCTCACCCCTCTTCACTCCTCACCCTCTGCCTTACTCAAGAAAACTCTAAAAACTCTCTATCCCACCCCGTGATACCGGATGCGCCTTTAATCACGTGTTAATGCATTTCTACAGTGTTTTTGATATTGAAATCTTGAGGTGGCTTACCTTTGTGATGTCCTACTTGAGTCTTGAGTTCACTAGGTAGCTTTGGAGGCTTGGATTGCACAATACCACACGGGCGGTACTAGTCGCTGTCTGCAGACGATACCACTCTCTGAGCAAGTGTCAAATGAACTACTTTTTTGGTTTTTATAGTTTCTGATGATTGAGGCCTATCCTACACTAACTTGGCAAATTTTTTTTTGGGTTTTTCTTGGTACTTTCAACCTACTCCTACTCCAATTCTCTTCTTGAACTAACCCTAACTCTTTCTTCTCTCCTTCTCTCCTAACCCTAAACCTAAAAACTCATTACACACACCTCCGAGATGTGAAGTAACAAGTGCTAAAGTGTCTGACTACTTGCCACTGAACGAATTCACTTAGATAAGTATGTTTTTTTAACTCCAGAGCTATAATCATCATGAAGGCACCTTGGTTGGGTGTGGTCCCCGGCAATTGCACCAAAAACGTGTGTACCTAAGTCACAAGGTCTTAGGGACTTGTGTCAAAGAGACTAAATCTCGTTTGCCACACAAGTGCATATAGTGGTGGATTGACACACGCTTAATTATCAATCCGAAGAACCGACCTAACCAAGTGTATGAGGACTTGTGCGCACGTGATGGATAATGAAATGGTTCAACTAAAATGCATGAGAAAAGACTGAACTACCTCTCCAACTCACTTAATCTCTAAAAGTGTCTGCCGCGATACCACTTACAACAGTAAATACAAATTCGAATGTTTCTCCCAGCTCTGAACTCCGAATATGGCCAATAGCAGGTTCATTTTGAAGGTGGTATTTTCACTCGAATATGACAATCGCTCTTCAAGTTATGAACAAAACAGTGAATGGTGGGAAACACACACACTCACTCCACAACTCGTACTTGCTCACACACACACTACAGTAGCTCAAAAGTGATGGGGAGGGGTAAACAACAATCCTACTCACATATTCCAAGCTTCATACACACACAAAAGATCATAGAGAAGATGAAAATCTACAAGAAAGAAGCAAATTCGAAATTCTCAAGCTCTCCTTCTTCACAATGGCAAAAAGTCCTTACAAAGAGTCACAAAGTGACTTATATACATGTGCCCTAAAAATGGGCCTTTCACACAAGTGATTGGCACTTTATTGGATAATCTCTAATTTCATACTATTTTACAAGAAATATATTACAATGATTTGGGATTATGCATCTAGAGGACTCCTCTAGTGCATTTACATAGCTTGAAGGGAATTTTCTAGGACTTTGAAGAAGAAAAAAAAATATGCCCATTAATTTGGAAAATTTGGGGCTCCTCTTTTGTGCCTCTTGCTCTGCAACAACTTGGCTCACAAGAGATGGCCATGTAAATCAGTCTTGTATGGATGTTGTGCTTTGACAAGAATCATTTACATATGTTTAGCTTATGACATTCGTATTCAAAGGGCCCTAATGTGGACTAGAGTGCAAAAGTTCAAAGGCCGAACCTCCACTGGACCCCCTTCCAAGAGGATGAGAGGAACTGTACAAGTACCTTGTGCTCAACCCCGTGGAGCAACACTAACCCCCGACGTCACCCCTCTACCTCTACGGATAAGGCCATTCACATTACGACTACCCCAAAAAAGCTCTAAAGGTCCAAATCTGATATTTTCGCCCATTCCCATGGATCTAAAATTCCTCGGAGGAGCACCCTTGGAAGAGCTCACCAATGAAGACTTTCAACAAATTTTACAAGAAGTGAATCTTGAAGCAAAAGAAAAACAACAAGTGGAAGGAGCTCAACTACAAGGAACAACATCCCAAGTACCCGTTAACACGGTTGATGTGGAGGAAGAAGAAGATGAAGACGATGTAGAAGATGAAGAATCTAAAGAGGGTGAGGAAGGGCATGAAGAAAGATACTGAGATGAGAAGCAAGGAGTACCAGAACTCGTAGGTGCTCCTACATACACAACCCAGTTGCAAAGGTTATACAACATGGTCAGAGTAGTGCAAGAGATGCATAGTCTTTCCTTTGCATCAGGCCAAGCCCTAATAGAACAGATGTTGGCAGATGAAGGAGTGGATCCACAATTCATCACTTCCCTCCAACTACTATCCGAATCCTTGGGAGTTCAGGAGGCTGTCTACACAACTGTTCGACAATCTATTCGACACAACCAACGTAGAGTCGATACACGTTCATGAGTAGGAAAAATATACGAATACCAGTAATTTAACCTGCCACTACCATAGAACCCATATCTAACCCCACCCCCACCATTGAATTCACTGCTGAAACTTTTGTATAGACATCGCCCATCTCACCCCCACACCCTCCATCTCCCCCTTCTCCACCACCACCGCCTCCCACCACTGAACAAACCATAGTCATAACAACTACCGTCACCCATACCGCAACCTCATCCACATCCTTCTCCTTTCATGAGCCAACCTCACAGGCCACCCTCTTCTCTTCTATCACCAATCCTTTGTACACTTTGCTATTTTTGTCCTCTGACCCCATCACTAGCCATCCCATAATACCTAACATTGTGAGATACCCCCAACCCACTGACAACATTCTTGGTCTTCCAGCTTACCTCCCTTTGCATGTAACCTCATCCCATGATCCTTACTTCCCTTTGACATCCTCAATCTTTTCCCACACCGTAGCCGCAACCATCACCCCATCCCCCTATGTCTCATTCATGGAGGATTTTCTTCACCATCATAATACGCAATTGTTCAGACAACACTTACCCACACTCACTTCCTGACACACACACACCATGATCACTTCACCTACCATCCCCACATACATGGTAGCACCTACATGCACCACATTGTCAGATCCTATGGACATTTCACCATCCACAGCATCGCCCTCTTCCCCCACTCTTCCACCATCCCCCATTCCCCTACCACAAACCTCACCAATCACCAAAGCATTGGTAGACACCACATACACAACCCCCATTTCCAACCCAATTCCCTTTGCATTACACACTATTTCCCCTACATCTCATAATGTAAATAATATGTTTAATACATTAATTCAGTATGCACACCAAATGCAACAAACATACCACCAATTCGAAGAGCGCAATGCTACCTCCTAGGCAGAGTCTCAGCGACTGCACGCTAGAGTCAATATCTTGGAGGCTGATCACCAAACACTCCTAGCAGAACATACCACTTTAGAACAAGATCATAGCAAAATGGAGTCAAAGCTATCAAGTGTAGATGATCAAACAATCAAGGACTTTGAAAACATGCTTGAAGCACAGATGCTCATAAATGTTAAATTACGTCGGAATTTAGGACTTCTCCGCAAACACATGGCCACGGCATTAGAAGAGAACAAGCACCTCCAACAGCAAAACCAAGATAACCTTGAAGCCGCTATGGAAGGCAACTCAGGTGCAAAAATTAGTCCAACAAAGTACCATGTTGTTCCCTCTGAAGATATCAAAATATTACTAGAGGAGCATGCAATTTTTTTGGAGTCCTTTGGAAAGTTAGAATCAGAATGTGTTGATCTAAAGAAGCAGTTAGCAGATGCTGATACAACTCAGCAAGACTGGGCCATCTTGTGACAATCTACAGAAGAATTAGAGGCCCTAAAGAAGCAAGTGGTAGAACAACAAACACGTTTATTACCATATGAAAGGCCGCCCTCACCAGTCGAAGAACTAGAACCTAAAACAGTGGTTGAAATTCCTATCGATGAAAGTTATGAAGATCCATACAAGCAAATGCCAGTACCTAGTGGGTGAGTCACTTCAGAGGAAATAGACACCTTGGAAATGGAAGTCCTAGATTGGCTCAAGAGGGTCGAGCAAGTGGGACAAACCCATGACGATCGTGTTGCAGTGCAAATTTAATCCCTCACCAATCTGGAAGAAACCGTTCTCAAATCTTCCTACTTTCAACACCTATCCCATCAGCGATTAATAAGAACATCAGAACCGCAATACATGCCCTAATTTGTCTTATTACATGACTATATGCAGAAATTAAAAGGCATACAGGGAAAAAGCCCACCTTTGCAGCATAGTTCAAACCTGATGACTTACCTCAAAATGCACGTGCTGGCTACATCTTTCAACCTACTTGGCGAGAATGAATATTAACCGAATACCCTGAGATGATCACCTGGGCCACCATGCCACTATATATCAAGTATAACCCATGTTCTTGCCCAATGGTCTGTTGCAGATCATGGCAAGATTTTGCAATCAAAGTACACAACAATAAAGGATGCTCTGTGTGGATCAACTATCCATATTTTGCTCCAGCTCGAGGGCCACCAACTATAGCATACATGATATCTACCATACAACAGTGGTCTACATGCTTAAAGAATGTGCCAGACATCACAACGAAGATGTGTATGAAAATATTTGAGCTCATGACAATCGTCTTCAAAACCTTTCGAAAGGTCCATGCTCCATACATCTCCGCCCCCGAATTTTCTGAAGGAAACAAGGATTTAGTATACGACATGAGCCAGACTCCCTCGATGAACATAATCTTTGCATGGCATGCACGCATCAAGTATTTACCTGCTTGCTACAAGCACACCTTTGAGGAAATGTTCTCTACCGGGTTCTGGGAATATCATTATGAAATTTTCATTCCAAAACCAACACATTTGCTGCATCTCTTTGCGGTAGAACAAGCCATTCATGCTGATTAGCTACGTGTGACACATCTGGATATTCTAGGTCCAATCGATTGGGATAAGCTCATGAAAGATTTGTCTTGAGGATTATGCATTCAAGAACATCACCTAGCCACAGATGTTATTGAGTATCACATCAAGCAATCCCACCAACAAGGGTCTGTCAGGGACGACAAACGCGAGAGAGGGGGGTGTTGGCAGTGGCCAGGGCATCACAAGAAAAGGGAGCCAACGTAAAGAATCAGAGCAAAGAGAAGGGCCAATCAAACAAAGCAGTCAAAGAAGATCCGGCAATTATGCCATACAATTTTTCCAAGATATCTCCCTTTTAATAGTGATTTTCATAACTACATGAACATTGTAAATATTGTTTTTGGTAGATTAGACTCCATTTTGTTTAAGCCAAGGAGTCCTCGAGCTTGAGGAGTATTTGAAGTAGCAAGATACCAATTTTCATAATTTTTAGACTTCGTTTGAGCCCTCAAATAAGCCTTGGACCCTAATTTTTAACTAGGTCGGACATTAGGTCTGGACAGGGACAAGGCTAGTCAAAAACTATAAAAAGAGCTAGAGAGCTCATTTTTGAGGTTAGCTTGTTCGTGATTTGAGCTTGTGTAAGAGACTTTCTTTTGAGTAACTCAAAGAACTCCATTGTTCCTCTCTTTGTTCTTGCCTTGTGTGCGCGCGTGTGTGTATGTGTGTGCATCTTGTGTGCTTCTCACGCATGCACTTGTGCCATCACTTGCTCATAGTCGTCATACTAGTCCTCACATCTCCACGGATTGACAATTACGAGGTAGATCTCCTCACGTTGGTACTTGCTATTGTGCTAGAGTGATAATGGCTTACTCCAATCTGGTGTCTTCAAAATTGGTGTTGAACATAAGCATTCAAACTTAGTCAAAAGTGTGTACAGAGGCTTTGCAATGATAGCATACATGTGTATGAAGCATCGATAGTACCCACAATGCTTATTCTGCATATTCTCCTTGACCTCTGGGAGGGGTTTAACCTACTCAATTCGATTCTCCTTCGCTACCTCAGTGGTGGTAGCTTCTACCAAATAAAGGTATTCTTCCTCTGAGGAACAAAAGTTTCCATAATGATGGACTCTAAATCTTCAGCTTGTCTCACCTGACTCTTGAGTCATTTCAATACACTATTCCAAAATAGGCTCTTCTTCCATAGGTTCGATCATAAAGATGGAGATATCATAACCATCCTCATCATAGTGAGGGGTCCATTGTTCTTCATTCACCACTATGTCCATGGCGGCTAAGATCTCTGCCCAGCCATGAGGCTCAAATTCCTCATCTAGAAAGACCATCGATGCATAAGTAGGATCTTGGAGGGTACACTGGTGTCATTTGGAGCCTAAAGTTCCAACTTCAATCATTCTTCTTCTTATTTAGCTACCTTACACATCCATAAATGAGTGTCCTCATGTTGCCATGAAGGGCTTGATTCTAAAGATTGAACTGACTCAGTTTCTTCAGGTGCTTCATGGATGGTATTCCACTGTAGTGGGGGTACATCATGATGGGAATAGTCTTTGAGGTTGACTTTGGTAGTCACTCCCAAATGTTGCAGGTACAAAGAATTGGTTCCCCAATCTTGTACGGTTTGCAATTTTCACATAAAAGGATGTCCCAAATTCATCTCATACGCATGATTCTTTCCAAACTCACAGATGGTGAAGGTGTGCTCAAACTCTATGCCATAAGTAGTGAGGGATATTCCTTCCAGTAAATCTAAAGGTTTCTCAATATGATTGTTAGCCATGTGCAATTTCATTCTAGTGGGCTTGAGGGCGGGCTTGCCCCATCGTTTCCATAGGGAAGTGGTGGCAATGGCTACTCCAACTCTTGATTTTAGGATTGCTTTGGTGGTGTAGCCCTCGTAAAAGATAGGAAAATATGTATTTCCCTCTTCTCCTTTGCTCATGTTTCCAATCCTTTCAATAGGTATTTCTGGCACTCTCTTGTGTAAAGTTGCCTGAGAGTGGGTAGTAGCTATTTTTGGTAACTAGTTTGCCACATGCTTCCACAACTCGGGTTTAGCCTTTAACAACTCTTCTAAAGTGAGATGACATGTTTCCAATCCTCTTCTCCTTTGCTCATGTCTCCAATCCTTTCAATAGGTATTTCTGGCACTCTCTTTTGTGAAGTTGCGTGAGAGTGGGTAGCATCTATTTCTGGTAATTGGTTTGCTACATGCTTCCACAACTCGTGTTTAGCCTTTAACATCTCTTCTAAAGTGAGATGACATTGCACCTTAGTGTTCTTGATTACATTTGTGTTCTTGGGGATAACGGATTCTTCATTTCTTACTTATATGGTTGGTGCTCTCATACTAATCGACTTTGCTTCCCAAGGACTAGTGAATTGAGGTACTTCTTGCAAAGAATTAGATTCAAAGTTTGTCTGTTCATGAGGTTGTTCCTTCTCTCACTCATCATATGTAGAGGGTATGTCCTGGGGAAATTGTTCTTGTTGGTTGTCTATCTCTCGAATGGGTGGGTCAATTTCTCGTTCCAACTTCCATTTCTTTTCTTGAATTTCCCTAAAAAATCCTTGTGAGTACATGTGTGTTTAAGAGAGATTCTCCCAATCTATAGCATTAGGCACTTATGATAAGGAAGACGTCACATCTTCCTATGCCTTCAGGACAGGATAGGTCCTCTTAGGATTGATCTTCTCATTAGTAGAAATCAAATGTTCTAACCTCTCTATTAATCCTTGAAAGTGTAGATTTGGTTTCACTAGGTTGCTCCAATTGACATACAGAGGTGCTTCAAACATGGTTTGAACTAATTCTACCATTTTCATGCAGAGCTTGGTTCTCTTGGTTTCGAGGTCTGCCCTGGGATAATTCTTACTTAATTCTCCCACTTGGAGTCCTTCTCTTACTCGTGCATGTTATGCTTTAAACATCATGTCCAGGTTCTTTGGTATGGGTACAACTGGAAATGATCTTGGTTTAGGGGTTGGGCTCTCTTGATTTGACTCTTGCCATGCCAATCCTAAAATTTTGGCTCTTGTCTCTTTTAAGCTTCCTTATAACTCACTTAGTTTCTTACTCCATTTTCTTTTGAGTCTCTCTCTCTCTCTCTCTTGTGAATCCTTCCAAGATCTAGTTTTTCTTCCACTTGACCCTCAGACTTCACTACTCTCAACTAGTTTATCAGGGTTTGGCCATTGATTTTGTCGCAATGCCTAGGCTCTCATTACAGCTTGGATAGGTACATAGGTCGATGTGGATCCATTCGAAGTGTGCACAATGCCTATCATGTTAATGGGCATTACTTTGGAGGCATTGGTAGGGTTTTTAGGGCATTCTCATATGACATGCTCTTTAGCACAATGAGTACAAAAATGTTGGAGTTTGAGGTATGCGAAAGCATGCGAACAACACAAGGTAAAAGAAGAAGCTTGGAGCACAACACACAATACTGAATGTATTACCATTAGAATGCATAAAAGATAAGTAATCCATTAGGGCAATAGGTGTATATACAAGCTAGGGGGACAAACCTCCTAATGAGGGAAAAAAGTGCCTCGATGGTCCTAGCGTGTTCACACACGTCACTACCAAAATATATAAATCCTCGCTGGGAGTGATGCGGAGAACAAGAAGTTGTCACTCATGTATAAGGAAGTGCCAAGCTATGTGGAATCAATCCACAAAAGGAAGTAAGCCCAAAGCTTTGCGAAAAGCTTCAAATTTCTCCCTAGGCAGAGCCATCGTGAAAAGGTGTGCAATGTTCTCCTATGTGGGCACATATGCCAAGCTGATATCTTCAGTAGAGAACCTCTCCCTGACATAATGATAATGCACCTCAATCTCGCAACTGTCAATGCACTCTAACTGTCAGTGAAGATGGTAGTGGCAGAAAATTGACCAACACCCAAATGAGCCATAAGATGTCTAAGCCACACACGCTCAACAATCGCTGTGAAGGCTTCCCTATACTCAGCCTCACAATTAGAAATGTCCACAGTAGGTTGCTTCTTGCTCAACCAAGATGTGCATTAGCTACCAAGCATGAAACAAAATCCATTGGTGGACACATGAATGTCATAGCAACCAACCTAGTTAGAGTAAAAAAAATCATGCAAATTTTACGGTAGTGATCCGCCCTTGGGATAAAACAATCCAAGGAGCTGGGTACCACTCAAAATAGCGAAAGATGCACTTAACCGCCTGCCTTGACACCTAGACAATGCATAAACCTACTCATCTTTGAGACATCAAACTGAATATCTGGCCAAGTAATGCATAAGTAAATCAAGCATCCAACAGTATGTTGATAGAGAACAACATCAAATGCATCTCCAACATCATGAAGACTCAATCATAAACCTGTCTCCATAGGAGTGGCAATGGGTTTATAATCTTCAAGGCCAAAATGCTGCAATAATATGGCAATATATTTTTTTTGACACAAAGCTATTCTGCCATCAACTTGCATAAACTAAATGCCCAAATAATGATGCAAATGCCTCAAATGAGACGTCTCAAATGAGGCATGCAGATAAGCCTTAAAATCAACAATTTGCTTCTCATGAGGACCAGCAAGGAGCATGTCATCAACATACACACCAATGATCAAAAGCACATCATTAGCATGCTTGACATATAAGGCGATTTCAATTGGATTGTTCTCAAAACCATATGCAATCAGATAGGCATGTATCTTTTCATACCAAGCATGTGATGCTTGCTTTAAACTGCCATTGGATATTTCATGAACTGTACATCTGTCATCAAAAAATTTCACAACCAAGCCAATCTTGGCTAAAGCTGAAACTGATAATAGATTCTTCTTGATCCTTGGCACAAATAAAGCATCCAACAATGTAAAAGAACTACCATCAGTAGTAGTCAAAATGATCTTACCAACTCCCATGATAGGATAAGAGTAGTTGGTGGCACATGTGATAGTACTCCCTATAGGGACAGGTTCGAGTGAAGTGAAGAAATTGTGTTGCGAGGTAATATGTTTGGTTGACCCACTATCAAAGTATCAAACATCTGAGTCTACTGCAAACATAGATTGTACAGAAGAGGATGGGTCAAAACTACAAACAATAGTAAACACCCATTCTTCATTTTGCACTAGATTAACAGACTCTATTCTTGGTGTAGAGGTCTCTACAACAACCATTCCAACCTCTTTTGCAGCCAATTTTGGACAACACTTTATGACATGATCATTTGATTTATAGTATTTGCACAACAATTTCTACTTTTCTGTTTTCTTTGGGTGTTTGTCATCCTTCTTTGATTGTGGATAATTAGTAGATTTCTGCTTACTAGTAGAAGAGCTCCATTTACCTTTGCCTTTTTGACTAGCCAGGAAAGCTTGATTTGTAACATGCATAATGGACCTGTTCTGCCTAGATTGGTCTTCCTGCAATAGAACAAAGACTAACTCCTTAAATGTTAAGGCATTTGGATTGCCTTTCATCATCAAACAAAGAGTGGAAGGAAAACTCTGATATGAATCGCGAAGACCATTCAGAATAGTCTGCACAAGTGAACTGTCAGGTAAGACTTCATCAATAGAGATTAATTGTTCCTTCAAATCTTTGATCTTTGTCAGAAAACTATCCATGGAATCACCTTCATTCATGTGCTCACTCTCCAACTGTTTTCGGAGCTAAGCAACACGAGCCTCATTCCTTGCCTAGTATAAAGTGGTAAGTTTATCCCAAGCATCCTTAGCTATTCTGCAAGAGTGAATGTGAGGAATAATGACATGTTTGACAGACAAGGATATCAATGCATGTGCTTGAGCATTTTTGCCATCCAAATGAATTTGCTATGTAGTAGGTGCAGCATAAACCATAGCATGAACATGAATATGCAGAATATCACCATCTTTGATGCCATCGAGATCAGCTTCAGTACCTGTATTTGCAGGTGGAATAGGACATTTTCAACACCTTGCAGAATAGTCCATATTCCTTTTGTGACCAACATAATGTTAATTGGTACCGTCCAACTTATCCTCAACAGCCAACATATGGAATACATCACTACTTTTAGGCATGGCCAGTGATTGAAATACCTTGATGCAAGAAATTGGTTGTATCTCAAAAAGTTGAACAAAACTATCCTGCTGAGTTCTATTAGATTTGTAGTAGACTTTGAGATGCTTATACAGGCGAATTGAAACATGTATATATCTTTGGCACAAAAAGAAAAAATTGGCTACATAAGCACTATGATAGTGCGTTCAAAGGTCGAAAAAAGATCATATCAGGATTTCAGCACTATAGAAGCGAAGCTGTTTTGATCTGCTAATCACCTTGACTATGCTCACCAAGTTTCGTGCAATTTTGAGACTGTGATAGGAGAGGTGTTGATGATGCCTTAGATGAAGTGGCGACTTGCTCTGATACCAATTGTTGGAGTTTGAGGTCCACAGAAGTTGGGGAACAAGTAACCCATTAGGGCAATAGGTGTATATACAAGCCAGGGGAAAACACCTCTTAAAGAGGGAAAAGAGTGCCCCGATGGTTTTAGTGTGTCCACACACATCACTACCTAAATATATCAACAAAAAACCTTGAAGGTTATAATACTAGGGTTGTCTTGATAGTGGAGGATGTGGACACTCCCTTATGTAATGATCTCCTTGGCACCTAAAGCATGGTCCTTTAGGGCCCTGTGGTCTTATCTATCTCAACTAGGGCCATGGGTTGGGATTGGCATACATGATATTAGCATAGTCTGGCTTCCAGCTAGGTTCCATCAGTGGGCTTTCATATTGGTATGTTTCCATATGTTCTGGCAACTCGGTGTAGTATGTAGGTGGACTATCTACATGTGTAGAATCAAAGCTATTGGAGTTAGGATCATTTTCTATGATTAATGGGGATGAGGGTACTAATTCTCTAGTGAGATTCTCTTCTATAGTAGCATATTTGACAGAGATTACATTGGGAGGGGGTGGTGGTTGCTGGCCTAGGATCAGTTGGGGTCTAGGTTGTGTCTGGTAGGGTACCTGGTAGTTCTGTTGGGGCCTATAATAATGAGGCTAAGTGTTGTATTGGCCTAGATATCTATTCGGTTGTTGATATGCCTGGGGATAGTTTTGTCTAACCACTTTCTTATTGTATGGACAATCTTGTCAAGTGTGGTTAGTGTACCACCTTTCTATCGTGTAGTATTGATTACTAGGGTTACCTTGGGGTTGTGTCATGTTCTGGCATGTATTTGCCATATGGTCACCACCACAGGTGTAACAACATTTTACTGAAGTTATCTTGGGTATCTATTTGCTTGAGACTCCTAGCTTCTGGGCTACCTTCTCATGTAGGTCTTCTCTGGAACTAGAATGTTTCAAGGATGAATGGGTAGAACTATCTGTGTCCTTATAGAACTTGGAGAGTTCCATCTCATCTCCTAAGTTGTCCTCAATGTCTATACAAATTCTCACACATTGCTCTAGTGTTTTGGGCTCTTTCAGGTATACATAGGATCGTAGTTTAGAGGTCAATAGCCCATCCAAAAACAAGGATACTTGTTTAGCTTGAGTGGGTAACTCTAGCATAGGGCATCTCTCAATGCATTGTCTAAACCTGTATCCTACTAGTCTGAGTGTCTCCTGGGGGGTCTGTTTGAAACTATGAATTAAAGAAGAGGTGTTGTGCTTGATTCCACTTTTAGAGAATTTAGTGATACTGTGCGAATATGTCGTCCACTTGTTCGGTTCTTAGCACATGTTTGAACTTGAAAATGTGGTCATAGGGATATCTTGTCCCATCAAAATAAATTTTCATGGATTTCACTAACTGTGTGGATCTCAATATTCTTGGATGCTCTCAGGGTCTAGGCAGAGGAAAGTCATCTCTAGCACCTTGTGGTCTCGGTTCTCTCAGTCTTCCCATCCTATCTATTTCTACTGCTAATCGATCTCTTCCTACCCTATGAGAAAAGCTCACTTCAGGCCTCTCCTTGCCTTTTTCTCTTTGGGAACCATGAGACATAGACGTTCCTGCCCCTTGGTGTCCAAAGGCAACATTAGCTCGACATGGGGGAAAAAAACAATTTGCCCCTCCATGTATAGGCATGTCTCCCATGTTCAAACAATACAAACACTCATTCCAAAGAGTTGTCTAAATATACCACTTTTTGAGGTATCTCAGGGTCCTTGAACTCATAGATCATGATTGTTCCTTTCTCAAACCTATATCTTTAGAATGCCTCATCAACATCCTTATTGAAAAATAATTCAATACTTTTGTTATCTTGTGGGATCCATTCTAGGTTGAGCATCTGGGTCAATACTGATTTCCCTCTTGGTATTCTAGGTTCACCATCGACCTGATCCTATTCTAAGTTGCCTCTTTCTGCTTCAGGAATTACTCTTCCGAATTCATTGGTAAGGTGGGGTTGAGGAGAAATGATGTACATTGTTCCCTCTTTATTGATATATGATTCTCTCTAAAATTTAACCATGGGATGTTCTAATCCCATGACTTGATATGGATTTTTCAATTGAATGACCAATCTCCTCAAACCATCCTCATAGATGCGAGCACCTAAGTGGTTGGTTTGAATGCATTCTAACTGAGTTCTATAATGTCCTTCATGTCTTTCTGGGTAAGCTAAGCTTGAACTACCCTTTGGAATCTCCATGTTATAAAACATCTCCGACTCGCTGGTCTCTGAGCCTAGTTCATAAGGGTAACCACTCAGTTGTTGAGCCCAAGATTGTGCTGTGGTTCTAACACTCACTTCAGATGACCTAACATTATGTCGATCAACCTTTCCTATGTGATTCCCTGATTCAAGGTTCATGAATTTGTTTTCCTCATGCACTCAATGTGCTTAGTCAACACACAAATTCTTTGTTCTTAGTTACTTGGTTTGTTTTTACTCTCTTTATTCTCTTGTCTTTTCCAATTCTGTATGTCAGGTATCCTCTTTTGTGTTGTGTGTTTAAGTTATCGCACCGTTGAAGTTAAGTTCTTTTCCTCTTTAGGGTTTGCTGCTGCATATCTTAATTTGCACTTGAACTTGAGTAATTAAGGGATTCTTGCACTTTTATTGTTCCTAACATGACCCTAATTATGAGCAAATCACGATGGTCCAAAGATACGATGATCTCGAAGCATCACGATGGTATGAACCAATCGTGATGGTGTGGGTCGGGGTGATTGTCGCGATGGTGTATGCAAGTCTTCGTGATAGCCTTGGCCCATCACGATGGTCATGAACCATTGCGATGACATGATCCCGTCACGATGGTTTGGTCTCATCGCAATGGCCTGAGCGAATTGTGATGGTGACACCTTGTTGTGATGGGGATGAACCATCACAATGGTTCACCAAAATGCAAATTTTTTAGATGCAACTATGGATTCCTGTAAGTGCAAGGATGCTTTATACTATGCATATGATGCTTCCCTAAAAGTGCAAACTTCTCAGACCATCACGATGGTTTAAGGCATTCGATAGAAATGGTGAAAAACTCAAAAGCTTACCTATGGAGAGCTTTAATCTTGTTCTAAAGCACTTTCGTGCAAAGAAAAGTCAATAACACATGGAAATGCACACACACACACACACACACTTTCTCTATCTCTCTCTCACACACACACTTGCTCTCTCTCTCTCTCACACACACACTCTCTCTCTTGCAAATGAAGAAAATGAGGAGAGAAAGGTGGCTATGGTGATTTTTTGCGATGAAAGTAGATGATGTTAGGATGAAAGAGGAGTGTAGGGGAGATGAAAGAAGATGAAAATAGCATAAAAACAACAACAAAACTGAAATTAATTACCTTCCAATGCCAAGTCTCCCTATACTCTTACCATCACACGTTTGTCCTAGAGCTCCTCCCTGGCAATGGCACCAAATTTGGTGTTGTCTTAGACAAGGGTAGGTACCACGTCAAGAAGCTCCAACTCCTTAATTGTTAATCCATGCAAGAGGTAGGATGATGTGAAGATCATGAACGAGTGCTATGCGTGAAGGTGAGAATCACACAACTCAAAATAGCTCTTACAAAACTTGATCACACTAACTACCCTTAAAAATGAGCTATGTAGCTCTTTTTATAGTTTTTAGACTAGTTTTGGCTGGTTTTGAACCTAGTGTTGGACCTAATTAAAATTAGGTTCTAAGGGTCCTTTGGAGGTCCAAATGGAGTCTAAAAACTACAAAATTTGGTATGAGTGTTCTACCTAAGCTCCTCAAGCTTAAGGACTCCTTGCCTTGCACATAAATGGAGAGGATTGTTACAAGATTGGATTTTATATCTTACATATGTTACATGAGTGATTAAAATCACTATTAATGGTTTGACCAAATGATAGTGAAAACATCTTTTTTGAAAAATAATGGGTATGGTTCCCTGTACTTCCTGCATTTCCCTTTCACATGCTTCCTCTGCACCGATGTCTATAGCTACTATTGGTTGCACTGCCAACACCAATCTTTGTGGACCTATGCATACACCATCACTAAGTGGGTCACATTACTTCTTCTTGATCATAGATGACTCAACCACTTTAGATGCTTTCACTTTTACATCAAGTAAAGACTTCAAAAGTTAAAAGAGGTAGTTCACAAGTGAACTTTACATTGTCTTCACTTTAAGGCTTCTTCTATCACTTTGTGAGACTCAAGCCAATACTTAGGCTTGTCATAGACTTGCTCCAATAGCTCCCCCTCAAGCCAAGTATGTTTGAGGTCTTCAATCGTCCAAGATTGCCTGCAAACCAATCATGGCTTTGAATTTTCAAAGCTTTGTGCCATCCAATGCTTTGGTTAGAATATCTACACATTGTTGATGAGTGGACACATATGATATTTGAATCTCCTTGCTCACAATCTTCTCTCTTAGATAATGATTATGAACTTCAATATGTTTAGTCCTTGCATGAAAAATTGGATTAGCAGCTAAGTGAATAGAACTCATATTGTCACCAAAAATAGTTGGAGTCCCAAATTCCAATCCAAGATATATGAATAGTTTCTTCATCCACATAGCTTCTTGAGTAGCTATAGCAAGACCTCTGTATTCAGCTTCAGTAGAAGAGAGAGCAATTGTGGGTTGCTTCTTGGATGACCATGAAACAAGTTTTGAATCTGCAAAGGTAAGATAACCTGAGGTGCTCCTTCTGTCTTCCTTGGAGCCAGCCCAATCTACATCAGAGAATAATTTCAAACTTAAATAAGATACATAAGGGTAATATAGCCCCTCATTCATGGTCCCTTTGAGATATCTAAGTATCCTCTTGGCAACCTCCATGTGAGGGTTCCTGGGTGTGTGCATAAATTGACTTAGCACACTCACACTATAACATATATCGACCCTTGTCAATGTGGCATAGTTCAAACTACCCACAAGGCTTTGATAATCTATCACATCTTCTATGATTTCACCTTCATGTGAGCTCAATTTGTGATTAACCTCCATTGGAGTACCTGCAATCCTGCAATCTTGCATCTTGAATTTTGCCAACATGTCTTTAATGCACTTTATTGAGTAAGAAATAAACCATGATCTTTGTAGACAACTTCCAATCCTAGGAAGTAGGTAAGTGAACCCAAATCACTTATCTTGAATTCTTCTCTTATTTGTTCTTTGATTCTCTTCATGCCATCTGTATCATTTCCTGTAAGTATAATATCATCTACATACACACACAAATAGATGACTTCAGAATTACTCCTTTTTATGAATAGTGATGGATCTCCCTTGCTTGGTTGAAATCCTTTGTCCTGCAAGAATGAGGCAAGCCTGTGATCCCAAGCCCTTGGGGCTTGTTTGAGTCCATATAAAGCTTTATTAAGTTTACACACATAATCAGGATATATGTGATTCTCAAATCCAAGTGGTTGTGCCATATATACCTCATCTGTTATCCATCCATTGAGAAATGCATTTTTTACATCCAATTGAAGTATCTTCCAATTCTTGGAAGAAGCAATACTAAGCAGAACCCTAATAGTAGGCATCTTTGCCATAGGAGAGAAGGTCTCCTCATAATCAATTCCCTGAGTTTGTGCCAAGCGTTTTGCCACAAGCCTTGCCTTATACTTGTTAATGCAGCCATCTGAGTTCTTCTTCAATTTGTAGATCCACCTCGAGCCTATCACTTTCATTGATGGAGACTTGGGAACCAACTCCTAAGTGTTATTCTCGTCAAGAGCTTCAATTTCTTCTTCCATTGCATGCCTCCATTCTGATTTCTTCTTGGCTTCCTCAAATGTTGAAGGTTCCTCTTGATTTATGTCTTGGGCTAGATAGATTGAATGTTTAATGACTAGAGAAGTATTAAACCCATACCTTTCTGGCTTTCTTTTCTCCCTCATGGACCTTCTTAGGCCATGGTGTGATGATTCTACCTCTTGTCCAAGTTCTTGCATTTTTGCTTTACCTTTAGACTTCCACATTTTGATTTTTTCATACTGAGTTGCTTCATCATCTTCTGAGGTATCCTGCTCTTCAACTTTAGAAGAATTATTCTTAACAAGTTTTGGAAAATCTCCTTCAAGATCATAAGGTAGGTTGACCTTTCTACATGAATCTTCATACCAAGAACTATTCTCATCAAATAGTACATCTCTACTCACCAAGAATCCTTTGGTTGTTGGGTTGTATAATCTATAGCCCTTTTGATTGTTGTCATCTCCAATGAATACACACCTTCCTTCTTTGGGATCCATCTTGCCTCTAACCTATGAAGGAACATGAGCAAAAGCAACACATCCAAAAATCTTACAATGATCCAAACTTGGTCTTCTTCCATTCCAAGCCTCATATGGTGTCATCCCATCAAGTGATTTTGAAGGTAACCTGTTAATCAAACAAGTGGTTGTGGATATAGCCTCAACCCATAAGTAATTAGGTAAGTGCTTTTCATTTAGCATAGACCTTGTAGCTTCAACAATTGTCCTATTCCTTCTTTCTGCCACTCCATTTTTCTCAGGAGGTGTACCTTTTAGTGATCTCTCTTTTGATTCCTCTTTCTTGAAGAAAGGAAGGAAGCCCAAAGATTTGTGAAAAGCTTAAAAATTCTCCCTACACAAAGCCTTTTTGAAAAGGTCTTCAATCTTATCCTATGTGGGCACATATGCCAAAAACATCTCTCTAGTAGAGAACCTCTCCCTCACATAATGATAATGCACCTTGTTGCTCTAGCACAATGGTAAGTACCACGTTAAGAAGCTCCACCTCCTTAATGTCAATCCATGGAAGAGATAGGAGTGATATGAAGATCATGAATGCGAGATGTAGTGAGAGTGAAGGTGAGAAGCATAGAGATGCACACACACATACACACTCACACACAATGAAGAGACAAGCAAGACACAATGGAAGGTAGGAAAATAGACTCTATTACTCAAGATCTCAATTACAAGTTCAAAGTAGCTTTAAGCTCTCTCTACTCATACAAGCTAACCCTAAAAATGAGCTCTCTAGCTCTTTTTATAGATTCGTAGACTAGTTTTGACCAGTTTCACATCTAGTGACCAGCATAGTTAGGTTCTAGGTGCTATTTGAAGGTCTAAATGAGGTCTAAAAATAACCAAAATTGGTAGGCTCGTTCTACCTAAGCTCCTCAAGCTTGAGGACTCTTCGGCTTGCACAAAACAGAGCTATAAATTACAGAAGTGGTTGTTCTATGTTACATATGGTACAAGAGTGATGAAAATTACTGTTGAGAGTTTTGAAAAGTATTTATAAAACATATTTCTTTGAAAAATTAATCTACCTAGCTCCCCACTACTTCGTTGTGATCTGCCTTCACATACTTCCGCGTCGTCTGTGTCTCTGGCTACTTTCCAACACCCCCTCCCTCTCGCTTTTGTCGTCCTCGATAGAACCTTGTTGCAGGGTCTATCGGATATAATTTTGTAGGAGGTCATGAGTGAGGGTGTGCTCTGAAATGCGAATACCTCTTGCAAGCTCTGCTTCGAGTTTTTCCGAATTGATGGGTTGAGGTTCATCTGGTGGTGGGAGTCTATAGTGCGTGGAGTACACCAGTTGTTCACAGGAAAATAATTGGAGTAGGTGTGTGGGCCTGCTGATGAACACCTCTGAATGGTATTCCCAAAAATCGATAGTAAACATTTCTTCAAAGGTCATTTTATAGCATGTCGATAGATATTTGATGCAATAGTGCCAGGAATAACACACCCGGAGTGATGGTGTTATGCTCATATCAAATGCTAAATCCTGATTACCATGCTCGAATCTCGGGGTGTTCACGTGTGGTGCCCTGACGCAATGGAAGACTTTAAATACTATCTGCATCATGTCAAATACTTTGACAGTCATATGCACGGCTACATCGTCCATTCGTCGTAAGCAGGGGAGCCAATGGCAAATAGTTGCCATCATATAGCCAATAGTGGGTGGTCCGCAGGGTGGCATGAAATACGGATAATTGATCCAGTCCTGGCACTGCTTGTTATTCTATACTTTGATTGCAAAGGCCTTCCAAGAGCGGCATCGTGGTATCGGTCCCCAACATGGGTTATACTTCAAATGGAGTGGTGCTTTGACCCATGTGCTCATCATTTTTGGATATTGCTGTAATAATTCATGGTGCCAATTTGGTTGAAATATTTCTCCTCTCTGTGCTTCCGGTGGCAAGTCTTCGGGCTCAAACTGAGTTGCATGTGAGGGTTTCTTGCATGTTTCCTTTTCGATGGCCAATTGGTATTCTTCCATTAACATAAAATATGGTTTATATTGCAGCTCATGCTCAGATATATACCTGTGAGGGGCCAAGTGAGCAAAATAAGGGGATTGTAAAATACGCTCCTCGATCATAGCCATTGCGTGTAATTGTGCTTCCACCCTTGCTGAGTGGTTCTTGCCAAGTTCTTCTACCATCTTCATCCATGTGGGAGTAGGGAGTTCAAAGGTGGTCTAGCCTTCGGCCGTGACACGTCTGCCTGGGATGGGTTGGGATTCATGGGCTTCTTCAAAAGTGTCTTCCACCGAGATAGTTACTGTTTCTTCATCCGCTGGTAGTTCCAGTGGGGAATCTGGCCTAGGGGGTGCCTATTATGCTGTTATCTATGTTTGAAGAGTCAATACATGGTCCCATAGAGCGTTGAGTTCCTTGATGATCTCAGGAGATATGGCCGCAAGGGGGTGCTTCGTATGCTGCTATATGTGTTTGAAGAGTCAATACCTGGGCCCATAGAGCGTTGAGTTCCTTGATGATCTCATGTGCTCTCAATTGGAGCATTTTGTGGTCTTCGTGGAGCTTCTGATATGCCTCGTTCATACTGTCATAATCCTCTAGTAGTCTGACATGATCTTCCAATAGTATCTTCATGGATATGGAGGGGAAAGCTTTGAAACGATTGGGACTCAAGGGTTCGTCCGGTTGATCTAAAGCAGCTTCAAGGTTCTCTCTATTATGTTCCTGCAAGCATTGATTCTCTTCTTTCGCTGTTGGTAGGTGGAGTCTTAGTAGTCCCATGTTTCTAGTGAGCGTCACATTGCGAATGGTTTGAGCCCTTAACAAATTGTCGATATCCGTAACGGCTTCTTTTTTCTTTTGTTCACTTTCTAGTTCTAGTGTATGGTAGGCCTGGCGTAGCTCTTGGTAGCATGTGTTGAGGGAGGGGTTCTTGATTGATAATGATTTTAGTTGTGACTGTAAGTCATTCGTGGTCTGCTGCAGTGTCTGGCAACTAGTGCCTAGAGATGCGAATTCATCTCTCACTTGTGTCATACATGTGAATATTTGACGGAATGCAGTGTCAATGGTGTGTGATAATGTTAATGACGGAGTGAGTGAAGATGCTGTGGGTGTGGGTGTTGATGCAAGGGGAAGGGAAATAGGGATGGGAAAGTGGATGCAATGGTGATTGTGGAGAAATGTGATGTGCCTAAATGTGGTGGTAAAATGGATGAGGTGAGTGGTGGTGCAGTGGGTGGTGATATGTCCATGTCACTAGACGTTGTGTCGAGTGCTGTGACTGTGAATAGTGGAGTGATAGTGGGTGCTTGAGTGGGTGTGAATACAAGATTTACAAAGGTTGCCGAATAATTTACAGATGGGGTTTCTTGTACTGCTTGGTGGAGAGGGGAAAGAGGAAATACAGTGGGTCAGGGAGGTGAGACGGGGGAGAAGGTCAATGGAGGGGGAAATGGGAATAGGGGTCTTGGAGGGGTGGGGAAGGAAGTGATGGATGGATGGAGAAATGGACTGGATAAAAGGGTGGACGTCCATGGAGGGAGGCTAGGTTGTGTGGGTGTGGGAACAGTGAGAGGAATTGAGGCAAAAAAGGCTTCTGCTACCGCACTATCGAAGGACATGGATGGTCGAGGGGAGGTAGGGTGTATAAGAGAGACTGGAGGGGCGAGAGGTGAAAGAGGATCAGTCGGTGTGGTGGTTACTTTGATGATGTTAGGGGTATTTACAGTAGAGGTGCGAGGCGAGAGTCAATGAAGATTGTTTCTTCTACCAAAGAACCTTCCGGAATGAGGCGTGCTTCCTGGGCTTGTTGTGATGACTGGCCATCCATTGGTACACGAATATATTGACCCGGTTTTGATAGTAAGCGAATTTGGTGTGGGTCAAACTGTGGTAGTGGCTTCTTGTGCAAGTATCATAATGCTTCGTTCGTGCCTACTGACTTGACCAGTTCTCTGAAACCTTGAGTGTAGGCTTCTTCGAAGCCTCTTGTAGTGAGTTCTTTTTCTACAAGCGCTTGGCTTTCTTCCTCTGAGAGTTTTTTGCATGTCCAAGCTTGCATGGTGTGGTATAGCTTCTTGACTGCCAATGTGTAGGCCGCTGCTTCAAATGTCTCATCTTCGTAAGTACTGGTGTCACCTTGAATGTCAGTGTGTTGTCCATGTTCATCAGTCTGCACATTCTCTTGAGATTCATGGCTCTCTTGACTAGCTTCATCATCTCCGCCGTCGTCGTCGGTTTCTATCCTCTCTTCTTCAAAGCTGGAGACTACTTGCTCTTGCGATTGATCAGGGGGTGTAGTAGGGTAACTTGGGTGTTCATACTCCTGAGAGAAAAATTGTCCTTCTGAAAATTGAAATTTTTTTGAAAAAGCATTTGACATTTCAAAATCGAACGTGGTATTCATTGGTTCTGCTTCTAGATTGGGTATAGGAAAAGTAAATGCTTCTACACCAATGGAGGTGGGAATTTTTACTATTTATTAGTAGGTTTTGGGACTGTGGTTGCTTGAGAGGTAACAGTGCTTGTAGTACCTTCCGTGATAACCAGTCATGATAGTCTTATGCGAATGGGTTGTATAGGTGCAAGGGGTTCTGTAGGTGATTGTTTTGGAGAGGGTTGAGGTGACGGGGACTCTAGAACTTGTAGGCATGGGATAGATCCTCGCATGCACTTGCCTGCTCGTCGCTTGCTAGGTTTTCTGGCTTTCTTGGTAGTTCCTTTGAACGCTTTCAATTCTTCACTCATCATTGCAAGTTGTATGCCAAGCACATATAAACAATTCGTGTGAGAGCGCAACATCCATGGATGACTTTTTCCTTTCCCATCTCTACTGAGCTAAGTACAATTGATCAATGATCCAACTTTCAAGATCTATTGTTTGGGGCCCTATACATGCTAAATATAATCCAAACCAAATGCGCTTGTGAGGCATGGTGAAATGATCCTGAGTCGGGAATGCAAAATGTTGCATACATATACGTAATGGCTTAGATAGCTCAGGTGTGATGGCTGAGATGTCTTCCCATTTGATAACGTCACCACACTTCATTGACTTTGGAATCAGCATTTCTCGCTCTGTCGGCATGTGAGTTCCGTGAATCTTTATTGCAGCTCGAATCAAATCCTTTGAAAGATAGAACTTCTTGAAACGGGGATCATTTACCAAAGATGGCAGAATGAACGTGCCTGGAAAATCCTTGTTCTCGGAGGCTGTAAGTGTGGTCACCAGGTAGTAGCATCTATAAAAATCCGGTTTGGGCAGTGGATCCCTGAAGTATTCCGTAAAACTTGCTCTCGCCCAAACATGCTTTAAGTCTTCTATATTTTGGAGCGCTTCAAATTCTCTGGAGAAGAACTGATACTTGCCCCACTTACTACTATCAAAAGTCAACGTGGCATCAAAAATAAAATCTGCATCTGCCAAAGGTCTTGCTAAACCTTGGAACCAATGGGAATTACGATGAAATTTTTTCGTATATCCCCTGGGAGGGTCATCAATCGGCATAGGTCCTGGGAATCCTTGAAATTCAGGTGGTTGTGACGTGGGATGTGGCTCAGCCAATAATTTGCCAAAATTGACCACAGGTACACTGGGGCCAACTTCAGACGGTCCTTCTGCTTGCATGATGAGAGATGCAAATGTGTAGAAGATCTGCTACAAAAGATTAGCACATTAGTATGGAAATTAATCATGATCCCATTAAAGTGAGACCGCAATCCCTTTCCATAACCGATGTGTAACCCGTGTAGCCAAGTGTTGTGAGGTGGTTTATGGAATGATTTTTGCAAAACTAATGCAGGTCTCTAGACACCTACATGCTTCAGATAGTGCATACATTGCTTGAAGAGATGTTATTACAAGTGATGTTGGGTTATAGTGTGTGAATTTGTACAAAGTTCAGTTGTGATTGAGTTATTACAAGGGTAGTGTTTAGTCGGGGTGGGAGTAATGTTAGACAACGGGTTTTGAGGAGACAACTGGATACGTTTCAGTATCCATTTCCTAAGATTTGCTGAGCGGGTGGTATGTTTCTGTTGAGGGACAAAAGATTATATTGGATGTGGTGGTGTTGAGGGGTGAAGAGATTTTTGAGGGGTATATGTTACATGGCTTGAGTGTTGAGCTATGATACACTGCTTGGGTACCCATATCTGCGTGGGTGTGGGCTGATTAGTTAAGTACTTCTTGGCAATCCAAACCTGTCGACTGTTTGTACTTGTAGAAAAAGGTCGAGGGGATGTTAGATGGTAACTCTACTTCTGCCTTAACTTCTTCTTGTCATTGTCTGCATTGTTGAAATCTATTAGTGCTTTCTGTCCTTTTGGCACCCATATTTGTCTTGTGCCGCTTGTTTTGTGATGCTGACAGTGTTGCTCTCTTTGCATAGTCTGGTAGTGTAGTCGGTTTGGGTTTCTTCATTATGGTTGACTCTTTTGTGGTTGGGATTGAGAGGTCAGATGGACACTCTGCTTTGGAAAAGAAGGGAGGTCCAATGCTTGTGGAACCTGCCCATTAGGAAGTGCTTCGTTATGTACCATAAATCTAGGCTAGTCCGCAGTAAGTGTGGAAGGATGGGCATCGCAGGGTGTTGTGCCCATTTGGCTACTGATGGAGTCCACCTAACTGCTAATGGTCGCCATTTGTCCCATCGATTGGGTGGTGACCCATTCTAATTTGCAGACAGACCAAGAGAAAATCTGTTGACATTCTCCTAAATGGCAATTGTCCATTGCCACGCCCGTGGGGGTTGGTTTAGACATAGCGTGACTTATCTGGCCAAAGATCTTTCGGTCCTCCGTTGCATGCATTTCATATGGTCTAGGGTTACATACCTCAGGCGGAGTGTTGTTAGGGAAGTCAAGCGGTATCACTCACTACTAATCTAAGGTTCCAATCTGCAAGGAGCCTTGTCTAAGATTTAGGTCCATTGAGTGATCGTATAGCCAATCTTGGGCGAGGATTAGGGGTTCTATCAGGTCATCATCATGGCACACTAGTAGCTTCACTGTCATGGTCGCTTCATGTATGAGGATAGGAAGGTCCACCTCACCCATGCAAGGGGTTTCCATGCCTCCTAGCCCTATGAGGTATGCATCAATGGGCCTCATTTCTATTCCTGAGTCCTTATAGTGGGACCATCTAATCGCACTATTCGCAACACTTGAATCAATTAAAGCCCTGAGCTCTTGGCAAGGGTTGCCATGCTCTAGCCTGACTGTAATGAATGGTCTCCTATCCACTATGCTAGGATGAGTACTTGACTTTGCTTGACACATGGCCATGAGATATCTGGGTGTTGTTTTCAGGTGATTATCATGTTCTCTCCCTAGTCCTTGTCTTCTTAACTTCATGCGCTTAATGCGTTCTTAAGCTTCTGGCTAAGTATTCTTTTTTACTAATTGAGTGGGTCTTAGTACCCTGCGGTGTTCACGTGGACTAGGTAGAGGAAAATCATCTCTACCACCTGGTATTCTAGGTTCCCTTTGTCTTTCCATTCTATTGGTGTCCATGGTGGTTCTTTCTCTCCCTATGGGATGAGTGAAACTTACTTCTAGTCTCTCTTTGTTCTTCTCTCTTTGAGTACCATGGGCTGAGGATGTTCTAGCACCTTGATGGCTCATATTTACATTTGCTCGAGAAGGGGGGAAGACTAACTCACCTCTCCATGTGTGGGTAATTCTTGCGTGTTCGGGTACTACAAATACCCATTCTGAAGTATCATCTAGGTATACAACCTTTCCAGGTGTATCTGGGTCCTTGAGTTCATAAACCATGATGCAGCCTACCTCACTAGGTTGTTCCATTTTGTACCTCCAAAATGCTTCAAGTACAGATTTCCCTCTAGGTGTCCTAGGTTCTTCTCCTAGTGGTTCTTTTCCTTGGGTGCTCGCTTCCGTATCTGGCTGAACTACACCAAACTCATTGGTATGATTTGGCTGAGTACTTATGATGTACATTGTTCCCTCTTTGTCTATGTATGCATCTCTCTCAAATTTCACCACTGGGCATTCCAATCCAATGGGTTGATTAGGGTTGTGCAATTTCACTACTGATCTTCACAAACCATCCTCATAGATGCGAGCACCTAAGTGGTTGGTTCGGACATATTCCAATTGAGTTCTATAGGGTTCTTCAGGTCTTTCCTAATATGTTATGTTCAACCCTCCATTTGGTCTCTCTGTGCTAAAAGCCATTTCCGATTCAGTGGTATCTGAGCCCAACTCGTAAGGATAACTACTCAATTGTTGAGCCCACGAATGTGTAGTAGTTCCTACACTTGCTTCTGATGATCTAAAGCTTCGTCGGTTTGACTTACCTATATGCTTGCCTGATCTAAGTTTCATGAATTTACTTCTTGGCGCTCTTTGATTGACAATGTCTCTTTTGTTCTTTATTGCTTGTGTCTTTTTAATTTCTTTAAGTTCTTGTCTTATCTCAATGTATACATTAGGAGTCGACTTTTGTTGTACTTTTGAGTTCTCCTTCCGTCAGACTTAAGTTCTTTCCTTGAGGTTTTCATATTGCACACCTTTATCTTGGCCTTGGACTTGAAATATTTAAGTCTCTTAAACTTGATGCATTCCTATTGTCGTTCTAATTTAATCCGCAATGCTACCGTTTAGCCTAAGCTAATAATTGACTGAGGGGGTTGAGTATTCTTCTAACCTCAAGTCCGCTTCTTTGATTGGTCTGATGCCCAAGAAGTCACACTTCCCAAGCCTTGCGTTCTTCACTGCCTTGCCTTGATTGCCTTTGATAGCCCTTGTTAAACCTGTAAAAATCTAATGTTTAGAACAATTCTTAAATTGATGATCAAGCACTTTGATATATACACTTTTTAGGTCCTTTTTCCTTTGGCCCAATTTTTAATGCCCCCTTTCTTTTCTAGTCCCAATAGTGGGTCAACCTCAAATTATCTTATCTAAAAAACAACATGTTCTTCTTGAAAAAAACAGTTGAGCTCATGTAATACTCATAAAGAGCTTTCTAACGAGCTATAAAGCTCAAAAAATGGACTTCGAATGAAAAAGATATGAACGTTCAGGCCCTCGGGGGTAAAAAATTGACAAACAAGTTTTTCGTCAATTATGAGCTAAGGGGTCTCCAATGAGCTTAATCACCCAAAAATTTAGTCCAAATAGCCTTAAATTAGCCCAAAAATTGAAACCCTAATTTTGGCATTTTGGGTGAACAATCGCGATGGTCTGGGACCGTCGCGATGGCTCAGGTGAACTGTCACGATGGCGTGGTACAATCACGATGGTCCGAGCATGTGAGGTGTCACGATGGTTGGAAGTGAAGCATTGCAATGGTCTAAATTACAAGCAATTGCGATGGTGTGGGCCAGTCGCGATGGTCAATGGTCAACGCGACCGTCGCAATGGCATGAGCCTGTCGCAATGGTCACGAGCACAATCGCTTGACCCAATCGCGATGGTCCAATTTTGAAGCGTCGCAATGGGGTACCTGGTATGTTTGCGATGGCCTGGCTTGACACATGGCAAGTGGGTCATCGTGATGGCATGAGCCAATCGCAATGGCGTGGGGTCGACGGGAGCGTCACAATGATCTGGGACCGTCGCAATGGTTCAAGTGAACCATTGCGATGGTGTGAGACCATCGCGATGGTTTGGCCGAGTCATCGTGATGGTTTGAGCCAATCGCGATGGTATGACGCAATCGCGATGGCATGATCCCGTCGCGATGGTCCACCAAAATGATGATTTTCAAAATGTAACTATGGATTCCTATGTGCGCAAGTGTGCTCTACACCGTGGTGAACTCGCTTACCAAAAATTTCGAGTTTGCTAGACCATCGCGATGGTCTGACACACACGACAGATTCTGACAGAAAGTGGTTTTTTTAAACCTTTTGGAAGCTTTCCTGCTGTTCTAGAGCACTGTACCTACACAAAAACTCAAAAACTTACAAGCACATGCAAGCACAAAAGCTCTCTTTCTCTCTCTCTCGCATGCACAAATGAGGGGAAATGAGGAGAATGGGTGGATATGGTGAATTTTTTTATTTTTTTGGAGTGGGAGAAGATGATGCAATGGTGAAAAAGGAGTGTAGAGAAGATGAAAAACACAAAAAATAATTAAAAACAACAACAAAAACTAAAATTTTTACCGTCCAATGCCACTTCTTGCTATACTCTTACCATCACACATTCGTCCTAGACTCGATCCCCGACAATAGCACCAAATTTGGTGTTGCTCTAGCACAATGGTAAGTACCACGTTAAGAAGCTCCACCTCATTAATGTCAATCCACGGAAGAGATAGGAGTGATATGAAGATCATGAACGCGAGATGTAGTGAGAGTGAAGGTGAGAAGCATAGAGATGCACACACACATACACACACAATGAAGAGATAAGCAAGACACAATGAAAGGTAGGAAAACAGACTCTATTAGTCAAGATCTCAATTACAAGCTGAAAATAGCTCTAAGCTCTCTCTACTCATACAAGCTAACCCCAAAAATGAGCTCTCTAGATCTTTTTATAGATTCTTAGAGTAGTTTTGACCGGTTTCACATCTAGTGAGAAACAAATTGAATATCAGGTCGAGTTATGCATAAGTAAATCAAGCATCTAACAACATGCTGAAGAGAACAACATCAAATGCATCTCAAGCATCATGAAGACTCAATCATAAACCTATTTCCATAGGAGTGGCAATAGGTTTGCAATACTCAAGGCCAAAACACTCCAATAATGTGTCAATATATTTTGTTTGACACAAAGCTATTCCCCCATCAACTTGCATAAATTGAATGCCTAAAATGATACGAATTCCCCAAATTTGACATCTCAAAAGAGGCATGCAAATCAATATTAAATTCAGCAATACACATCTCATTAGGACTGGTGAACAACATGCCATCAACATAAACAACAATGATCACAAGTACATCATTTGCACACTTAACATATAAGGTGCTCTTAGTTGCATGCGAAATCAAGTAAGCATGTATCCTTTCATACAAACCACGTGGTGCTTGTTTCAAACCATATAATGGCTTTCACAACTAGCATACTTTGTTTTCATGACCTTTTTGCAAAAAAAATGGGGCTTCAAACCATATAATGCCTTTCACAACCTACACACTTTGTTTTCATTCCCTTTTTGCACAAAACCATGGGGCTGAAATACATATACTTCATCATCTACATCACAATTAAAAAATGCAATTTTAATGTCCAACTGATGTACATTCGAACCATGATGAGCTGCAAGTGCAGAAATGCTAAGAAAAATGAAAATTTGACATGTGGGAGCAAAGGTCTCATCAAAATCAATGCTTCTCTCTTGAGCATAACATTCTGCAACAAGCCTAGCTTTATACCTGTCGATTGTTCAATCATATTTATGCTTTAGCTTGTATACCCATTTAGTGACAATGGCTCTTTGCCTGGAGGCAAATCACATAAAGCCTAGGTATTATTCTTCATAATAGCATCATATTTTGATTGCATAATAGCGATCTAATTTTTTGAATTTTATGCATCATCAAAAGAAACAGGTTCATTCTCATCACAAAGTCTAGAGGCAGCCATTGCATAGCAGTCTAATGCAAAAGAAGTGCTATGAGAGCCTCAACGAGTATAGTATGATAGAAATGCATCTAATTTGATATCTCTCAAGGTTTGCACCAACAATTTCGGCATAGTTTTTGCCTCCTCTATATTAGCCCTTTCATCAACAAGTGCATCATGTAAATATTCATCAGAAATGGAATGATTTGCATCACCATGGAAACCTATAAAGGCTCTGAAATCACCTTATTTGGACAACCACTTGACTGTCCACATGTAAAAAGAAGAAGCAAAGTGCCATACACATCTTTGGAGATAATTGATGTCTCCTTAGTGCATGAAAGTAATGGTTGAATCACATCTTCCACAAAAACAACATCATGAAGAACCAAAATGTGTTTATTCTCTAGATGATATAGACAATAGCCTTTGCTTTCAGAATTGTACCCAAACAAAAATACATTTCATTGCTTTATCATCCAATTTCTTGCATTGTTGTTCAAGCACTAATGCATATGCCAAACAAACAAAGACATGCAGTGAGAAATAGATGTATTGCAACCATGCCAAGCCTCATATGGAGTGATAGATTGCAATGCTTTGGTGGAACACATGTTAAGTACATATGCTTCATACATAACACCCTCAAGCTAGAAGTTATGTGGTAAAGCTTGACTTCTGGCCAGAAATCTCCTCATCTGCATGCGTGATATGTTCTTTCTTTCAAGAGCTCTATTTTTTTGAGTTGTATATGGAATTGTACATTAATGATTTATCCCACGTTCAACCAAAAATGCATTAAAATCATAAGACATGTAGTTCGCCCCTACTCAAAATGGAGGGTGCCCAATTTACATGTTGATAGATTTTTAACCATAAGCAAAAACTATTTGAAGCACATAAACACTTCAAAATTTTCTTTGAATGGATACACCCATGCATGCATGGAGAAATCATAAATGAAAGTCATGAAGTAAAGGTAGTTACCAAAAGAAGGTGTCTACATAGGACAACAGACATCACTATGGACAAGTTGCAACTTATGAGCAGCTCAAACTAAACCATCTTTTGTGAAGGAAGAACACTGCATTTTGCCAAAAATATAGCCTTCATAGACATCTTTACAAGATCCCTCAAGTTTGGGTAGAGAGGACACCATTTGAGATTTTTGCGAGCATAGCAAACTAACATAATTCAGATGACCAAAGCATGCATGCCAAAGCTTTGCATTTGAGATAGCCAGAGAGTTTTAAACTCCACATGGTGAATTATTCACATATTTTGCATAGCATATTAGCTTAGAGAACCCATACTATAAAATGCTGGAAGCAATAATAACATTGCCATTTGATAGATCATGAGTTGTACATTTGTCATTAACAAATTTGACAACCAAGCCGATCCTAGCCAATGCTAAAAATGATAACAGATTTTTCTCCATTCCTAGCACAAAAAAAGCATCTAAAATTATGAAAGAAATACCATCAGCCGTAGTTAGGATGATCTTATCAACTCCCATTATAAGACAAGAAGAGTTGTTAGCACATGTGATAGTATTCCCTATGGGGATAGGCTCAAGTGAATTTGAGAAACTGCACTACAAGGTAATATGTTTGGTTACCCCACTATCAAAGTAAAAACATTTGAGTCTATTACAAACATAGATTGCTCATGAGAAGATGTGTCATAGTTGCATACAATAGTAAGTAGCCATTCTTCATTTTGAACAAGATTAGCAAACTCTATTTTAGGTATAGAGGCCTCTATAACAACCACTGTAGCCTCCTTCTTCTTTGCCTCTTTTGTAGCTAGTTTTGGACAATTCTTTATGACATGATCATTTCCTTAACTATTTAGAAAGCTCCTTCTTCTTTTCTATTTTCTGACCATCTTTTTCTTCCTTCTTGGACGCTACAACATTGGTAGATTTCTGCTTACTAGTAGATGAGCTCCATTTTCCTTTGCCCTTCTGACTAGTTAGGAAAGCTTGATCTCCAACATTCATAATGGACATGTTCTGCCCGGCCTGATCCTCCTACAATAAAACAAATACTAACTTCTCAAATGTTAAGGCATTTGGGTTGCCTTTCATCATCAATAGAAGAGTAGAAGCAAAACTCTAATATGAATCTGGAAGACCATTAAGAACAGTGTGCACAAGTGAGCAGTTTGGTAAGATTTCATCAATAGAAGTCAACTACTCCTTTAAATTTTTGATATTTGTCAAAAAATTATCCATGGAATCTCCTTCATTCATGTGCTCACTCTCCAACTATTTTCAAAAATAAGCAAAACGAGGCTCATTTCTTGCCTAGTATAAGGTTGTAAGTGTATGCCAAGCATCATTAGCTTTCTTGCAAGAGTGAGTGTGAGGGATAATGGCACATTTGATAGAAAAGGCTATCAATGCACGTGTCTGAGCATCTATGCCATCCCAATGAAGTTGCTCTACAGTAGGTGCAGTAGGAACCACAGTACGAAGAGGAATACGAAGATCATCATCTTCAATGCCATCTATATCACCTTCGTGTATTCACAAGTGTAATAGGGTGTTTTTCAATACCCTGCACATTATTCCATAGAATGTTTGTTACCAATACATGACACATCATATATGCCCATAATCGATAATTAGTACCATCCAACTTGTCCTCAACAACCAACATACAAAATACATCATTGCTTTCAGCCATGGCCACTCACTAAATACCCTAATGCAAAAAAATTACCGTATCTCAAAAACTAAAATAGAATCACCCAATAAAGCTCTCTTAAACATGTAGTAGACTTCGAGTCCCTTGTAATGGTGAACCAAAACCTATATATATGTTTGGGACAAAAGGAAAAAATTGCCTACACAAGCATTGTGATAGTGTGTTTAGAGGCCGAAATGAGCTCATATCAAAATTTCCACACCATAGAGCTAAGCCATTTTGAATCCCTAATTTTTTTTAGTATGCTCACCAATTTTTGTGTGATTCTGAGGGTGTGACCAGAGGGGTATTGATGATGCCCTAGATGAAGCAGCGATCTATTCAGATACCAATTGTTGGAGTTTGAGGTCTGCAAAAGCATGCAAACAACACAAGGAAGAAGAAGAAGAAGAAGAAGAAGAAGAAGAAGTTGAAGAAGAAGAAGAAGAAGAAGAATAAGAAGAAGAAGAAGAAGCTTGGAGCACCACACAATGCTGAATGAATTACCAAGTGAATGTACAAAGGTAAGTGACTTGTTAAGGTTATAGGCATATATATAAGTTGGGGGGACCTCCTAACGAGGAAAAAAGGGTCCTCGCAATCCTTAGTGTAATCACACACATTATTATCGAAATATATTGACATTCATCGCATGTATTCTCTATAGTAATTTTGATTCAAAGAGATCAATTATCGTTTTAATTTGGTTTTAATCAAGTCTTTGCCATTTGGGGAAATATATATATATATGATTGAAATTAGTTGGAAAATAAACGCCATTGTTTTCTTTATGACTAGATAACGCCCATAAAAATGCAAAAATATTTTTTAGAATGTATGTGAATTGTAGACGTTTATTAGTTTCATTTTTTTCAAAGTGGTCTATGTATTGAAGGGGTGACATTTAAGCAAAAACATGAATATGTTTTGAAGACCTCCAAAAAATGCATAAATCAAGGATCTAGGGAGCACGAATTTGTTCTATACAAATTTCACTAATGGGTGGTTTCAATCCAGCTCATGTCTAGCCATGTTCCTCTATATATATATATATATATATATATATATATATATATATATATATATATATATATATATATATATATATATATATATATATATATATATATATATATATATATATATATATATATAAGTGTATGATACTCATTTGGCATTTCACATAGGCATTAGCATATGGCAGCCAATATCTTCATCCAACCATGGGGTTCAAACTCTTCATAGTAGAAGCGTTGAAGCCTATATGTTGGATATTCAATAGATCCATCTTGAATGACATGATTGGTAAGATCCCTACGATCTATCCTATGGTTATCTTTGTGAGCTTTCCTACACGACCACAAGTTAATATCCTCATCCATCGAGGACTCTGATTTTGATGACTTAGAAAGGAATTCGTCTACATCATTGTGCATGTTGTTCCATTGGATTGGAGGGATATATTGATGCTTTAAAGTATCTGAATTGATTCTAGTGGTAACCCCTAAGCATTGCAAGTATAGGGAATCGCTACCCGATTTCGCACCACTTTCAGTTGATTCATTAATGGTCTACCTAGAATCATCTTGTCATCACTATCTTGATTGAAATTGCAAATAGATAGAGTATAGTCAAATTCTAGTCCACATGTGTTAATTATTATGTTCTATAGTAGACCCATGAGTTTTTTGACATATCTATCAGCCAATTGCAATTTTAAATGATTGGGGCAAAGATGGTCTTCCCCGAATTTTCCCAAAAGGTATTTAGTGGCGATTGCTATGCATGCTCCATTGTCCAAGATATCTTTTGTTGTTTGTCCATTGAATGGGATAGACAAGCAAGTATTGTCTTCATTTCCATTTTTATTTCCTCTTATCCTATCAATTGGCCCATGTTGGACACTCAGACTTTCCTTTCCAATTTATATTTTAGAGTTTTAGTTCAACTATTCTTGGGATCCATATAATTGGCCATCTTTTTCCGTATAGGTGTCTTTGAGCAATCGTTCCTCTATCATTAAGGTACATTCCACCTAAGCATTCTTTAAGCACCATGCTTGGTGCTTTTTTCATATTGGCTATGGGAGAATGAATAGAAGTTGACTTTTTTACAATGGAATCTCTTTCATACCCACCCATGTATTATGGATATTCCATTATGGCTCTCTTCTTCTCCTTCTCTTGTACAAAGATCTATCCATGTGGCACTTTCATCGATGGGTTCATTGATGGGTTCATATAAGTAGTGCCTCTCATGATGTTATAGTACTTCTTGTATGAGTTAGAACCTCTAAGAAAATAACAACACATCAGAATAGACCTATAGACAGAGTTGAGAGAAAAACGCAAACAAAGATAGAGACAAACTGAGAGATAGAGAACTCAAATTCTTAGATTGCAGAGCATAATGTAGTTACAATGATGGTGCTGTCCACTTGTGTGCTCCCAATGTGGAGCTTAGATGGCGATCTAGATAGACTCTAGATGAAGGGCTTACTAGTGTGCAATGCTATGTAAAGCTCAACCTAGGCAGTGCTTATATAGCTTTTACAAGGTGGTTCGGTATAGATAAATGTAGTTGAGAAATATAGAATAGTCGGTAAAATATACGATCTGACAATATCTCCACGATGAGAAGTCCTATCTCAGCCCTACGGGCTGGGGGGATAGGCCCCCCAGACCCTGTAGAGCCCCCCTCTGCACTCCCCCCATTAATGTTCTATGGGGAAACTGCACGACGCCACAGGATCTTTATTTTCACCTTAGATGGCAACCCAATGGCCTGGAAGTTTATGCCCTACCTAACCTAATGGCTAGGCTCACAAAGATCATCTACAACCATCAATGGTCACACATAGACCTCATCTCACTTGGAAGTTAGGGTTCCACAAATGTCCAGGCTCTCATAATGGCTTCTCCTCATAATGGGGGACTTACAATTAAGAGCACCATGGATCATTTGTGGTCACATGGGGGTGGAGTATTGAGCATATCTAACACCCCCCCTCAATGTCCACCCTCCTTGGTCCAATCCCCAGCTTTTGAAAGTGTCGAAGAAGTTGCTCTCTCCCAAGAGCCTTGGTGAAGATGTCTGCTCCATTTTTCTTCAGTAGGACAATACCTTACCTCTACAACCCCGTCCTCAATCAACTCACACACATAGTGATACTGGATTTCTATGTGCTTGGTACGTGCATGGAAAACAAGATTTTTGGCAATGGCCATGCAACTTTCGTTGTCACACTTCAACTCTATAGCCTCTTGTCCTTGTATTCCTATGTGCCAAAGGATCCTCCTCAACCATACTACTTCACATGGTGCAACACGTGTAGCTTTGTACTCAGCTTCAATAGAAGATAATGCTACATTCGGTTGCATCTTACTAATCCAAGAGAAAATACCTGATCCTAAAGAAAAGCAATATTCAGAAATTGATTTTCTAGCATCAATATCTCCTGCCCAATCTGAGTCACAGTATTTGTCCAGAGATGATCCTTCTTCATAAAGAATACCATAATAAGTGGTTCCTTTCACATACCTGAGTATCCGCATGCTTGGTTTGCTATTGCACAAGTAAATGAAACTTCCAACTAATTTTCGTTGAACCCTCTTGTTTCAAAGATGCAATAGGAAATGCAGATTCGAAATAGGCTATGGATGAGGAGATGGTAGCACTTTATGGAAACAATACATGGAAGCTAGCTCCATTGCCACAAGGAAAGAAACCCATAGGCTGCAAGTGGCTTTACAAGTTAAAACACAATGTTAATGGTAGCATAAGCAAGTACAAAGCACAGTTGGTAGCGAAAGGATATGCACAGACTTATGGCATTGATTATGGGGAAAGATTTAGTCCTTTGGCTACAATGTCTACTATCAGAACACTGTCGCATTAGCTACAACAAAAGGATGGACTTTGCATCAGATGGCTATGAAGAATGCTTTTCTACATGGTGAGTTACAAGAAGAAGTATATATGGACTAGCCACAAGGATATAAAGATTCAAAGCACCCAGAATATGTTTGCAAGTTGCTAATGGCTTTGTATAGACTTAAACAAGTGCTTTGTGCTTGACATGCAAGGATTGCTGATTATTTGACCACCATTTGATTTTCTATGTATGATGGAGATCATTCATTATATGCAAGGAAGGGTGATGATGACATCATGATTGTGGCTATTTATGTTGATGACTTGATTGTAGGAGGTGAAAATGAAGGAAACATTTATGAGGTAAAGCAACTCCCAATGCAGAAATTTGAGATGAAGGTCTTGGTGTGTTGTGCTACTTCTTGGGCATTGAGTTTATATATACAAAAATAGGTATATGGATGTCACAAAGGCAATATGCCTTGATTATGCTACAAAAGTATGGTATGGTTGATTGTCAGCCAACTTCTATGACATTAGATCAAAATTTGAAGTTGGATACTACACCAAGTGAAGCATTGGAGAATGCTATTATGTATTGGAAAATTGTGGGAAGTCTGATATATCTCACAATTTCAAGGCCTGATCTAAGCTAGACTGTTGGACTCTACGTTATGTGAGTGCCACTTTGGATTATCCATTGCTTTATGAAGCTGGTGTAGATTTGGAGGTTCATGGATACACCGACGTAAATTGGGCTGGTAGCATTCTAGATAGAAGATCTACTAGTGGCTTTCTGTTCTCACTTAGGAGTGCAGCTATTACATGGAGCAATAAGAAGCAACCCACTACTGCTTTGTCAAGTACAGAGGCTGAGTATAGAGGTGCTACAATGGAAGCATGTGAGGCATCATGGCTAGAGATGCTACTTGCATATTTAGGTGTGGAAGTGCAAAAACCTAATATCACCATCTATTGTGATAATCTTACCAGCATACGGTTAGCACGGAACCCTTCTTTTCATGCTAGAACAAAGCATATTGAGGTACATTATCACTTCATCAGAGATAAGTTATTAGCAGGTGATATTGATCTTGTTTATGTGAGAATACATGAGCAGGTTGTTGATATTTTCACTAAATCTCTTGGAGCAGAGAAGCTGAAGAAGTTTCGGAAGATGCTTGGATTAGAGGACATGACATTGAGCTTGAGGGGGAGTGTTGAGATGTCAAGCTCAACATGTGAAGATCTAGGATGACATGTATCACTTTTTCATTTCTCTGACATGTATAATGGTCATGCCGGTATATGTCAGGGATACTTCATTGAGCTTTACTAGATTTATCTACCGAGAGTGAATGCACATTTGTTTCTTGCTAGTTCACTCATTTGCGGACATTAAGATTTTCTTTATGTACTTCTCTTGATATATTGAACTTGTTGTATTGTTGTTTTAGGTCATTCTTTTACATTCCTTTTATGTAATAGAAGAAGAAGAAGAAGATCATTCTTCATTGTCGGGGGATTAGGATGGGTGACCTCCTGTGAAGTATCGGGAACCTCCATCTTCCTTGATTATTTAGGTCCTCCCTTGTGTGCAGCCAATGATGCCAATGGTGAATTCAGTGACTTGGATGACAAGGTATGCCTGTTGGATATGCTCAGTACTCCACCCTCATGTGACCACAAATGATCCATGGTGCTCTAAGTTGTAAGGCCCCCATTATGAGGAGAAGCCATTATGAGAGCCCGGACATTTGTGGAACCCTAACTTCCAAGTTAGATGAGGTCTATGTGTGACCGTTGATGGTTATAGATGATCTTTGTGAGCCTAGCCGTCAGGTTAGGTAGGGCATAAACTTCCAGGCCATTGGGTTATCATTTAAGGTGAAAATAAAGGCCCTGTGGCGTCGCGCAGTTTCCCCATAGAACCTTAATGGGGGGAGTGCAGAGGGGGGCTTGCCCCCTTCTGCGGGGTCCGGGGGGCCTATCCCCCCGGCCCGTAGGGTCGAGACGGTAGGACTTCTGGTCGTGGAGATATTGTCGTCGGATCATATATTTTACCGACTAATTTGTATCTCCCGACTACGTTTATCTATACCGAACCGCCTTGTAAAAGCTATATAAGCACAACCCAGGTTGAGCTTTATATAGCATTGCGCACTAGTAAGCCCTTCATCTAGAGTCTGTCTAGATCGCCATCTAAGCTCCACAGTGGGAGCGCACGGGTGGACAACACCATCATTGTAACTGCATTATGCTTTGCAATCTGAGAATTTGAGTTCTCTACCTCTCAGTCTGCGTCTATCTTTGTCTTCGTTTTTCTCTCAACTCTGTCTACAGGTCTATTCTGCTGTGCTGTTATTTTCTTACATGGTATCAGAGCTCAGGAGGCTCTGAGTGGTGCAGAAGCAGAAACGTAGAGGTTGCAGAGTTCTGAACAACAAAACAGAGAAGATGTCAAGTGGTGCGTCATCATCTACGACTGGGGGCCAAGGTGGTTCATCAACAGGAGTAGGTGGCGCACAAGCAGGAGAAGCAATGATGCCGATCATCCCAACATTGCGGATACGGCCACCAGCCTTCACAGAAGGTAAACTTGATGGTACGAACTACACTCTGTGGAAGTTCAAAATCACTTCTATTCTTGATTCATATGAGCTTTTGGAGACTGTTCTTGGGACTGATCATGAGCCCCAAGAAAGACCTGATCCAAATACTCCTGGTCGAATGATTCCTCCTGATGCTGATCTTCTACGTGCTTGGAAACGTAGAAATGCAGATGCACTCTGTGCTCTTGTTACAAGTACTTCTGATAGTGTTCTGACTCTCATTCAGCATACTACGAAGGCATGTGAAGCATGGAACATATTGAGAAATCAATATGAAACTCGTAATCAGACACGGATTCAGAACTTGGAGAATCAGCTTGCAGCAGAACGGTTTGCTGATGGGGAGACTGCAGAGGTGTTTATCACTCGCATAAAGAATCTACGAGATCAAATGGCAGGAGCAGGTGTTCAAAAGTCAAGTGAAGAGCTAGCTCGACGTTGTCTTCGAATTTGTCCACCTAAGTTTGATGGTCTGGTAACTGCTCTTAACACTCAAATCAGACCTCAACCACTAACTTTTGAAGAATTCAGTGCCTTACTCATGGAGGAGGAGTTGCGGCTCAAGGCAAGGAGTGGTGGTAGCAAAGGAGATGCTGCATTCACAGCAAATGCCAAAGGAGGCAAAACAGACTCTTCAAAAGATGGAGACAAAAAGAAGAACGACAAAAAGAAGTTCAAGAGAGAGTGTTTCCACTGCAAGAAGAAGGGACACAGAATCCAAGACTGTCGCATCAAGAAGGCAGAAGAGAAGAGTGGCTCTTCAAAAGGTGGCAAGGGCAAGGAGTCTGCCAACACAACAAAAACAGAGCTTGAGTTATTTGTTACGATAGAGGAGGTGTGCTCCTCGGCTAAAGATTCAGGAACAGATGACTCATGGGTGTTGGACAGCGGTGCATCTCGTCACATGACGAGTAGAAAAGACCTTTACAGTTCCTTACAGCCTCTAAAGGAACCCATCACAGTAAAGGTAGGAAACAATGCAAGATGTCCTGCAGAGGGCGAAGGTACGGTTTCTTTCATTAACTCTAATGGCGATATCAGAAAGCTTTCAAATGTGCTATATGTTCCACAAATAAAACGAAATCTACTTTCAGTAGCTTCTATAACTGATCAAGGTCATCAAGTATCTTTCAGTAAGACAGGAGCTAAGATTATGGACGGTAACAACAACATTGTTGGGACTGGCATAAGGAGGAACAACCTATATGAGTTGTGTGCTCTTACAGCCACTACAAATGTGGGCACAAGTAAGCTATGGCATGAGAGATTCGGCCACATTGGATACCCTGTACTGAAGGAGATGCATCGCAGAGGTATGGTTGCACACCTACCATTGATTGCAGAAATGAAGGAACCATGTGAAGCTTGCATGATGGGCAAGCAACAGAGGAAGGCATTTCCACAAGAAAGCAAGAACAGGGCAAGCTATCCTCTAGAGTTGGTGCATGCTGACTTGTGCGGAAAAATGCCTACACAGGCCTTGGGCGGATCTTCCTACTTCATGTTACTTGTCGACGACTATAGCAGGAAGATGTGGGTGTACTTCCTTCGCGATAAGGCTCAAGCTTTTGGTAAGTTTAAAGAATGGCTTCAGCTTGTTGAAATTGAAACAGGGAAGAAGATGAAGAAATTCAGGACAGACGGTGGTGGTGAGTTCACATCAATAGAGTTTGAAGATTTTTGCAAGAGTAAGGGAATCAAGCATCAACTCACAATGGCACATAGTCCTCAACAGAACGGTGTTGCAGAACGCCGGAATCGAACCATCATGGAGATGGCAAGGTGCATGTTGAAAGGAAAGGGTTTGCCTAATTAGTTTTGGGCAGAGGCTGTCAACACTGCTGTCTACATCTTGAATTGAAGCTACACCAAGGCACTTGATGGAAAGACTCCACAAGAAGCCTACACGGGTAAAAAGCCTTCTGTTTCCCATTTCAAAGTATTTGGAAGTGAATGTTATGTACATGTTCCAGATAGGGAGAGAAACAAGCTTCAACCAAAAAACATCAAATGTATCTTCCTGGGGTACAGCAAAGATAAGAAGGCTTATAAGCTTTATGACCCTGAGGCTAAGAAGATCATGGCGAGTCGTGATGTGGTGTTCAAGGAGGAGCAACCACATGCAGTGGAGGAGGATAAGAGAGCTTCCACTTTATCATCAGGCGAAGGGGCAATCCACTATGAACCTGGCCCAAGAGCTATCCCTTCTACACAAGAGAAGGAAGCATCATCTTCAGATGATGAGTCTAAAAGTCACCAACCTGCCGACACCCAAGTGGAAAAGCCATTGCCACATTGGGTGAGGCAGCTCTATGATTCTGCAAACCCCATCCCACAGTCACTAGAACAGGTTGCAGATGGACCGAGGCGATCACAGAGAATAGAGGAACAGAGACGGGCAAGCACCCATATTGTAAACATAGCCTTGATGGCTGATCTCATTCAAGAAGAAGCGAAGGAACCAAGCAATGTGGAAGAGGCACTCCATGATCCGAATTGGAGGGCTGCCATGCAAACAGAATACAACAATATCATGAAGAATGGAACTTGGGAGCTAGTGGATCGACCCCCTAAGCGTAAAGTCATTGGCACCAAGTGGGTTTGGAAGCTAAAGTACAAGGCTGATGGTACTCTAGAAAAATATAAAGCAAGACTTGTTGCACAGGGCTACTCACAAGTTGAAGGCATTGACTTTTGTGAATCATTTTCCCCGACTGCAAGAATGACTACTATCCGAGTAGTACTAGCTGTGGCTGCACATAAGCGTTGGCCAGTCTATCACATGGATGTTAAATCAGCGTTCCTGAATGGAGACCTCAAGGAGGAGGTATATGTGTCTCAGCCACCAGGTTTTGAGGCTCCCCATTCACAGAACAAGGTATGTAAGCTGAAGAAGGCATTATATGGGCTAAAACAAGCCCCTAGAGCATGGTACCAACGGATAGATAAGTATCTCTTGAATCTAGGGTTCAAAAGATGTGCTTCTGATGCTAACTTGTATGTTCTAAAGAAAGGAGGGAAGACAATTGTGCTTGTACTCTATGTAGATGACCTTGTGATTACAGGAAATGATGATGCTCTTCTTCAACAAACAAAAGATGCCCTGAGTTCAGAATTTGAAATGACAGACTTGGGCTTAATGCATTATTGCTTAGGTCTTGAAGTTTGGCAGGAACCAGGGAAGATTTTCATCTCTCAACAAAAGTATGCAAGGCAGATATTGAAGGCATTCGACATGGAGGATTGCAAGGAAATTTCTACACCCATGGAGGTCAACAAAAAATTATCTATTGAAGATACTTCACCTCCAGTGGATATTGGAAGATACAGGAAATTAGTTGGAAGTCTCATCTACTTGTGCAATAGCAGACCAGACATCTCTTATGTTGTTGGAGTAGTAAGCAGGTTCTCTAATAAACCTTGCCAAACTCATTGGAAGGCAAGCATGCGGATACTCAGGTATGTGAAAGGAACCACTGATTATGGTATTCTTTATGAAGAAGGATCATCTCTTGCCGGATACTGTGACTCAGATTGGGCAGGAGATATTGATACCAGAAAATCAGTTTCTGGATATTGCTTTTCTTTAGGATCAGGGATTTTCTCTTGGATCAGTAAGAAGCAACCGACTGTAGCATTATCTTCTACTGAAGCTGAGTACAAAGCTGCATGCGTTGCAGCATGTGAAGCAGTATGGTTGAGGAGGATCCTATGGCACATAGGAATACAAGGACAAGAGGCTACAGAGTTGAAGTGTGACAACCAAAGTTGCATGGCCATCGCCAAAAATCCTGTTTTCCATGCACGTACGAAGCACATAGAAATCCAGTATCACTATGTGCGTGAGTTGATTGAGGACGGGGTCGTGGAGATAACCTATTGCCCTACTGAAGAAAATGGAGTAGACATCTTCACCAAGGCTCTTGGGAGAGAGCAACTTCTTCGACACTTTCCAAAGCTTGGGATTGGACCAAGGAGGTAGTTCACCATTGGGTGGACATTGAGGGGGGGTGTTGGATATGCTCAATACTCCACCCTCATGTGACCACAAATGATCCATGGTGCTCTAAGTTGTAAGGCCCCCATTATGAGGAGAAGCCATTATGAGAGCCCGGACATTTGTGGAACCCTAACTTCCAAGTTAGATGAGGTCTATGTGTGACCGTTGATGGTTATAGATGATCTTTGTGAGCCTAGCCGTCAGGTTAGGTAGGGCATAAACTTCCAGGCCATTGGGTTATCATTTAAGGTGAAAATAAAGGCCCTGTGGCGTCGTGCGGTTTCCCCATAGAACCTTAATGGGGGGAGTGCAGAGGGGGGCTTGCCCCCTTCTGCGGGGTCCGGGGGGCCTATCCCCCCGGCCCGTAGGGCCGAGACGGTAGGACTTCTGGTCGTGGAGATATTGTCGGATCATATATTTTACCGACTAATTTGTATCTCCTGACTACGTTTATCTATACCGAACCGCCTTGTAAAAGCTATATAAGCACAGCCTAGGTTGAGCTTTATATAGCATTGCGCACTAGTAAGCCCTTCATCTAGAGTCTGTCTAGATCGCCATCTAAGCTCCACAGTGGGAGCGCACGGGTGGACAGCACCATCATTGTAACTGCATTATGCTTTGCAATCTGAGAATTTGAGTTCTCTACCTCTCAATCTGCGTCTATCTTTGTCTGCGTTTTTCTCTCAACTCTGTCTACAGGTCTATTCCGCTGTGCTGTTATTTTCTTACAATGCCAAGGTCTATGCCTTGGTTGTCACCTTAGTCATAAGCCTTGGAGAAAGCCTTCCATGGGCAGGCAGATGCTTGCTTTGCTCGCACAAAAGGAACAAAGCTTTTGCATCTAAATGCTCTTATATCAATGAAGTATTTTGATAGCGATGCACCACAATCTACTCTTCTTCTCAATAGCTCCATAATGATACCCTTGTAGTAGAGAACCGATATCCATATGTTGCACACTATACCCTGCATTGACTTGTAGAATATAGAGAAAAACACAGTACACAAAGAGCATGAACACAAATTTCTTGGGAGTTATAAATGCAATCGAATTTACAGTCTCTCGCTGCCCAAGCCACTATATGATTTATTAAAGAACATATACAAAAGTGTCTAACATCCATTTGGCCTTTCACATGGACATGAGCGGTAACAACATCATCAATGCCCCATACTAAGTGTAGACTTTAATAAAGACTCTTTTTAAATAAAGCCCTCTAACAAAGTCAATGAGGTGATTTCATATCACTTTCAAAAGAGAAGGGTAAACTCAACCATGATAAAGTCTTACACAAAGAATAAACTAATAATAAAAAAATAATAAGAAAATAACAAAAAAGATAAAATAACAATAAATAAATAATAATAAACATCAAAGAAAGAAATTAAGGAAAACTAAAATAAAATAAAAACAAAGAAATCCCAAAATATATACATAAATAAAAATAAATAGGATACATACACACATACATACATACATACATACATACATACATACATACATACATACATACACACACACACACACACACATATATATATATATATATATATATATATATATATATATATATATATATATATATATATATATATATATATATATATATATATATATATATATATATATATATATATATATATATATATATATATACACACATACATACACACACACACACACACACATATATATATATATATATATATATATATATATATATAAATATAATTGAATAATAAATAAATAGCTAAAATAATAAAATAGTATAATAATAATAACAATAATAATAGAACAAAGGAATAAAATAAAACTATAACTAAAGAGTGAAGGAACCCCCAAAACATCCTATCATTAATGAGTAGAAAAATCTCCTTTCCTATTGAACTCACTAATGATCAATTTGGACACATGAAAAGAAGGAGAACCATAAACGAACTTGTTAAAAGTAAGACAATTCTTACATTTTTTTTAATTTTCTTGAATGAATGCCCTTCTTTAACATCCACATAGATTAACTGACAACACTGAACTACAAATGAAGACAAGCTTAAACATAGAAGAGAAAACATAAGCAACTGAGAGCAAACAACACCATACTTTGCTAAATCATCTAATATTAGAAACTTTGTGTATAATGATAGGAGAAGTGCTAGCTAAAACAAACATTTCCATAAATTCAAGTTCACAAGTAAAAAGATAAAATTTAGCAAGGAAAAACACCACAATTTGTACCCATAAGAATTCTAATACATTGTGTGAATAAAGCATCACCAATTGAAATACAAGTTTTCTAGAAGAAAATCTAACCAAACAAAAAATGTCAATTTTGTCTACTATTCTAGTGTAATGTTTCTTTCTATTGTGCATGTATATGCATCTAGAAGAAAATTTAACTAAACAAAAAATGTCAATTTCATCTACTATTCTAGTGTAACATGCATCCCAAAAATTTCACCTTCTTCCTGTAGAATTCACACTTTCTTCGATTTGTAAAGAGTCTACATTCACGTAGGCATTGCAAGATGGCCTAGATGTGCCTCTGGTGTTCCTCTAATGTGTGGAAATAGATAAGCAATTCATCGATGTAAATGATTAGGAAAAGGTCTAGCATGTCCTGGAAGCCATCAACCATCTCTTCAGCAAAAGGTAGCTGGGGCTTGTGAGAGGCCAAACGGCATGACAAGCCACTCATAGCTACCATAGCACCTCCAAAAGGCAGTCTTCTCAATGTGTTCTTGTGCCACTAGAATCTGATGGTACCCGAAATGGACGTCGATTCGTGTGAAGTATCGGGCCTTGTCGAGGCGATGGAGAGTTCTTCCATTACCAGAATGAGGTACTTTCTCTTGATCGTATTCTTGTTAAGGGCACGGTAATTGATGCATAGGCATGAGGATCCATCTTTCTTCTTCACAAACAAGACGGGGCCCCATAGGGAGAGCTACTTGGTCGAATATACCCTTGCTCTTCTAGCTCATGTAAATGTTTCTTGAGTTCTTGGAGGTGAGCTTCGTTCACCTTGTATGGAGTGCATGAAGGGCCGGTTGGTCCGGAAGTGTGTCGATCAAATGTTGAACGTTCCTTAAGGGAGGGAGACTAGGTAGGAGCATGTCCATGAGCACATTGGCAGACTCTTCCATAAGGAACTGAAAGCTCAGGTGACCAATCTTTGATACCTGAATTGGCTTCGGTCCTATCTCCTCCTCCACTAACGTAAGGATGCATAAGTGAGCTATCCCACCTTGATACACAACCCATCTAAATTTCTTGTGTGAGAGCATCATTTGCGAATATTTTGAAGTTGAGGGCCTCGCTTGCAAATCTCGTTCACATGTGTGCTTATGTTTGTGGCCCTTGTGTTCGTTTTCTGGGGGGTATTCATCTTGAGGTACCCGGTTGCATTCGATGATGAGTGCCTGACCATTCTTGTCCAAAAGAACCTTGTCCACACCTTTCCCAAAAAAGCTAATCATGTGTTGATCCATGAATTCTATTCCTAGGATGACTTTGAATGTCTCCATGGGGATAATGAGGAAGTTTAAGTGGCCAAACCACTGGCCGAGCATTATTGAGTCTCCTTTAGCATGCTACAGCGATTGTCTTCAACTTGAGCAAATATGATGGACATGCAAAGGTGTTTACTTAGCTTGAGCCCGAGGCATTGTGCACATTGAGGTTTCATGGAGTGGTGTGTGGCTATGGTGTCTAGCATCACTGACAACCTTTCCCCCATGATCTCTGACATGATAAATACTTGATGTATAATGGGTAGTGCGACTCAGTTGCATTGAGCCTTTCCTTTTGAGGTACATGGCCTCAGAGAATATGAGTCTTCTGAATCATCACAATGAATCTCAATAATTTTTGGCCGCGAGGTGGATGCCTCCTTGCTTGAAGGGCCCTTCATCGTTTGAACTCAAGTGTTTGTTCACCTTCTCCAACATCGCTCTGTTGGGTGGCTGCCTTGGCAGTGTCTGCAAATGGGTTGGGGATACTACCGAGCTTGGCTGGACTAGTTCCAAGATCTTGATCATGTTTCTGGTCATGCCAATAGGGCGCATACCCCTTGCCCATGTTGGTTCTCGAGCACCTTCATTGGGTTCCACCTTGACCATTGGTTGTGCTTGAATCTCTACGGTTTGCCGAACTTGCTTCATTTGGCCATGTGAGCCAGTTGGAGTAGGAATCATTAAGGCATTTTTCTATTTGAGCGGCATCCTCCTAGGTTTGGGGGTCTTGTTTCTCCACTTCTTTTCGATAGTATGGGGAGCATCCATAGAAGAAGCCATGCAAGCAATCTACTTCTACCATATGAGTTACGTGGAGCATCAGTTTTCGATATTGGGAAGCATAGGGTCCGATGAACTTCTCTTGATGTAACTTCCACCACTCATCCCTTGCCTAGAACGATTCGTTATTTTTCCTTTTATTATGGGGAACAAAATAGTCAGTGAGGGCGGTCTTGAAGTGCTCCCAAGAGGGCCATACTTGCTTCTTCTATCCCACCATATACCATGCTGAGGCTTCATCCTAGAGGGATTGGTTGGTGATGCATTTCCAATTATAGTGGCCAACTGAGAGCATCTGGAGTAACTTTCCATTGCTTCGGTCCATCAGTTGATGGCTATGGAACTACAACCACCTCAGTACTTATCAATTTGGTTAGGTTTGAAGAAGTCGAGGGAGTCCGAGTTGTCGAGGTCCACCAATTGGAGCTGTGTGATTGGAGTGGGATTGATTGGGGTTTGATCGGGTTAGGGAACGCGAGTTGGTTGAGGCCTTAGTTGGGGTCTTGATTGAGTTTTGGGTTGGGGATCAAGTTTGGCATTGGATAAGATGTGTGTTTCTACTAAGTTAACTAAGCATGAGAGGGAATCTTCTAGCCGATCACTGCGGTTGTTGAAATGGTCAGGGTTGGGCAGGGTTGGGCAGGGTTGGGCAGGGTTGGGTTGGTATCAGGTTGGGTGTTCAGTTCTACATTGAGCTCAACCTCCTGGAGGCCTTCATGTAAGTCTTCATTTGCGAGGAGTAAGTGATTGATCTCTTCTTCTAGAGCTTCCCATCGGACCCGGTGACATCAACACCATTCGGTCGCGTCATTGGCACGTTCCATCCTCGAGGTCATACTCGTCGTGCCAGTGTCATAGGTACTGGCCATGAGGGTGTGGAGCCCAATGGTGGTACCAGAGGGGGTAAATAGAGCACCTAGGGATGGGGGGGAGGGGCTTTCGGCTAAGGGGGCACCAGGGCTCATGGTCTATTCCATCCTTATTTTCCCACATGTTTCACATTTTTCCATATGAACCCTTTGTAGCTTTCATTGTTGGGCATTTTGGACTTCTCCAGAGCCCATAATCCTACTTGATACCCCTCCCTTGATACTTCTACCTAACTCCATCCTTACCCATCCTTATCCTATCCTTCTTAACCCTTTAGCCCTCCCTAACCTTTCCTTCCTACCCTCCATCCTCCAGCTTATGCTTCTTCAATGAGTTGATATCCAATTTTGCTTAGTCCCTTGTGATTGTTCTTTCCTACTCTTGGCGGACTTGGTAGATGCTCATATAAAATTTTGAAGGTTGTACACAATAGGCATCATGATGAACTTCTCTGCTCATGGTTTGGCTATTACCTCTTCGAGACAGAGAGCCCATTAGGTGGTGGGCAACTCTTGAGCCAGTCAAAGTCAAAGTGGTCAAACTCAATCTCATAAAAGTCAAAGTGGTCAAAGTCCATCTAGTCAAAGTCAAAGCGATCAAAGTCAAGTTGGTCAAGGCATAATTGAGTACTAACTTTTGAAATTAGAATTTTCCTCTTCTTGCATGTATATCTTCTTCTTTGTGAGCTTCTATGTGTGCTTGAGGCATGGGATGTGTGTTTGGAGGTATTTTTTGCCTCTTCCCCATCTCTTTTCAATAGTATCACATGTGTGTGAAGTCTAGGGAGTTGTTGGGACATAAGTAGGTGATTCCTGGTACTCATGTTTTAGGCATAATTTGGAGCAAACTATGTTGGAGTTTATTGATCTCCAAAGTACAGCTAGAAGTAGGTGAAACCCAACAGGACCTAGTTGACTTTTTCAGAAACTTGTATGCACAGACCAATTTTCTTGTAGAGCAAACTGCTCTTTACTCACTTAGAATTTTCCAAAATTGTTTCACACACATAAACTAGACTCTAAGAGCTTTCCAGTAAGCTATAGAACACCTCAAATGGATAAATACACAATGCGCTATGACCTCTGCAATATGCAGCTTTAATGGAGACCTTGAAACAGAGATGAACCCGAGGACACACATCACTTGCAGAGACTACTGCTCTTAACTCACAACTCCAATGACTTTGAAACTTTCCAGAATACAAGTAGACTTAGAGAGCTTTCTAACAAGCCAAAGAACACATGATTACACAAGGAGATATGACCTCTGCAAGTTTGAGGTTTAATGGAGACCTTCAGCAGGGGGTAAAACCAGAGAACACACACTACTTGCAGAGAGTACTGCTCTCAGCTCACAAATCCAATGATTATGAAAATTTACAGGAAAAGAGTAGACAGTAAGAGCTTTCAAATGAGCTATGAAACATGTAATTTGGATATATAATGAGGGAGATACAAGCTCTGCAATCTCTGCATACAAAACTACAGCAGTATAGAGATACACATATGACTCTCTTGGACATCCCACAAGATCACGACTTTTCTCCTCTTTTTATAGCATGGGAAACTAATCTAAAACCTTCCTAATACATCTAAATTCGTGGTAGACACTTGGGTGGAGGTATTACATGACTCAAGTGCTCAAATAAGCAAAGTATTGATGGACTTTGATAACTAGCCACATCGACCTTCCACTAAGACACCACTGCAGCTCCCTTGTGACTCACTAATTTGACTCACCATGTTCTAGAACTCACGTGGTATTTTTGCTACATTTTATGAATAATATGAGCCTTCTTGAAGTATTTTAAGACTTCCCAAAGGTATCTACATAATTTGAAACTTGTACCCTACATAAAACAAATGTTCGCAACATTCTCCCCCTCAAGTTTCAAAGGGTATTTCCTTCATGCCAAGAATATAGTTGAATCTTTGAAGCTTTGATCCATCCAAGGATTTGGTGAAGATATCTGCAACTTGATCCTTTGTTCCAACAAAAGAAACCTGCACTTCATTATTCATGGCCTTCTCTCAAACATAATGATAGTGAACCTCTATATGCTTTGTTCTAGCATGAAAAATAAGATTTGAGGTCATATGAATGCTGCTCAAGTTATCCCCATATATCAGTGGTACATCAACCTGCACATTCAAGTCATGAAACAACTTTTTAAACCACATAACCTTAGTAGTAGCCAATGCTAAACCTCTATACTTAGCCTCTGTAGAAGATAAAGCAACTGTAGGCTGTTTCTTTGAACTCCATGTTAATGTCTTGTTTCCTGCTATTACCACATATCCACTTGTGGATCTTCTGTCATCTTTGCTTCCAGTCCAATCTGCATCACTAAAGACTTAAAGAGTTAGATCAGCATCATGAGTATAAAATAATCCTTCGTTCATGATACCTTTCAAATACCTAAGCACTCTTTTTGCTGCATGCATATGAGGTACTCTAGGTTCATGCATAAACTGTGACAATACTCCCACTGCATAGCATATATCAGGTCTAGTTTTTGTTGCATAAATCAAAGATCCTACCATGGATCTATATACATTCATATCATGCAACTCATCACCTTCCTTTGCACTCAGCTTTACATTACATTCCATTGGAGTAGAAACAAATTTACATTCCTGCATACCAAACCTTTTCAGCATATCACATATATACTTTCTCTGTATCAACCACATACCTTCATCGCTATACACAATTTCGATCCCAAGAAAGTATCTAAGCAAACCAAGATCTGAAATTTTAAATTCCTTTCCCAAATTACCTTTTATCTCATCAATTTCTTTTGCATCATTCCCTGTAATCAACAAGTCATCCACATAAATGCATACATAGACACACATGTCATCTACATGTTTTACATAAAGTGAAGGATCAGCATGACTCGCTGTGTATCCTTGCAGCATAAGGTACTTTACCAACCTTGCATTCCATGCCCTTGGCACCTGCTTAAGACCATACAATGCCTTCTTTAACCTGCATACATGATTAGGACATTTTGCATCCACATAACCATCTAGTTGTGACATATACACTTCTTCATTTAACTCACCATTAAGAAAGACATTCTTTATATCGAGTTGATATATATTCCACCTTTTACTTGCAGCTAAAGGCAACAAAGTTCTTACCGTTGCCATGTTTGCTACTGGACTAAATGTTTCCTCATAGTCCACTCCTTGAGTTTGATTATATCCTTTTGCTACAAGTCTAGCCTTATATCTTGACACACTACCATCACTATTTCTTTTAATCTTAAAAACCCATTTGCATCCAATTACCTTTTGCTTTGGTGTCTTTGGAACTAAATTCCAAGTCTTGTTATACTGTAGTGCTTCCATTTCTTCTCTCATTGCTTTCTCCCACTTTTCATCTCCTTTTGCCTCATCATAACATGTGGGTTCATTTTCCTGCTCAACTTTTGTCATAAAAGTATAATGAGTATTCATGAAAGATTCATAAGTATACCTTTGAGGTTGCTTACTCACTCTTGAAGTTCTTCTTACCTCCAATGTAGATGCTCTTCCTTTCTTATTAGGAACCTTTGATGATTCTCCATACTCACATACATCACTAATTTCCTCTCCTTCATCATTAACTTCAACAAGTTTGAGTTTACCTTTACTTTTAACACTTGGAGGTGACTCTTGCCTTAATCTTCCATTGAAAGGTGATCCTCTTTCTTCATCTAAACCACTCCTTTCATCATTTAAACTTCCTGATGGCTGAACTATGCATTCATCTCCTTCAACCACACCTTCTTCATTTTCATCCATGACCTGCAAACAATTCTTATCTGCATACCATGAAAGTGATTCATCAAAGTTTACATCTCTTGACACAACAACCTTATTGGTATGAGGATTATAGCATCTATATCCTCTTTGAGTATCTGCATAACCAATAAATATACATGTTTCTGATTTCGCATCAAGTTTAGATCTCACCTCACTAGGTACATGTACATAACATACACAACCAAATACTTTCAAATGACTTACACTTGGTTTCCTTCCATGCCATACCTCATATGGTGTCAAATGATGAACTCCAGCAGTCGGAACTCTATTCATAATGTAAACACTTGTGCTAACAGCTTCAACCCAAAAATAATTAGGCAAACACATATCATTAAGCATGCTTCTAGATGCTTCTGCTATGATTCTGTTTCTTCTTTCTACGACTCCATTTTGTTGTGGAGTATACATGCATGTAACTTCTCTTTTGATACCTTCATCATACAAAAAATCAGTAAAAGCTTGAGAGAAATACTCTCCCCCTCCATCAGATCTTAGCTTCTTAATATACCTTCATGTTTGCTTTTCGACATATGATTTGAACTTCTTGAAACAATCAAAGACCTTACTCTTATGTTTAATGAAATACACAAATGTCATTCTACTATGATCATCAATGAATGATACATAGTACTTATTACCAACCAAGGATGCCTCTTTAGTAGGTCCCCACACATCTGTGTGTATGAGATCTAGCAAACCATCACTTACATAGCTTGAATGCTTGAAAGGTTGTCTACTCTGCTTACCCATTTGACATGCTTCACAAAGATGCACCATATGTTGCTTAGTAAGATCAGGTAATCCTTCAACAATCCTCTTCTTTGATAGCTCCTTTAACCTGTGTACATTCATGTGTCCAATCCTTTTGTGCCACAGATCAAGTTCTGCTATCCTATGCATACCATAAGAGAAATAGTTTGTATGATTAGGGTTTACCTTGAATGTAAACAATCTACCTTGTTTTTGACCTTTGGCAATCAACCTCCTTTGCTTTGGATCCTCAATGAAGCAACCTGCATGATTAAATCTCACTTGTAGACCTTTTTCTACCATTTGACCAACCGATATCAGATTCTTAGTGATCGTTGGCACATAAAGTACATCCTTCAAGCACTTTGTCTTGCTCTTATCCTGCATAACAACATCTCCAACCTGCATAATCTTATGTGTTGTATCATCTCCTGTTTCAACATGACCTTTACATGATGGATTATGCATATTTGAAAACCATGAAGCATCATGTGACATATGGTTAGAGCAACCACTATCTACATACCATACATCACTATTGCAATTCATTTTAGATTCAACATTCATCATAATAAGAGAATCATAATCTTCACTTTTATCTTCAACTGCATAATTTCCTTGTTGTTTACCTCTTCTTGAATAGCCTCCTCTTCGATTACCACCTTGATTATTTTCATTTTGATAACAATCTTTGGCATAGTGTCCATACCTTCCACATATATAGCAATTGTTGCTATCTTCACTCCTTTGTCTTTGATTGTAGTTGTAGTAGCCTCTCGTACCTCTAGCGCTTGATCTTCCTCTTCCTCTTGTGTTGAAGAAGCCACTTGAAGTCCCTTGATCATCGCTCCTTCTTCCTCGACCTCTATTTGAACCTCTTCTACCTCTGTTTCCACCTCTTGATGATTCTACATAAAGAGCTTGTCCTTGAGATCCTTTTTTATTTGAAGTAGAACCATTTAGATTCATCTCCTCCGTGACCATGAGGGCAATAAGTTGATCAAAATCTGGTAATTCTCCTCTGACATAAACTGAAGTAATGAAGGGTTTCCATCTCTCATCATCTTTGAGTCCATTGAGAGTATGTGCAACCAAGTCGTTGTCCTCCACATGAGCTTGAATTGATCCTAGTTGATCTACAATCTCTTTAACTTTCAATATGTAATCATTGACCGATGTCCTTGTATCTTTCTTTATGTTATTCAACTCATTTTTGAGTTGAATCTTCCTTGCTCTTGTACCTGTAGCATACAACCTTTCCAATGCAAGACAAACATCTCTACTTGTGTCTAGATCTTGTATGTGTCCTACCATTGAATCTTGAATATTTTGTGATAAAATGAATATAACCCTTTTGTCTCTCTCATTGTTGCTGATTTGGGTCCTCTGGTAATGTAGGTTTGATATATGTGCCATCAATCAAACCATACAAGCCTCTACCTTGCAAGTATGCTGTGATTCTAAACTTCCATGCTTGATAATTGGTCTTATCAAGCTTCTCTATTTGTGCATGTTGGTCTCCCATAATACAAATGCTAAGCTTCTCCTTTAAGCCTTCTTTCCAATGTGTGTGATGAGAAGAAATATAATATTTACCTTGTAAATGAGGTATGTGCACCTTTCTTTGTTTGGATGTTGCTTGAGATGCCTCCTTGCGATCTTCTTCTACCTTTGTGTAGTGTTGATGATGAACTGCTTCTTTGATAGCTTCAAATTCTTCATCAAGGTATGATAACCTTCTCCAAGCCTCCAAGTACTTGCTCTGATACCAATGTTGGAGTTTATTGATCTCCAAAGTAAAGCTAGAAGTAGGTGAAACCCAATAGGACCTAGTTGACTTTTTCACAAACTTGTATGCACAGACAAATTTTCTTGCAGAGCAAACTGCTCTTTACTCACTTAGAATTTTCCAAAACTGTTTCATACACATAAACTAGACTCTAAGACCTTTCCAACAAGCTATAGAACACCTCAAATGGATAATACACAATGCGCTATGACCTCTGCAATATGCAGCTTTAATGGAGACCTTGAAATAGAGATGAACCCGAGGACACACATCACTTGCAGAGACTACTACTCTTAACTCACAACTCCAATGACTTTGAAACTTTTCAGAATACAAGTAGACTTAGAGAGCTTTCTATTAAGCCAAAGAACACATGATTTGGATACATACACAAGGAGATATGACCTCTGCAAGTTTGAGGTTTAATGGAGACCTTCAGCAGGGGGTAAAACCAGAGAACACACACTACTTGCAGAGAGTACTGCTCTCAGCTCACAAATCCAATGATTATGGAAATTTACAGGAAGAAAGTAGACAGTAAGAGCTTTCAAATGAGCTATGAAACATGTAATTTGAATATATAATGAGGGAGATAAAAGCTCTGAAATCTCTGCATACAAAACTACAGCAGTATAGAGATACACATATGACTCTCTTGGACATCCCACAAGATCACAACTTTTCTCTTCTTTTATAGCATGGGAAACTAATCTAAAACCTTCCTAATACATATAAATTCGTGGTAGACACTTGGGTGGAGGTATTACATGACTCAAGTGCTCAAATAAGCAAAGTATTGATGGACTTTGAGAACTAGCCACATCGACCTTCCACTAGGACACCACTGCAGCTCCCTTGTGACTCACTAATTTGACTCACCATGTTCTAGAACTCACGTGGTATTTTTGCTACATTTTATGAATAATATGAGCCTTCTTGAAGTATTTGAAGACTTCCCAAAGGTATTTACATAATTTGAAACTTGCACCCTACATAAAACAAATGTTCGCAACAAACTAGTCCAATAAAAACTACCACCATTGGTTGTGTCTCATGGAGAGCTTCAAAATAACCTACTATTGACCATATTTGGGGACTGGAGCTAGGACATATCACTTGATTTGTGTCTATTATTGCATCAAGTAATGTGGTAGAGACCCATGTGTAGGAGGTGTTGTGTAAGGTTGATACTCACTTGTGCATGCATCACTTGACCCTTTCACACATCTACCATCACTTAAGCACATGGTTCCATGCACTTTAACGGGTCATACTCTCAGTTGATAATTTAATGTGTGCATCAAACAACCACTATGTGCACTTATTGGATGTGTGAGGACTCTCGAGTCTCATTTTTCATAAGTGCATAGGACATTGTGAGTCCAACACACACATTTCTGGTGCCTGTTGGGGGATTCTTTTGCAGAAAGGGACTTGAGTGTTTGTAGGAGAAGGAAGAAGAAGAAGGGAACACATACACTAGAAGCTTCTGTATATTGATTACCGATAGGAAAAAAAATACAATAATGATGTCCAGACAAGACCAAGTGATCTCTGTGCAAAGTGATAAATCCAAAAGAATATACACACGCAAGGTTACAATATACCCAAAGTCATTGTGCCACCAACCTTCTCTTCACCAGACCTTCTTGTGCACACCTTGCACTCAAACTTCCAATAAGGTAGGAGGGAGGGACACCTACTGTCCACATGCACATCTCTTCAATGGGACCTTGTGCAACCTTGATTGCCTTGCTTACTCGTTCTCTGCACACTTTGTCTCACACTTGCTTCTATGTGTCACACTCTGGTTTCATTTCTCTTGCTCTTCTCTCCTAGTGTAGACTATGCTCTCTCTTGCTTAGTCTAACTCCAAGAATAATGCATAATTGTTGGTGCAAGGAAATCAACAATTGAAGTTTTGATGAAGTTTTGAAGTCAAGGATTGAAGAAAAGATCAATTCATGAAGCATGAAGAAAGTACATGTTCAAAGAATGAAGATATGTATACATATGTACATTAACTTAGAGTTAGCTCACTTATACTTTTGTATATTTATGAGCTTGTACATATTTGCCTATATATACAAGGAAAAATGTTAGGGAAAATATGAGAGAGCATGTGAATAGAGAAATTAGAAGTTGTATGAGTCATTAGACACTTTAGAAGTGAGTAAGATCTCCCTCATCACTCAGATGTAAAGTTTTCCAGAAATGAAGAAAAGTTGCGCCTGATATTTTTGAGAGTTCTCCTTCTGTGTTGTATCATTTGTGAAATGATTTTGTACAGGACTAATCCTATAGGTGATTGACCTCTGTACAAATTTTCAGCTTTTAATTGTGATCAGGCTGAGAGAGTTGAGTGTAGGAACATTTACATGTGTAAATGTAAAGAAGTGAAGTTGCAGGAGGCACAAAATTTGATACTAATGTTTTGGTCAATTCTCCTTCCACAGTGTAAAGTTTTGAGGAAGCAAGCACTCATTCTTTAATTTGGAAGGTAAGCTATCTATGGCTAAAAGCATTTGATTAAACAGGTTCTAGTTTGGGAGAACCAAACTTTAGAAGTTACAGGTGTCAAAGTCGACTGTAAATAACTATAGTTTTAGACATAGGTGACTTGTTAAGATCATTTCTCAAGATCTACTAAGTTTTTTTGAATGATTTAACTTGGAGGAGGTGTGCAAACTATAGGCAACACCTTGTGCAAAGTTTTATAAAAAAATTTACACATTTGATAAGTCAATGAGTGAGTTATGTGCAGCAGACTTTTTGTGTAGTCACCTTTTTCACAATTTGTTCAAGATTTTGGAAATTGAGTATTGATCCTCCAAATTGGTGAAGGTTTTAAGTTATTCTTGATATAGAGGTGCTCTAACTTCAAGGATAACTTGTTCTTTTGGAGATTAACACTCTCCATCAGTGGTATGAGAGCAGGAAGCATCAAAATTGAAGAAAGGAGGACCCCGACTGCTGCAGTTATAAAGAATTCAATATTTGAAGATATAAAAGGTGAAAGCTTGAAAGCAAAGCTTGAAAAGGAGGCTAGAAGATATCAAGGAAGACGAAAGGAACTTCATTCGAAGAAAGGTAACCTTATTCCTCATAAAGCTTGAAGGATTTAATACACAGGTGAAGAAAGGATGAGAGATTCTCTTCAGATAGAGAAATTGGATAGAGAGAACTATCCAGCATGGTCTATGAGAATGGAAGCTCATCTTATGAGCAAAGACTTGATAGGTTATATCACACCTGAAGAAGAAAAGCCTCAGTTCAGAGATCCTAGTGTTCCAACTAGGGATGAATTGTCATATTTGAAGACTTGGATGAAGAGAGATGCTCAAGCTAGGACCATTATCTATATGGGAGTTAATGACTACTTGCTACCTCACATTAGAGGTCTTGAAAGTGCAAGTGATATATGGAATGCTTTGGAGGAGCATTTCCAAAACACCACAAAGTCAAGTAAGGCATCCTTGTGGGCAGAGTTTACCACATTCAAGAAGAAGGCCTCTCAATCCATCTCAGATTATGTAACAAGAATGAAGGACATTGCAGATGCATTAGGAGCAGTTGATGGAGATATTGAGGAGGATAAATTGGTAAGGCAAATCCTGACAAGTTTGAGAGGTGATGACAAATGGAAGCCATTCATTTTGTCTATTGAATTATCACTATATCATTTTACTCCTGATTTGAATCAGTTGCTAGGACACATGCTAATCTTTGAGCATGATGTCAAAGGTGAAAGTGATAAGAGTGCAGGTCAAGCAACGTATTCAAAGGATAAGAAGAAGAATAACAAAGGGAAGCAAGTAGCAAATGAAGATGAAGGTACAACTAGCCAGGCTAACTTCCTAAGAGGAAGAGGAGGTGGCAAAGGTAGAGGAAGAGGCAGAAGTAATAAAGATGGAGTCAAAGCTTGCTGGATTTGTGGTAAGACAAATCACTTAGGTCATGATTGTTGGCATAATACTCAGAATAATGGTGGATATAATCAGAACTTTAATTCAAGAGGAAGAGGTGGCAGAAATCAAAGAGGTAATTTCAGAGGTACAAGTAGTAGAGGTTATTTTGGAAGAAATGCAGGTAGAGGATTCCAAAGCCAACAATACAACAATACCTACTACAATTATGCTTCAGATCAGAGGGAGGATTCAACATTGATTATGAATGCAACTTGTGAAAGGCAAAGTGAAGACCAAAGAGTCTTCTACATTGACTCAGGGTGTAGCAATCACATGAGTGGCAACATAGCATTGATGACTGACTTGGAAAATAAGGTAACTAATCATGTAGTTCAAACAGGTGATAATACGAAGCACAATGTGAAGTCAATTGGATCAATGAAGGCCAAGGATGGAAGTACTCTCTTGAGTAAGGTTTTGTATGTTCCTACAATTCCAAAGAATCTGATAAGTGTAGGACAAATTGTTGAAAAAGGTTATGAAGTTAGGTTCACTAATGAAGGAGTTTTTGTGGAAGACCCTAGCAATGGGTATAAACAAATTGTTTCAGGGAAGAAAGAAGGAAGATGGTTCACATTGAAGATTCAAGGTAATGTTGGTCATGCCTTGTTCACCTATGGAGGACATAAGATCTCTGAGTTAGATCTTTGGCACAAAAGGCTTGGACATTTTAATGAAAGAAGTATTAAAGATATGGTTAACAATGGTTCAGTGCTTGGATTGCCTAATGTTGCAGGTCAACATATGACATACAGATGTGAGGCATGTCAATTAGGTAAGGCTCATAAGCAATCTTATTCCAAGCATGGTTTTATGTATTCAGAGAAGCTTGAGTTGGTACACACAGATGTGTGGGGACCATCAAAGGATTTCATCATCAATGGTTCAAGGTATTATGTGATTTATGTTGATGATGCTACCAGATGGATCACTATCTATGTGATCAAAGATAAGTTAGAGGTATTCAATACATTCAAACATTATCATGTGTATGCAGAGAGAATTACAGGTCAAAAATTGAAGAGACTAAGGTCAGATGGAGGGGGAGAGTATTTCTCTAATGAGTTCAGTGATTACTTGTGGAATGCAGGTATAAAAAGGGAAATTACTTGCAGGTACTCTCCTCAACAAAATGGTGTAGCAGAAAGGAGGAATATAGCTCTTGTTGAGTTTGCAAGATCCATGATGAAGGAGAAAAATTGCCGCTACCAAAGATTATGCTTATATGATAAAGGCAGATGAAGACCCTTCTACATATGAAGAGGCAAAAGGTAAGGAAAATTGGGAGAAAGCTATGTGGGAAGAATATGATGCATTGATGGAGAATTAGACATGGGATTTGGTTCCTAAACCAAATAGTCAGAAGATCATTGGATGCAAATGGGTCTACAAGACAAAGAGGTTTGCAAATGGAAGTGCGTCTAGGTATAAAGCTAGACTTGTTGTGAAAGGATTTGCTCAGACATATGGTATAGATTATGATTAGACCTATAGTCATGTGGCAAAGATGACAACCATCAGGACAGTCATAGCTATTGCTACATGTAAAGGTTGGAAATTATGTCAATTAGATGTGAAGAATGCTTTTTTAAATGGTTATGTTTCAGATGATGTTTTCATGGAGCAACCACAAGGATTCAGAGATGAAAGGTATCCAGATCATGTATGTAAGCTCAAGAGAGCTTTGTATGGTTTGAAGGGGGCCCCAAGGGCATGGAATTATAGACTTGTGAAGTTCTTGAAGGAACTTGGTTTTCAAGTATCTAAAGCAGATAGTAGCTTGCTTGTTAAAGCAAGTGATGATGGGTTCATTTACATGTGCATATATGTTGATGATATAATCCTTACATGTACATATGAGAAAGGCATTCAAAGCCTAAAGAAGCAAATGGAGAAAGAGTTCAAGATTAGTGACTTGGGAGACTTGTCATATTTCTTGGGCATGGAGATCTCATACACTCAACATGGAGTGTATGTAACTCAAGAAAGGTATTTGAAAAACTTGTTGATCAAGTTTAAAATGGATGACTACAGGGTAGCGCCTACTCCAATGGAAGTGAATAACAAATTGAGCAGATATGGAGGAGAAGAGTTCAAGGACATGAAGCTATATCAAAGTTTGGTTGGTAGTCTGATTTATGCTACATTAACTAGGCCTGACTTGTCATATGCAGTAGGAGTGTTGTCTCAATTTATGCATTGTCCTAGAAAAGAACAATGGGTTGTAGGACAAAGAGTGTTGAGGTACATTAAGGATACACTCAAAGAAGGTTTGTATTATGGTTCTACATCAGATACAAACATCAAGATTTATAGTGATATAGATTGGGCAGGTAATCCTGATGATAGGAGATCAACTTACTTGTGTTATGTGGGAGATAAGTTAATTTCATGGCGTTCAAAGAAGCAACACATAGTTGCTTTATCATCCACAGAGGCTGAGTACAAAGGTATGGTTGAAGCTGCAAAGGAAGTAATATGGCTTAAGACTCTTATGAAGAGTTTTGACATCATCCAGAGTATATCCATTATTCATGGAGATAACATGAGTTCATTGTATTTAGCTACTAATCCTCTTTTTCATGCCAGGACTAAACACATTGAGATTTAGTATCATTTTCTAAGAGAGAAGGTGATGGATAAAGATTGAAGTTATACATACTTCAACAAAAGGTCAGATAGCTGATATGCTAACCAAAAGCTTGGATGGACCAAAGCTACAAAGATTCAAAAGACATGGCAGGTATAAAGAAGATAGAGAAAACTTCAATTGATGATTGAGGGGGAGTTGTTGATGCAAGGCAATCAACAATTGAAGTTTTGATGAAGTTTTGAAGTCAAGGATTGAAGAAAAGATCAAGTCATGAAGCATGAAGAAAGTATATGTTCAGAGAATGAAGATATGTATACATATGTACATTAACTTAGAGTTAGCTCACTTATACTTTTGTATATTTATGAGCTTGTACATATTTGCCTATATATACAAGGAAAAATTTTGAGAATATGAGAGAGCATGCGAATAGAGAAATTAAAAGTTGTATGATTCATTAGACACTTTAGAAGTGAGTAAGATCTCTCTCATCACTCAAATGTAAAGTTTTCTAGAAATGAAGAAAAGTTGCGCCCGATATTCTTGAGAGTTCTCCTTCTATGTTGTATCATTTGTGAAATGCTTTTGTACAAGTCTAAGTCTATAGGTGATGACCTGTGTACAAATTTTCAACTTTTAACTGTGATCAGGCTGAGAGAATTGAGTGTAGGAACATTTACATGTGTAAATGTAAAGATGTGAAGTTGGAGGAGGCACAAAATTCGATACTAATGTTTTGGTCAGTTCTCCTTCCACAGTGTAAAGTTTTGAGCAAGCAAGCACTCATTCTTTAGGTTGGAAGGTAAGATATCTATGGCTAAAAGCATTTGATTAAAGGGGTTCTAGTTTGGGAGAACCAAACTTTAGAAGTTACAGGTGTCAAAGTCGACTGTAAATAACTACAGTTCTAGACATAGGTGACTTGTTAAGATCATTTCTCAAGATCTACTAAGTTTTTTGAAATGATTTAACTTGGAGGAGGTGTGCAAACTATAGACAACACCTTGTGCAAAGTTTTATAAAAAACTTTACACATTTGATAAGTCAATGAGTGAGTTATGTGCAGCAGACTTTCTGTGTAGTCACCTTCTTCACAGTTTGTTCAAGATTTTGGAAATTGAGTATTGATCCTCCAAATTGGTGAAGGTTTTAAGTTATTCTTGATATAGAGGTGCTCTAACTTCAAGGATAACTTGTTCTTTTGGATATTAACACTCTCCATCAATAATGCCCATCCTTCAGTGTGTGGATTCACTTATGTACATCACTCCTAAGTGATATAGTATCTTGGTGCTCACTTTGATGTCCCAAGGATGTCTCAAAATATGTACAGCCAACGATTCCTTATTTTGTCCTCTAGTGACTTTAGGATTAAAACAAAGGTTTAAATGGGGGGGCATACATACACTTTTGCGTACCGCTTCTTTCACATGCTTTCACTTTTGCCTTCATTTCTTCAATATGTGTACCTAAGGGAGGGTTTACTTGAATGTTCCAAATACTTCAAAACTTTTGGCTGAAAATCTATCAGCACGTAAAATGAGAACCCTCCGTTTAGATTGAGGGGGGGAATATATGTCTTCTGATTTTAATGCATTTCTGGTTGAACGTGGGATAAAACACCAGTGTATAGTGCCATATACACCTCAACAGAGTGGAGTTGTTGAAGGAAAGAACAGGTCGCTCATGGAGATGGCGAGGTGTATGGTCAAGAGTCAGGCTTTACCACATAGTTTCTGGCTTGAGGCTGTCATGTGTGGAGCATATGTACTTAATAGGTGTCCCACTAAAGCATTGCCGTCTATCAATCCATATGCGGCTTGGCATGATCGCAATCCATCTGTTGCTCATCTCCATGTTTTTGGTTGTTTGGCATATGCATTAGTGCTTGAACAACATATTAGAAAATTGGATGATAAAGCAGTAAAATGTGCTTTTGTTGGGTACAATTCTGAAAGTAAAGGCTATCATCTATATCATCCACAAATTAAACACATTCTGGTTAGCCGTGATGTTGTTTTTGTGGAAGATGCTATTCAGCCATTGCTTTCATGTACTAAGGAGACATCACTTAGCTCCAAAGACATGTATGATACTTTGCTGCCTCTTTTTACAGGTGGACAATCTAGTGCTTGTCCCAATGAGGTAACTTCTCAGCCTTTGCATGTTTCATGTGATGATGCAAATCATTCCATTTCTGATGTAGATTTACATGATGCACTAGTTGATGAGAGAGCTGATATTGAGTAGGGAAAACTATGCCAAAATGGCTGGTGCAGACTTTACGTGATAGCAAATTAGATGCACCTCTGTCATATTGTACTCGTTTAGGCACTATGCATAATGCCTCTTTTGCATTAGATTGCTATGCTATGGCTGCATCTAGTCTCCATGATGAGAAGTTTTGTTTGATGAAGGACAAAATTCAGAAAATTGGATGGCTGCTACGCAATCTGAATATGATGCTATAATGAAGAATGGTACTTGATCTTTATGTGACTTGCCTCCTGGCAAGAAGGCCATTGGCACTAAGTGGGTATACAAGCTGAAGCGTAAACCTGATGGTATAGCTGACATGTATATGGCTAGGTTTGTTGCAAAGGGTTATGTGCAGGAAGGAGGCATTGATTTTGATGAAACCTTTGCACCTACATGTCGTATGACTACTATTCGGAGCATCTGTGCACTTGCAGCTCATCGTGGTTGAAATGTACATCAGTTGGACATTAAAACTACATTTCTGAATGGTGACTTAGTGTATGTTTTTCAGCCCCGTGGCTTTGTGCAAAAAGGGCATGAAAACCAGGTGTGCAGGTTAAGGAAGGCATTATATGGTTTAAAGCAAGCACCACATGCTTGGTATGAGAAGATACATGCCTATCTGATTGCACATGGTTTTGAGAACAATCCAAGTGAAAGCACCTTATATGTTAAGCATGCTAATGATGTACTTCTGATCATTGTGGTTTATCTTGATGACATGTTGCTCATTGGTCCTCATGAGAGGCATATTGCTGATTTTAAGGATGATTTGCATGCCTCATTTGAGATGTCTGATTTGGGCATTTGCATCACTATTTGGGCATTCAATTTATGCACGTTCATGGTGGAATGGCTTTGTGTCAAACGAAATATATTGACACATTATTGCAATATTTTGTCCTTAAAGACTATAAACCTATTGCCACTCCTACGGAAATAGGCTTACGTATGAGTCTTCATGATGTTGTAGATGCATTTGATGTTGTTCTCTATCAACAGGCTGTTGGATGCTTGATTTACTTATGCATTACTCGGCTAGATATTCAGTTTTCTATCTCACAGATGAGAAGGTTTATGCATTGCCCAGGAGTCAAGCATTGGCAGGTGGTTAAGCGCATCTTTTGCTACTTGAGTGGTACCCGACTACTTGGGTTGTTTTATCCTAAGGGGGGATCACTACCGCCAGATTTGCATGCTTTTTCTAACTCTGATTGGGTTGGTTGCTATGACACTCGTGTGTGAGCTTTTGCTTCATGCTGGGTAGCTCATGTATATCTTGGTTGAGCGAGAAGCACCCTACTGTGGCCACTTCCAGTTGTGAGGCTGAGTATAGGGTAGCTTTCACATCGACTATTGAGTGTGTGTGGCTCAGATGCCTTATGGCTGATTTGGGTGTTGGTCAGTCTTCTGCCACCACCATCTTCACTGACAGTCAGAGCGCATTGGCAGTTGCAAGGAACCCTGTGTTCCATGCTCGCACTAAGCACACTTGAGGTGCATTATCACTATGCCAGGGAGAGGTTCTCTGCTGGGGAGATGAGCTTGGCATATGAGCCCACCGAGGAGAACATTGCAGACCTTTTCACGAAGGCTCTGTCTAAGGAGAAGTTTGAAGCTTTGTGCAAAGATTTGGGTTACTTCCTGTTAGCTTACAAAATGGTTGGTTTTATGCACTAATGTGGTTCTAGTTGGCAGGGGAATATGTTTGATTGCAGGTACTTGAAGAGTTGATTAGATGTTTGACGGGAAGTATTTGGGAGCTACATGACGACTTCTTGGTCAGAGAGGAATGCTGTCAAGGGACGCAATACTTGGAGACATGGCTTTTTGTTATGGTGGTTACCACAGTCTAAAGGCCTATGCAAGTACAGGAACCATATCAAAAGGCTGGGAGATACATGATGAAATAATCAAGATAGGCCTAGAAAAAGAGCCCCTAATTGGCAACACTTTGGTGAGCATGTATGCAAAATGTGGTTCACTTGCCACTGCAGAAATAGTGTTGCATTTTCGTCCCAAGTCAGATTCGATCTCATGGAATGCTATGTTAGGTGCATATGTCGAACATGGGTGTGTTGAAGATGCGCTATGATGCATTGAATCTATGTATGAGGAGGAAATTTTTTGTTTTTGCTACACCAATTGTGTGCCAGCAAAGGCACTGAGGGGGGCCGATGTACAAATAGGGGGGGATTCTGGGGACTTCCGCCCCCATCTACCGTCCCTCTCTCCATGGCTCAGCGTGGGAAAGGAGATGAGAACAAAGCTAGGGAGGCATATGAGATGTGTAGCAAGGCATTTGCAGAGAGTTTGAAGTCATGGACACAGACTTGTGTATGCATTCTACCATAGACTACTACTGCAGTGGAACAACTGCTACTACTGTCCTCATATTTGGTTGCAGAACATTTGTAGGTATTTTAGTCGGGACAATCGGCATCAATGTCTCGTATTTCCGCAGGCAAGAACTTGTGCACTATCTATGTGCATCATTTGCATTTGGAGGATTCTCACTGATCGAGTCACTGTTGTGTGGGTGGCTTTTAAGGCATCTTTTCCTTATACATTTAGTGTGAGTAAGTCTTTGCGGCCTGGAAGGTTTTTTTTGAGTGACAAGAATCTTATATGAAGTGAATGGTATGCTTTGTTTGCGGGGGCATGTGGCTTTGTTGGTCCTGGAGGGGAACACACGCACACTGAACCAGGGAAGGCTGCAGTCAAGGCACTTGCAATTGGATGCAATCATCTCCAGGTGGATACGTGGAGGAGAATGACGGACTGTTCTCGAGGGGGATGAAAGAGAAAGGGAGTTCTTTGTAAAGAAATGGGGGAAATATATATTTTTTGGCAAGCACATGATCTAATGCTCTAGGATTTGCTCGCGTTCAGAAGGTTGGAGGAAAGGTCGGCAGAAGAAAGAGAAAGGCATTGACGGCTAAAGATAGCAAGGAGGAACGTATAGAAAAGGGCAATTTCGAATTTAAGAGTTGTAGATCTTCCTATGAGTTGGAAGAGAGCGAACATTGCACTTCGAGAACATGGTTTCAAACCAGAATTTTGAATTGTTGACAGGGAAGTACATGTTCAGATCTGATTTAGATAGGAAGAGGGGTTCTATTTTCGAGGCGGTTGCTCTGTGTTGTTGGAATGGGAAAGATCATGGAAGGATGATCATTCGGGAGGAAGACCATCAGCCCTTGATGCGAGAACTACTAAGAAAGATATCGCAGAGGCAAGGAGTCTCGATGGGTAGAATGTGAAGATAGACAGCAGGTAGGGAAAAAAAAGAAGGATGCTGACCAATGTAATGGAGAAAGCAACCAGATGAAGGAAGAAATCGGAAGGACCCTGCTTGTTATGGACTAGAATGTCTAAAGCAAAGCGGATGGGAAGATTTGAAAAGTGGGTGCGCTGAGGTGATACAAGCACAGATGCAAACTGGTATGTAAAGCTAATATAGAAAAAAAAAGGAGGAGTTGCGCTTCTTCTGGGGGGATAGTAGCAGAAGACAAACAGGCATGCCTGCGTATTCAGACGGCCCTAGGCAGCTTCATCGTTCTTGCATACATCTTGAGGAGTCTATGTGAGGGGAATCCATCAGAGACAGGAGGGGCAGTCGACTGGAGGGTTTTTTTTGTTGCTTTTGATGTTGGTGATGCTAGGCTGCAGACGACAACCTCACTTAGGGAGGGAGAGAGGCATCGACTATTTCTAACTGTGTACACATCAAAAGTGGAGGCTGCTACTGGGCCGTGCATGACTACTACGAAGAGTACAAAGGTTAGAGAAGGAAGAGGGTCAGGGTCGTCCCTGTTTTCAGAGTCGTTAAGAGATGGATAAGGAGGTGTCGGGGCAACAGAAGTTGGAGTAGAAGAGTGTCAGAGGCATCGCTATTCTCAGAATCTGGAAGAGCAGGTCCAAATAGAGATAGACAAGAGCATCGGCAAAGGGTAGTTGGTCCAACAACATCGGAGTAGGTTTTAGAAAGCTTCTTGAGGCAGTCCTTCAAGTTGTGAAGTAGTCCAAGAAGTGTTCTGGTTGGGCATCATAATGGTCCTCTCCAAGTGGTCATGTTGCAGGTGACCAAAAGATTTGCGACCATTGTCTTCTTCAAGTTGCAGCCATAGTCATTTTCAGAGTGTCGGACCAATGTCGGTCTTTCACCAACAAGAGCACTAAAACATCAATGTCAGAGTAATAGATTTCATCATGAACATTGGAGTAGCAGAGTTTTACCACTATCAAGAGCGTCAGAGTATTAGTGCATTGGAGGAAAAGATGTGCTGGGCTGTTTAATGTGGATGAAATGCGAAGTTCCCTTGATATGCCGCGAGTGCTGTATATAAGCTTGTAAATCCTTTTATGGGCAATGCCCATCATTTATGGATGCTGCGATTTTGCAAATGTAACCTGTTCGGAAGGAAGTAGTATGCTGCAGCTGCAGATCTTTATAGCTTGCAACGTCTCAGTGTTACAGAGTCTACTTTGTTGATGGGTATGTGCTCAGTTATGTATGTGTTTAAGTTCAATTATGTTATTAACCATGCCTATACATTTATACTACTAAACTCGATAATGTTTTTGACAATGTCATGCCAGTCTTTTTATGTTAAAAATAGACTTAAAGCAACCGAAAGTGAGATAGTACACGAACATTGAGGGGAACACAAGCATGTGTAAGAGATTTTCCCTTGGGTTGAAGGACTAAACATTTTGGTGCGACTGCCGGAAGCATATGAACTAGTGCATAGACATAGGAAGAATCCATTGCAAGACAATTGTGGGCTCTAGGTAATCCAAGTAGACCGATTGCGAGGGGTTAAGCAAAATAAAAGCTTCCACAATCACCTTTTCCTTGGGCTTAGGAACCTAAACATTTTGGTGCGTCTGCCGGGAATTGGCTTAGCACATCTCAGAGAGAGTGCTACGAGTTCGCTTGGTGCCCCAATCGTGTGGCACAGCCAAGTCGATCCCAAATCTGCTTTGATCTTCATTAAAGAAATGGCTGAACAAAGGCAAGCATGTGGGTTTGAGAAGGCCAACATGAAGCAACCGAATTTTGGACAAAATAGGAGATGGATATATTCTCATCCGACCATGAGACATCATGTGAACCGAGGGTGGCGATTTGGCCCGATATCAAATTATGTGAGATGCTGGTGTTGCGAGCAGATTGGGCATATAGCCAAATATTGCCCTCGCGTATGCACCCCGCTGGATTTTGTCCCCACATGTGTGGACTACGGGAAAAAGAGACTATGTGAGCACATGTGTGGCTCAAAAGAGGTGACTGGCGTAAAGGTCACAACGAATCAGTCTGATAGGTGTTTATCCTCTTTGTATGTGGAAGTTGACAAGGGTGGAGTTACTTCCTTGACAGAAACCGCAAGAGCAAGTGAGAGCAAGAACACTGGATCTCCGGATCGAGGCTTGGTAGAACTTGTGAAGAGCTTGGAATGTCAAGTCAATTGGCTGCATGTGGAGCGGGATGGCGATAAGGTCAAGATGGAGAGAATAGAGGAAAATCAAGTGAAATTAGCAGAAGTCTTAGGAAATTGGGAAAAGCAAATGCGATCGGTGGAAAGTGAGAATAAAGAGTTAAAGGGGGAAAACAACAACTTAAAAAGACAAATCCAAACACTTCAGCATGAAAGCGGGGTTAGAAGGGGAAAGCAAATGAGAAAAGAAGTCTTGGACATTAGAACTGGTCGGGTAACGATAGACTGCTACCATGTCATGATCGAAGAAGAGCCCTCAAGAGACGAGGATGACCTAATGAGGAGAGTCGAAGGAATGGAGCATGAAATTGAGAAGGTACAAAGCATAATCTGTCGATACAGTGATCAAGCGGGTAAGGCATGTGACGAGTTCCACCTGGAGTTAGAAAGAATGAAAAGTGCCCAAGCAGAGAGCGATGAGAAAATGAGACGTGTAGAGAAAGAGAATGCAAGGCTGAGTAGCAAGCTCGGTAGGTGGATGAATCGGAAAGATGACGAGACGTGAGGACAGGTGGAAGATCCGAGAGCGAGGAAAACGGAGGAAGAGCTGAAAGCGGTGTTGGATAGGTTGGATGCGTTCGGAACAGAGTTAGAAAGGACGAAGAATGAATTGTCGAAGAAGGTAGATGACCTGGATGAAGAAAATATGAGTAGGATTTGGGAGGAAAGATCGATTAGAGAGGAAGTCGAGAAGTTGACCGTTCGAGTTGAGAAGAGGGAGGATATTCCCCTCGGTTTTGCAAAAAGGGTGAGAGAGGATAAAGAGATGGAGCAAATATGGAATCGGTTTCGAGGCATTGAATCTGACCTGTTCCAATATCATAGTGATATTGAGTACAACAAGCAAGGATTAAGGGACTTAGCAGCGAGGCTTGAGTCATTGAGGGGCACAACGGGTAATGGTAGTTTCCCAAGTCATTTACCAGGTCAGGTGGAATCTCTGCGAAGCAGAGGTTGGAGATGAAAAAGAGATAGACGAGGCAATGGATGTTGGTGAGGATGGCTTGAGTCTGATTAGGGTTTGCTTTGCGGATTGCGAGTCAGAGATGTGAGGACGGATGGACCAAGTCTGTTGTACGCTTAAGAACTAAAGTGACATTTTTTGAGGTTTCAGGTCGACAAGGTGATTAGTATGTGCGGGTTTTGAGAGGACGGGTTGACCATGGCATTAGTGGTCGGATTTTGGCTCGAGTAGCAGCAGAGAGGAGATGTGTCTCATCGGGATGTCCATGGGGGGATATATGTATGTGTGTTGTGATTGGTTGGGTTGGGAAAAGATCCTTTCTTTTGTCTCCTAATTCTCGAGATGCGGGAATGAAAAAAAAAAAGAAAAAAAAAGAAAAAATATATGTATGTGTGCATGTGGCTACGCGCCTATGTGGGCTGATAGGTGGGTGGACCCACTTTGGCCGGGCGGTCAAAGCCACGAACCGACGTCGGTTTCACATAGGGCTAGCTGTCTGTGTGTCGTGCGCTGCGTTGGGTTGGTAGATGGGTGGAACAAACTCGATCGGGTGGTCGAGTCCACGAGTCGCATCCAGCTTCGGCGTAGGCCGGCAAGTGTGAGTAAATATGTGAAAAAAATGATGAAAAAAGAGAGAAAAAAATGTGGAAAAAATGAATGAGAAGAATTCCTCGCTCGAGGGGGGACATAAGAGAGGTGAGAGAGCATGATGCTCAGATGGGAATATGTGTCTGTGTTGTGGGGATTTGGGTTATGTGTGGGCTCCCGATGAAACATGTCAAATTGAAGCTTAAGCTCGGCTAGGGTTTTGGTTGCGATGTGTTTGTGGAAAGCTTGGACTTGAGGAATCCAATCGTGCTAGTTGCATTGTTCGTCTGTAAACCTTAGAGAAGTGTTCAACTTGGCTCTTAGGTGGTGCAACGACTTGTGAAGTTCGGAATCGCGTCGACGATGAGTGATCTTGTTAGAGTGAGCTCATGTTAGGCTTGAGTGGTCTTTGCCGCATGTCCATCGATTCAAGAGGTGGTGGTGACCTAGCATAGGATCTAGTCGATGAGCAAGCAAAAAACGAGAGATAGATAGGAAGGCAATTGGGAATAGGAAACCCTAGGTCAAAGAGGCATGAAAAATAGACGAGAGGACTTGATGAGAAATGGAAGAAGAATTGGGGAGGTGGCAGTATAAGCGGGTAGGGCATCAAAAAATAAAAATAAAAAAATAAAAAAATTTAAGGATGGTACTTGCTTACATATATAAGCTGTGTGTGGAAAGTGTGTTGAGCATGCATGTGGAATAAAGATGTGTGACGTGTTGAATGAGTAGTCGAGAAGAGTGACGAGAGCGAATGTGGACATGTCTTCTGCTTGCATGTATGTATGTTGTGTGTGACGAGAATGCATGTGTGATGCGGGATCATGATGTGTGTGTTGAGTATATATGTGTGATATGGATGATTGATATGGATGTTTCTCATTTTGGTAGTAGATGTGGTGTTTGATGAAAAATGATCTAATATGTTTGATGAGTTTGTAGACAGGTAGACATGGCGGTGAAGATGCGAGAAGATGGACAAAGATGGTAAGTGAAATGATTGGATTTTGGTACTGACCAACGATTGTATGAGGGTGATTGCAGGTGCTACATTGAGGAAGAAGAGAATAGGCATGCAAGGTAAAGATTTGTATTTGATTGAGTGATGAGCACATGTTGGATGATTTGAGCGCAGGAACAATTTGGCTCGTCGAGGACGACTTCGCAAATAAGAAGAGGGGAGTATGTTAGCTTACAAAATGGTTGGTTTTATGCACTAATGTGGTTCTAGTTGGCAGGGGAATATGTTTGATTGCAGGTACTTGAAGAGTTGATTAGATGTTTGACGGGAAGTATTTGGGAGCTACATGACGACTTCTTGGTCAGAGAGGAATGCTGTCAAGGGACGCAATACTTGGAGACATGGCTTTTTGTTATGGTGGTTACCACAGTCTAAAGGCCTATGCAAGTACAGGAACCATATCAAAAGGCTGGGAGATACATGATGAAATAATCAAGATAGGCCTAGAAAAAGAGCCCCTAATTGGCAACACTTTGGTGAGCATGTATGCAAAATGTGGTTCACTTGCAACTGCAGAAATAGTGTTGCATTTTCGTCCCAAGTCAGATTCGATCTCATGGAATGCTATGTTAGGTGCATATGTTGAACATGGGTGTGTTGAAGATGCGCTATGATGCATTGAATCTATGTATGAGGAGGAAATTTTTTGTTTTTGCTACACAAATTGTGTGCCAGCAAAGGCACTGAGGGGGGCCGATGTACAGATAGGGGGGGATTCTGGGGAGTTCCGCCCCCATCTACCGTCCCTCTCTCCTTGGCTCAGCGTGGGAAAGGAGATGAGAACAAATCTAGGGAGGCATATGAGATGTGTAGCAAGGCATTTGCAGAGAGTTTGAAGTCATGGACACAGACTTGTGTATGCATTCTACCATAGACTACTACTGCAGTGGAACAACTGCTACTACTGTCCTCATATTTGGTTGCAGAACATTTGTAGGTATTTTAGTCGGGACAATCGGCATCAATGTCTTGTATTTCCGCAGGCAAGAACTTGTGCACTATCTATGTGCATCATTTGCATTTGGAGGATTCTCACTGATCGAGTCACTGTTGTGTGGGTGGCTTTTAAGGCATCTTTTCCTTATACATTTAGTGTGAGTAAGTCTTTGCGGCCTGGAAGGTTTTTTTTGAGTGACAAGAATCTTATATGAAGTGAATGGTATGCTTTGTTTGCGGGGGCATGTGGCTTTGTTGGTCCTGGAGGGGAACACACGCCCACTGAACCAGGGAAGGCTGCAGTCAAGGCACTTGCAATTGGATGCAATCATCTCCAGGTGGATACGTGGAGGAGAATGACGGACTGTTCTCGAGGGGGATGAAAGAGAAAGGGAGTTCTTTGTAAAGAAATGGGGGAAATATATATTTTTTGGCAAGCACATGATCTAATGCTCTAGGATTTGCTCGCGTTCAGAAGGTTGGAGGAAAGGTCGGCAGAAGAAAGAGAAAGGCATTGACGGCTAAAGATAGCAAGGAGGAACGTATAGAAAAGGGCAATTTCGAATTTAAGAGTTGCAGATCTTCCTATGAGTTGGAAGAGAGCGAACATTGCACTTCGGGAACATGGTTTCAAACCAGAATTTTGAATTGTTGACAGGGAAGTACATGTTCAGATCTGATTTAGATAGGAAGAGGGGTTCTATTTTCGAGGCGGTTGCTCTGTGTTGTTGGAATGGGAAAGATCATGGAAGGATGATCATTCGGGAGGAAGACCATCAGCCCTTGATGCGAGAACTACTAAGAAAGATATCGCAGAGGCAAGGAGTCTCGATGGGTACAATGTGAAGATAGACAGCAGGTAGGGAAAAAAAGAAGGATGCTGACCAATGTGATGGAGAAAGCAACCAGATGAAGGAAGAAATCGGAAGGACCCTGCTTGTTATGGACTAGAATGTCTAAAGCAAAGCGGATGGGAAGATTTGAAAAGTGGGTGCGCTGAGGTGATACAAACACAGATGCAAATTGGTATGTAAAGCTAATATAGAAAAAAAAAGGAGGAGTTGCGCTTCTTCTAGGGGGATAGTAGTAGAAGACAAACAGGCATGCCTGCGTATTCAGACGGCCCTAGGCAGCTTCATCGTTCTTGCATACATCTTGAGGAGTCTATGTGAGGGGAATCCATCAGAGACAGGAGGGGCAGTCGACTGGAGGGTTTTTTTTGTTGCTTTTGATGTTGGTGATGCTAGGCTGCAGACGACAACCTCACTTAGGGAGGGAGAGAGGCATCGACTATTTCTAACTGTGTACACATCAAAAGTGGAGGCTGCTGCTGGGCCGTGCATGACTACTACGAAGAGTACAAAGGTTAGAGAAGGAAGAGGGTCAGGGTCATCCCTGTTTTCAGAGTCGTTAAGAGATGGATAAGGAGGTGTCGGGGCAACAGAAGTTGGAGTAGAAGAGTGTCAGAGGCATCGCTATTCTCAGAATCTGGAAGAGCAGGTCCAAATAGATATAGACAAGAGCATCGGCAAAGGGTAGTTGGTCCAACAACATCGGAGTAGGTTTTAGAAAGCTTCTTGAGGCAGTCCTTCAAGTTGTGAAGTAGTCCAAGAAGTGTTCTGGTTGGGCATCATAATGGTCCTCTCCAAGTGGTCATGTTGCAGGTGACCAAAAGATTTGCGACCATTGTCTTCTTCAAGTTGCAGCCATAGTCATTTTCAGAGTGTCGGACCAATGTCGGTCTTTCACCAGCAAGAGCACTAAAACATCAATGTCAGAGTAATAGATTTCATCATGAACATTGGAGTAGCAGAGTTTTACCACTATCAAGAGCGTCAGAGTATTAGTGCATTGGAGGAAAAGATGTGCTGGGCTGTTTAATGTGGATGAAATGCAAAGTTCCCTTGATATGCCGCGAGTGCTGTATATAAGCTTGTAAATCCTTTTATGGGCAATGCCCATCATTTATGGATGCTGCGATTTTGCAAATGTAACCTGTTCGGAAGGAAGTAGTATGCTGCAGCTGCAGATCTTTATAGCTTGCAACGTCTCAGTGTTACAGAGTCTACTTTGTTGATGGGTATGTGCTCAGTTATGTATGTGTTTAAGTTCAATTATGTTATTAACCATGCCTATACATTTATACTACTGAACTCGTTATTGTTTTTGACAATGTCATGCCAGTCTTTTTATGTTAAAAATAGACTTAAAGCAACCGAAAGTGAGATAGTACACGAACATTGAGGGGAACACAAGCATGTGTAAGAGATTTTCCCTTGGGTTGAAGGACTAAACATTTTGGTGCGACTGCCGGAAGCATATGAACTAGTGCATAGACATAGGAAGAATCCATTGCAAGACAATTGTGGGCTCTAGGTAATCCAAGTAGACCGATTGCGAGGGGTTAAGCAAAATAAAAGCTTCCACAATCATCTTTTCCTTGGGCTTAGGAACCTAAACACTTCCTTTTGTGGAGTGATTTCCACATAGCTTGGCACTTCCTTATACATGAGTGCCAGCTCCTTGTTCACCGCATCACTTCGAGGGGGGATTATTTGATATATTTAGGTAGCGATGTTTGTGAACACACTAGGACCGTCGGGGCACTTTTTTCCCTCTTTAGGAGGTTTTTTTCCTCCGGCTTGTATATACGCCTATTGCCCTAATGGGCTACTTATCTTTGTACATTCTCTAGTAATACATTCAGTATTGTGTGTTGTGCTCCAACCTTGTTCTCCTTCCTTGTGTTGTTCGCGTGCTTCTGCAGACGTCTATCTCCAACATTTAAAACTCTGAGAAAATATCCAAATCAAGTGATTTTTGAGCTTAATGAAAGCGTGAGCAAAGCTACATAAGGCTGGAAAATTTCATACATTTTTCATGAGTAAAAGCTAGTTAAAGTTAAGCTTTAGTATACTACTATTGCAAATTGTTTATGAAGGAGATATTGTTGAAAGGAAGAGATTTTTCCACAAGTTTTTATGATAATTTTTTGATATGGTGTGATCTCCATGGGCTATCCATGACCTAGTTACTTGTTTATTGATCATAGGTTTATGGGGACCATTCTCAGTAGGGCAAATGAGACTCTATCGAAACTTTCAATAATGTATTTAGTGCCATGAGAGCATGGAAGAGGAGAACTTTAGTACTTGTTCTCATTTCATATAGTTGGATTCATACAAGTTGTATAAATTCCAATTTCTTATGACTTAATATTTGACTCAAGTCACATGAGTTGATATTTGATGCAAGCCGCATCCTTCACAACTCTAGTTGAGTTGATTTACCATATAGTTTCTCATTTCTCAACTCAACATGAGTTGATGTTACATATAGTTATGAGTGATAGAGTCATAGGAATGACCCTATTCTTTCCATCGATGAAAGGAAACACTTCAGGAACACTTCATGATTTCATTATTATTATTTATTGTGGTGAGTAATCATCGAATTATTCTCATCTTTTTGAGAGAAGTGTTCGGCTTTAATCTCATACACGCATCTATGTGGGGTATAAAGTTTGATGGTATGGGACATCAAACTTTGTATTCTACCTGGGTGTAGGACAGATGGTATGGGAGAGAAGTCTTTGAGATGGTATTTTTTAATATGATTTGGATTTCATTCATATGATCTTCTTATTATTAGATAACAGAGGGGCAATTGAAATAGTCACTCTGTATGTGATCGCAAAGAAGGCAAGTCCACAGGCAAGCAGTCTAGGAGCGCAAAGGCAAGGTTTGCACATAAGAACTATGAATAGGCAATTGCATTGAGAAGAAATTCATAGAGTATGTACTACTTTATTTGATATGCCTAAGGTTAAGCCATGGTTCATATGAGGTGAGCTAGATGCTTAGCCTAGTGGGCTATGAGTCTGCACATATCTACTTACCATTTTTCAGGTATTTAGTGGACTCACATTATGGTCCTCATTATATCTGAGAGTGCCAGATGATTACAGTAGTTTGCTAGAGACATCAAATTCCGAGTTGGGAATGATTTGATCATAGTGATGATCAGATAATGGTGGTGAGAGATAAAGCAAGTTTCATCCACTTGGAACATTTCTTGCATATTATTATTGAGAAGGTGGTGGTAGTTCCACTAGTTGCGATACTTTCTTAGCACATCTTCACTTGGCATGATGGACTTAGTTCCACAAAGTTCATTGGGATTTACTTTGTATGGCGGATATTTTGATCCATAGTTTGGATTACTGCATATGATAGATCAAGATTTTGATCCATAGTTTGGATGTGACAGATTGAGATCTTGGTCCATAGTTTGGATCATTAATAGATTGACATCTTGGTCCATAGTCAAGATCATTCACAGATTGACATCTTGGGTTCACAGTTTGGATCATGGTGAGACTTTCTTAAGTTTCATTTCATTACAGTGAGTAAATCAAGTAGATTTACTTGAGCTTAAAGATTAAGAACTATTTGGAAAAGATTTCCATTTATCTTTGGTATTTCTCCACAGAGATTGAAGCATTGTCCGTTTTGGATAAGCATAGTATTTTTTCATTACTCTAGTGGAGTAATTGATTTTGCATGATTATACCATGTGAGAAGTTGTGAGTGATTATTTTAGGGAGACAAGAGCAAGCTGCCAAGGTCTTTATAGGTGACAAGCCATCATAAGTTATTGGTAAAGATCTAGGCATAGGGAGTCCGAGGATATTCCGAGTACTTATGCTGCACACATATAGACTCATTGGTGGAAATGCTAGATAGGAAGCAGAGAGACTAGTTGTCTACTTTTTGAGCATCTAGTATTTCAGACACCTAGCACACTCTACTCTTATTATTTGGAATCACATATTCTGATTCCCAGGTTTATAGCTCCTTCTATATCATTGAGGACAATGATCTTTAGAGGGGGAGAGAGTGTTATATTCCAGAGATGTACATGCTTGGAGGAATGAGAAGTTCCTTGCTCAGGGGTTAGCCAAGGCCAAAAGCCAAAGAGTTCATACGAGGTACCTACTCATGATGGCCACATGAGTAGATGGACCTTAGAGAGAACTCTAGATGGTGACTAGGAAAGGGTTGTAAATAGGTTGGGAGGTGAGTCCCAGGCAAGTTATTCTCCACTTCTCATAGAGAATGCATGTCCTCCCATCATTGGTCTCAGTGACATCTCTTCCTGACGTATCAAATACTAAGTTTGCTGACAAATGTCACACCAATTCGCATAGGTATGTGCATCTATGTGAAGGGTTGGCCACGAGAGTCCTACAAATAGGATAACTTTAATCACCTGGTATGGTCCAAAGTGTCCTCCTACGACTCCTTGGTGTGCAGTTTCTAAAATCTTGAGCTATTCACTCTCATGGACACACACTATTAGGTATTTGTCTCTTCCTAATCTGTATACACTATCTCCAATGAGTGTGTAATCTAGTGCTTCTTGCTCTAAGCTCTTTTGCTTGGCCAATGTCATCTTGTGAGGAAATGTTTTAAAGGATACTCAAGGTTCACTCCAATCTCGTACTAAGGATATTTGATACAATATGACATGTTCCATGGGTGGTCTAATGGCACAAATTGGGCATTCCTTGCACATCTTATGGACATATGCTTCCATTGTTGGCCAATATACACATAATCTTTGCATAGTCTATAGGCTTTGATGTTTAGAATGGTGTTGCTGCAATGCACCTACATGTGATGTTTGCAACCATTTCGCATGCTCATCTTCATCCAGACAGCAATCCAATATGCCTTGATTGGTGTGCTTATACACACTACCTACCATTATGTAATATTTTCGTGACCTCACTACTTCCTTGCTTTTGGATTTCAACACAAGATGTTTAGGTCCAAAGGTTAGAATAGGCACTATAGTTCTGGCCCAATTAGGCACTACTTCTAGACTGAACAAGTAAGCATCAAGAAGTTCATTTGACACTCCTTGGGGGGACTCTCCTGAAGTGAGTCTGGAAAGTTGGTCAGCCCTGAGGTGGGTCTTACCCTTCCCAACCACAACTTCAAAGTCATATTCCATTAGTAAGAGGAACCATCTTACTAATTTGCCACTATTGTAGGGTTTACTAGATATAGTAATGCTTGATGGTCTGCAAAAAATTTAAACTTATTTGGGAGCAAATAATGCCTAAAATTTTTAACCGCATACACCATGCCTAATCCTTCTCTTTCGATAGCGGTGTAATAGCTCTCTACTGCATTCAACTACCTGCAAGCATAAGCTATTGGAAGATCAAGGTTACCTTCACCTGTAGGTTGTGCTACCACACACCCAAATAGCATAATTGGATGCATCCACATGGACATGGAATGGTTTACTCCAATCAGGTGTAGTCAAGATTGGTTCTAAACACAATCATCATTTAAGTTCATTGAAGGAATTCTCACACTCGTTTGTCCACTCAAAATTAGTTAAAAGGTTGTATAGAGGCTTTGCAATGATTGCATACATATGGATGAATCGTCGATATTAACCACAATGCCCCATGAAAACTTGTACTTACTTAACGTTCTTTGGTATCGGTAACTTGACGATGGCTTTGACTTTATCCTTGTTCATTGATGTACCATTCTTTGACACTATGCATCCTAGAATCTTGCATTTCCTGACCATAAAAATGCACTTTTCTGGGTTTAAGCAGACCTGATGCTCTCTACATTTGTTAAAGGTAGCTTTCAACTCAAGGATGTGTGTTTGCCTAATAAATGTGCACATAGATCATCAACATAGACCTCTAGATTCTTCCACAAAAACTCACTGAATGAATGGCACATCAACCTTTGAAAGGTAACAGGTGCGTTCTTGAGCCCAAAATTCATCACCCAAAATGCAAGTATGCCCCACTTTCTGGCAAAATTCTTCTTGCGTTGGTCCTTTGGGGCAATAACTGCTTGGTTGTAGTCCAAAAATCCATCAAGGAAGATGTATAATTCCTTTCCCACTACATGTTCCAATAAGTGTCCAATGATATGAAGTGGATAGCTATCTCTGATGGTGGCAACATTGACTTTCTTCAAGTTAATGCACACCCATAGTTTTATGTTCTTCTTGGTTACTACTACAATGGGGATACCCATTCAGTATGCTCAATCTCATAGATAAATCCAACTTCTATCATTTGATCTATTTCATCTTTGATCTTTTTTGCATAATTATTGTTATAGGTGTATAACTTTTTCTTAATTGGATTAGCTTCCAAAGACATGGGAATTCTATGAGAACAAATATCTGGGTCGAATCCTTTCAAGTCCTTATAGCTCCATGCAAACACATCTCTATACTCTTGTTAGATAGAGATCCTAGTCAGATCATTTATCAGTATGTATTGCTAAGGTTCCTAGATCAGGGGTTATCCTAAGGTTCCACCTTAGAAAGTAGAGTGAGTGTGCATGACGGCCACATGTCACACTAGAGCACTCTAGAAGCTTTCTAATCTTGGAGCAAGAGGATAAATAGGATGGGAGGAGAGTAGCATACACACCATTTTTCAAAACTCTTTGAGAAAGTTCTAACAGTTGGATCAGAGCCCATTTTATCTTGGGCATGTGGAGCTCCAAGAGAGAGAGAATAATTCTTATTCTATTTATTGGTTGAGGAACAGAGGTCCACATGGATTTGTTTTTTTCGAGAAACCAATCTCCTCCATCGTCTTCCTCGTGGAGTTGTTGTATGCAGGTAACTATGGAAGCCTCGCAACAAAAAGACTTGAACAAGGAGGCTCAAGAGCTCCTCTATGGGAGGGACACGTGCACAAGATGTTACATAGAGGAAAAACATCCTTGGCAATAGCCAAATGGCCACCTAATAGATCCACGCACGAGGTGACTCATGCTTGGACACCTTGGTTAGTAGAGCAATCTGATCCAAGTAGCTTCTTGTGTAGCATTTGCTAACCCCCTGTATTCAGCCTCTGTTGAAGATAGAGCAACAGTAGGTTGCTTCTTGGAAGACCATGAGATGGGCTTATCACCTGCAAAAGATAAATATCTAGAAGTACTTCTATCATCCTTACATCCTGCCCAATATGCATTTGAGTACAATTATACATCCAAATGTGATGTGTATGGGAAGTAGAGTCCTTGGTTTTGAGTACCTTTGAGGTACTTCAAAATTCTTTTAGCAGCTTCCAAGTGAGGTGCTCTAGGTTTATGCATGAATTAACTTAGAACACTTACTCCATAACATATGTCAATCCTTGTTAATGTTGCATACTTTAGTCTTCCAACTATGCTTTGATAACCTGCAATGTCTTCAAGCAAATCACCTTCATGAGCACTCAATTTATGATTTACCCCCATAGGGGTGCTATCTACTTTTTCATTCTCCAAGTGGAACTTCTTCAACATGTCCTGCACATATTTCCTTTGAGTGATGTAGATTCCAAAGTTAGTGTATACTAACTCAAGTCCAAGAAAATATTTCAAAAAACCTAGGTCACTGATCTTAAACTCTTGCATCATTTGGTTTTTTATTTGTTTGATGCCATTGGCATCACTACCTATAAGAATGATATCATCCACATATACACATAAATATATCATTTTTGAATTACTCCTTTTTAGAAACAGAGAAGAATCTGCCTTGCTCATCATGAATCCTTGGTCTTGAAGATAGGTTGTTAACCTATGGTTGCATGCCCTGGGTGCCTGCTTCAAATCATAAAAGCTTTGTTCAATTTGCATACATGATTTACCTTTTTTGGATCTTCATAGCCAGGAGGTTGATCCATGTAAACCTCCTCTAAAATCCACCCATTGAGAAAATCATTTTTCACATATAGTTGATACATATTCCGATTTCTAGATGCAGCTACACTTACCAATACTCTGATGGTTGGCATCTTTGCCACAAGTGAAAAAGTTTCTTCATAATCTAATCCTTGGATTTGTGCAAAACCCTTAGCCACAAGCCTAGAACCAATTACCTTCATTGATGCTTTCTTGGGTACTAGCTCCAAGTGTTATTCTCTTGGAGTGCTTCTATTTCTTCATCCATAGCCTCCTTCCATTCTGATTTGGCACTTGCTTCTTCATGTTAAGTAGGTTCTTGAAGTGATGAATCCTTAGCAAGATAAATAGAATGCTTAGTAACTAATGAAGTATCATACCCATATCTGATTGGCTTCTTACTCTCTCTTTGTGATCTCCTTAAGGCTTGGTTGGACGACTCAAGTATGTCATCAAAACTCTTCATCTTGACCTTGCCGTTTGATTTCCATGCTTTGAACTCCTCCAAGTTGATGGTGTTCTCATCATCTGATCTGATGTCTTCAATTGTGCTTGGCTTCTCCTTGGTGAGGCTTGGAAATTCTTCTTCCAAGTCATATGGTAATTTGACCTTCCTACATTCACTTTCAAACCAAGAATCAGTCTCATCAAACACAACATCTCTACTGACCATAAATCCTTTGTTGGATGGATTATAAAACCTGTATCCTTTTTTATTTATATCATACCCTATGAAGATGCATTTTTTTCTGCTTTAGGGTCTAACTTACCTCTGATCTGAGATGGAACATGCACATAAGCCACACAACCAAATATTGTGCAATGTTCAAGTGATGGTCTCCTACCATGCCACGCCTCATAGGGGGTCATCCCATCAAGGGACTTAGAAGGTAACCTATTAATAAGCTAAGTGGCAATAGAAACACTCTCTGCCCACAAGTAATTAGGAAACTTCTTTTCATTTAACATTGATCTAGGTGCTTCCACAATCAACCTATTCCTTCCCTCAGCTACTCCATTTTGCTCAAAAGTATATCTAGTAGTGATCTCCCTCTTGATACCTTTGTCCTCCAAAAATGCATCAAACTCATTGGAGAAGTACTCACCTCCTCCCTTTGACCTAATCCTCTTTAGACTCTTTCCTGTTTGATTTTCCACAAGTGCAATATAATTCTTGAAACAATTGAACACTTCATCCTTATGTTTCATGAAATACAAGATAGTCCATCTATTGAAATCATCAATAAATGACACATAGTACCTTGAGCTTGAAGTTGAAGGATCCTTGCTTGGTTCCCACACATCTATGTGGACAAGTTCCAAATAATCTTCATGCATATAGCTTTTCTTTGTAAAAAGTAACTTGTGTGATTTATCAAACTGACATGCACCACATTTATAGATCATATGTTGCTTGGATACATTAGGTATCCCAAGTGCACATTGATCTCTACATATCTGCTTCAATGTTCTCTCACCAATGTGCCCTAATCTTTTGTGCCATATCTCTAACTTAGACAAGGTTTGATCCTTATAATTATAAAGTGCAATGTTTTTAGTGTCCTCAAGCTCAAATGTAAACAATCTACTTGTTTTCTCTCCCTTGGCAATTCTCCTGAATCCATGTTGGGGGTCCTCCACAAAAGCTCCAAATTTATTGAACCCTTTTCCACTATCTGTCCAACACTCATCAAATTCTTTGTGATAGTAGGTAGATAAAGAACTCTGCTCAATAGATTCCTATTCCCATTAGAAGTTTTGACATTTCCTACCTTAACAACTGAATGCTTGGTGTCATCACCTGTCTGCACTTGGTGCTTTGCCTTAGGCTCCTCAAGATCAGAAAGGAGGGCTACATTGCTTGTTGCATGGTTTGAACAACTTGAGTCAATATAGAAGAGGTGCTCATCATTCATACATTGTTTTGAGGTCATGTTCATAATGAGAAGAGAATCCCCTTGATCATCTGTATACTTGTTGAAGTCTTTTCTTGATTTGTATCCTCCTTGATAATTGTTGTTGTAGCCATGGTTTTATCCCTGATTATGGTTGAATCTTCTTCTTGATTGTGAGTAGCCACCTCTTTGAAATCATCTTTCTCTCTGGTTCTTGAAATTCCTATAGCACTCATCTATTGTGTGATTAGATAGTCCACATATATTGCATGGGAAAGAGTTGAAAGGTCTCCCCCTACCTTGCTTACCTCCTCTGCCCCTTCCTCTTGAGTTCCTACCTCTCCCTGCATAGTTAGCTTGAAAAGTAGTACCTTCATCTTCAACTTTCTTGCTCTTTCCTTTATCCTTAGACTTTCCTTTATCTATATAGAAGGCAGAAGAATTCTTACCTCTTCATGTTCACCATTTTTGTTGAGCTTGGCCTCATGGGTGAAAAGTTGCCCCATGGGAGTGGTTAGATCAGGGATTTGCATATCCATATAAAGATCCATGGTACTTGTGAAAGATTCCCACTTATCATCTGCCTTGATGCCATTGATTATCTATCTCACTATTTGCTCCTCTTCAATATCCTCTCCTATGCTTGCCAATTGATCAGCCACATCCTTTACTTTGGTCACATAATCTAAAACATTCTGCTTAGGTTGCTTCCTTTGAGTAGTAAATTCAATCCACAATTGATTTTTTCTAGCTCTTGTATTGGAAGAAAAATATGAAGATATGGATCCCAAGTCTCTTGGGAAGTTTTGCAATTCCTAATGTGAGGAAGAAGGAAGTCAGAAATAGAGTTAAGTAGATATGACCTGGCTAAAGCATCTTTGGCACACCATGAGTTGAGTCTTTCTAGCTCCTCTCTTGTAGGTTGACTTTTGCTTCTGAATATGGGCATCTCCTCATCTCCCGATATGTATCCATAGAGACTCCTTCCTTGTAGATATGTCTTCATCCTCAAGGACCATGCTAGATAATTATTCCTATCCAATTTATCAATGAAAGAAGGGAAAACATCTACCATTTTACCTTAACTTGCTCTAATACCATTGTTGGAAGAGATGGATGGATACCTCAAGGAAGTGAGGTGGTACTGCTAAAACCTACTTTGTACCTGTAGCTATGTAGTAGGTTCTTTTAGGTTGAAAATGACACCAAGAAAGTACCTATGTACTTTGGAGTTGATGCCTGAAACAATTGAATAAAAATAGACTACTTCATGAATAGTTAGTGTCACAAAATTACTTGCTATTTTAGTCTATACACCTGCTACTTCTTTTGCTCAATGCTCACAGTATAATAATAATTGATGAAATTCCTTTTGAGGGAATTTAATTAGCTTAGATAGCTAATGATTGCAAGTGGAATCATCTAAAATGATAAACCATACTCTGAGAAATAAGTTTAGCAATCCAAAGCTTACCCTGGGCTTTTTAGGGACTAACCAGTAGATGACTAGTGAGCACTTTGATGATGATTTCTCCCGATGGCTGAACCGAATGCTTTGATATTTAGAAATCACAAAATATACTTCAAGCTGGTTCTAACAAGCTATAGATCATGCAAAATGGTTGAGAATTCACTGAGATATGACCAGAGAAAGTTCACTGTTCTGAGTAATCATAGGAGAGAAGTAGACAGAGATGATTAATGAACTATATGTATTATAACACATGATTATACAAGATTATTGGAATTGAAATGATGCTCAATGATGGTGGAATGAGTAAGCTATGGTGTAAGCTACTCAAACTCTATAGAGGTTCAAGAATGAGCTCCAAGATGATACCACACTCCACGAGTTTTTTACAAGCCTTTTTATAAGAAGTTTTCTTTCAAGTTTGAATTTGAATTTCAAACTTGGCTCCAACTAAAAGTCATTCCTTTGATTTAGGAGTTATTCCATCAAATGAGATTTGTAGCCCATACGTCTCCTAACCCCATGAGATATATTGTTTTACAAGATTGTCTCAAGGTATAAACCTTTTACAATGGTAAATGATCAAGTAAGTATAAGCTATGGTTCATATGAATCATCAAATGCTTCCACATATAGTCTTCCATACTAAGACAAATGTGAAGGCGATACCAAAATTTCAGATCTAGAGAAATAGAAAGGTGTGTGTAGAGAGAGAGAGGAATGTGTGTACACAATATGCTTAAAATGTAGTTCGTGCATGCCAACTCGACAGTAGAAGAATTTGGTGCAATTTTTGCTCTCGGGTCTGATTAAAATGTTGTGTCGGTCATAAGCATCAGTATGAGCATTGGTATAAGCATCGGTATGAGCATCGGTATAAGCATCGGTATTTTCTAGTAAATTACCGATGCTCATACCGACACCACTGATTTTTGATGCGCATATTGACTATTGATTTTCAACGAGTATATCGACAATTAAATGACCATCGGTATTGCCTCCGTGGTTTTTCAAGCATTTTCAACGGTCATAGGCTGGCGAGGCGTGACCGTCTGTATGCCCCTCATATGTTGTAGTGTTGATATGGGGTGCATACAATGCATTCTTGATGGTAACAATACCTCCATTTGCAATTGTAAGATGAATTTCTCATACTCTAATAATAAGATAAGAAGCATTGTTTGCACATACAAGATGTTCTCCATTGGACACATCTTTCAAAGATGTAAAAAATCTTTTGCATGAAGTGATACTCTTTGAAACACCATTATAACAAAAACCAATAAAAAACAACCTCATTCAGAATCATACATGTAGATTATGATGATGAACCATAATGACATGTAACAACACATGCCCAAACATCTTGAGTAACATTAACTTCATCATTCTTTGCATTAGATGTATTCTCAACAATAGACATGCCGTATTCTTTCTTCTTTTCATTTTGCTTGGCAAGTTCTCTATATTCATCAATGGTATATCAAGGTTTTCGACCATACTTGCATGTCTTTTTCTTTTGCATATCACCATCAAGAGAGAAAGAAGTGGAAGAGGAAGAGTAAGGCTTAGGTTTTGATGAAGCCAAAGCTAAATGATACTTGTTTTTTCCCTTTTGTGCACTAGCAAGTGCTTGTGTTTCCTCAATGAAACCACTCCTATTAACTTTTTGATTGCTCTTCTTGCAAAAGAAGAAACACAACCTCATCAAAAGTATACATATTTGGCATTCCTTTTGCAACCAAATAAAGTGTAGTAGCAAAACTTTGAAAATAATCAATCCTTTGAGTAGTGTAGATATGAGTGATGCATCCAAAATGATCTAATCAATGTTTTCCAATTTCTCTTTCAAATCCTCGATGCATGTAACATATAAATTTATTGAATAATTTTCAGCCATACATACATATTCAATTTGCTTTCTCAAGTAAGCAACATGTGCTTCATTATGCATGACATACAAAGAAGCAAGTGTATCCCAAGCTTGACTTGAAGTAGTGCATGACGAGATGTGTGGAACAATATGCCACTTCATAGCAAGGGAAATCAATGCATGAGATTGAGCATCCTTTCTATCCCACCTGAGTGGTTCTTGCATACAAGGAGAAGGCCTAGACTCTATGCTTGAATAAGATCCTAAATCTATGTCACTAGGCTATGCAGTACATAAGCCACCAGGTTGCTTATCAGCATCTAGGACTATGTTTTATAATTTCTTTGCAACAAGAACATGCTTCATCATGTAAGATGACATTGGATAGTTGGTCCCATCAAGCTTATACTCAACTTGAAGCATGGGCCAAACAAGTAATTGTTGCTTTCCATTGCACCAAAGAACTCAAAAGTAGTAGGATATGATCTTGAAGAAAGTTGAAATGAAGCTCACAAATTGTAGCCCTGATGGTAAATCTGACTACACGAATGGCTTTAGGAGGGGTATACACGTCCAATGCACCTAGTGAAAAGGATCTCCAAGTGCTTAAGTTTGTATATTTTCTATGCTTTGAGATCAATTTGCACTATTAAATTAATGTCGTGAAAAAATGGCATGTTGAGAAGGAACTGACCTTACTCTGATAGCATTGTTGGGTGTGTGAGTGAGTGAGGAAGCACGAATAGAAGTACACAAGAGAGCGAAGAAAGAGACTAAAGCATAGAGAAACACGATGGTTCGAAGAGCCCTCTGTTGATAGATGATCAGTAAAAGGAGTACAAAGTACCCATGTATCGTGAAATGGTTCACATGAAAGCTACTCGAGGAACACATAAGTGTAGCACCATTGGTCTATGCGAATTAGTGGCCGTGCTACTCTTTGGGTTAAAAATGTACTTTTTGGATGACATGAAGAAAGTATATGTTATTTTAATTTTTATACATTTATATAATTATACTTTATTTTTTATATATTTTATTAATTTTAAATACATATTATTATTTATATTTTTCTTATCTTACCAATTCTGATATTTATTTTATTTATATATCTTCATATTTATATTTTATCAATATTTTTATACTTATTTTTATTTTATTTTCATATAATCTAATAGATATTTTTAATTTACGATTTCATTTATATTTACAATCTTTTGAGTTTTTAATATTCACATATTCATATGTTATTTTATATATTTTGCTTTATCATTTGTGGTTATTTGTTTTTACATGTGTTTTATTCGAAAAGTTTTTTTATTAAAATAATTTTAATGCTTATTTATGGTTTTTTTCTTATATGTTTTTTGTTATTTTGTTTATGTGTTTTATTTATAGTTTTATCTTATATTCAAGTTCGATGAAGTAATCGCGTCTTTGGTCACCGAATCATCATGTGCACATACATTTGGTCACCTAAAGCTGGATGAAGTCAACCAAAGTCTGACCAGCAGATTATCATATGCATTTGCTACACTTTTCAGGTCAGTTGAAAAATGACCTTGGGTCACCTAAGATCTAGTCCATGTGCAGCCCAGCCCCTATGAGACTGAATCAGCAAAGATGTGCTGCTTAGTCTGGACTCTGAACCCCTCCTTAGTTCCTACAAATAAAGGATGCCATGAGAGCATGAATGGTCATGTACCCATAATTCTCTTGATAATCATCCATCACAGTGTGCACTCATAATTCTCTTATATTAATATTGTCTAGCCCACGTTACACCATAATTTCTTTCCTTTTGAAGTTAGGTATCGAGAGCACAACTTGCCATTATGCACTTTGTCAAGCTCTTTGTGATTGTTACATTATTATGATCATCACCACTGCCGTCTGCGTGAGTGTAACGGCCCACGGGAACTCAGAAGCCGAAAGTGCAGGACTAATTGACCGTTTGAGAATCATGCAAATTTTGAAATTTGAAAACAAGGGTACATTTGTGGAGGGTCCCGTTCGAAGATTCGTGGGTCACTGGAGTAGATCACCGTTGCACAGGCAGCCCGGCCAAAGCAGATTTCAGCGAGCACAATAGTAGGAGCAAACCATATAGGCCTTTCGATGTCTGCGTGTATATTACGCACTGTTTCTGGATCCGGAGCGAATTCGCGAGATATAGCTTGATCTCGAATTGATCCCGACTATCTCAGGCTTGTTGCCTCGTTACAATCTGCTCACTCAAAGCCTTCACTAACCTGAATCTTCTGATGGCGATCTCCTCTTCTTAAGCTGTTGATCTTTCGGATTCGTTGGCGGCGCTTGTACATAGCAGGTTTGCTTCCTCATATTTTGCATTTTACTTGTAATTGGGGAAGTAGGAACAGAGATGTCAACTAGGAGAGTTTTGGTTTTGATTATCTTGGACGAACGTTCAAAGTTTCTTGTGCAAACTAGGAGAGATGTAAACTAGGAGAGTTTTGTTTACAAGCATCTTGGACGGACGTTCTTGTGCACCTCCTTCACTGTAGAATACAGATTTTGATTCTATTGAAATGGAGGTTTTCAGTGATGTGCTAATCTCCATGAAGAGTTATGGAAGATTTGATCACATATAGTCATTCTATGTGTGTAAATTTCTGTCAGCCCCTATCGTTTCAACTGGCGAGTCTGATCATTGGCAGGTTTCCTTGCACTAAAGGAGTTTTGGAGGGTCATTTGGTTGCCGTTGTAAGACGATAATGGCATCCCTCACGCCAGGAATTTTGCTCAAGTTGTTGCAGTACATGAATTCCGATGTACGGGTTGCTGGTGAGCATCGTTCAGTGCTGCTCCAAGTGATCGGGATAGTGCCTGCATTAGCGGGAAGTGACCTCTACCCAAATCAGGGCTTTTATATTAAGGTTTCAGATTCGTCACATGCCACTTATGTGTCTCTAGTTGATGAGGATAATGACCTAATTCTGAGCGACAGGCTGCAGCTAGGTCAGTTTGTGTATGTAGAAAAACTCGAGTCAGGAAGCCCTGTACCCCGCGTGGTTGGCATTCGACCTCTTCCCGGAAGGCATCCGTGCGTAGGCAATCCCGAGGATCTCATTGCGAGAACTGCTCCCACACTTCAGAACGGATTTGTGATACAATCAGCGTCGAATCCTTCTGTCAATATGATGGAAAGTGCGCCTTCCGTGAACAAGAAGACGGAGGTCCTAAGGTATGCCGATCATGCAAGAGGTGGTCTCAATTCGCAGAGGGAATTCGAACACCATACGAAAGCTACTGATCATCATACTAAAGAGACACACGGTCATGGTTTGCTTGAGAGTTCGAAGACATCTGATAATGTTGTCAAGGTACCTGAGAGTAACCGCATACTGCGCGTAATGGAAACTCTGAAGAGCATCGATTTGATGAAGGTAGATCACCGTTTTCCGAAGTTCGAGAAAGGAGACTCGCTTTCAGCAAATCGTTATTCTGAAAGGTCTGCCGATAGGTATGCGTCCAGCAAAACCCCGGGTTCTGACATCAAGCATTCTTCCAGGGTTCAGGAAAAGGATCAAGAGAACATCGAGGGCTTTGCAGCTGGACAAAATGAAACAGAGGCTTCTGCGAAAGCTAAAAGGAGAGTGGTAAAATCAAAGGTATTTAGAGACGCATCGCCAGCCTCGAAACCCCGCTCATCAACTCCAAACAAGCAGAAATCGCCTCTCAATACGTCTTTGGAGAACACCCTCGGAAGCAACTGTAACACAGTTAACGCGTTAAAACCTCAAGGCGAAGATTGTAGAACCAGCACAAAGTCGCTTTCCCCAGAGAAAGAAGCCTCTAGAAAAGGTGCATTCGTTGTTCCGTCTCGCTACAGGCAAAGCTCACCTAGCGGCAAAGTGAGACAATCATCCCCAAGCAGCAAGGTCAGACAGGTTTCTCCAGCAGGTAAGGTCAGGCAAGGATCACCGAGTGGCCGGAATTGGCAAGGCTCTCCAAGTGGACGAATACGTCAATCTTCGCCGACGGGTAAGAGATCAATCAGCGCCGGAAGATCACCAAGATTGAGTATTGCAGATAGTAGACGCAAATCGTCCGTTTATGCCTCGGGTAGCAGCTCCAAGGGAGTTGATCTTCTCGCAAGCAGCATGAAAACTCTTCGACAGAGCCTGGAAGAAAACACAGACAAGTCTAAGGTTCTTAGCAGTAGACACTCAAAGAGTTCCAAAGTTGCTGGATGTTCTGGAGTAAGTACACATTCACCTTTGATACTGATCAGGGAAGTTTTTAGCTTGTGATATAGGCATCTTAAGCATTTAGCTTGACAGAAGTGTTTAGCTTGTGATGTAACGATTTATTATGCTCTAGTGGTATTTAATGTAGAATTGATGAAGCACTCTAAGCATTCTTATTGGGATACAGCAAGAGGACGAATATCTTCAACAAAAGACTGAAACCAAGTCGTACAAGCAGTCCTCAACCAAGAAGGTTGCTCCACTTTCGGACATCTCTGATGCACACCGCCATACTATCCATGACAGAAGATGGACGGATGGAAGTGTCTCTTGGGACAGCTTCCCCTCTAGTCTCGTCGACCTCGGCAAGGTACGTGAATTGCACTTAGCTGCAAATCCGTATGGTGGTAATCGAGGAGTACTGATCGCCTGTATGATACAGGAAGTGATGGAAAGGAGGAATGTCGCATCAATGACTGCGGCACAAGCCTTGCAGGAGGCGTCTTCGGTTGAGTCCATTATCAGATGTATGAGGTATAATAAATTTTCTCACTATGGTGCACTATGCAAGTACATCATTAGAAGTCTTTACAAGTTTACATGTAGGAGCATTGGAATAGATCTCATTTAGCCAGACTATTTCACATCCATACCTCGTAACATTTCTGCACAATGACTCACGCAGCATGTTTGCTCGGCTGCGCTCCTTGGCGACTGCTGAAAATCGGCTCACTTCAATGGATTACTTCTTCAAGCTTTACCGCTCCCTCGACACGTCAGTGACAGTTTTGCATTCGTGCATTGAGACGAGAAGCACTAGAGAAAGCTCTGACTGTCGCTTAGATTCTTCTCTAAGTGACAAATTCAGAAACGCTGTCATTTGGATTCAAGCTGCAATGTCTGTTGACCTCTCTTCTATAACGCATTACAGCAAACAGTTCGCTTCGGCTTTCAAGAACTCCGGCAAAGAAGACCTGTCACTGAAGGAGTCTTTGGTGGCGTCCACGCCTGGCAAAGCGCTGAATGAACACATTCTTCATTCAGGCGATTGCCAAAAACTATTTGGCAGTTCTCCTTATTTTAGGAAGTCTTCATCTTCCACCCCTCTTAAAAGCCAACCAAAAGGAGTTTCACCTGTGGGAACTCCGCACAAACTGGAAAGAGCACGAACAAGCCAAGAGCTGAGGCACCCTTCGCCACTGAAGGCATCAACTAAGAGAAGTCTCGGGTCAAATAACGGCGAAAATCCAGATTTGCGAGTATCATCTTGTACTGATCGGCCGAAGAAGACAGCTGATGACGCAGAAGGATGGTACAAAGGCAAAGGTGTGCGCGGGGCATTAGAATTAGCAGGCATGCTACGCCGTGAAATGCAGTACTGGTTTCTAGTTTATGTTGAGGAAGCTTTAGACTCTGGTTTCCAGCTCACTTGCTCTACCAGCATAGAGGGATCATTGACGGATGGGTCTGAGCTAGTCCCCTCAGAACATGAGGAGAGGGTGATAACGCTTATGTTGTCACGGATCAAGCAGTTAAACGACTGGTTGGATAGCGTGGAATCCGACGAGAACAGTACTCTGGACGCTGAGCTAATGAAGGTGCTGGATTCGGTCAAGCGGAAGGTCTACGAGTTCTTGCTTCAGCATGTGGAATCGGCTGCTACTACTCTGGGCAAATGCATATAACGGCATCAACTGCTTCAGTGTATGCGTTTTCAACAGAAAGTTGAAAAAGGAGGCACACGAACGCGATCAATCAGAAATGCACGCATAATTCAGCCTACTCTTCTATTCCATCTCTCCTATTTCAAGTCTTTACAGAGTTGGGACAATCCGTTTACCTGTCTGTTTGGTGCATGGGGAAGCTCTCCCTCTCCATTTTTTTCGCTTTCTCCTTCGAGCACAGCCATGTTCAAATTACCCACATCCGCACCAGCGGTAACAGGAGCACCGGGATAAAAATAATCAAAAAACGTAATTTTGTGTTATCGACTTGCAGATTGTTCCAGGCTAATTATTTTCTCAAGACTGTTCGATTTCTCCGTCAGCTAACTTTGACAGCTAATTATTTTGAGAGCACGAAGGTCCCCTGATGATCTCTAGGAATTGTGCATTGATATATATAATAAACGTTTGATCTTGTGTCCGTGTGTGTTTTCAATAACTTTGGATTCTTTCTTTTCCATACTTCAATTCTTTTCAAAGTTCAATAAAATTTTGCAGGCGAAAAATATTGATGTGCCGTTTTACACCTTTAATAATTAGGTGTTCATGATATTGATGTGTCATCATTGATTAACGTCATCATTCAAATAGGCACAGCACTTGAAGAACAGATGCATTCAGAATGGCACACACTTGAAGAACTTGCAGAATAGTGTAATCGTAATTGAAAACTGCCCATATTCAAGAATGACTTCCGGAAGATTATAGACATTAAAAAGGCCCTTTTTGTGAATTTATTCAATGTAACCATAAGAAAGGTTCTATCCATTGTTTTGAAATAATTGAAAAGAGTTCGTTTGGTTATTCTATGAATCACAATCATAGGCGTGATAACAGTGTCATGTTTCAAGAATTGGCTGCAAATTACTTCTTAATGTATTGATTTCTATAAGAGAACCTTGGTACATATTGTAATTCCAAATTGCACCTTTTCAGCCAAATCCTCTCTTCACAAGCATCGTTAGTCCTCCTTGATGCATCGTAAGCCCTCCTTGAATCCTTTGAATTAAAATGACATGAAGTGCAAGCTGGATATGTAGAATTGTCCACTAAAAAATAATTTCCTAGCTCATCTCCAGCACATTGCTATCCTAGTTTACTACTTCTAGTAAAAGTTGGTGAATTGTGCATTGAGTGAGACAATCTACATAATTGCGTAATAGAAAATCGACAATAACAATTAGTAGTCTATGTGATTTTGTTTTGGTGCAATGTTAAGAATATGATATCCATCCATTGCACCAACAACATAAGGGATGCCTATAATTGCTTCAAGAGTCTAGAGCTTGAAGGCCATCTATTTAGTATGTGTTTCTGAGAACCGACTTGACTATTGCTTCACAAAAAGAGTGCATAATCTATCAAGCAGTGTTTTTGCATACGCAAAGCTATCAAGAGTGCCCAAAATTCCATTTCTTGTGAACAAGCACCCGTGAACATATTCTCACTATAACTATATTAAAAAAGTCTTAAAGAAAACGTTTGTGGATGAGCCCATTCTTTCATATGCCTGTGACCATTTCTATGATTTATAATCTTTTAGATACTCACAACTTGTGCCATGCTTTAAATGATGTGGAAACATGTTTGCACTATGGCTTGATTTTTTTTATGTGCATGCAAGAGAAGCCTCAGGGGTGGGCACTAGCTTACCCATTGTGGAGTTTGAAAATTTATTGGAAGAGACCATCCTTTGATGTTACCTTTAGATTTCCAAGGTTTTATGGGGCCAATGCCTATTGTAGACCCATCCATCAAAAGTGTTGAAAATCAAGTCTCAATCATGCAAAAAGGTTCAACCATGAGTTTTGCAAGTGGACCAATCAAAAAGGAGGACCCAAATGGAATAAAGTTAAAAGCTCCACCAAACTCAATCAAATTAGCCACTAAAAAGTGCACCTAAACAAATTGGTGGGTGGTTAGCTAGATTGTAGGAAAAGTAAAACTCTATATAAGCATCATCCCTCCTTTGTTTCTTCAGTTGTATGCATTCCATGAGTTTCTCACTTAGTTTAGTAAAGTCATAAACTCCAACAAGCATCCCCCTTGCTTGCTTACCTCATTTTCTCATGATTTTGCTCCTCTCTATCTAGAGGTGTAGTTAGGCTTTTCCAAATCTGATTGTACTAGATTGCAGAGCATTGTTTGCTCTCTCATCATACTCATTTTCATTGATTTCAAGCATCATTTGGTCTCTCATATTATGCCGTGGTATATATCTGCACATAGGCAGAGAGTTTTGCAAACAGGTAGCCTGTTTTGCAGAGGGTGGCCAATTGGAATATCCATTTGGGATGATTTAAAGCTTGTTGGGTAGCTCTTATAGTCTACTACAAGTTTGCAAAATTATATTTTAAGTCTTTGTATTGGTACAGAGAAAAGTTCAAAACAATGAGCATATATCACTGCTTGTGGACCTAGTAGGGTAGCCATCTTCCATTTTTGCATTGGGGTGTTAGAATCATCCCCCATCAGTGGTATCAGAGCCATTTTGGAGGCTTGGAGACATCAATGGCATCATATTGAAGACTTCAAGGGATCAAGGCAACTCGTGGAAGCACAGGGAGGACTCATCAAAGCAAGAAGACATCGAAAGGGGGCTACGTCGTCGAGATCTCAATTAGTCGAAGGTTAACAAGGGAGAAGCTATCAAAAGGTAATATCCACACCTTCTAAAGCATACAAACACTTGAAGAGAAGCTAGAGGAGCATCTTAGAGCTCAATATGGCTGAGTATAATGCACAAATAGAGAAGTTAGAGAAAGGCAATTATCAACCATGGAAATTTAGAGTTAGCAACTACTTCATGGGCAAAGGATTGTGGGGATTAGTGAACGGCACGGAGCCAATGCGTCATGTACATGATCCACCACTTCAAGGGAAGGTCAAGGCACTTAATGAATGGATAGAAAGGGATAGGAGAGTCATATTCATTCTATCCCAACACATAAGCAATAGCATGATAGGGCATATACAAGAGTTGGACACATCCAAGAAGGTTTGGGAGACCTCGAAGAGATTGTACTCTTCATCAACCAAGGCAAGGAAGATTAAGCTCAAGAATGAGCTGAATAATCTTAGGAAATCACCAAGCACTAACATAGATGAGTACATTTTGAAGGTTAAGGAGCTTGTAGATGCTTTAGGCTCAATTGGGAGCCCAATCGAAGATGATGATCTTGTTGTGCACACTCTCAATGGCTTGAGAGAGGCTGAAAGGTGGAAAGCATTCACCACATCAGATTATGTGAGGGATTCCCTACGAGAATTTGATCAATTAGTCACATTGATGGTGATCGAGGAGATGAACCAAGGAGGTTCACAATCAAAGGGCAGCCAAGCCCAAGTTTTCCTGCAGGTAGAGGCAAAGACAAAAGAGGTGGACAAAACTCCCAAGGCAGAGGGAGAGGAAGGTCAAGCTCAAGCTCAAGCAACCAAGAAGGCTCCAACCAAAGCTATGGATCAAGAGGAAGAGGAAGGAGTAGAGGAAGAGGAAGAAGATCACATGGAAGAGAAGCATCCAATGGAGAATGCTACAATTGTGGAAAACTGGGCCATTTGTTGTTGTTTTTGTAGCCTTGATTGTAATTATGGTTGTAGTTACCTCCACCATTGTTGTACCTGCCTCTAGCTTTTCCATAGCTTCCTCTATGGAAGCCTCTTCCCCTTTGGTTCCTTGTATTTTTGTAGCATTCTTCTGTAGTGTGGTTGTTGAAACCACATATGTTGCATGGTGAATTATTGTAGGGTCTCCCCCTACCTTACTTACCTCCTCTGCCCTTACCTCTAGCACCTCTTCCTCTTCTTGCATAATTAGCTTGAGAGGTACTAGGCTCTTCATCTTGTTTCTTACTTTTACCTTTATCCTTAGCTTTATTCTTATCTATATAAAGGGTAGAAGATTGGTTACCTCTTGAGTTGTCACCATTTCTGTTGAGCTTTGTCTCATGGGTGAAGAGTTGTCCCATCAAGGTGTTGAGATCAGATACTTGCATATCCATGTAGAGATCCATTGCTGTGGTGAAGGACTCCCACTTGTCATCAACCTTAATTCCATTGATAATCTACCTCACTATGTGCTCTTCCTCTATCTCTTCTTGAATGCTTGCAAAATGATCTGCTACATCTTTCATTTTGGTTACATAATCAGCCACTCCTTGCTTTGGCTGTTTCTTGAGGGTTGTGAATTCCATCCACAACTAATTCTTCCTAGCTCTTGTGTTTGAGGAAAAGTATGATGAAAGCACTTCCCAAGTCTCCTGGGAGGTTTTACAATTTCTAACATGTGGTAACAAGAAATTAGAGATTGAGTTGAGTAGATTTGACCTCACAAGAGCCTCCTTTGCACACCATGTGGTCAACCTTTCTTGCTCTTCCCTTGTTGGTTGATTCTTTCTCCTGAAGATTGGCATATCTTCATCTCCTCAGATGTATCCATATGAGCTTCTCCCTTGAAGGCATGCTTGCATCCTTAGGGACCATGCTGAGTAGTTGTTCCTGTCCAATTTATCAATGAAGGATGGAAAACCATCTCCCATCTTGATTGTGCTAGCTTTGATGCCACTTTTGGAGGAGATGGTGGATAATCACAAGAGATGAGTTGCTATAGCTAAAACCTACTTCACACCTGCTATAAGTAATGGCTCAAGAGTGTTGTGGGCCTCTTTAGCTAGATGAGCATAAGTAATCACATGTGTTGCTTGAAAGATGATCCACTAATGATAGGATCAAAATAGATAGGTAGGCATATGATCCAATGTACAAAACTTTCTATTTTGGTTGAGACACCTACTTAGAGTTTTGAACTATTATATGAGTACAACAGTAATATAAAATTCCTTTTAGGGAATTTCAATTAGCTTAATAAGCTACCAATCATGAGAGAAATCATCTAAAATGATGAACTATATGCAGAGAAATATGTTTAGCAAATCAAGCATGCTTCACACCTGCTTCACACCTGCTATAAGTAATGGCTCAAGAGTGTTGTGGGCCTCTTTAGCTAGATGAGCATATGTAATCACATGTGTTGCTTGAAAGATGATCCACTAATGATAGGATCAAAACAGATAGGTAGGCATATGATCCAATGTACAAAACTTGCTATTTTGGTTGAGACACCTACTTAGAGTTTTGACCCATTATATGAGTACAACAGTAATATAAAATTCCTTTTGGGGAATTTCAATTAGCTTAATAAGCTACCAATCATGAGAGAAATCATCTAAAATGATGAACTATATGCAGAGAAATATGTTTAGCAAATCAAGCATGCATCCTGACATTTACAGGTCTTGACAGTCAAAGACCAGTGACCAGAGATTGATTGATATCTGATGATCGCGAGAAGAATTATCAATGAAACTTTGTAGGATTAAAGTAGACAATATGATAAAGATATCATGCTTTAAATCAAGAGAAATGATCCACTATACAGTGAGAACTAGCTCAGACAAATTCACTATTTTGATGAAGTGTGACAGAGATATGAGAGTAGGAAGTAAAGAACATGTATGTATTAAGTAATTTAAAAGTACAATGTCATTGGCAATAAGGCATTGCTCAGTGAGGGAGAAATGAGTGAGCTATGAGGTGAGCTCCTCTTCTCAATGAAACTACATGAAGATGATCTCTAAAGCTCGAGATTCACAGGGGCATTTCATATTCTATTTTATAGATTTTGTTGGAGCCAAAGATTTGAATTCAAATTCAAATCTACACCTAAAAGTAATCCTAAAGTATAAGATTGATTCTCTCTTGACTCAACTGCCAAATGATACAAGATTATATGCTTCCTAACTCCTCGTGGGTTTATTCCACTTTTACAAAGGTAATTGTAATGCAAAGTGTTGGAGATAGACGTCTGCGGAAGCACGCGAACAACACAAGGAAGAAGAAGAAGCTTGGAGCACAAACACACAATACTGAATGTATTACTAGAGAATGTACAAAGATAAGTAGCCCATTAGGGCAATAGGCGTATATACAAGCCGGGGGAAAAAAACCTCCTAAAGAGGGAAAAAAGTGCCCCGGCGGTCCTAGAGTGTTCACACACATCACTACCTAAATATATCAACAAATCCACCCTGGGAGTGATGTGGTGAACAAGGAGCTGACACTCATGTATAAGGAAGTGCCAAGCTATGTGGAAATCACTCCACAAAAGGAAGTAAGCCCAAAGCTTTGCGGAAAGCTTCAAACTTCTCCCTAGGCACAACCTTCGTGAAAAGGTCTGCAATGTTCTCCTGCGTGGGCACATATGCCAAGCTGATCTCCCCAGCAGAGAACCTCTCCCTGACATAGTGATAATGCACCTCAATGTGCTTAGTGCGAGCATGGAACACAGGGTTCCTCGCAACTGCCAATGCGCTCTGACTGTCAGTGAAGATGGTGGTGGCAGAAGACTGGCCAACACCCAAATCAGCCATAAGGCGTCTGAGCCACACACACTCAACAGTCGCTGTGAAAGCTGCCCTATACTCAGCCTCACAACTGGAAGTGGCCACAGTAGGCTGCTTCTTGCTCAACCAAGATATACATGAGCTACCAAGCATGAAGCAAAAACCACTGGTGGACACACGAGTGTCATAGCAACCAGCCCAATCTGAGTCAGAAAAAGCATGCAAATCTGGTGGTAGTGATCCCCCCTTGGGATAAAACAACCCAAGTAGCCGAGTACCACTCAAGTAGCGAAAGATGCGCTTAACCGCTTTCCAATGCGTGACTCCTGGGCAATGCATAAACCTGCTCATCTGTGAGACAACAAACTGAATATCTGGCCGAGTAATGCATAACTAAATCAAGCATCCAACAGCCTGCTGATAGAGAACAACATCAAATGCATCTCCAGCATCATGAAGACTCAATCGTAAACCTGTCTCCATAGGAGTGGCAATAGGCTTACAGTCTTCAAGGCCAAAACGCTGCAATAATGTGTCAATATATTTCGTTTGACACAAAGCCATTCCACCATCAACGTGCATAAACTGAATGCCCAAATAGTCATGCAAATGCCCCAAATCAGACATCTCAAATGAGGCATGCAAATCAGCCTTAAAATCAGCAATATGTGTCTCAATAGGACGAGTGAGCAGCATGTCATCAACATAGACAACAATGATCAGAAGCACATCATTAGCACGTTTAACATATAAGGTGCTTTCAGTTGGACTGTCCTCAAACCCATGTGCAATCAGATAGGCATGTATCTTCTCATACCAAGCACGTGGTGCTTGCTTTAAACCATATAATGCCTTCTTTAACCTACAAACCTGGTTTTCATGCCCTTTTTGCACAAAGCCACGGGGCTGAAAAACATACACTTCTTCATGCAAGTCATCATTCAGAAATGCTGTTTTAATGTCCAACTGATGTACATTCCAACCATGATGGGCTGCAAGTGCACAAATGCTCCGAACAGTAGTCATACGGCATGTAGGTGCAAAGGTCTCATCAAAATAAATGCCTCTTTCCTGTGCATAACCCTTTGCAACAAGCCTAGCCTTATACCTGTCAACTGTACCATTAGGTTTACGCTTCAGCTTGTATACCCACTTAGTGCCAATGGCCTTCTTGCCAGGAGGCAAGTCACATAAAGACCATGTACCATTCTTCATTATAGCATCATATTCAGATTGCATAGCAGCCATCCAATTTTCTAAATTTTGTGCTTCATCAAAAGAAATAGGCTCATTCTCATCACAGAGACTAGATGTAGCCATAGCATAGCAATCTGATGCAAAGGAGGCACTATGAGAGCTTGAACGAGTACGATATGACAAAGGTGCATCTAATTTGCTGTCACGCAAAGTCTGCACCAGCCATTTTGGCATAGTTTTTGCCTGCTCAATATCAGCTCTCTCATCAACAAGTGCATCATGTAAATCTGCATCAGAAATGGAATGATCTGCATCATCATATGAAACCTGCAAAGGCTGAGAAGTTGCCTCATTAGGACCAACACTAGCTTGTCCACCTGTAAAAAGAGGCATCAAAGTATCATACATGTCTTTGGAGCTAACAGATGTCTCCTTAGTACATGAAAGCAATGGCTGAATAACATCTTCCACAAAGACAACATCACGGCTAACCAGAATGCGTTTAGTCTGTGGATGATACAGACGATAGCCTTTACTTTCAGAACTATACCCAACAAAAATACATTTTACTGCCTTATCATCCAATTTCCTGCGATGTTGTTCAGGCACTAATGCATATGCCAAACAACCAAAAACACGCAGGTGAGCAACAGATGGCTTGCGATCATGCCAAGCCTATATGGAGTGATAGACTGCAACGCTTTAGTGGGACACCTGTTCAGTACATATGCTGCACACATGACAGCCTCAAGCCAGAAACTATGTGGTAAAGCCTGACTTTTGACCATGCACCTCGCCATCTCCATGAGTGACCTGTTCTTTCGTTCAGCAACTCCATTCTGTTGAGGTGTATACGGCACTGTACACTGGTGTTTTATCCCATGTTCATCCAGAAATGCATTAAAATCTGAAGACATATATTCCCCCCCTCGATCAGAACGGAGGGTGCCCATTTTACATGCTGACAGATTTTCAGCCAAAACCAAAAACTGTTTGAAGCACATGAACACTTCGGACTTTGCTTCGAGTGGATATACCCATGCATGCCTGGAAAAACCATCAATGAAAGTCACGAAGTAAAGGTAATTTCCAAAAGAGGGTGTCTGCATAGGACCATAGACATCACTATGTACAAGCTGCAATTTCTGTGTAGCCCGAACTGAACCATCTTTTGGAAAGGAAGAACGCTGCATTTTGCCCAAAATACAGCCTTCACAAACATGTTTTCCAGGTGCCTCAAGTTTGGGCAAAGAGGACACCATTTCAGATTTCTGCAGGCGTAACAAACTAGCAAAATTCAGATGACCAAAGCGTGCATGCCAAAGCTTTGCATCTGACATAGCCTGAGAATCATGAACTACACATGCCAAATCATTCACAGATCTTTCATAGTCTATGAGCTTATACAGCCCACGACATAAAATGCCAGAAGCAATAATCACATCGCCATTTGAGAGATCATGGACTGTACACCTGTCATCAACAAATTTCACAACCAACCCAATCTTGGCTAATGCAGAAACTGATAACAGGTTCGTTTTGATCCCTGGCACAAATAAAGCATCTGACAAAGTGAAAGAACTACCATCAGTAGTAGTCAGAATGATCTTACCAACTCCCATAACAGGATAAGAGGAGTTATTGGCGCATGTGACAGTATTCCCTGTAGGGGCAGGCTTGAGTGAAGAGAAGAAACTGCGCTGCGAGGTAATATGTTTGGTCGCCCCACTGTCAAAGTACCAAACATCTAAGTCTACTGCAGACATGCACTGATCATGAGAAGATGGGTCAAAACTGCAGACAGTAGTAAACGCCCATTCTTCTACCTGCACAAGATTTGCAGACTCTGTTTTTGGTGTAGAGGCCTCTGCAACAACCATTCCAACCTCTTTCTTCTTTGCCTCTTTAGTAGCCAGTTTTGGACAGTTCTTATAATATGATCATTTCCTTTACAGTACTTGCAGAACAATTTCTGCTTTTCTAATTTCTTCTCATCTTTATCCTGGTTCTTTGATTGTGCAGCATTTGCAGATTTCTGCTTACTAGTAGAAGAGCTCCATTTTCCTTTGCCCTTCTGACTAGCCAGGAAAGCTTGATCTGCAACACACATAATGGACCTGTTCTGCCTGGACTAATCTTCTTGCAACAGAACAGAGACTAATTCCTCAAATGACAAGGCATTCGGATTGCCTTTCATCATCAACCGAAGAGTAGAGGCAAAACTCTGATATGAATCAGGAAGACCATTCAGAACGGTCTGCACAAGTGAGCTATCTGGTATAACCTCATCAGCAGAAATCAATTGTTCCTTCAGGTCTTTGATCTTTGTAAGAAAACTGTCCATAGAATCACCTTCATTCATGTGCTCACTCTCCAACTGTTTTTGGAGGTAAGCAACATGAGCCTCATTCCTAGCCTGGTACAAAGTGGTAAGTGTATCCCAAGCATCCTTTGTTGTTCTGTAAGAGTGAATGTGAGGAATAATGGCACGTTTGACAGACAAAGCTATCAATGCATGTGCCTGGGCATCTCTGCCATCCCAACAAATCTGCTCTGCAGTAGGTGCAACAGAAACAGCAGCACGAACAGGATTCTGCGGAATATCATCTTCGACACCATCTTCATCAGCTCCAACACATGTATTTGCAGTACCTGTCGTTACAGGTGTAACAGGACGTCTTTCAACACCCTGCACAATGTTCCACAATCCTTTTGCAACCAGTACATGTCGCATCATATAAGCCCATAATGGGTAGTTGGTACGATCCAACTTATCCTCAACAGCCAACATACGGAATACATCACTGCTTTTAGCCATGGCCGGTGACTAAAATACCTTGATGCAGAAAATTGACTGTATCTCAAAAAGTTGAACAGAACTGCCCAGACGAGTTCTACTAGACCTGTAGCAGACTTCGAGACGCTTAAAGTTGCGAACAGAAACTGGTATATACCTTTGGCACAAAAGGACGAAATAGCCTGCACAAGCGCTGCGATAGTACGTTCGGAGGCCGAAACGAGCTCAGATCGCGATTTCGACACAACACAACAAAGCTGTTTTGATCTCGAAAACACCCTGAGTATGCTCACCAAATTTCGTGCGAATCTGAGACTGCAAACGGAGGAGTGTCAATGGCGCCCTAGAAGAAGCGACGACCTGCTTTGATACCAATTGTTGGAGATAGACGTCTGCGGAAGCACGCGAATAGGACAAGGAAGAAGAAGAAGCTTGGAGCACAAACACACAATACTGAATGTATTACTAGAGAATGTACAAAGATAAGTAGCCCATTAGGGCAATAGGCGTATATACAAGCCGGGGGAAAAAAACCTCCTAAAGAGGGAAAAAAGTGCCCCGGCGGTCCTAGAGTGTTCACACACATCACTACCTAAATATATCAACACAAAGTTACAAGAGGTTGTACATATGAAGTCTTCCAAGTGATATGCTAATACATCAAGCTTATGTGAGTTTATCAAGTATGTAGGCTTGGGCTTAATTGCACCAACAAGTAGGACCCCTTGCCAATGCAAAACACATCTATGAAGTGAACCTAAGATTTAGTGGTAACACTTGGGGAAGATACCAATTCTTTTCCAAAGACTTTGAAGAGCTCCAAAATATAGAGGAATTAAGGCCAATATGGGAGAAAGTAGGGTCCACCAAGCACTTTTGTGCATGCTTATGCAAACCAGATCTCTATTGCTATTACTACTTGGTTACCACCCTCCAAGATTTGGTAACAAAATAACTCCTGTACCCTCATACTAACCTCCTTGGTAACATAACCTCTCTTCAAGAAGTTTAGAGTCTCAATGAATCTCATCCTGGTAGCATTGAAAATTCATGGTACTCACACCCACAGAGAAAGAGTGACTTATCTTGGAGCCCATGAAAAAAGGTGATGTCTTGAGATGGGAAGATATGATGGGGGATGATTCTAACACCCCAATGCAACAATGGAATATGGATGCCCTCCACTAGGTTCACAAGTAGTGATATGTGCTCATTGTTCTGCACTTTTCTCTAAATTTGTATAGAGACATGAAATGAAAAATTTTAGACTTAAACTAGAACTTAAGAGATATCTAATAAGCTTTAAATAATCCCAGATGGATATTCCAGATGGGAGAACCATCCTCTACAAAATAGGATACGTGATTGCAACACTCTCTGCCTATATGTAGAGATATAGCTTCACAAACTTAGTAATTTCTCACAACCCAATCAACCAAAGAACTTGAAACTTTGGAAAACTTTGGGGCACTATATGAGAGAAAAAATTAAGCTTTAAATCAATGAAAATGAGTACAATACAAGAGCAAACAATGCTCTGCAATCTTGTACAATTAGATTTGGAAAAGCCTAACTACACCTCTAGATAGAGAGTAAGATCATGAGAAAATGAGGTAAGCAAGAAAGGGGGCTGCTTGATGGAGTTTATGACTTCACTAAACTAAGTGGGAAACTCATGCAATGCACAAAAATCAAGAAAAAAAGGTGGGATGGTTCTTATATAGAGTTTTACTTTTCCTCCAACATAGCTAATCACCCACTAATCAGTATAGGTGCACTTTTTGGTGGGTGATTGATGGGATTTGAATTTGATTGAGTCTGGTGGAGCTTCAAAGTTTATTCCATGAATTTGGTTCCTCCTTTTTTATTGTTCCACTTTCAAAACTCATGGATGAGTCCTTTTGCATGGTTGAGACTTGATTTTCAACACTCTCCCTCAAGTCTCAATGTAGGGTCCTTCATTTCAATGCATGCCTTGAAGTGTTGTAGCTTTACTCCATCCAAAGCTTTGGTAAAAAATCTGCATATTGGTCCTTTATATTGAAATGATCCACCTTGAAATCCTTTGACATGATATTATCTCTAATGAAGTGGTAATGCACTTCTATATGCTTTACACTTATATGGAACACCAGATTTTTAGCCAAGCATATGCTACTTATATTGTCACAAAAAATATGTACTTGCTTAACCTGCAAATCAAGATAAAAAACAACTTTGTGAGCCACATAAGCTCACATGAGACTTGCTCTAAGACTCTATACTCAGCTTCAATCGAGGAGAGAGCCCTGTTGGTTGTTTCTTTGACATCCATGAGATGGTCTTCTTCCCTAGTATGATAACTTATCCACTAGTGATCCTCCTGTCATCTTTGGAACTTGCCAAATCAACATCATAATATGCTTATACATTTAATCCATCATCAAATGGATAATATATTCCTTCATTCACTAATCCTTTGAGGTACCTAAGTACCCTTTTGGATGCAACAAGATAAGGTACTCTTGGTGCCTACAAAAATCGAGATAACAATTGTTGACAGTATACGGGAAGAAGCAAGTACGGACACACATGCAGATCTAGCACTAAGGCAACCCTTCATTTTTTTCAAAACCCTTACATCATTTTAAAGTGATTCTCATCACTAAAAACCCCTGTAAATACCATTTTCACCTTTTTGTAGCTCCATTTTGTACAAGCCGAGGAGTCCTCGAGCTTGAGGAGCCTTAGAAGTAGTTGTCTGCCAATTTTCATATTTTTTAGATCTCGTTTGAGCCCTCAAATAAACCCTGGAACCTAATTTTTAACTAGGCCGGACACTAGGTCTGGACAGGGCCAAAGCTAGGCAAAAACTATAAATAGAGCTAGAGAGCTCATTTTTGGGGTAGCTTCTTGTAGTTTTGAGCTTGTATGAGAACCTTGTTGCAATAGAAGTGATTCCATTATCTTACTCTCTTTGTTCTTGCCGTGTGTGCGCGTGTGTGTGTATGTGTGTGCATGTTAGTGTGCTTCTCACTCACACATTTGTGCCTTCACTCGCTCGAGGTCTTCATACCATCCTCATGTCTTCCCGGATTGACATTAAAGGAGGTGCTACTCATCACTGAGCTACACCAAATTTTGGCGCCGTTGCCGGGGATTCGAGCTTTGAGGACGAGCGTGTGATGGTAAGACGTAGAGAGGACGCGTTGGAATGGTAAGTAGTCGGTAAATTTCTGATTTTTCTCCATCTCCATCTCCATCTTCACCTCCTTCTCCATCTCCACCTCCACCTCCTTCTCCACTACATATTCCCTCTTCCTTGTCATTCCCCTCAATTGTTGTGTGCAAGTTTGAGAGAGAGCGAGTGTGTGTGCTTGTTTTTGTGTATTTTTTGCATGTTCTTGCAGGTACCAGCTCCATCGCCATCTCCAGCAAGCTCAGCAGGTACAGAATCCTTCTGCACAGGCCCCGAGGCGTTGAGCTTGAGCTATCGCGACACTTCGCAAACTTCGACTAATCGCGTTTCTGAGTGCACCACGACACTGCGCAGGCTGAGAGCTCCTAGGATCACTAGACATAACTGAAAAATTCACCATATCCCGAGCTATCGCGACACCTCGAGGTATCGTGACACTCACGACCTATCACGACACCTCACGACCTATCGCGACACCTCACGAGCTATCGCGACACTTGGGAGTATCGTGACACCTCACGACCTATCACGACACCTCACGACCTATCGCGACACTTGGGAGTATCGTGACACCTCACGAGCTATCGCGACACCTCACGACCTATCGCGACACTTGGGAGTATCGCGACACCTCACGAGCTATCGCGACACCTCTCGACCTATCGCGACACCTCACGACCTATCGCGACACTTGGGAGTATCGCGACACCTCACGAGCTATCGCGACACCTCACGACCTATCGTGACACTTGGGAGTATCGCGACACCTCACGAACCTATCGTGACACCTCACGACCTATCGCGACACTTGGGAGCTATCGCGACACTTCGACCCGACCTATCGCGATACATGGGCTTAACGCGGGAAAATTTAGAGTAATTTAATTGACTGAATTAAGGTATCTTTGGGCTTAATCTTGGACACATTGGGAGGATATAAGAGCCTTAGGAGTGGGCAAAAGACCTAGAAACCAGGGAGGAATTTCTTGAACCTTGAGAGCCTGTTTGGACCCCTAAGTGCCTGAATGGTCATAACTTCACCATACGAACTCCGATTGATGAGATTTTGGTCTCGTTGGAAAGCTTGTTGAAAATCCTACGTGGACCTCGACTGGTTTTTTGTAGAATCATACGTGGAGTTTTAGAACATGTATTTTCAAGTTGGCCTTTAGGTGAGACTAGGTGGTCCTAAGATTGAGGGGGTACAGTGAGTTACTCCAGGGGGGACTGCAAATATTGATGTGTGTCTTTCAGTTACTTGTGGTAATAGAGCTATACTGACTGGTGAGCTTTTGCAGGAACATTGTGTGCACTCAAGGAAATCCAAAGCAAGCTAGCAAGGGTGAGTACCAAGCTTGGGAGAAGGCTTCCTGGGCTTGTGTAGCAGTCTGGTCAACCAGCTAATTGAGGTTGGAAGATCTCTCAACCCCCCTTTTCCTCAATTCCTAGCCTAGGCTAAGTACGACTTAGGTGTGGTAATTAATTAGGGCAACGTTAGGCACGAATCAAGTCCAAGAGAATTAATCAACCAAGTGCAAGAATTAAGTAGGTCTTAAGTGCGAAAACCCTAAGGGACAAAAGGTAAACTGGAGTCGATCACTTATCAAGTGCGAAATTCACTTAAGTACTCCTGACGACGCGATTTCTGACAAGATCATAAACATAATATTCAACTCAAAAGAACAAAGTGATTGGTGCAAATTAACCTGCAATGAGAGTGTGCTTGGGTCCAAGGGGGTGGATAAATCAGGCATATGAACCTTAGATCAGGTAGACACTTAGGCTGAGACAGACAAAGCCTCAGATCTTCTGAAGCTAGTGTCAATCACACTGCCAGGTCTTGGGCCCAGCAGTTGAGTGATAACCCATACACTCCTAGATCAGAAACAAGTGATTCTGAGATGTCCTATCACACGGAGAGACCAGTAGGTAGTTCAGGGGTGGCTTATCTAGAAAAGCCAGAGGGACCTTACAAGACTCAAATGGAATACATCAGGACGAATCGTCTAGGTGCTCGCATCTACGAAGACGGACTGAGAAGATCTGTGGTTCAGATTAAGAACCCCGATCAACCCCATGGATTAGACCATCCAGTAGTCAAGTTTGAGAATGGAGCATACCTAGATAAAGAGGGGACTATTTATGTAGTCACCACTCTTCCTGATAGAACAGACGAGTTTGGAAATGTGATTGCAGAGACCGACATGGGTGATATAGAACAAGGAAATTTAGAGAAAGAGCCGAGAACTCCCCGGGGTAAATATGTCTTGACCAGAATCATGACTCCAGAGTGGATTCCACAGGATAATAAAAGCATAGATCTGCTTTTAAACCGAGAAACCGATGAGGCTTTTTGGAGATATAAATCTGCTCAACCTCAGGAAGTGAGTGCCCTCACAATCTATGAGTTTAAAGACCCCGATAGCCCAGGCCAAGTAACCTACCTAGACAATGCATCAGAGAGAATCTTCATGGTCACTGAGCATGGCAGACATGCCTACACATGGAAGGGTGAATTTGTTTTTCCCCAACCTCGGACTAATGTGTCATACAGTCACCAAGGAGCTGGGACCTCCCAAGCTCATGGAGCTCAAAGAGATAGAAGTAGAGACAAACCTGAGGTAAGTTTTGCCAACTCCCTGGGAAGAGAAAGAACGGGAACGGAAAGGAATAGAGTGGAACTTGAGAGACATAGAACCCCATGGAATCAAAGGAATGCTGACGATTTTCCTTTGCCAAGGCCGAGAGAACACACTAGGACCCTGCGACCAACTCAACTGGTGAAGTCCATGAAGAATTACTTCGATGGCACTGGAGACCCTTATGACCATGTGGCAGAATTTCGGCAAGTCTTGAAAGCGGAACAGGTAGAGGACCTATTCACACAATATAATGCTTTTGGTCTAACCCTTAGGAACACTGCCCTTACGTGGTTTCAACCACTGAACGAGAGGCATTTCAGGAACATAGACCAACTCTTAGAGGCGTTTATCATTGAGTTTTCTAAGAGTGGAATCAGGCACAACACTTCCTCACTAATTCATAGCTTCAAACAGACACCTCAAGAGACGGTCAGACTAGCTGGAAGAAGATTTAGGCAATACCTGGAGAGATGCCCGATGCCGGAGTTACCCACACCAGCCAAACAAGTGGCCTTGTTCTTAGATGGATTGTTGAGCACCAAGCTCAGGTCATATGTGTATCTGAAGGACCCCAGAACGATAGAAGAGTGTGTGCGCATGTGCATAGACATTGAGGACAATCTAGGTGAGGAATTAGAACTATCAAAAATCTATAAGGATTCTGATAGCTCTAGTAGCCTCACATCTGGTCAATCCACATCCATTGAGGAACTTGCAGAGAAGGTAGCTCAAAAACTAGGTGTCTCTAGCAAACAAATTCTGAGATTTGCCCCAGTTAAGCGGTGTTACACTTGTGGCGGTGACCATATGGCAAATGTATGTCCCATTATGGCCCAACCCCAGGCGAATCCTAGTAGCCAGTACTGCACCATAGAGCGCAGGTACACCAACCACACTGCACAAGATTGCCCATATAACAAACAAACTGTTAGGCAAAATTACCCTCAGCCATATCCACAACAGGGTAGATACCAGAATCAGTACCCACCACAATAATACAACCGACCATAGCAAACTTATCAGCCACCTTATTAAGGGCAGCAGAGACATCAACCAGTCCTAGTACAGCAACCCCCTGCTCCAACCAATGTGATCCCAGTGAAATATGCATCTGCTGAAGAAAATCCGAACAAAGTCATAGTCCCAGTCACCCCATTGCTATCAGACAGTGATCCAAGTGACCATAGTTTTGACTCCACACATATTGATAGCCCACAGGCTTACTACATGCAGTCACCCGAGCATAATGAGTCATACTGTTATGAGGACCCAAGTGAAAATAGTGGGGAGCCTGAGTATGCCAATGTCATGTACACAAACCCCAACTCTAGACCTCAACCTAGGCATGTACGACCCCCATTTCCTAGAGGACCATGCTTCAGATGTCAGGGAGATCACCTTATATGTGATTGTCCACTGCCTGCCCCTACACAACCTCAACCAGTAACAATTCAGGGTTTCTGTCAAGACTGCGGAAAAGAGCATCTCCTACGAGATTGCCCAAAGAACCCTAATAACATGCCTAAAATCACTCCTATCAATGTTGTTGGGTTAGTTGTAGACTCCACAGGGAGTGTGACTTCCACTACACCTGTGCAAGTAATCACAAGAGCCCAAGCATTACAACAAAACCAAGGTGTTGGTCAGGAAAAGAGCCCCGAGGTGAGTGAAACAGAGAGCATAACCAAAAAGAGGACTAGAGCCTGGAAGGATAGTCGTGAAAGAATGAAAAGGCAATGGGCAAAAAAGATGAGCGAACTTGAAGAAAGCCTGAGAGAAACCAAAGCAAAGATAAGTGAACTCGCATCTCAAAACCACTCTCACACCACCCCTCCACCACCTCTCCCTTTACCCGCCAATCCACCTTCTTCCATTCCCCAACCTTTCAATACACCACCCTTAACCCACCCACCACCCAGAGTAGGATCCGTCCTAGCCGATCCCACTCCCGAGGACCTAAACATGATGCTTCGAGCATATCAGGCCAGAATCCAAGAAGGGCCAAACGTAACTGATCATGAAAAGTGTTACCCTAGAGCAGAACTAGAGCTAGAACGAACCAAAATTTGTGCTAAGATGGTGGAATTGGCTCAGACTATGTTTGAAGCCAGTCGCCTCTTTAACATCTCTAGTTCAGCTAAGACGCAGTTACACTTTGATGGACTATTAGAACGAATAGAGAGGCTAATTGCACAATCAGAAAAGGAACCCGCCTCTCAAAATAAGGGCAAGGCAAGTGAGAACGTGAGCCTACCTCCCCAGGAAGCCTACGTGCCTAACTCTACAGAGCTAGACACATCATCTTCTATGAATCGATTCACACCAGAATTCCTACGAGAGATTCAAGAAGACAAATGGGCTAAAGAAAGTGAAGTCCCTCCTCCCATTGAACTTGTGGATGATGCACACGAGCAATTCCCACAGGACATCCCATCCATTTATGAGGAGCATGAGAGCATCCACTCTCAAGAGAGATTAGACTTTGAGTCTAATTCTCTACAAGAATTACCACATTTCACAGGCCCATGGGAAACCAAGTCTACTTGTCTGAGAGCACCCACAATCATGATAAGAAATGAAGATTCTATCATACCTAGGAATACAGAGGTAGTAAAGAACACTAAAGTGCAGTGCAATCTCACTTTAGAAGAGCTACTCAAAGTTAAGCCAGAAGTGTGGAAACATGTAGCCAAACAAGTGCCAGACATAGCAAAATCGCGCTCCCAAGTAGGATCCCAGAGAACAGTGCCAGAAATACCCTTAGACAAGATAGGAGACATGAGTGAGGGCGAAGAGGGAAACACATATCTCCCCATCACTCATCAGGGATACACAACCAAGGCTATCTTGGACTCAGGTGCAGGAGTTGCAATTGTTACCACTTCCTTATGGAAGCGATGGGGCAAGCCAGCACTCAGGCCAACGAGAATGAAATTGCAAATGGCCGATGGTCATATTGAGAGGCCCTTAGGATTGCTAGAAGGAATAACTCTCACCACCTGTGGTGTCGAGTTCGAGCATACCTTTGCCATATGTGATTTTTGCAAGAACCATGCCTATGAAATGATCTTGGGACGACCCTTTATGCGACAGTTGCAAGTGGTACAAGATTGGGGAACCAATTCTTTGTACCTGCAGCACTTAGGTGTTACGACCAAAGTCAATCTCAAAGATTACTCTCATAGAGATGTCCCTCCCATCCAATGGAACCCCATCCATAGAGCCAAAGATGATACGGAATCGGTGCATTCCCTAGGATCAGGATCCTCACGGATGCATGAAGACACTCACTTATGGATGTGTAAGGTAGCAGTAGAAGAAGAGAAGAGAGAAAAAGCCAGGGAGATAGGTGCAAAAGAAACCCATAGATCAATCCAAGACCCAGCTTATGCACCTGTAGTTTTTCCAGACGAAGAATTCGAACCTCACGGCTGGGCAGAAATTCTAGCAACCATGGATGTAGCCATCAATGAGGAACAATGGACACCTCACTGTGATGAGGATGGCTATGACATTTCAGTCTTCTCCATAGAGCCAATCATGGGAGAGGCAGTTCTAGAAGAATGCGAACCTAGCCTTGATGCATTTGAGGATGCAAGTGACTCCGATCTAGAGTCAATCATTATGGACCCACCTTTTGCATCAGATGAAGAATACTTCCATGAAGTAGAATTTCAACCCCAGAGGCATGGAGAGCTTACAAATGATGTAAGATTAGCCACACATGTGACCCCGAAGGAAGAAGGAAAGAAACGAAAGAAGAGAGAAGTCTCACCAGAAGAGGAAGAATCTTTGTTTGAGGTCCCGGAAAATTTTAAGAAATATGAGATAGACGATAGGAGGGTCATGATAAGAATGCCTAAACATGAGGCACAAGCAGGAGAAGCCTATGATAGCAAGGAAACTACCAAGAAAATAGTGGTCGCCATCGAGGGAGGAGAAGAAAGATGCACATACATAGGTCATGACCTGACAGAAGAGGAAGAACAAGAGCTGATAGCCTTGCTAAGAGAATACCGAGATGTATTTGCTTGGAGTTATAAGGACTTGAAGGGGGTTGATCCAGACATATGCTCACACACTATCCCCATGACCTCAGATGCCAAACCCTCTAAGCAAAAGCCATATACATATAATGATAATTATGCTGCCAAGATCAAAGAGGAGATAGATCGACTAGTTGAAGCTCGATTTATCTATGAAATTGAGCACACTGAGTGGGTATCCCCCATTGTAGTGGTGCCCAAGAAAAACGGAAAGCTGCGTGTGTGCATTAACTTGAAGAAGGTTAATGCAGCCACAATTCGAGATAACTATCCGCTTCCTATCACAGAGCATCTCTTAGAAAGAGTAGCAGGCAAAGAAGTGTACAGCTTCCTCGATGGATTTTCAGGCTACAATCAAGTAGCCATAGCTCCAGAAGATCAGCATAAGACGACATTTGCCACTGAATGGGGCATTTTTGCCTTTAGAGTAATGCCATTTGGGCTTACCAATGCACCAGTTACCTTCCAAAGGCTGATGTGCCATGTGTTTAAAGAGTTCCTGAGGAAGAACTTAGAAGTCTATGTTGATGATCTTTGTGCGCATTCCAACATTAGACAGACACATATACCAGAACTCAGACAAATCTTTGACAAATGTAGAGAATATCAAGTCTGCCTAAACCCAGAAAAGTGTGTTTTCATGGTTAGGCAAGGCAAGATTCTAGGACACATAGTGTCAAAAAATGGCATATCCACTGATGAAGAGAAAGTGAGAGCCATAGCGGAGCTACCTAGGCCAAAGAACGTCAAGAAAGTACAGGCTTTCATGGGGCATTGTGGTTACTACCGTCGGTTCATCCACATGTATGCTGTCATTGCAAAGCCCATGTACGGACTTCTGACTAACTTTGAGTGGACTGATGAATGTGAGAATTCCTTCCAGGAGCTTAAACGAAGATTATGTTCAGCACCAATCTTGACCACACCAGATTGGAACAAGCCATTCCATGTTCATGTGGATGCATCCAATTACGCTATTGGATGTGTACTCGCACAACCTACTGGTGAAGGTAATATGGATCTCCCAATTGCCTATGCCAGTAGACAATTGAATGCAGCTGAACAAAATTACACCACTATTGAGAGAGAAGGCTTAGGCATGGTATATGCAGTTAAGAAATTTAGACATTATTTGCTTGCAAATAAGTTCAAATTTTTTACTGATCACCAAGCTCTACTGTACCTGGTAAACAAGCCATGTAATATAGACAGATTAGTAAGATGGTTTCTCTTACTAATGGAGTATGACTTTGAGGTAGTAGTAAGAAAAGGCAGAACTCACCTAAGAGCAGATCACCTCTCAAGGCTCACATCAGGAGAAGCCCCACAAGGAGTGTCAGATGACTTACCTGATGCTTACTTGTTTAACTTGGAAGTGGTACCGCAGTGGGCTAAGCCATTAGTGCCAGTGTTAACCTACGGGCTCACCAGGGTTGCCTGAGACTATGTGTTCATGAGAATGAATATCTAAAGATCTTGGAAACTGCTCACTAGGGTGTAGCAGGAGGACACTTTGGTCCAGATAGGGTGATCAAAGCAATCCTATTTGCAGGATTTTGGTGGCCCACCCTTCACATGGACGCACATACCTATGTGAAGAGGTGTGAGATTTGTCAGCGAACCCAATATCCTATACGCAAAGATGAGATGCCACTGAAGCCCATGATGGGCGGACGTGCATTCTCTAAGTGGGGAATAGACTTTGTAGGTCCTATCAATCCCCCAGCTAAGGGTTCCCATGCTGAGTATATCATCGTTGCCACGGACTATCTAACCAAGTGGGTAGAGGTAAAAGCCACAACGAAGAACGACACTCAGATAACTGCTAAATTCTTGTTTGAGAATGTATTCACAAGATACGGGCTACCTATAGAGTTAGTTAGTGATAGAGGCACTCACTTCTTGAATGAAGTTATTGAAAATCTGCTCCAAGAATTCTTGGTAGTGCATAAGAAGTCTGCCCCCTATCACCCTCAAGCCAATGGGCAAGCCGAAAGCACCAATAAGATCCTATGCAATGTATTGACAAAATTAGTGAACAATAAACGCTCTGATTGGGACAAACAACTACACCATGCTGTTTGGGCATACCGAGTCGCCTACAAAACGGTACTCCAAGCCACCCCCTTTCAGATGGTATTTGGCCAAAACGCCGTGCTACCTTTGGACTTCTTAATACCTACATTGAAAGTAGCACAAGAGCACGAATGGACGGGTCATGAACTCTCCTCTAGACTTTTTGACCTTGAACGATTAGGAGAAACAAGACTGAGAGCAGCTGCAGGGATATATGCAGCTAAGAAGAGACAGAAGGCATACTTTGATGCCCATGTGAAGGATAAGGGCTTGAAAGCAGGAGATCTAGTTTTAGTCTACACATTGAAACAACACGCAAAGAAGCTAGAAAAGAGAGGCTACGGACCTATGCTCATCAATAGGATCTCCACGAGTGGAGCAGTACAACTAGCCACTTTAGAGGGTGATGTTCTCCCAAACTATATTAGCGGATGCAGAGTCAAGTTGTATCAGGAACCCCTCACGGAGGAAATGCTAAGTCGACTCAATACTGCTAAGCAACGTAAAGAGGAGGAAAAACGAATTCGAGAAGAAGCACAGGTAGAGGCCTTAGAGCGCATCAGACGAATGAAGTTGAGGAGACAAGGGAGGGATCAGCCTATGATTGACACTCAAGAGTCTCCAGGCTATCACATGGCCATGTGTGAGGCTTCAGGTGAACGCACCCATAAGATAGTGGATCGACGACCTTTTGTGACCCTAGAAATAGGACAAAGAGACAGCACAAGCGTGAGAGCTTTAATTGATTCAGGAGCAACCACAAGTGCAGTTCGGCTTTCTTATTGCCAACAACTGCAATTGGAGGTAAAACCCCTAGAAGCATATCTGATAGGATTAGGAGGTGTTGAAACCCCTTGCATGGGAGAGGTGGATCTTCCCCTCTACATACAAGAGGTCCTCATGCCAGCAAAAGTGCTAGTGTGTGAAGACGAGGATCTGACCGAACCTCTGGTCCTGGGCCAAGACTGGATCTACGATCACGCAGTCAACCTCAACTTAAGAAGTGGACTTCTTCAGGCCTGGGTAGGCCAAAGCCGTCTCACGATTGAATTAGAAAATCAAGCACTCAAACCAATAGAACAGGCACCAACTCCTGGTCCCTCTAGGAATCCACATGAAGATAACAATGTTGTTCTTGTCCAAACTTCTATGGTGCAGAGGATTGTCAATCTTACTGAAGGTACAGGAGCCAATAAGGAGTTCCCAACTGACCCAAAGAAGATTCTAAATGGGCAGACCGAACATCACTCGACACGAAGGAGGCCGCTGATCAAGAGGCAGGAGCGCCAACCCGTGCAACACGGAGCACCTCGTGGCGCGAAGCAGATCTGGATACGCAAGGATGGAAAACCCACAACTCTAATAGCAGACTCTCAAGGAGACAACAAACAAGCCACACCATCACGGATACAAGTGAAGGAGTACCCTAGGAAACCTCCTAGGCACACCACATCTATTTGGGTCCCTAAGCGGTCAAGGAAGGCTAGCCCCAATACTAGACACATATGGGTGCCCAAGGCCTATTTACGAGCCCAAATAGCTCCAACTCTAGTTACTGGCATAATTCAACACTCTCAAGTCCTCTCGACTAACAACGCAGGAACTCTACCTAAATACCACTCTGACCCACACTCAGTCACATCGAGGAATGTCTGGAAATGGGTACCCAAAAGGTCCCAAATCCATCACAACCTAGTTCATAAACCGTTGCCTGTCTTTAGCTCTAAGCGCTACGAATCCCCTATCAAAGTTTGGAGACCTAAACCATGTATCAAACCCCCTGACCCAATTTTTGTAAATCCATCCACTCTGACATAGGTGCATTCCGAGTCCACTGCATAACCAAAGTAGGCATCTAGGATGATACTGACCTCTAATCACCACTCACACCTATCACAAGCACTTCATCTCTGACCACTAACCTTCGGGATTGTCATGTTAGTATTGTGAAGGGAACACCATTACATCCTGTTTCCTATGCAACACTAATGTGCCTTTCTTCTTCTAGCAGATAAGCACCTGATTCCCATGGTAGCAGCAGTAGGCACAAGCTCTCAGGCAGGCTCTGGTGCTCAAATCAATTGGGATGCCATGCCGGTGGAGGCCCCACCAACAGCTCGGCCTGAAGAGTTCGTGAACGTGCGGAGAATTCCTATTCCAGATCCACCAAATGGCCTAATCGAAAGAGTAAAAGGGCACTCTCATTGGTTCAATGAGATGCCAGGAGACTTGGGAGACGTAGATCATATATGGGAGTCCAAGATGGAGTGTGGAGGAGTGTGGTGGACCTTCCAGTTCTTTTCAAGAGAATTCGAAACCTTACAGAATGCAGCTCCACTTCAAGATATCTGGCAAAAAGCAGGATTAAAAACTTATTTTAGTGCAGCTCTACCTAAACCCGATTTCCTCAGGTGCTACTACCTAATTGCCACACTGAAGCTGACAGGTGATAAAGATCATTCAGGCACATTTTGGGTGCCCTCCTTATCAAACCGGGAAGAAATGATGAAGTTTGAATTGAATATTACCTTAATCAGGGAAGCCCTTCAAATGTATGGCACTCACGTACCGTCGGATCGCGATCCCTTGATACCAGACTCGATGAAGAGCAACAGAATCAAAAAGCTAAAGGAAATGTGTGCCCTCACCCCTAACATCGCCATACCTCTGCGAATGTGCCTACAACACTTCGCATTTCCAGCTCAAGACCGCTTCACCCAACCACACAAGAAAATATGGTATGGGTTATATCTAGCAGAGACTGGAAGCTTGCCCATTAAAATGCCTGTATGGATCTTGGACCAAGTGTATGAAGCAGGCAAGCGGGGTGTGAGGAAGCCTACTCTACATGGCTGCTGTGCGCTTACAAGGATTATCTATCGATGTCTTGCATATGACGTGCCGGTTGCCAGAGCCCTAAAATATTCACAGCTGGAGTTTTTCAAAGGACGGAAGTCAGGGAGCCAACCTGCGAAACGAATGCGTGGATCACTCTCCCAGGTAATGATCCCTCACGAGGCCACGACCGAAGCTTCCCCTAGAGAAGAAGCCCAGGTCGCACCTTTCACGATCCATCTTCAAGGAGTTCAAGAAGGGGACGTGGTACAGCCCACCCCATCCGCCCCTCCACTACCTACTGAGGCCGAGTTTGCATCTATGGCCGCTTTAACTGAGGATCCCAATTTTGATTTTGAAAGATTCCTGCAGACGGCCCACTTATCTGATAGTGAAGATTTTCCTGACAATGCCGATCCGGGATCATCATTCCAAGGAGAACATCCACAGGGCGAGACAAGCAGGGTACATTTGGGAGAAGAGGCACCACATACTCATGGTCCTAGCACACAAAATCAGGAAGAAGAACGGGGGAATGAACCAGAGGAGAGTGAAGAGGAGGCCCCTGCTTACACAGCACAACTCAAGTGGCTATACAAGACAATCAAGCAGGTACAGAGAAGACATAAGATGACAGAAGAGGCGAACAGAGCCCTAGTGAACCAAATGCTGCAAGCCGAGAATGTAGACCCACATTTTGTTGAATCATTGAATCTGTTGGCGGACACATGTGGGATCGGGGAAGCAATGAGGACAATGGTCTATCGGGAGAACCCTACCTATGATCAACGAAGGATTGATACACGACCCCGGCGAGGAAAAATGATTCAAATGGAAGTCTCTACTGCCTTGCCTACCACAATTTCAGAGGATGTTCACATGACTAGCCCAAGTCCCACTGATGAACAAGATGTAAATACACAGGTACCATCTCCACCGTCACCTTCTATTCAACCCTCAGCACCCTTCTCCACTAGTCTTTCTGAACAACCGATATCCACCCATCATGAAACCATTGTACACACCTCCGTTTTTACATCCTCCCCCTTACCCACATCCATCACTTCCGCCCAAATTTGTGAATCTCACACAAGACATCCTGCCACCGATCAAACCATAATAGGTTACCCTTCCTATCTCCCCACCCTTGGACAACCACTTGCCACTAGCCAGACCTTATCCCATCCTTTTCCATTCACCCACACATTTCCCCTCTCCCAAACCCTATCCACCACTTCCCTTGTAACTGCCTCAGGCTCAACCCAAGTCACACAACCGTCATTCTGGACAAACCTTGTAAATATACTCCAACAGGTGGAGAATTATAATAAAAAGTCCCTTCCCCAACCCCACTCCCCCACATTCACTGCCACCACTAACACACCACCTATCGTTCCCGTATTCACAATTCACACTTCACACACTATCACATCCGACCCCATGGATATTTCACCATCCACAGGAGCACCCACCGCCACGTCTGTTCCACCATCATCACATCTCACTTCACTCATAGGCACATCATCCACTTTTCCCTTCCCCATTTCCCGACCCTTTGCATGTTCCACCTCTACCCATGCATCCACATCATTTAGTAATGCACTAGACACCATGGTTGAAGCGGCCACTCAGCTTAAGCAAGAGTATAAGCTATTAGAAGAAAATAACACAGAGCTGTGCAATCTCTCGGCTCAACTCCAGGCACGAGTCGATGCCTTGGAACTAGGTAATACAACACTACAACACCAAGTGACTGACCTCCAACAATCAAAGACAGAACTCGAAGCTAAGTATGCAGAGACAGGCAAAGCTATGGAGGAACAACTCAGAGAACAAATGGGCCGCAATGCGAGACTTCAACACAACATGGCCCTACTACGTCGCCATCTAGCAGCGGCTCAAGAAGAGAACCGAAGGCTACAACAACAAAACCAGGAGAACCTAGAAGCGGCCATGGAAAACACCCCGGGAGCACCTATAGACCCTGCAAAATTCTAGGCTGCCCCCGCAGAGCATATTCAACAGGTTTTAGAAGGTTATGTGACCCTCTTGGAAGCCCATGATCAGTTGGAAGACCAGATAAAAGAACTACAAGGATCCAAAATACCGACAACACATCCACCCACACCTAAAGAGACGGTCGATGCCACTACTTCGCCAGAACCTGAACCTTCAACCAACAGTGAGGTACTTGAGCTACGACAACAGGTTGCAGAACTCAAAATCAAGTTGTTACAGTATGAACGACCTCCCTCTCCACCTGATCAAACCATAGAAGAAGAAACAGTAGTCATTCCAGTGGAGGAGACATTTGAAGACAATTATGAGCCTCAACCCCTTCCAGGAGGCAGAATTACGGAGGAAGGCCAAGACACATATGAGGAGCCCCCATCGACATGGATGAAGCAGGTAGAGGAGATGGGCCACACTCACGAAGAGCGCGTAGCAACACAGATGCTGGCCATGAAAACCATTGAAGAGTCTATACTCAAGTCTGAATATTTCTCGAACTTGGCTCCTAGGCGGCTGATCACCAGTTCAGAGTTACAATATAAGCCCTATTTTGTACTGCTGGCTGACTATAATGCTGAGATCAAACGCATAACCAACCAGTACCCTACGTTCGCAACACAGTTCGAACCCGAGGACATTCCAGAGGCAGCCAGAAAGGGGGCCATATTCCAACCCATATGGAGGCAAAAGTTACTGGAGACCTATCCGGAGATGTTACGAACATGGGATCACGCTCCCATGCATTTGAAGTATAACCCTTGCTTTGGTCCAGTACAAAGAAGAAGATCATGGAAAGCATTCGCCATCAAGGTTCAGAACAACGCAAATTGTAAAGAATGGCTCAATTACCCCGCAATCGCACCCCCAACCGGCACACCTACAGTATCATACATGATCGCCACCATCAGACATTGGATGCCACGCCTCCACCCCATGCCGGATGTCGCCGCTCAAATGATGCTCAAAATTTTGGACATGATGCAAGTGGTGCTAAAGACCTTTCGAAATGTACGTAACATCCAGCCTCCAATTCCGGCTTCATCAATGGTAATTATGATTTGCTGTATGATATGAGCACAACCCCAAGCATACGAGTTGCTTATGCATGGCACGCACGCATCAGATATCTCCCTGCCTGCTATAAGCAAACTTTCGACGACATGTTCACCACGGGATTTTGGGAAGCACATTCAGAGGTATTTGCACCACGACCAACCCACCTGCTGCAACTATTTGCGTGCGAGCAAACAATGCATTCAGAGCTCTACACTACACCACAACCTAACATGCCTGGAGCCGTGAATTGGGATGCCCTCTAGAGCGATTTGGTCCGGGGACTACGTATAAAAGAACAAGAATTGGCAACCGACCTCCTGCAGAAGTACATCGATCAAACAGTGGAGCAGAGGTCTGTCAGAGGCGACAGACCCTAGGGGGGGGAGAGTGTTGACAGTATACGGGAAGAAGCAAGTACGGACACACATGCAGATCTAGCACTAAGGCAACCCTTCATTTTTTTCAAAACCCTTACATCATTTTAAAGTGATTCTCATCACTAAAAACCCCTGTAAATACCATTTTCACCTTTTTGTAGCTCCATTTTGTACAAGCCGGGGAGTCCTCGAGCTTGAGGAGCCTTAGAAGTAGTTGCCTGCCAATTTTCATATTTTTTAGATCTCGTTTGAGCCCTCAAATAAACCCTGGAACCTAATTTTTAACTAGGCCGGACACTAGGTCTGGACAGGGCCAAAGCTAGGCAAAAACTATAAATAGAGCTAGAGAGCTCATTTTTGGGGTAGCTTCTTGTAGTTTTGAGCTTGTATGAGAACCTTGTTGCAATAGAAGTGATTCCATTGTCTTACTCTCTTTGTTCTTGCCGTGTGTGCGCGCGTGTGTGTATGTGTGTGCATGTTAGTGTGCTTCTCACTCACACATTTGTGCCATCACTCGCTCGAGGTCTTCATACCATCCTCATGTCTTCCCGGATTGACATTAAAGGAGGTGCTACTCATCACTGAGCTACAACAATCTAACTACATGTGCAATATCTAGTCTTCTCATAGTAGCATACAAGAGAGAACCAATTATTGACTTGTACATGATCACATCCTTCACTTCTTCACCTTCATGAGCACTTAGCTTAACATTTACTTCTATTGGATTTGAAATGGGCTTGCAATCACACAAGCCAAACTTCTTCAAAAGATCTAGAATGTATTTCCTTTGCATCAAGTGTATACCCTCCTCTTTATATAATATTTCAATCCAAAGGAAGTACCTTAAAATCCTTAAATTAGAGATTTTAAACTCACATCCAAGCTTCCTTTTTATTTCATTTATGTTGGCTTAATCATCCCCTATAATGATCAAATCATCAACATAATACAAACAAAAACAATTCTGCTACCTTCCTTCTTCACAAAGAGTGATGGGTCTGCATGACTCTGATTGTATCCACATTTACCAAGTAATCCAAAAGTCTTTGGTTCCAAGACCTTGGGTCTTGCTTGAGTCCATAAAGAGCCTGTTGGCAGTGGTCAGGGCAATCACGGACTTACAAGACAAGGAAGCCAACGAGAAGGGCCAAGTAAACAAAGCAGTCAATGGAGATTTGTCAAATAGGCCTATCATTTTTCATGAATTTATATTTCCCAAATAGTGATTTTAGTCACTCCACACCATTGTAAATATCATTTTTTATTATTCCTACTCCATTTTGTACAAGCTGAGCAGTCCTCGAGCTTGAGGAATATGAGTAGTATTTATGCACCAATTTTCATAATTTTCAGAGCTCGTTTGAGCCTCCAAAATAGCCCTAGAACCTAATTTTTAACTAGGCTAGTGTCCAGACAGGACCAAAGGTAGTCAAAAACTATAAATAGAGCTAGAGAGCTCATTTTTGAGGTTAGCTTGTGGTAGAATTGAACTTGTAAGAGTATTTTTGAGCAATCTAAAGAACTCCATTATCTCTCTCTTTGTTCTTTCCTTGTGTGTGTGTGTGTGTATGTGTGTGCATGTTAGTGTGCTTCTCACTCACACACTTGTGCCATCACTTGTTCAAGGTCTTCATACCATCCTCACGTCTTCCGAGATTGACATTAAAGGAGGTGCTACTCATCAATGAGCTACACCAAATTTTGGTGCCGTTGCCAGGGATCGAGCTTTGAGGATGAGCGTGTGATGGTAAGACGTAGAGTTGTGATGTTGGCGCTGTAGGTAATTTTGTTCTTTTCCTTCTTTTTCTCTTTGTTACTTCACCATCATCATCACCATCATCATCCTTACCATCTCCCACCTCCATCTCCATCATCGTGAAAAATTCAGTTTTTTGGTCATATCTCCTTACCCATTCCATTTCCCTCATTTCACTTGTGAGAGAGAGAGAGCGATTTGTGTGCACTGTTTTTGCATGTTTCTTGAGTATTCTTGCAGGTTTTGGCTGTATCATCGTCTCCAACAGGCTACGTAGGTATGAAAACACTTTACACAGTCCTGAGGTGTTGACCTCTGTCAATCGCAATCGACAGAAAATATCATCTTTTGGTAAAACAAAGTGCACCACCTTAATAGACATGAAGAGCACATTCCAAATCACTAACTAGAACTAAAAAATTCCGTGTTTCTCTGTCAATCGTGACCGACATTGTCGATTGCGATCGACAGCCTCTGTCAATCGCGACCGATAGACTCTGTCAATCGCGACCGACAGACTCTGTCAATCGCGACCGATAGACTCTGTCAATCGCGACCGACAGACCCCACGACCGATTACCATGTAGGACTCAGTCAATCGTGATTGACACTGTCGATCACGATCGACTAAAATTTCACGATTGACACCAAAGTTTGTGTGCCCACGAGTCCATCGCGACGGACATAACCTCGATTGACTAAAATTACGCTGAAATTCGCGAAAAAAGTGTCGATCGTGATTGATACCATTAATCGCGACTGACAGACCCCACGATCGACTCTGTCGATCACGATTGACACTGTCAATCGTGACTGACATGTCGATCGTGATAGCCCCCAAGGACACCTTTGTCAATCACGATTGACAGGATTTTTTGGCTGAAATTTTTAGGGTTTTGTTATTCAAAATTATGGGGTTATTTTGGGCACATCTATCAGGCAATTAGCACTTTGTGAGGACCCTACGCTAGTAATTTGAGAAAAATCCTGTTTGACTATTAGCTTGTTTGAACCCTGTTTTAACCGCAGAACCCTGAACTGTCATAACTTCCTCATACGAAATCCGTTTGGAGTGATCTTGGGTTCGGAGTTGACCATACCTTGGGGTAAGAAAACTGAGGGATCTCTAGGATTGTTTTTCATAAAGACAAAGGGGCAATTTGGGCTCTGAAGTACATGATTGAAAAGGATTTGTTATGTCATTTGAAATTAAATCTTGAGCTAACCTTGGGACTATTACAGGTCCATTGAGAGCACTAGTGGGCATCTAGAGCAAGGGCATTCTGCAAGCTTGAGAACGGGGTTCTTGAGCCCCAACGAGCAAGGGATAAGCATCTCGAGGTTGGATCATTCTCAACTCTCCTTGTCAATTCCTAGCTTAGGCTAAGTGCGAGTAGTGCTAGAAGTAAGTCAAGGTGACGATAGGTATCTATCAAGTTGAAGACTACCTAAGCACTCAAGTTCAAGCTGAAACATAATCTCTTTGTGATCGATAACTTAAATGAAAGAACTTAACATGGTACGATCAACTTAAAGTGCAAAAAATTCACTCAAATATTCCTAGTGACGTGATATCAAACAAGAATTTATTCAGGATAATCAACTAAAAAAGAACCAAGTGACTGCTACAAATTGATCTGCAACGAGGTTGTACCTTGGCTAAAAATTGGGATTGCTCACTAAGGCAGATGAACCTTAGATCAGGATGACACCTAGGGAGAGATAGACAAAGCCTTAGGTCTTTAGAGGCTAGTGTCAATCATACTGCTAGGTCTTGGTCCCAACAATTGAGCCATTATTCACACTATCCTAGCTCTGAAACTAGCGAGTCCGAGATGTCTCATGGTATGGAGAGACCCACAGGAAGTTCAAGCATGCCATACTTACAAAGGGTCGAAGGCTCTTACAAGGTGCAACTCGAATACCTTAGGACCAACCGATTAGGTGCTTGCATCTATGAGGACGGCCTAGGAAGATCCGTGGTCCAAATTAAAAACCCTTACCAACCCATTGGACTAGAGCATCCAGTAGTCAAGTTTGAAAATGGAGCATACCTCGACAAAGAAGGAACCATGTATGTGGTCAGCACCTACCCAGATAGGATAGATGAATTTGGTAATGTGATCCCAGAAACGGACATAGGTGACCTAGAGCAAGGGAACATAGGTGGAGATCCTAAAACACCTCGAGGCAAATCAGTTCTTACTAGAATTATCACACCAGAATGGGTTCCCCAGGACAATAAGAGCATAGATATGCTCTTGAAGCGAGAGACCGATGAAGCTTTTTGGAGGTATAAGCCTAATTAATTGAATGAGGTAGGAATGATCATAATCTATGAGTTCAAAGATCTTGATAGCCCAAGCAAGGTGACCTATTTAGAAAATACTTTAGAGAGGATATTTGTGGTCACAGAACATCGTAGGCATGCCTACACTTGGAAGGGTGAATTTATTTTTCCCCAACCAAGATCTAATGTCTCGTATGGCCACCAAGGAGCTGGAACATCCAAAGCTCATGGAGCTCATAGGGAGAGAAGTAGAAATAGACCAGAAATAAGCTTTGCCAACCCCTTGGGAAGAGAAAGGATGAGAATAGAGACGGATAGAGAAGAAATTGAGAGACCTAGAGCCCCAAGAAACCAAAGAAATGCTGATGATTTTCCTTTGCCAAGGCCTAGGGAACACACTAGAACCTTGAGGCCAACCCAGCTGGTTAAGTCCATGAAGAACTACTTTGATGGCACTGGAGACCCCTACGATCATGTGGCCGAGTTTAGGCAAGTCTTGAGAGTTGAACAAGTTGAGGGCCTATTCACGCAATACAATTCCTTTGGTCTAACCCTTAGGAACACAACCCTTACGTGGTTCCAACCACTAAATGAGAGACAATTCAGGAATATAGACCAACTTCTAGAGGCATTCATTACTGAATTCTCTAAGAGTGGCATATGACATAATACATCCTCACTGATTCACAGCTTCAAGCAGACACCTCAAGAGACCATTAGACTTGCAGGAAGAAGGTTTAGGCAATACCTAGAGACATGTCCTTTTCCTGAGCTACCCACTCCAGCCAAACAGGTGGCGTTATTCTTAGATGGATTGTTGAGCACCAAGTTGAGATCATATGTGTACTTGAAGGACCCCAGAACCATAGAGGAGTGTGTACGCATGTGCATTGACATTGAAGATAACCTAGGGGAGGAATTAGAGCTTTCAAAAATCTACAAAGATTCAGATAGTTCTACTAGCCTCTCTTCCACGCAATCCACATCTATTGAGGAACTCGCTGAGAAAGTAGCTCAGAAGCTAGGAGTCTCAAGTAAACAAATACCAAGGTTTGCCCCAGTGAAAAGATGTTATACTTGTGGAGGTGACCATATGGGGAATGTATGTCCCATTATGGCTTAACCCCAAGTGAATCCTAGTAGTCAGTACTACACCATAGAACAGAGATACACTAATCACACCGTGCAAGATTGCCCATACAATAAGCAAGTAGTTAGGCAAAAGTACCCACAACCATACCCTCAACAAGGAAGATACCAGAACCAGTACCCACCTCAACAATATGGCAGACCACAACAACCCTACCAAACCCAGCAAAGGCCTCAGCTTGTGTTAGCTCAACAACCTCCAACCCTAGCCAGTGTGATTCTAGTGAAGTACACAGCGACAGAAGAGAATCTGAATAGAGCCATAGTGCCAGTAACTCCATTACTCTGAGAAAGTGACCTGAGTGATCATATTTTTGACTCTACTCATGCTGATATCCCCCAGGCTTACTACATGCAGTCACCCGAGCATAAAGAGTCATATTACCATGAATATCCGAGCGAACTTAGTTGGGAGCCAGAGTATGCAAATGTCATGTATGCAAACCCCAACTCTAGACCTCAACCTAGGCAGGTAAGACCCTCAGTTCCTAGAGGACCATGCTACCGATGTCAGGGAGATCACTTCATTCGTGATTGCCCCATGCCTACACCTGCACAACCTCAGTCAGTAACAATCCAGGGCTTTTGTCAAGATTGTGGAAAAGAGCATCTCTTACGAGATTGCCCAAAGAACCCCAATAACATGCCAAAAATCACTCCTATTAACGTTATTGGGTTAGTCGTAGACTCTTCAGGGAGTGTAACTTCCACTGCACCAGTGCAAGTGGTCACTAGAGCTCAAGCTGCGCAACAAAACCAAGGATTAGATCAAGAAAAGAGTTTCGAGGCTAGCGAAACCAAGAGCATAACCAAGAAGAGGACTAGAGCCTAGAAGGATAGCCGCGAGAGAATGAAAAGACGATGGAAAAGAAGATGAGTGAACTCGAGGAAAGTCTAAGAGAAACAAAAGCCAAGATCATTGAATTCACATCTCAAACTCCCTCTCACACTACTCCACCACCACCAATCCCATCTTCCTCCAACCCACCATCTTCCAACCCACCTCACTTAATCCCACCACCCCCTAGAGTAGGATCAGTTCTAGCAGATTCCACTCTCGAGGACCTAAACATGATGCTTAAGGCATATCAGGCCAGAATCCAAAAAGGGCCAAATGTAACGGATCATGAAAAGTGTTACCCTAGAGCCGAACTAGAGCTTGAACGAACTAAAATTTGTGCTAAAATGGTGGAATTGGCTCAAACCATGTTTGAAGCCAGTCACCTCTTTAACTTCTCTAGTTCAGCCAAGACACAGTTGCTCTTTGATGGATTGTTAGAAAGATTAGAGAGGCTAATTGCACAATCAGAAAAGGACCCTGCCTCTCAAAATTAGGGCAAGGCAAGTGAAAGGATAAGACTTCCTGCTGAGGAAGCTTATGCGCCTAACTCCACCAAACCAGATACCTCTTCTTCTATGAATCGGTATTCACCGGAATTCCTATGAGAGATTCAAGAAGAGAAATGGGCAAAAGAAAGTGAAGTTCCTCCTCCCATTGAACTTGTGGATGATGCGCATGATCAATTCCCACAAGGTATTCCTTCCATTTATGGAGAGCAAGAGAGCACCCAATCTCAAGAGAGATTAGAATTTGAGTTTAATTCCTTACAGGAGCTACCCCATTTCACAGGCCCATGGGAAGCTAAGTCTACTTGTATGAGAGCACCCAGGGTCATGGTAAGAAACGAAGACTCAGTCATACCTAGGAACACAAAGATAGTGAAAAACACTAAAGTGCAGTGCAACCTCACTTTAGAAGAGCTACTCAAAGTTAGGCCAGAGCTATGGAAACATGTAGCCAATCAAGTGCCAGAAGTAGCGAAACCTGCGAAGGAGAAGAAGGAAACACCTATCTTCCCATTACCCATCAGGGGTACATAACCAAGGCAATTCTGTGTTGGAACATCAAGCTTACACTATGCTTGAGGTGATTTGATCTACATCAAAGGCTATCGCGTCGAAAGAATATCCGTTGGAGAGTTATTTTTCATATGCTCATTTATTGTATTTTTTGAGAGATTTTTGATGGCTCATTTGCCGTTGTAAAAGCCTTGAGCTTTACACATGTAAAGGTAGAAATATAGAGCCCAAATCCCACGAATTTTTGGTGGTTGAAGTTGCATTCAATCAAGCAATCAATCACCTAAAAGTAGATCAAGCTAGATCTTCACTTTTCCTAGATTGTAGGGAAGTGAATTGATTCCCTCCAACAACCATTCCCACCTTCATTTGAATTCGAATTCAACTTGTAAAAGTCTTGGAGCACTCCTAGAGGCTATATAAGGACTTGAAATCACTTGTACATTACATGGAAGCAATATACATACACTTGTGACCATCATTGTCTTGCTCCTTCAATTCTCTGCATCATCTTCTTCGCCAACAGTAATCTTGCAGAGGCTGCTGCTCTCTCTCCAGAGCTCCAAATTCAGTGAAAGATAACTCATTGGAAAGATATAAGTGTCTAGTTTGTTATTGTAAATTTTCATAGCATTGGATTCAGTAGATTGGGATAAATCTCAGATTTTCTATCTCGGGGTCAATCAATACGTATTCCTGAAAAATAGGAAGTACCACCGGTGAATGTCGCATTCATTCCTATAGCATATTTTGCTTATTCCTTATATATTTATGCATTCCATACACTGAACCCTATGTGTATCACTCCCATAAAAGGATTTTTTCTAATTGTAATCACGCTGGTCGCTATGGGCATTTGAAGTTCATTGTCTCTTCCATAGATAGTAAGTTTTTTGAGCTAGTCGACCTGCGAACCTATCTGTTTTGTATCGAATCATTCTCCTTGATGATCCAAAGTACATAGTGTGTTTCTTTGCACTTATAGCATGCCTATAAGGTCGATTTGAGTCTCCATAATCTCAAGGGCTGGTCTTGTGCCGGTTGGCTTGACCAAACTTTGTCACTTCGAAATGCACTTTTCTACCTTCGACAAGCTTCTCCAAGTTCTTTTAGTGGTATCAAAGCTAGATCAAGATGGGTGACGACTTTCACTCAATGATCGAGAAGCTTGATCAACACAACTACGCGGCTTGGCAAATCAGAATGGAGGCCTATTTGCAAGGTAGAACTCTTTATGGAATTGTAGCAGGTGATGAAGCTATGCCTATTCCAAGATCCAAAGGAGGACTTACACAAGAGGAGACAAATAAGCTCAAACTTTGGTGTGCAAGGGATGCTCAAGCAAGGTCATACATACTGAACTCTATCTCTGACTTTCTATTACCACATATTAGAGGATGCAAGACATCTCAAGTGACTTGGGATGCCCTCGAGACTTTCTTTTCTGCTAGTGCCAAAGCAAGAAAGAATCATCTTTGGAACGAGTTCAACCAAATGAAGAAGATGCCTAAACAAACCATCACAGAGTTTGTTACCAAGGTCAAAGAGGTTGCAGATCAGTTAGCATCCATTGGAGAGCTGATTGAAGAAGAGGTCATCATGAGGCAAATTCTCAACGGCATTCGAAGTGATAAGCGACGGCAATCCTTCACGACGGCAATCCTTCACGACGGCTTATGATCTCATCATGGATGTGCGAACTCCAGACTTCAACATCTTTCTTGGACAACTCTTCAATCAAGAAGCCAACAATAGCATAAAGGAAGGTAACTCCTATCATGGTAATTCAACTAGTGCTCTATATGCAGATAAGAAGGATAAGAAGCAGAAAGGCAAGAAGAAGGAGGAAGATGAAGAAGAGACTTCCCAAGCCAACTTTGCAAGCAAGAGAAAGTGGAAAGGGAAGAAGAAAGGACCAAAGCAAGACAAAGCCAAAGGTCAGAATGTTCAACCTTGTGCCATATGCGATAAGACCAACCACACCACTCAGAATTGCTGGTTCAATGGGAAGACCCAGAAAGGAACTGGAAGAGGTGGATATGGCAGCAATAGAGGCAGAGGTGAACACAATTTCAACAATAACAATAGAAGCTACAATAGAAGAGACTACAACAATTATTCAGAAGATCAACCACATGAAGAATCATTGCTTCTTATGAATCTAAGCCACAAAGAAGGTAAAGCAGATGATCATTTGTTCTACATAGATTCAGGATGTTCGAATCATGTTGCAGGCAATATTGCTCTTCTATCTGACTTGGAAAGTCCAAAGCATAGACATGAAGTGCAAACAGGGGATGACACAAAGCACAATGTGGAGAAGATTGGTAATGTCAAAGCTTCAAATGGCAAGACAAACATTCTAAGTAAGGTTCTCTATGTACCCACTATCACTAAAAACCTAATAAGTGTAGGCCAAATAGTTGAAAAAGGCTTGCAAGTTAGGTTCACCCAAAATGGAGCTTTTGTGGAAGATCCATGTCAAGGCTTCAAGAAGATAGCCCGAGGTGAGAAGCATGGTAGGCTCTTTACTTTTGAAGTAGGAGAAACTAGGAACATAGCTCTATTCAACTTTGGGTCTCAAACCCTAAGTGAGCTTGAAGTGTGGCATAAGAGACTTGCTCATGTGAATGAAAGAACCTTGAAGGATATATGCAGAGATCAAAGTGTTCTAGGACTACCGAAGATATCAAAGCAACACATGATCAACAGGTGTGATGCATGTCAGATTGGGAAGGCACAAAGACAACCATTAAACCACAAAGGCTACATCCACAACAACTTATTGGACTTAGTACATATAGATGTATGGGGACCAAGTCAAGAACCTTCATTGGTAGGATCAAGGTATTATGTCTCATTTATTGACGACCATAGTAGATGGACTGTTCTATACTTTATCAAGAGTAAGAATGAGGTGTTTGATTGCTTCAAGAAGTATCTTTCACATGTGGAGAAATCATACTGGTAGATCACTAAAGAAGCTCAGATCTGATGGAGGAGGAGAATACTTCTCCAAAGAGTTTGATGAGTTCTTGTAGGAAAAAGGTATCAAAAGGGAAGTGACTACTAGGTTCTCTCCTCAAGACAAGACACTCGTTGGATCAGCCCAAACAATGCTTGAAGAGAAGAAGTTGCCACATTATCTATGGGCAGAAGCTATTTCAATTGCTGTGTACCTTGTCAATAGACTACCATCCAAATCACTTCAAGGCATGACTCCTTATGAAGCATGGCATGGAAGAAAACCTAGTCTTGGACATTGCAAGGTTTTTGGTTGTTTAGCTTATGTTCATGTACCATCAAAAATAAGAGGTAAGCTAGATGAAAGGGCAACAAAGGCAGTGTTTATTGGATATGATTCAACTCAGATGGGTTACAGGTTCTTCAATCCTTCAACCAAGCAATTCACTACAAGTAGAGATGTTGTGTTTGAAGAACACAGGTCTTGGTATGATGAAGACAAACAAAAGGTAACACTACCATATGATCTTGATTCTGATTCTCATCAATTAGGAAGCAAGCATGATACACAGGTCTAAGATCCAAGAAGTGATACAGATGATGACCAAGATGAAAGAGAAAGGGATTACAAGCTATGGAAGTCAAGAGGCAAAGCAAAGATGCAAGAGGTTGGAGAATGCTCCAAACAAGCACCTAGAAGATCAACAAGAGAGAAGAAACAACCAGAAAGGTATGGATATGATTTCGCATTTGTTACGAAGCATTCAATCTACTTGGCAAAAGACTCTATTTCAGAGGAACCCTCAACCTATGAAGAGGCAAAGGGAAACCCTAATTGGGAAAAGGCCATGAACAAAGAGATAGATGCATTGAAGGAGATGGACACTTGGGATTTGGTTCCAATGTCACCGAATCATAAGGTAATTGGTTGCAGATGGGTATATAAAGTTAAAAGAAATTCAGATGGATCAGTTTGCAGGTACAAGGTAAGATTAGTTTCCAAAGGATGCTCACAAACTCATTGTTGAAGCTGAAGGTCAAGGACAAAGCACAGGAGCACATCAAAGAGGTGGACACACAAGTAGAAGGAGCAAGTAGGGAGCTCCAAGAAGTATATGTCAAATTTTCAGAAGAATCCCCTATAACAATAGTGATTTTCATCACTAAAAACGATTGTAAATACCATTTTCTATTTTTGTAACTCCATTTTGTTCAAGCCAAGGAGTCCTTGAGCTTGAGGAGTATTAGAAGTATCATCCTACCAATTTTCATAATTTTTAGACTTCGTTTGAGCCCTCAAATAAGCCTTGGAACCTAATTTTTAACTAGGCCGGACACTAGGTCTGAACAGGGCCAAAACTAGTCAAAAAACTATAAAAAGAGCTAGAGAGCTCATTTTTGGGGTTAGCTTGTTAGAAAATAGAGCTTTTGTAAGAGAACTCTTTTGCAATCGAAGCTTTCCATTGTTCCTCTCTTTGATCTTACCTTGTGCGCGTGTGTGTGTATGTGTGTGCATGCTTGCGTGTGCTTTCTCTCACACACTTGTGCCTTCACTTGCTCGTGGTCTTCATACCGGTCCTCACGTCTCCGCGGATTGACAAGTAAAGGAGGTGGTGCTTACGCTTGAGCCACACCAAATTTTGGCGCCGTTGCTGGGGAGAGATCTTCGAGGACGAGCGTTGTGATGGTAAGATCGTAGATTTGCGATGTTGGAAGGTAAAAAAACTGTCATTTTTGTTCATTTTCTGATTTTTCTTCTTCATCTTCATCATCATCACCATCTCCATCTTCTTCCATCTTCTTCTTCATAGAGATTTCTTGTTTTTTAGTGCTTTTTCATCATTTTCATACCATCTTTCATGCATTATTGTGCGAGGAGGAGTTAGGAAGTGCAAGAGAGTGCAAGCGCTGTGTTTTTTCATGATTTTTTGCACATACAGAGCTTGCCATTGCTCGACGCTCAGAAATTCGAAGTTCCTGCCAAAAAACACAATTTTGTGATGAAAATCGCGATTCTGTGAAAATTCAATTTTTTTTTTGAAAATCGCGATTCTCTATTTCCCGCCTAAAAGCCTTTTGAAAAGAACACGATTCTGTGGTCATTCTCAGAATCACGATTCTGTGGTTGTGCTCAAAATCACGATTCTCACAAATCACGATTTTCAGCCAAAAAAACATGATTCTGAGAGAACACGATTCTGTGGTTGTGCTCAAAATTGCGATTCTCTAAATTTTTGGGAAACCACGATTCATTGAGACAAAATTGCGATTCTCTAGAACACGATTCTCTAAGACACGATTCTCTAAAACACAATTTTCAAAAACACGATTCTCTGTTGGCAATCGCAATTTTCATGTCAAAAACACGATTCTGAGAAAACACGATTCTGAGAAAACACGATTCTGTGGTTGTGCTCAAAATCGCGATTCTCTAAATTTCTGAAAACCACGATTCTGAGACAAAATCACGATTTTCAAAACACGATTCTGTGAAAACACGATTCTGTGAAAACATGATTCTCTGCTCAATATCGCGATTCTCAAAAACACGATTTTCTGCTCAAAATCACGATTCTCAACCACACGATTCTCTGCTCAAAATCGCGATTCTCATAAATCACGATTTTTAGCAAAAGCATGATTTTGTGAAAACACGATTCTCTTGATTTCACAAAATCGCGATTTTCTTGATTTCACAGCATCGCGATTCTCTTGATTTCACAAAATCGCGATTCTCTTGATTTCACAGCATCGCGATTCTCTTGATTTCACAAAATCACGATTCTCTTGATTTCACAAAATCGTGATTTTTTCCATAAGGTCATGTTTGCCTGTTTTGACCCCCAGGAGCCTGATTTGACATAACTTTTTCATCCAAAGTCCATTTTTGTAAGAAGAATGTGTTGATTTTCAGATAGGATAATTTGAAGTTGACCTTCAGGTGGGACCTGGAACCCAAGGGGACTCCAAAGGATTTTTGAACCATACCAAGGGGAAATTTCGGACTCTTAGCCAAAGCTTATGAACTTGAGATCTCCTAGACACCTAGGAAAGGATAGACAAAGCATTAGATCTTCTCAGTCTAATGTCAACCATACAGCTAAGTCTTGGGCACAAAAACTAAGTGGTTGTCCTTACGTACTAAACTCTGACACAAGTGACTCATAAATGTCTTTTAGCATGGGGAAACCTGCAGGTGGCTCAGGAACTGCCCATCTACAAACACTAGAAGGACCCTATAAAACACAATTGGAATATATTCGTACCAACCCATTAGGTGCTCGCATCTATGAGGATGGCTTGAGGCGATCATTGGTCCAACTCAAAAATCAAGATCAACCCTTTGGACTTGAACACCCGGTGGTCAAGTTCGAAGAGGGTTCATACATTGATAAGGAAGGAACCATGTATGTGGTCACCAACCTACCAGATAGGACTGATGAGTTTGAAAATATCATTCCTGAGAATGAGATAGGAGACCTAGAACAAGGAAATGTAGGACAAGGACCCTAGACTCCTAGAGGCAAGTCAGTTTTGACCAGAGTGATCACTCCAGATTGGATTCCTCAAGATAACAAAAGCATAGAACTATTCTTGAATAGAGAAACAGAGGAAACCTTTTGGAGATTCAAGCCAGATCAACCTAGCCAATTGGGCATAGTCATCATCTACGAGTTCAAGGACCCAGAGATACCAGGAAAAGTTGTTTACTTGGATAACACATCAGAGAAAGTGTTCTTGGTAACAGAACATGATAGACATGCATATACTTGGAAGAGTGAATTGATTTTCCCTCCATCAAGATCCAATGTTTCCCATGGCCTCCAAGGAGTAGGATCATCCCAAGCTCATGAAGCCCAAAGAGAAAGAAATAGAGAGAGACCTGAGGTAAGTTTTGCACACACTGTGGGCAAAAATAGAGCAGGATTTGAAAATGGAAGACCTGAAAGAGAGAGACATCAAGCACATAGGCAACACAGAGATGAACATGATTTTCCATTGCCTAGGCCCCGAGAGCACACAACAACCCTTAGACCCACTCAAGTGATCAAGGCAATGAAGAATTATTTTGACGGGTCAGGAGATCCTTATGATCATGTGGCTGAGTTCAAACAAGTGTTAAGAGCTGAACAGGTTGAAGATTTGTTCACCTAGTACGAGGCATTTGGTTTGACTCTTAAGGGCACTGCCTTAGCTTGGTTTCAACCACTGAGTAGTCGCAACTATCGCGACATAGGTCAACTGCTAGACGAATTCATTGTAGAATTTTCCAAGAGTGGTATCAGGCATAACACATCATGTTTGATTCACAGTTTCAAGCAGACTCCCCAAGAAACAGTGCGACTAGCAGGTAGAAGGTTCAGACAGTACCTAGAAAGATGCCCTGCTCTAGAGTTACCCACACCAGCCAAACAAGTGGCTTTATTCTTAGATGGCTTACTGAGCACAAAGTTAAAATCATATGTGTACTTGAAAGAGCCTAGATCCATAGAAGAGTGTGTGCGGACGTGCATTGACATAGAAGATAACTTAGGTGAGGAGTTAGGATTTTCCAAACTCTATAAGGAGTCAGATAGTTCTACTAGTCATACTTCAAAAATCTCCATGGAAATAGAGGAGATAGCTGAGCAAGTTACCAAGAAGCTCGGAGTCCAAAATAGACAAACACAGAGAGTCACTCCATTGAATCGGTGTTATACTTGTGGAGGCGACCACATGGCTAATGTATGCCCAATGCAAAACCAAAACATTAGAGAAAGGAATGCTCCATATTGCACTATTGAGAGAAAATACACGAACCACACAGCTCAAGATTGTCCTTACAATAGGCAGGCTGTTAGACAAAATTATCAACAACCTTACCCACAAGGTAGGTATCAGAACCAATACCAACAGCCATATTATAGACCACAACAGCAATATCAGGCACCATATAGGCCACAACCAGTCTTGGGAAACCAACCACCAACTCCTGCCAATACAATTCCAGTTAAGTATGTAGTGGCAGAAGAGAACCTTAATAGAGCATTGGTGCCAGTGACCCCATGATCTCAGAGAATGACTCTCATGCTCATAGTTCAGACTACTCCCATGAAGATAGTCCACATGCTTATTACACAGAGTCACCTGAACATAGTGAGATTTACCCGTATCAATATGAGGCACAACCTATGGAACAAAATTGGGAGCCTGAATACTCCAATGTCATGTACACAAATGCTAACCCTAGGCCCCAATTGAGACAAGCAAGACCACAAGCCCCTAGAGGACCATGTTTCAGATGTCAGGGCGACCATTTCCTTTGTGATTGTCCCCACCCACCATCTCCGAGTCAAGGACAAGCTATCACAATACAGGCTTTTTGTCCTGATTGTGGCAAAGACCATCTCCCCAGAGATTGTCCAAGAAACCCCTCTAGTGCGCCCAAGATTACACCCATTAATGTGGTAGGCTTAGTGGCAGATTCAAGTTCAAGTTGCAGTAATGTGGCTCCTATACAAGCCGTCACTAGAGCACAAGCCTTAAAACAGGATAAACCAGCAGAGCAATCGGAGTCGAGTGAATCGGGAGAACCTAGTAAGAGGAAAACAAGAACATGGAAAGATACTAGAGATAAGGCTAATCGCAAGTGGAATAAAAAGTTATCGGAACTAGAAGAAAGCTTGAAAGATGCAAAAACAAAAATAAAAGACATCGCATCTCAAAACCCCTCGCATGCCGACACTCCATCCACTCCACCTCATCCCACCCCACCACCCATTGTAAATAGGCCACAACCAGGGTCTGTTCTTGCAGATCCAACCCCAGAAGGCTTGGACATGATGTTCAAAGCCTACCAGGCTCGACTTCAAGAAGGGCCTACAGCTGCAAACCTAGACAAAAGTTACCCTAGAGCGCACTTAGAGATTGAACGGATGAAAATGTGCATGAAAATGGTAGAACAAGCCCAAGCTATACTCGAGCCTAGTCAAAAGTTCAATCAAACAAACTCAGTCAAACCAGATTTGCATTTCCAAGGCTTACTAGAAAGATTAGAGCAGTTGGTAAACAAACCACAAGTTTCTTTACCTCCACAGGCTCAACCAGTTATTGAGAGAAAAAACTCACCACCAAAGGGAGCGTATGTTCCTAATTCCACGGATGCTGGAATACCTCCTTCAATTCAGGAGCACTCTCAAGAGTTCTTGCGGGAAATACAAGAGGAGAAATAAGCCAAGGAGAAGGGTAATTTCCCTCCTATTCATGAGATTAATGACCTTCATGATCAATTTCCCCAAGACATTCCATCTATTTATGGAGATGAAGCAGAACAACAAGAAGACGAAAGGTTAGATTTTGAATCTAATACCTTAGAAGAACTGCCTCAATTTCCAGGCCCATGGGAATCTGAATCTCTTCAGATCAGAGCTCCCACAATATTGGTAAGAAATGAAGACTCAGTGGTTCCAAGGAACACGGATGTCATGAAGAACACTAAGGTTCAGTGTCATCTCACTGTAGAAGAGTTGCTCAAAGCAAAACCCGAGCTGTGGAATCATGTGAAGGATCAGGTCCCAGAACTTGATTCCAATATGCCAAGAACAGGCTCTAAGAAAAAAGTTCCAGAGATACCTCTCGATAAAATAGGAGACATGTGTGAGGGTGAAGAAGGTAATACTTATCTTCCAATCACCTACCAAGGTTACACAACCAAAGCAATCATAGATTCAGGTGCTGGTGTTGCTATTGCGACCACCTCCTTGTGGAAGCAATGGGGACAACCCACATTAAGACCAACTAGAATGAAGCTTCAAATGGCCAACAGTCATTTTGAAAGACCTCTAGGATTGCTCGAAGGGATAACTCTAACCACTTGTGGTGTAGATTTTGAACATACATTTGCTATATGTGACTTTGAGAAAAATAATGTCTATGAGATGATCCTAGGAAGACCCTTCCTACGACAATTGCAAATAGTACAGGATTGGGGAACCAACTCCTTGTACTTACAGCACTTAGGGGTCACCACCAAGGTCAATTTGAAGGATTACTCCTTTAGAGATGTACCACCCCTACAGTGGAATCCTATCCACAAAGCAAAAGAAGATTCAATCTCTGTGCATTCTGGAAGTTCTCCTGACCCATCTTGGTTGCATGAAGATACTCATTTGTGGATGTGCAAGGTCGCAAAGGAGGAGGAGAAATGCTTGAAGGCAAGAGAAGAAGGAACTTCTCCAGGAGATAGACCAGTTAGAGACCCAACCTACACATCGATGATCTTTCCAGATGAGGAATTTGAGCCTCATGGCTGGCCAGAAATCTTAGCCACCATGGACATTGCTGTCAATGAAGAACAATGGACACCTCATTGTGATGAGGAGGGTTATGATACTTCAGTGTTCATGTGTCAGCCCTTGCTAGAAGAATGTGACCCTAGTGATGTCATAGAAGAAGAGAATGATGATGATATAGAGTCCATTGTGATGGATAGTTGCTTTAACTCAGAGCAGCACTATCTAGAAGATGTAGGAGTGTTCACCCAGAAAGAAGAAGAGCCTCTCATAAGTATTAAAATGGTAAATTCAAAGGATGGAAGTGAGAGCAGTCAAAAGAAAAAGAAAAGAAAAGCAGTGAAACAAGAAGAGGAGGAATCATTGTTTGAAGTACCAGAAAACTTCAAGAAATATGAAGTTGATGACTGCAAAATTTTGGTACGAATGCCTAAGAGAGAGGCCATCATAGGAGAATCATATGATAATAAAGAAAAGACCAAGAAGATTGTAGTGACCATTGAAGAGAACGAAGAGAGATGCACATATATAGGAGATGACCTAAGTGCAAGAGAAGAAATGGAGCTTGTAGCTCTATTAAGGGAATATAGGGATGTGTTTGCGTGGCACTATAGAGACTTGAAAGGGGTAGATCCAAGAATTTGCTCTCATACTATCCCCATGATTGCTGATGCCAGGCCCACCAAACAGAAGCCCTACACATATAATGACACTTATGCAGCCAAGATAAAAGAAGAAATTGATAGGCTGATTGAAGCTGGATTTATCTATGAGATTGAGCATACTGAATGGGTGTCCCCCATTGTAGTGGTGCCCAAGAAGAACGGGAAGTTGCGAGTGTGTATTAACCTTAAAAAAGTTAATGCCGCTACGATCAGAGATAGTTATCCGCTTCCAATCACGGAACACCTATTGGAGCGTGTTGCAGGCAAGGAAGTTTATAGCTTCCTTGATGGATTTTCAGGTTACAATCAAGTAGCCATTGCCCTAGAAGATCAACACAAAATAGCTTTTGCCACAGAATGGGGAATCTTTGCATTTCGTGTGATGCCATTTGGGCTCACCAATGCACCTGCAACATTCCAAAGGCTCATGTGCCATGTCTTCAAAGAGTTCTTGCGAAAGAGCTTAGAAGTGTATGTGGATGATTTATGTGCTCATTCCCAAGAAAGAAGATTTCACATCCCTGAGCTCAGACAAATCTTCAACAAGTGTAGAGAATATCGAGTGTGTCTGAACCCAGAAAAGTGTGTGTTCATGGTGCGTCAAGGTAAAATCTTAGGTCATATTGTTTCTAAGAATGGAATCTCAACAGATGAAGATAAGGTACGAGCCATAGCAGAGCTTCCAAGGCCGAAGAATGTTAAAGAGGTTCAAGATTTTATGGGCCATTGTGGATATTACCGTAGGTTTATCCACATGTACACGATCATAGCTAGACCCCTTTATGCCTTGTTGTCTAATTTTGAGTGAAACGACGAATGTGAAAACTCCTTCAATGAGCTAAAAAGACGTTTGTGCACAGCACCAATACTGACCACTCCTGATTGGAATAAGCCATTCCATGTCCATGTGGATGCATCCAATCATGCCATAGGATGTGTGCTAGCACAACCCACAGGTGAAGGGAATTTAGATTTGCCCATAGCATATGCTAGGAGACAACTAAACCCAGCCGAAAGAAATTATACCACAACCGAGCGAGAAGGGTTAAGCATGGTATATGCTATGAAGAAGTTTAGACACTATTTATTGGCCAACAAGTTCAAGTTTTTCACTGATCATCAAGCTTTGTTATATTTGGTCAATAAACCTTGCAATACTGGATGCTTAGTAAGATGGTTCCTCTTACTAATGGAGTATGACTTTGAAGTTGTTGTCAGGAAAGGTAAAATCCACCTTCGGGCAGACCACCTTTCTCGCATCACTTCAGGAGAGTCACCACAAGGAGTGTCTGATGAATTACCCGATGCTTATCTATTCAATTTAGAAGTTGTTCCTAAATGGGCAAATAAGCTGGTACCAGTCCTAACCTTCGGCCCTACAAATAAGAATGTGAAAACATCACAAGAAGAAATTGTAAAATCACAAAAATATCACATATTGGCAGGAAGCAAGTACAAACAAGACACTGAGGGTGTATTAGCTTGTTGTGTTGAGGACGATGAACATAGTAGTTGGTTGAAACAAGCTCATGAAGGATGGCTAGGAAATCATTATTCTAAACAACGCACATTACAAAATCTGAAACGTTTAGGAGTGTATTGGCCTAGCATGGACAAAGAAATACATGAGTGGATTAAGAATTGTCCAATGTGCAGAGAGAGACCACCAGTGGAGCATGCGACCCTTTATCAAGTAAGTCATTAATTCCAGATTGGAGTGCTCCATTGGTAGAGTTTATGAGGTTGGGAAGATTACCCAAAGAGGCTAGTCTAGCAAGAAGACGAAGCATGGAGCAAGAGGCTCAAGGCTATGCCTTAGTAGGAGACAACCTATACCAAAGAGGCAAAGATGGTTACTTAAGACTGTGCGTGCATGAATCTGACTATTTAAAGGTATTAGAGACTGCACACAGTGGTGTTGCGGGTGGACACTTCGGTCCTCATCGAGTAATCAAGACCATTCTATTCTCAGGACTTTGGAGGCCCACTCTTCATATGGATGCACATACCTATGTGAAGAAATGCAACACATGCCAACGTGCAGAATATCCAGTTAGAAAAGATGAGATGCCTTTGAGACCAATGATGGGAGGACGTGCATTTTCAAAGTGGGGTATAGACTTTGTAGGCCCTATTAAACCCCCAGCTAGAAACACCCATGTAGAGTAAATTATTGTAGCCACAGATTACCTTAAAAAGTGGGTAGAAGTCAAAGCCACCACAAAGAATGATGATCAGACAACGGATAAGTTCTTATTTGAGAATGTGCTCACTAGATATGGACTACCGATAGAGTTAGTAAGCGATAGAGGCACACACTTCTTAAATGAAGTGATTGAAAATCTTCTCCAAGAATTCTTGGTGATACATAAGAAGTCTACCCCTTATCACCCACAAGCTAATGGACAAGCCAAGAGCACCAATAAGATCCTCTGTAACGTATTGACAAAACTGGTAAATAATAAACGCTCTGATTGGGACAAACAACTTCATCATGCTGTTTGGGCTTATCGAGTTGCCTACAAAACGGTACTGAACGCCACCCCATTTCAAATGGTCTTCGGACAGAATGCTGTGCTACCATTAGATTTCTTAATCCTTGCCTTAAAAGTAGCATAAGAGTATGAGTGGAATGGACATGAATTGTCCTCTAGGATCTTTGATCTAGAACGCTTAGGTGAGACAAGGCTATGTGCGGCCGCAGGCATCTATACTGCAAAGAAAAGGCAAAAGGCATACTTTGATGCACACATCAAGGATAAGGGATTGAAAGAGGGTGATCTAGTGTTGGTTTATACACTAAAACAACATGCCCGTAAGTTGGAAAAAAGAGGATACAGACCCATGATCATTAATAGAATTTCTACTAGTGGTGCAGTTCAGTTGGCCACTCTAGAAAAAGATATCTTGCCAAACTATATTAGTGGATGTAGAGTCAAGCTATATCAAGAACGTCTACGAGGATATGCTAATGAGACTCAACACTGCTAAGAAGCGAAAAGAAGAAGAGTTAAGAGTGAGAGAAGAAGCACAGGCAGAGGCCAGAGAGCGTAGGTGAAATAAGTTAAGGCGACTAGGCCTAGATGTCAACTCAAAAGCCCCAAAATATCACATGGATATGTGCCAAAAATCAGGCATAGCGACTTCTCAAGTCATTGACCGAAGAACCTTTGTGACCATAGAGATAGGACAAGGGAAGGGTGCAAGGACTGTGAAAGCATTGATTGACTCAGGTGCAACAAGTAGTGCAGTTAGACTTTCCTACTGCCAAGACTTGCAGTTGAACATCAATCCCATAGAAGCTTATCTCATAGGATTGGGAGGTGTGGAAACCCCTTGTTTGGGTGAGGTGGAACTTCCCATCTACCTTCAAGATGTTCCAATGAAAGTCAAAGCGCTAGTGTGTCAAGATGAGACCCTTACAGAACCACTTGTCTTGGGTCAAGATTGGATCTATGACCATGCAGTTAACTTAAACCTAAGAAGTCAAATTCTTCAAGTTTGGGTACATGAACAATGCATTACAATAGAATTAGGGAAATGCATGCTCATAGATCATGGCACCACACACTCTCTTAGTTCCTCTAAGACTAATCTTCTTGAGCAAGATGTTGTTTGTGTCAAAAGCTCTATGATCCAGACGGACTCAATCATGGAAGGACAATTGCAAAAGCAAGCACAACCTCCTTCTTTTTCGAAGAGTAAAGCATCCCCAGTAGTTCAACCTAAGAAGCAAGCACAACAATTCAAGACAACTGCTACAGCAAATAGAAAGACACCATTCAACAAGAAAGCAGTTCCGAGCATGACGCAGATCTGGGTATCCAAAGGAGAGCAACCTCCAACCTTGCCCTCATAAACCCCATCCAGGCAATCCAACCAGGCCAGACGACGAAGGAAAAAACTCGGACAAGCTCAACCACAAGATTTTTGACAAATTTGGGTGCCTAAGAAATTAGTTGCAGCTCAACAAGGGCGATTACACATGTGGGTACCCAAGAAGCTCTTACATCCGCAACAACCTATGGTCTCCCATACACGAAAATTCTCAACAAAGAAGCCAAGGCGAGGCAAAGGTCAGAACCAAACACCAAGAACAAAAGTGAACCAACTAACCTCTCCAACGCGAGTCAGGCGACCAGCCACAAAGCTATGGGTTCGGAAACCAAAAGCATCAGCGGCCCCTACAAAACCAAAGTGCCAACCACAAGGGACACCACAATCAAGAAACCAGCCAAGGATGAATAGCCCAAAGGTGCTCACTACACAGTCGCAGATCGTTCTGAAATGGATCCCCATAAGGAGGATGGATCAGTTGTCATCTCAAGATCCAATGGATACCTCCACGACAGATGGCATCAACATCCTCAAATAACATCGAAAGCCTCGACGAGCGACAACCATGTGCTCCTTGCACAACCCAGTCTCTTGCACCATTCAGGTCATGCATTCCCAAAGTATGCATTAATATAGGGCCACATTACATGGTCGTGCATAGACACATTTGAGAGTCCCATGCACAAGAGCACATTGACATATGTCAACTATTTTTCTGATACTAATATCTATCTTCTTGTTTGGTGACATTATTCCTCAAAAAAAAAAAAAGGGAGAGGAAGCACTTGTTCCCAGGTTTGGCTCATGAAACATGAATGAGTCATGCTTAGTTGAAGGGGGAACCATTGATTACTGGGTAGTTATCAGTTTTTGATACAAGTGTATCTCGGCTAGCAGATGATATAATTGCTGCCTTATCTGGTAGATGTCAAGAACTTGGCATGAACATGGCATCACGAACTATGGTTTCCTCTTACCATGGTAGGAGTGAAGAGCTAGAAGGTCTGCAACTTGAGTGATGCTTAACTATTGCATGTACGAGAGCACCCAGGGAGATATCTGCATGGGGTAGTTCTGGTACCCTACAAATCTTTGTATGTATACTAGATGAGAAGACTCCTGCTTATGGTGAGCTAGAGAGAATATGTGAAACTAAGCTTGGTGTAGTTATCGAATGTTGTTTGTCAAGGAATATAAAGAAATTCAATTCTCTGTATTTGGCAAATGATGCTTTGAAAAGAGGAGACAGGATCAACCATTCAAAAGATCTCATCAGTGGACCATCAACATGGACATTCATCAACAATGTTCCATCCCAAAGGCGAAGTGTACAACACGAAGAGATAAACATCGATCGATCCTTCACCATGGTAAGTATCTTTACTCTGGAAACACCATGATAAATTAGGAAACCTCTTCGTCGGCATACCCTTGAGCACTTAGCTCAAGACTCCCAATTTTTGCACCATACTTCTTCCAATGAATTTTCCAAGTAAGCATGCATAGGGCTACATTACAAGGCCATGCACGAGGCACATACTTTCCTCAACCCATGCATGAACTCACTTACCCATCAGTCATTATGGGTACTTGGCATGATTACTATGAACATCATCTTAACAAGATCTAGAGGCCATCAATGGCGACTCAGAACGACACAATCATGCTGGACTCCAAGGAAGGAGTGCATACCAAGGGACAACAACTTCCAAAGGCTTTTAGTGACAAATGAAGAACAGGACAACCAACCCTTCCACATTTGGAAGGAAGACGAATCTTATTCCTACTGAACAGACACTACCTCTCAAAGCACTACATGGAACAACCATTACAACAAGGGTCTGTCAGGGACGACAGACTCGAGAGGGGGGGAGTGTTGAAGCTGAAGGTCAAGGACAAAGCACAGGAGCACATCAAAGAGGTGGACACACAAGTAGAAGGAGCAAGTAGGGAGCTCCAAGAAGTGTATGTCAAATTTTCAGAAGAATCCCCTACAACAATAGTGATTTTCATCACTAAAAACCATTGTAAATACCATTTTCTATTTTTGTAACTCCATTTTGTTCAAGCCAAGGAGTCCTTGAGCTTGAGGAGTATCAGAAGTATCATCCTACCAATTTTCATAATTTTTAGACTTCGTTTGAGCCCTCAAATAAGCCTTGGAACCTAATTTTTAACTAGGCCGGACACTAGGTCTGGACAGGGCCAAAACTAGTCAAAAAACTATAAAAAGAGCTAGAGAGCTCATTTTTGGGGTTAGCTTGTTATAGAATAGAGCTTTTGTAAGAGAACTCTTTTGCAATCGAAGCTTTCCATTGTTCCTCTCTTTGATCTTACCTTGTGCACATGTGTGTATGTGTGTGCATGCTAGCGTGTGCTTTCTCTCACACACTTGTGCCTTCACTTGCTCGTGGTCTTCATACCGCTCCTCACGTCTCCGCGGATTGACAAGTAAAGGAGGTGGTTCTTACGCTTTAGCCACAATCATGGTATAGACTATGAGGAAACATTCTCACCAGTTGCAAAGATGACTACAATCAGGACATTGATAAGTGTACCTGCTGCAAGGAATTGGAGACTCCTCCAACTTGATGTGAAAAATGCATTCTTAAATGGTTGGATAAGTGAAGAGGTATACATGTCACAACCACCAGGTTTTGAAAACCCTAATCATCCATCTTATGTTTGCAGACTTAAGAAAGAATTGTATGGATTGAAACAAGCTCCAAGAGCTTGGAATTACAGGTTGGTTACATATCTTCAAGACCAAGGGTTCAAAGCTAGTAGCTCAGATCCTTCTTTATTCATCAAACGGGATCACAATGAGGTTATCTATCTATGTGTATATGTAGATGATATTATTGTGACAGGTGATGATCTAAATGGCATTCAAAGGATCAAGAGACACATGCAAGAGGAGTTCAAAATCAGTGACCTAGGTGAGCTCACATATTTCCTCGGTATGCAGGTGATATATACAGATGAAGGAATGTATTTGACTTAGAGAAGATACATTCAAGATCTTCTTCTCAAGTTCAAAATGGAGAATACTAAGCCTGTAGGTACACCTTTGGAGATGAATCATAAACTTAGTGTTTATGAAGGTGAGAAAATTGAAGACATTAAAGAGTATCAAAGCTTGGTAGGTAGCTTGATATATGCTACTCATACAAGGGCAGACATCTCATATAGTGTGGGAGTGCTTAGTCAGTTCATGCACTCACCGAGAAGACCACACATATATGCGGCTAAGAGAGTACTTAAGTATCTCAAAGGTACAATCAAGGAAGGTATATTATATCCTTACTCTTCATATTTGGATATCAAAATCTACTCAGATGCAGATTGGGCAGGAGCTAAGGATGATAGAAAAAGTACATCTGGTTACTTAGCATTTGCAGGTTCGAAGCTAGTGTCATGGAGTTCCAAGAAGCAACCAACAGTTGCTTTATCTTCAACTGAAGCAGAGTGCAGAGGCTTGACCATAGAAACTCAAGAGGCAATATGGTTAAAAGCATTGTATACAAATTTGGGACTTGTGAGTTCCAAACCTCACATATTTGGAGATAATGTAAGTTCCATGCATCTAGCGGCAAATCCTATTTTCCATGCAAGAACCAAGCACATAGAAGTCCATTACCACTTCATCAGGGAGAAGCTCATGGCAAAGGAGATTGACATTTCTTTTGTTCCTACTGAAAAGCAAGTAGCAGATATGATGACAAAGGCACTTGATGGAATAAAGCTTTGTAGATTCAAAGCTATGGCAAGTATTCAACCTATCAGAGAATGAAGACTCAAGCATACTTTAGCTTGAGGGGGAGCTATTGGAACATCAAGCTTACACTATTCTTGAGGTGATTTGATCTACATCAAAGGCTATCCCGTCGAAAGAATATCCGTTGGAGAGTTCTTTTTCATATGCTCATTTATTGTATTTTTTTGAGAGATTTTTGATGGCTCATTTACCATTGTAAAAGCCTTGAGCTTTACACATGTAAAGGTAGAAATATAGAGCCCAAATCCCATGAGTTTGTGGTGGTTGAAGTTGCATTCAATCAAGCAGTCAATCACCTAAAAGTAGATCAAACTAGATCTTCACTTTTCCTAGATTCTAGGGAAGTGAATTGACTCCCTCCAACAGCCATTCCCACCTTCATTTGAATTCAAATTCAACTTGTAAAAGTCATGGAACAATCCTAGAGGCTATATAAGGACTTGAAGTCACTTGTACATTACATGGAAGCAATATACATACACTTGTGACCATCATTGTCTTGCTCCTTCAATTCTCTGCATCATCTTCTTCGCCAACAGTAATCTTGCAGAGGTTGCTGCTCTCTCTCCAGAGCTCCAAATTGAGTGCAAGATAACGCATTGGAGAGTTATAAGTGTCTAGTTTGTGCTTGTAAATTTTCATAGCGTTTGGTTCAGTAGATTGGGATAAATCTCAGATTTTCTGTCTCGGGGTCAATCTCTACGTATTCCTGAAAAATAGGAAGTACCACCGGTGAATGTCGCATTCATTCCTATAGCATATTTTGCTTATTCCTTATACTGTTGTGCATTCCATAAACGCAACCCTATGTGTATCACTCCCATAAAAGGAGTTTTTCTAATTGTAATCACGCTAGTCACTATGGGCATTTGAAGTTCATTGTCTCTTCCATAGATAGTAAGTTTTTTGAGCTAGTCGACCCGTGAACCTATCTGTTTTGTATCGACTCATTCTCCTTGATGCTCCAAAGTACATAGTGTGTTTCTTTGCACTTATAGCATGCCTATAAGGTCTATTTGAGTCTCCATAAGCTCAAGGGCTGGTCTTGTGCCGGTTGCCTTGACCAAACTTCGTCGCTTTGAAACACACTTTTCTACCTTCGACAAGCTTGTAGTTTCTAAAATTTTTCCATATATTTATCACTTATAGATCCCATGTCCACCCATCTATGGTCTTCGTCATTTGCCTTTTCCTTTCCTTTGCTACTTCATTCACTTGAATGAGCTTCATTCCTTGTCCTTCCATGCCAAGCTAATGTAGTAATCTCCTCTCATGGTGTGCTTTAAGTGGTTGGACCACTCATCTCCATGCTTTGTTGTTGCTCTTTGAACTTCTTCTCGGCTTCATATGCATGATCAACCTATTACACATCTATGCTAGCATAGCAAGGTAGAAACTCATCAAATATTACATCCCTAGACACTTTAAGCTCTTTGGTGCAAGGATTATAGCATCTAAAACCCTTTTGCTATAAAGAATATCCAAGAAATATACACCTATCTTCCTTTGGGTCTAACTTGTGTCTCAATTCTTGAGGTATGTGAACATAACACACACAACAAAATACTTTGAGATGTGAAAGGTTGGGTTTCTTAACTTACCAAGATTCATAAGGGATACCTATTCATAATGCATATGGCTATGTTTGTTGCATCCACCCAATAAGAGCTAGGAACATTCATTTAATTTAACAAAACTCTAGCCACTTTTGTTATGTTTCTATTCTTCCTCTTTTTAGAAGGTGTGGATATTATCTTTTGATAGCTTCTCCCTTGCTAACCTTCTACTAATTGAGATCTCGATTGACGTAGCCCCCTTTTGATGTCTTCTTGCTTTGATAAGTCTTCCTTGTGCTTCCATGAGTTGTCTTGATCCCTAAAACTCTTCATTATGATGCCCAATAATGACTCCAATCCTCCAAAATGCTCTAATACCACTGATGGGGGATGATTCTAACACCCAAATGCAACAATGGAAGATGGTTGCCCTCCAGTAGGTCCACAACTAGTGATATGTGCTCATTGTTCTGTACTTTTCTCTAAATTTGTATAGAGCCTTAAAAGAATAGACCTTGACAGATATCTAACAAGCTTTAAGTCCTCCCAAATGGATATTCCAGTTGGAAGAACCATCCTCTACAAAATAAGCTACCTGTTTGCAACACCCTTTTTCTATGTGCAGAGATATAGCTTCAAAGACTTGGCGATTTCTCACAACTCACTCAGTCAAAGAACTTAAAACTTTGGCAAACTTTGGGGAACTATATGAGAGATGAAATGAAGCTTGAAATCAATGAAAGTGATTACAATGAGAGAAAAAACATTGCTTTGGTAGTACAATCAGATTTGGAAAAGCCTTACTACACCCCTAGATAGAGAGGAGCAACATCATAAGAAAATGAGGTAAGCAGCAAGGGGGCTGCTTGCTGGAGTTTATGACTTCAATAAACTAAGTGGAAAACGTGTGGAAAAAGGAAAAAAAAAGGTGGGATGGTGCTTATATAGAGTTTTAGTTTTCCTACAATCTACCTAACCACCCACTAATAAGTGTAGGTGCACTTTTTGGTGGGTGATTGATGGGATTTGAATTTTATTGAGTTTGGTGGATTTTCTAACTTGTTCCATGACTTTGGGTCATCCTTTTTTATTGTTCCACTTACAAAACTCATGGACGAGTCCTTTTGCATGGTTGAGACTTGCATGGAGTTAGAAGGACCTGAAGGGTGTAGACCCGAACATATGCTCACATACGATCCCCATGACCTCAGAGGTGAGACCCTCTAAACAAAAGCCATACACGTACAATGACAACCATGCTGCCAAGATCAAAGAAGAGATAGACCGCTTGGTTGAAGCTGGATTTATCTATGAAATTGAGCACACTGAATGGGTATCCCCCATTGTAGTGGTGCCCAAAAAGAATGGAAAATTGTGTGTATGCATTAACTTGAAGAAGGTTAATGCAGCCACTATTAGAGATAGTTATCCGCTTCCTATCACTGAGCATCTATTAGAAAGGGTAGCCGGCAAGGAAGTGTACAGCTTCCTGGATGGGTTCTCTAGTTACAATCAAGTAGCCATTGCACCGGAAGATCAGCATAAAACGGCTTTTGCCATAGAGTGGGGTATATTTGCTTTTCGAGTAATGCCATTTGAGCTTACCAATGCTCCTGCAACCTTTCAAAGACTAATGTGCCATGTATTTAAAGAGTTCTTGAGGAAGAATTTGGAAGTCTATGTTGATGACCTCTGTGCTCATTCCAACATTAGACAGACCCATATACCTGAACTCACACAAACGTACATGTCTGAGTATAAGTGATGCTCCACTAGGTAGCATAAGGCATACATCTCTTGCACCCTCAATTTCATATGTCATACCATCAGACATGTGCACACATCCACGACTCTCACTTGAGAATCGACAAAACCACTCGTGGTGTTGAGTAACATGAAAAGTGGCTAATGCATCAAGCAACCAAGCCATATGTGTGCTCTCCAATGAACAAGAGGAATCCTGAGATTAACCATAGAAGAAAGTGATATCACCATCACTAGCATAATCAACAGCCATAGACTCTCCTAAAATCACCACCTCACTTGTATCGCGTGCATATCTCTGATGTCGTCGTTGCATTCGCCTGAAGCAACACCGACGAATATGACCCTCACAACCACACTACCAACATTGAAGTTGTTGATGTGATCTACATCTCACATGAGTCAATGGACTCGCATACATATCATGTAGTCTCTACCATAATGCACTACTTGTCTCCTCATACATAATAGACTCATATATAGAATCCACAAGCTGTAATCGGATAGTGGAGTTGGCCAATGCATCCATATCCATCCATACATGGTTGGGCATGTCACGAGGCCTCTGTGCATCCATCTACACATACATGTGTAACCCTACATGAACCAATGTATGCCACATCTGATCTTTCCATCTCGAAAAGTTAGTGCCATCAAACCGAGAAGACACCATGCTGGCAATCCAAGAGACTAGCAATGTAACAAGAGATTAGAAATAATACTTTATCATCAATACGATGACACCTACATATCCATATGCATAACGCATATCACATATGTCTCACTGGAGAAGAAAACTGTGTGAACCACCTGTCACATAACCATGCATCTAGCATGCACATAAAACCATGAGCATAAGCCTACTCACCATGTCTCCAAAGTGACCAAGTAGATGTGAAAGAATCTTGGAAAAATTTTGACAGAGTATCCCCTGTAAACTAAGCAATCAAACAAGATAACCAATAGCAAAAGAACAATGAGTAACCTGTCACCACGTATCACTGATCCAATCAAAGATAATGGTAAATACATATGTCAAAAAACTGATAGCAATACATGCCAATACAATGGCGATACAACTTCCACTCAAGAATAAATCTTGCAAGATGGTCCAACCTGTCGCGAACAATGTGTGACCAAGTCCAAGTGAATGGAGATAATCAATGATCGAAAGCTATCACACAAGCTTCAAGATCCACTAGAGCTCTCTTCTAGCATAAAAGCTATCAAAATTTCGACAGCATCTCCTCTGTAAAATGGACTCTAAACCAAAAATAACCATGTGGAAATCACCATTCACATATGCCAAGAATCACACTGGAAAATACATATCAAGCAATGATGAAATTCTAATGATGGTGACAAATGAATGTGTAACTAAGGCTCCAATCAGGATCATGTACCTGCAAAGAAAACAAAGATACAAGTATTAACAAAGATCCAACATCAACTCTCATAAAATGATGTGCAACCGGCAAGTAAATCCATAACCAAGTGGCATAAACAAGATAGAAACCACAATGCCACTATACATCGATGATCGAACTCATGATGACATAAACCTCAAAAAGGCTATACCACAATGTCATCTCACATACCAAACACATGCAAATATCATGCTCTACTCTCATATGGAGGAGCTACCACAATGATCATACATGGAAAATGTTGAGAATCTCCAAAGATAAGAGCTTGCACACCAAAAAATCTCTCTCTCAAAGAAGTTCCAAACCAAAATGAAACTCCAAAAGCAACTAGGGTTGTTTTGGTGAAAATATGAAGCTCTATGTTCTGCTGCTTCAAAGGTGATAACCTCTAGATGTGAACTTTTTCTCTTCAAAAAAATTGACGATCTCATTCTTGGCTACGTAACGAGATAAAGAACACCACAATCGAAAGTGTGTAGCTCAAGATATACACAAAACAAGCATGAGCTTTCAATTTCACCTTCACCTACAATACTACTGCTTTGTATTTTGTAGTTTCGATGACCTTACACTCAGAATTTGGATCTGTGTTCTTCCACAATATTGTAGAAAATATTCCAAGCTACACATACCAAGTTGAATCGTCTCATTCTGATTTACGAAACTCAAATTATAGCCAAAACATTAACCTGCTATCCAAATGATTGTAGATTCATCTTCTACATCAGTTCGTGTATTTCAAATTTTCGGCACTCTAGAAGTCTGAACCACATTCTATGTCCTTCTGTGAATTTGTAGCTCTATGTGTTAGCTACACACAAAAATTTAAAACGCATCAATCTGAGCTTCCTAGCTCGAGTTATGGTCGAAATATTGAATAGCTATTGAGAGGTGCCGACCTGCACTTTCACCTCTTGTGACTTAAGCTTCCATTGAAGCTTCTTGCACACAAGCCTTCAACATGCTCTGATACCAATGAAGGGATTTGGTGTGCAGAACAAGAGGAGGAAGGAGGAGATGGAGGAAGAGAGAAGAAGACAAGAGATGCACACATATGTGTGGGAGCCATGAACCCGCATAATGATCTCTCTTGAGGCAATGCTCTATATATGATGTATATATGAATATGGGGGTAAGGTCACATGACCCGTACATCCCCAAAAGCTTTCTGTTCCTTGTTGATCTTCTAGCTTCTCCACTCTTTGAAGTCTCTGGTTCTTCATATTCTACATCAAATCTTGGCATCTCTTCATCATCATGAATTTGAATCTTTGATTTCCCCTTTCTTTGGGTCATGACTTCTTCATCACCTGCATGAATACTAATTGTACCTGCATACCAAGTACCTTGCTCATCAAATGTAACATCTTTTGACACAAGGAATCTGAGCATCAACCATCTCTTCATCATCATGAATTTGAATCTTTGATTATCAATCTGAGCATCAACAATCTCTTCATCATCATGAATTTGAATCTTTGATTTCCCCTTTCTTTGGGTCATGACTTCTTCATCACCTACATGAATACTAATTGTACCTACATACCAAATACCTTGCTCATCAAATGTAACATCTTTTGACACAAGGAATTGCTTTGTGGATGGACTCCACAATCTATAACCCATCTGCTTATCATCATAACCAATGAAGACATATTTTTCAGCTTTAGGTTCCAATTTATGCCTTAATTGAGATGGTACATATGCTGTTGGCAGTAGCCAAAGGCACAGACAATGAGGAAGCATGTGAACGCAGATTACAACGAAGTAGTGGGGAGCCAAGCAGTCATTTTTTCTTTAAAAAATATATTTGAAAAAACTCTCAATAGTGCTTTTCATCACTCTTGTACCATATGTATCATAGAAAAACCACTTTTGTTATTTAAATTCTCCATTTTGTGCAAGCCGAGGAGTCCTCGAGCTTGAGGAGCTTAGGTAGAACAAGCATACCAATTTTGGCTATTTTTAGATCTCGTTTAGACCTTCAAATAGTGCCTCAAACTTATTTTTTAACTATGTCGGACACTAGATGTGAAACTAGTCAAAAATAGTTGAAAAACTATAAAAAGATCTAGAAAGCTCATTTTTTAGGTTGGTTCTGTGAGCTTTGAGCTATTTTGAGCTTGTAATAGAGATCCTGAAGCAATAGAGTCTATTTTCTTATCTTCCGTTGTGTCTTGCTTGTCTCTTACATGTGTGTGTGCATCTCCGTGCTTCTCACCTTCACTCTCACTACATCTTGCATTCACGATCTTCATATCACTCCTATCTCTTCTGCGGATTGACATTAAGGAGGTGAAGCTTCTTAATGTGGTGCTTACCATCGTACTAGAGAAACACTAAATTTAGTGCCGTTGCCGGGGATCGAGTCTAGAACCAATGTGTGATGGTAAGAGTATAGCAATAAGTGGCATTGGAAGGTAAACATTTCAGTTTTTGTTGTTGTTTTCAATTATTTTTTTGTGTTTTTCATCTCCTCTATACTCCTCCTTCACCACCGCATCATCTTCTTCCACTCCAAAAAAATCAAAAAATTCACCATATCTACCTATCCCCTTCATTTTCCTCATTTGCACATGAGAGAGAGAGAGCTTTTGTGCTTGTTTGTGCATGTGTGTTTTTGAGTTTCCTCGCAAGTACAGTGCTCCAAAGCAGTAGGAGAGCTTCCAAAAGGTGAGAAATCCACTTTTTATCAGAATCTGCCGTATGTGTCAGACCATCGCGATGGTCTCACAAAGTTTACTTTTTTGGTAAGCGAGTACACCATAGTGGACCATCACGACGGGCTCACGACATCGTGATTGTGTCACACCATCGCGATTGGCTCACGCCATCGCGACGCCTCGGTCGGACCATCGTGAGGGTTCACTTGAACCATCACGACGGTCACTGATCATCGCGATAATCCCATCAACCCCATGCCATCATGATTGACCCACGCCATCATGACGACTCACTTGCCATGTGTCAAATTAGACCATCACGATGATACCAGGTACGCCATCGCGATGCTTCAAGTTCGGACCATCACGATTGGCTCATGGCATCGTAGTGCTCCAAGTTTGGACCATCGCGATTGGCTCATGCCATTGCACCTCGTGACCATCACGATGGGCTCACACCACTGTGATGGTTGCATTGATCATTGACCATCACGACGGGCTCATGCCATCGTGATATTGCTCGCTACATAGACCATCACGACACCTCAGTTCAGGCCATCGCGACGCTTCACCTTAGACCGTCGCAATGCCTAGCACCTTCGGACCATCACGATGGTTCAACTGGACCATCATGATGGTCCCAAACCATCACGATTATCTCATACCATCGCGATTGTCCACCTAGAACGCCAAAATTAGGGTTTGATATTTTGGGCTATTTTGAGTAAATTTTTGGGTGATTAAGCTTATTGGAGACCCCTTAGCTCATATTTGAAGAAAAACGTGTTTGTCAAATTTTACCCTCGAGGGCCTGAACGTTCATATCTTTGTCATTCGAAGTCCGTTCACGTTCTTTGTCATTCGAAGTCCGTTTTTTAGCTTGATCTTTGTCCGTTTTTAGAACACATTGATATTTAGATAAGATAATTTGAGCTTGACCCATTTGTGGGAGTAAGAAAGCAAGGGGGCATTTGGGAAATTTGGCCAAAGGAAAAAGGAACCCTTAAAGGTGTATATATCAAAGTGCTTGATCATCAATTTAAGAATTGGTCTAAACATTGGATTTTGACAGGTCTAGCAAGATCCATCCAAAGGCAATTAAAGCAAGGTGGGAGAAGAACGCAAAGCTTGGGAAGTGCGACTTCTTTGGCATCAGAGCAATCAAAGAAGCTAACTTCAGGTTGGAAGAATACTCAACCCCCTCAGTCAAATATTAGCTTAGGCTAAACGTCTAGCATTGTGGATTAAATTAGGACGACGGTAGGATCGCATCAAGTCCAAGAGACTTAAGTCCAATACTAAGATAAAAGTGTGCGATACAAGAAAACCTAAAGGAAATAACTTAATTCTAACAGAAGGAGAACTCAAAAGTACAACGCAAAGTCAACTTCTAACGTATACATTGAGACAAGACAAGAATCTAAAGGAAGTAAAAACGAAACAAGCAATTAAGAACAAAGAAATATTGACGATCAAAGTGTGTATTGAGTGATTCAGTAAGTAAATTCATGAACCTTAGATCGGGAAAGCATATAGGTAAGTCCAATTGATGAAGCCTTAGATCATCAGAAGCAAGTGTAGGAACTACTGCACGTGCATGTGCACAACAATTGAATAGTTACCCTTACAATTTCGGCTCAGATACTTGTGAATCGGAAATGGCTTTTAGCACACAAAGTCTAGAACGAGGGTTAAACATAGCAAATTTGGAAAGACCTGAAGGACCCTACAAAACTCAATTAGAATATGTCCGAACCAACCACTAGGTGCTCGCATCTATGAGGATAGTTTGCGAAGATCAGTAGTGCAATTGCACAATCCTGACCAACCCATTAGATTGGAATGTCTAGTGGTGAAGTTTGAGAGAGATGCATACATAGACAAAGAAGGAACAATGTACATCATAAGTACTCAACCTAATCATACCAATGAGTTTGGTATAGTAAGTCCAGATAAGGAAGCAAGATCCCAAGGAAAAGAGCCACTAGGAGATGAACCTAGGACACCTAGAGGGAAATCTGTACTGACAAGAGTACTAAATCTAGAATGGATCCCTCAGGACAATAGAAGCATAGAATTGTTCCTGAATAAGGAAACTGATGAAGCATTTTGGAGGTATCAAATGGAACAACCTAGTGAGGTAGGATCCATCATGATTTAAGAGTTCAAGGACCTAGATACACCTGGAAAGGTTGTATACCTCGATGATACTTCAGAACGAGTATTTGTAGTGCCGGACCATGCAAGACTTGTCTACACATGGAGAGGCGAGTTAGTATTTCCTCTGTCTCGAGCAAATGTAAACGCAAGCCATCAGGGTGCTCAGACATCCTCAGCCCATGGTACTCAAAGAGGGAAAAAACAAAGAGAGACTGAAAGTGAGTTTCACTCATCCCATAGGAAGAGATAGACCAAGCATGGACACTGATAGATTGGAAAGACAAAGGGAACCTAGGATACCAGGTGGTAGAGATGATTTTCCTCTACTAGACCATGCAAACACGCCAGGATACTAAGACCCACTCAATTAGTAAAGTCAATGAAGCACTACTTTGATGGGATAGGAGATCCGTATGACCATGTTGTGGAATTTAAGCAAGTTCTACAAGCAGAGCAATGCATTTGGACTAACATCAAAGAACTCGGCTTTAACTTGGTTCCAACCTTTGCAACAAAGGAAATTTAGGGATATTCATCACTTGTTAGAGTCATTCATCATCGAATTCTCTCAAAGTAGAATTAGACATGATACTTCTTCGCTGATTGACAGTTTCAAATAGACCCCTTAGGAAACAATCAGACTTGCAGGACGTAGGTTTAGAAAATATGTGGAGAGATGTCCGATGCAAGAATTGCCCCCATAGGCCAAGCAAGTTTCATTGTTTTTAGATGGCCTCTTGAGCTCTAAACTACATTCCTATGTATACTTGAAGGAACCCAAAACACTAGAGCAATGTGTAAGAATTTGTATAGACATTGAGGACAACCTAGGAGACGAGCTGGAACTCTCAAAGGTCTATAAGGACTCAGATTGTTCTCTCTAGCATCCTCAAAACTTTCTAGCTCAATAGAAGACCTAACAGAAAAAGTGGCCCAAAAACTAGGAGTTTATAGCAAGTAGATGCCTAGGTTAACAACAAACAAATGTTGTTATACCTGTGGTGGTGATCATATGGAAAATGTGTGTCCCAATCTAACACAACCGCAAGCCAACCCTAGTGGCGAGTACTGTACGATCGAGAGACGATACACGAATCACATGGCCCAGGAAAGATCAGAGGGCCCTAGAGGACCATGCTTTAGGTGCCAAGGAGATCGTTTCATTAAGGATTGTCCACATCCTCCGATATGAGGAGATTCACAATACTATAAAGGGCTATACCACCAAAGCCATCTTAGATTCAGGAGCTGGCGTAGCCATCGCTACCACTAAGCCAACATTACGACATACAATTATGAAGCTACAAATGGCTGATGCACATATAGAAAAGCCATTGGGCTTACTAGAAGGCATATTTCTCACCACTTGTGGTGTGGAGTTTGATCACACTTTTTCCATTTGTGATTTTGGGAAAAATCATGCTTACGAAACGATTTTAGGAAGACCTTTCATGCATCAGTTGCAAATTGTACAAGATTGGGGAACTAATTCTTTGTACTTGCAACATTTAGGAGTGACTAATAAAGTCAATCTTAAAGACTATTCCCATCAAGATGTACCCCCAATACAATGGAATACCATCCATAGGACACAAGAAGAAACAGAGTCTGTACACTCATTGGAATCAGACCCCTCATGGTTGCATGAGGACACTCATCTATGGATGTGTAAGGTAGCCAAACAAGAGGAAGAATGATTAGAAGCCAGGACCTTAGGCTCAGAACGACATCCAGGAGCTCTTCAAGACCCATCTTATGCACCTATAGTATTTCCAGACGAGGAATTTGAGCCTCACAATTGGGTAGAAATCTTAACTACAATGCACATAGCGGTGAATGAAGAACAATGGACCCCTCATGACGGATATGACATTTCCATTTTTATGATTGAACCTGTCGAGGAAGACTTTATCCTAGAAGAATGCATGGAAGTGACCCAAGAACAAGACGAGAGTAGTGACGAGGATCTAGAATCCATCATCATGGAACCCTTCTGTTCCACAGAAGAGGAATATCTTTATTTTGTAGAAGCCAAAACCCTTGAAGAAGACAAGGAAAGTCAAATGGAACAACTTGAGCCATCCACAAAAGATATAGAGAGAAGCAAAAGAAGAGAAAGAAATCACCTAAGACAAAAGAAGAAGAAGAACCACTCATGGAAGTACCCGAAAACTTCAAGAAATATGAAGTGGAAGACAGAAGAATTATGGTACAAATGCCTAAAAGAAAAGCCGATGTTGGAGAAGTTTATGATAATCGAGAGAAAACAAAAAAAAATCATAGTTACTATAAAAGAAGAAGAAGAAAAATGTACATACATAGGGCATGATTTGACTAGTGAAGAAGAAGAAGAGTTAATTGCCCTATCGCGTGAATATAGAGATGTGTTCACTTGGAGTTACAAAGATTTGAAAGGAGTAGACCCAGATATATGCTCCCATAGAATTCTTATGACTCCAGATGTCAAACCAATGAAACAGAAACCATACACGTACAATGATAACTATGCTGCTAAGATTAAAGAAGAAATATATCGTTTGATAGAAGCAGGATTCAATAACGAAATTGAGCAAAATGAATGGGTATCCCCCATTGTGGTTGTGCCCAAGAAAAATGAGAAATTTCACGTGTGTATTAACCTTTAAAAAGTTAATGCCACCATGATTATAGACAATTATCCTTTTCCTATCACAGAACACTTATTGGAAAGAGTTGCGGGCAAGGAAGTTTACAGCTTTCTTGATGGTTTCTCAAGCTATAATCAAGTAGCCATTGCTCTAGAAGATAAACATAAGACGGCTTTTGCCATAGAATGGGGTATATTTGCATTTTGTGTGATGCCATTTGGGCTGACAAATGCACCCGCCACTTTCTAACGACTTATGTGTCATGTTTTTAAGGAATTCTTATGCAAGAATTTGGAAGTTTATGTCGATGTCATATGTACTCATTCGAATATGAGGCAGACGCATATCCTAGAATTAAGGCAAGTATTTGACAAATCTCGAGAATATCAGGTTTGTCTGAACCCAGGAAAGTGCGTTTTCATGGTCAAACAAGGCAAAATTCTAGGACACATCGTGTCAAAGAATGGAATTTTGACAGATGAAGAAAAGGTGAAAGTAATTGCAGAGCTACCTAGGCCAAATAACGTAAAAGAGGTACATGCCTTCATGGGTCATTGTGGTTATTATAGACAATTTATGCACATGTATGCTATCATAGCCAAGTCTCTGTACTCTCTTTTGACCAAGTTTGAATGGATAGATGAATGTGAAAATTTATTCAATGAACTTAAATGATGCTTGTGCTCGGTACCAATATTAACAACCCCAGATTGGAGTAAGCCATTCCATTTACACGTGGATGCATCCAACTACGCCATAGGATGTGTGTTGGCACAACGTGCGAATGAAGGTAATATAGATCTCCCTATAACTTACGTGAGCAGACAGTTGAATGCAGCAAAAAGAAATTACATCACTACAGAGAAGGATTAGGAATGATTTACGCAGTAAAGAAATTCAGACATTATTTGTTTGCAAATAAGTTCAAGTTCTTCACGATCATCGAGCGTTATTGTACTTAGTCAATAAGCCTTGTAATACCAGACGTTGATATGATGGTTTCTATTACTCATGGAGTATGACTTTGAAGTCGTAGTCAGGAAAGGGAAAGACACACCTTAGAGTTGACCACCTCTCAAGACTAACCACGGGAGAAGCTCCTCAAGGAATAGCAGATGAATTACCCGATGCATACCTATTTAACCTTGAGATAGTACCAGAATGGGCTAAGCCGATTGTCCCTATTCTCACATATGGACCCAAGAATCCTAGGATAAGGATCAAACAAGGAGAGATCACCAAGTCACAAAGATATCAAATAATAGCACAAAGTATATATAAACAGGATAATCAGAAGATTCTTGCTTGTTGTATAAATTAATCAGAATACGCAAATTGGTTGCAATTAACACATATAGGTGCATTAAAGCAACACCATTCAAAACATTCTACATTGCAGACTCTACATAGACTAGGAGTATATTGGCCTTCCATGGAAGCAAATGTCTACAAGTTGTGTAGAGAATGTGTTATAACATGGAATATGTTGGCCAATGCATTGTTGGATTGTAACATGGAATATGTTGTCCAATGCATTGTTGGATTGTAACATGGAATATGTTGGCCAATGCATTGTTGGATTGTAACATGGAATATGTTGAACAATGCATCATTGGAGTGTTAAATTATTATTGAACAATGCATTGTTAGAGTGTTAAATTATTGATGTATTAATGTGTTTTTGATGTTTTTGATATAGCATCTGAAGGTTCTTGAGGAGCGTGCAAAGCATGAAAGGGCAGATATCAATAATCCAAATAATTATTATGCGTAGAAGGTTCTATTGTTAGAAAACAGTTAGAAAAGTAATGGTTAGAATAAGGGTCGTTGTAGACCGCAGTTTCTGTTATCGAAAGCAATGGCTTTCTGTAAAAGTTACCAACTTTTAGTTTCACGCTTGCTTTTCGAAGCCACTCTCATGTAACCACTCTTTTCGACGTAATCAAAAAGTCATATAAATACATGCACTCTGTGGATTGTCGAAACAGAGTGCATGGGGGGAGATTGCACCCAATACTGTGTTCTGTCAAGTCTCTTGTTGCGTCTATTTGTCTGTGTGTTTCAGCATCCATAATCTCTGTATGCGCATGAGCAAGATCCTGACCATTGTGGTATCAGAGCTCTGCACGCGTCAATACGAAGGGTTCTGTTCTCTGTTCTCTATTCCGATTCAGATTCCGTCTTCGTCTTCGTCTTCGGTTCCTGTTCCTATTTCAGTTCCAGAACCAGAACCTATGTTTTCACCTACGTTTACTCCTTCGGCTTACTCCAAGGAATAAGGCAAAGAACTTAGGCAATACATTGGCAACATTGGCACCCAAGGCTCCCTTGGCGACTGTTGGCAGCCATTGGCTACGCACGAGACAATTTTAATTTTGAGTGGCAATAGAGTGGTTTAGAGTCCCTAAGGTAGGAGGAATTGAACCCACAACCTCCTACTTTCAAGGGAAGTACTTTAACCACTCTTCCATCTTTTGATGTTGATACTTAAGTTCTCTCTCCTTAAATTTAACATAACTTGCAGTTTCAAGGCGGCACGGTGCGACGCGAGGCGGTGCGTCTCAGGGTACATCCTGTAAGGGTACACTTATCAGGGTACACCAGGGTACACTTCTGAGGGTACACCAGGGTACATCCAGACAGGTACTTTTCTGCTAGGGTACATTCTCTGAGGGTACATCCCGAGAGGAAAGCACTAGCTTAAGGGTCCAAGAGCACCATGGAGGATTACAGTAATTCACCTCTACCTGAGGCAACACTTGAACAACAACTAGAGCTCTTGCAGCATGATCTTTGAGGAGCTCAGAACGAAATCCGGCAACATGATGAAGTCCTCCAAAAGATACAAAACGAGGAAGACAACCTTATGAGAGTAGTAAAAGCTATTGTTTCTACCCAATCTGATGTTACTCATTCGAAGATTGGTACTAGAAACTACCAGTTTCTACGATTTGATGGCCGAAAGGATGGGCCTTTAGTCCTTTCTTGGTTGTCGTAGTTTGATGATTTTTATACTGACGAGATGTATGCCGAAAGTGAAAAAGTTGAATTTGCCACTAACTATTTAGTAGGTAAAGCTCAAATCTAGTGGAATGTCCTGCGGCACAGTACTGAGCATCCAACAACATGGAAGGCTTTCCAAGAAAAAGTGAAGGATTCTTTTCTTCCTCCTCAATACCATTTGCATGTTCGACGTGCATGGACGACCCTTACATGGAAGGAGGGTGATACGGTTACCACCTACATAGAGCGGTTCTGGCAAAATTTACTACTTGTTCGAATGCTTGAAGATGTATCAGAGGATATCTTGCAGCAGAAATACGAAGATGGTTTGGAAGTGGGAATCCAAGCTAAGCTTCACACCCTACGGCCTACAACCCTCAACGAGGCTATATCTTTTGCTTATGATGCAGAAAAAGAATTCTAGTCCATAAGCAAGTCACTCCGACTACAACAACCACGTCACCGACCATTTTCTGTTAAACCTACGTTTCCTATGAAGCGTACTTTTAATGCCCCATCTTACCCTAGTTTTCCTCGTCCACCACAATCCAATTACTCAACTCCACCTGTTGCTTCATCTCTCCAACCAACCAAACCACCTACCCTTCAAACTTCAGCGGTGGATGCCCAACAGAAGTGACCACGAATCACTTGTTGGAATTGTGGTAAACCTGGACATACAAAAATAAGGTGCAGATTGCGATCTCTTCACATGAAACCGGCTACAGTTCAATTGCACAACATGGAGGTCCATAATGAAGAAATTCCTCCTGTTTGGACAGAGGAATCATTGGAGAAGGACTTAAGTACCTTGGGTAATGATATCTCTCTTCACTCTCTACTTTGCATGCAGGGTACAATAAATAATAAACTAGTTAAAATTCTACATGACGATGGTAGTTCACATGGCTTCATTTCACATTTATTAGTACAAGAACTTAAATTACAAATGTTTCCTTCCTTGTATAAAGTGAAAGCTGCATTTCAAGGTAGTCGTTATAATGTAACACGAGAAGTGCAAGATGTTACGATTAGCATAGGCCCATATGTTGATTCAGGCACATTTTTAATTGCACCTTTGCAATCTTACGATGTTATATTAGGTATGCCTTTTCGTCACCATTATAACCCACGTATTGACTACCATACTCATACCTTTAAGTTTGAATTCAAAGGTCAAATCATTACTTTGTCTGCACGGCATGATTTCCAGCTGTTTCCATTGATTAGTCACACTCAAGTAAAGCGTGCATTTAGGAAAGGATTCAACTCATGCATTTTTTTTGTCAATGTCATCAATGATTATACTCATACACTTCCAGATGCATATAAACCTTTCATGAGTATTTAAAAGGATTGTTTTATGTCTGAGTATCCCTCTGAACTACCACCATCTCGAGGATCCTTTGACCATAGCATAGACTTAGTCCCTGGTAGTTCTCCTCCTCATAAAGCACCTTATAGACATGGCCCCATACACCAAAAGGAAATATAAAACCAAGTAAAAGACCTACTACAGAAAGGACTTATAAGGCCTAGTTCTTCCCCATTTGGAGCACCAGTTCTCTTACTAGAGAAGAAGAATAAAACTTATCGAATGTGCATTGATTATAGAGCCCTTAACAAGATTACCATCAAGAATAGATACCCTATTCCTCGAATAGATGATCTCTTAGATAAGTTACGAGGAGCTCGTGTCTTTAGTAAAATTGATCTTAAATCGGGTTACCATCAGATTCATATGACACAAAGTGATATTTTTAAGACTGCATTTAGAACTCAAACTGGCCATTATGAATTTATGGTAATGCCCTTTGGACTTACTAATGCCCTTGCGACATTTGCACGAATGATGAACAATATTTTTCTTGATTACCAAGCTTTAAGAATGATAGTGAACATGAAAAGCATCTTGAAATAGTTTTTCATTTGTTACGAGAGAACACACTTAATGCTAATCCTGAAAAGAGTTATTTCTTTCAGCATAAGCTAGAATATTTAGGACATATTATTTCAAGTGAAGGTGTGCATGTGGATCAGAAAAAGATTAGAGTTATCGTAGAATGGCCTACACCACAATCAATCAATGATGTTTGTTCTTTTCTTGGGTTGGCTAGTTTCTATAGGAAGTTTGTTCGAATTTTTCTTATTTAGCATTGCCTCTTACCTTGTTGTTGAAAAAGAAAATAAAATTTACATGGGGACTTTCCCAACAACAGTCTTTTGAAAAACTTAAACAAGAACTTTCACATGCACCTGTTTTACAGTTACCTGATTTTTCACAACCCTTTCATGTCATTACTGATGCTAGTGGTTCAGGAATAGGTGCTGTTTTAATGCAAAATGACCATCCTATCGCATTTGAGAGTAGAAAGCTTAAGCCCTCAGAACAGAATTATAGTACGTATGATAAAGAATTGTTAGCAGTTGTGCATGCTTTGCGAATTTGGAAACACTATCTTATGGGCTCTGAGGTCTTAATCAAAACCGATCAACAAGCAACTAAGCATTTATTAAGTCAGCCCTTAATTTCATATAGGCATCTTAAATGGGCATCATTCATTCAAAATTTCCAACCCATGATACAATATCAACCTGGTAAAGTTAATGTTGTAGCAGATGCTCTTAGCCGTTTTCCTTCGCATTCTGTTGTTTTGAATAATATTTCTGCCATCCAAATTCATTCTTTCTAAGAAATGGTTTCCACTTATGCATCTGATTTGTATTTTCTAAGTGCATGGCATGACTTCAAAAATGGTGCATCTTTATCTGATGAACATTATACATTTCATAATGGTTTTCTCTATTTTCAACATAGATTGTGCATAACCCAAGCTTTTAAAGATTTTGTCATTAAAGAAATGCATGAACCATCTTACATGGGTCATAGAGGCATACAAAGCACCATTTCTGCTTGCAAGGATCTCTTCTTTTGGCCACACATGGAAAACGATATTGCACATTATGTTTCTCAATGCATTGTATGTCATCGTGTCAAACGTCATCATGGTAAACCATTTGGATTATTAATGCCACTTCCCATTCCAAATGAACCATGGGAACAAATCTCTATGGATTTTATCACAGGTCTTCCCATCACTTCATCACATAATGATATGATTTGGACAATAGTTGATAGGTTTAGTAAATATGCATATTTCATTCCATGCCGAAAAACTTTGACTACACCTCAAGCTGCAAAATTATTCATTAAATGCATATTCCCACATCATGGATTTCCTAAAGTAATGTTATCTGATCATGATGTTAGATTTTGTAATCATTTTTGGGTTGCCTTATTTCAACATTTTGGTTCTAAAATAGATTTTAGTTCTGCATTTCATCCTGAAATTAATGGACAAAGTGAGGCTACAAACAGTACTATTCTTGATTTATTGCGTTGTTATTCATTGGATAATCCTAGTAACTGGGATGAAAAGTTGACATTGCTTCAATTTGCGTACAATAACACTGCACACACCACTACAGGTCGTGCACCTTTTGAAATTATTTTTGGTAAAAAGCTTCCCACTCCCATGTCCCTCACCCAAACCGACATTCTGATGGCTGATTCTATTGCTCAAGTTCACGTTTCTATACTTCATGATGTTCACGAGCACATTAGGAAAAGTCAAGAGCGATATAGACATACTATCAATACTAAACGATTAGCCAAAGAATTCAAGGAAAATGATTTTGTATGGTTGCATATCATTAAAGGACGTCTCAAAAATATTTTGCAGCATCCTAAAATTAAACTTGCACCACGCTATTATGGACCGTTTTGCATTATAGAAAAAATTAATGATAATTCCTTTAGATTAGATATTCCATCCCATTGGACTATTCATAAATCTTTTCAGATTAGTTTACTTAAACCATTTAAAGGAACTTTACCACTTGCTCCACTTCTTGATGACCCTCCTTTAATTGAAGAACAATCTAAAATCTTAGTTCCTGAGAAAATCATTGATCATGATGTCACTACTACACGCACAGGTACTCAATATCATCGATATTTGGTTAAGTACAAAAATCACTCTATTGAAGAATGTCAATGGATACATAAAACACAATTAACACCTCATTATGACCACTTAATTTCTGCATATCATACACAAACACATTAATGTAACAACTCCATGAACATTTCCATGCATGTGTATTTACATGGCACATGCCTTTTTTTTTTTATTCAGTGATGAAACATGTGACTGGCCATCCATGTTTATTATTTTATCAACTAAGGTCAGTTGCTTTTTCAACTGAGGGGCATGTTATAACATGGAATATGTTGGCCAATGCATTGTTGGATTGTAACATGGAATATGTTGGCCAATGCATTGTTGGATTGTAACATGGAATATGTTGGCCAATGCATTGTTGGATTGTAACATGGAATATGTTGGCCAATGCATTGTTGGATTGTAACATGGAATATGTTGAACAATGCATCATTGGAGTGTTAAATTATTATTGAACAATGCATTGTTAGAGTGTTAAATTATTGATGTACTAATGTGTTTTTGATGTTTTTGATATAGCAGCTGAAGGTTCATGAGGAGCGTGCAAAGCGTGAAAGGGCGGAATATCAATAATCCGAATAATTGTTATGCGTAGAAGGTTCTATTGTTAGAAACAGTTAGAAAAGTAATGGTTAGAATAAGGGTCGTTGTAGATCGTAGTTTCTGTTATTGAAAGCAATGGCATTCTGTAAAAGTTACCAACTTTTAGTTTCACGCTTGCTTTTCGAAGTCGCTCTCATGTAACCACTCTTTTCGACATAATCAAAAAGTCCTATAAATACATGCACTCTGTGGATTGTCGAAACAGAGTGCATGGGGGGATATTGCACCCAATACTGCGTTCTGTCTCGTCTCTTGTTGCGTCTATTTGTCTGTGTGTTTCAGCATCCGTAATCTCTGTATGTGTGTGAGCAAGATCCTGACAACAGAATGCCATGTTTGTTGTGAAAGACCACCGATCAAACATGCCATGTTATATCACATGTCTCTCACACAAGAATGGAGTGAGCCTTTAATGATGTACTTGAGGACGAAAACATTCCCTCAAGGAATGACTTTAGCATGACAATGCAGTCTAGAGCAAGAAGCTCAAGACTACTCACTTATAGGTGACAATCTATACAAATGAGGAAGAGACGGATACTTAAGACAATGTGTTCATGAGAACAATTATTTGAGCGTACTAGAGACTACACACCAAGGTGTTGCAAGAGGTCATTTTGGCCCCAATAGGATAATCAAAGCCATACTATTTGCAGGATTATGGTGGCCCACTCTTCACATGGATGCACATACCTACGTTAAGAGATGTGATGTGTGCCAGAGAACTCAGTTTCCTACTCGTAGAGATGAAATGTCACTACACTTTGTAGGACCCATCAACCCCATGCAAAAGGAACACATGCAGAATACATCATAGTTCTGACAGATTATCTTACCAAATGGGTAGAGGCTAAGGCCACAAAAAAGAATGATGCACACATGACTGCAAAATTCTTATTTGAAAATGTCTTTACAAGATATGGACTGCCTATAGAGTTAGTGAGCGACCGAGGAACTCACTTTCTAAACCAAGTCATTGAATATTTGTTACAGGATTTTATGGTGATTCACAAGAAATCTGCACCATATCATCCTCAGGCTAATGGTCAAGCAGAAAGTACTAACAAGATCCTTTGTACTGTATTGACGAAACTCATGAACAACAAACGTTCAGATTGGGACAAACAATTACACCATGTTGTTTGGGCATATCAAGTGGCCTACAAGACCGTACTCAATGCAAATCCCTTTCAGATGGTTTTTGGTCAAAGCGTTGTGCTTCCTTTGGATTTCTTGATACCCACCCTTAAGGTTGCACAAGAACATTGGTGGACCGGCCATGAATTATCATCAAGAATAATGGATTTGGAATGATTGGGAGAAACCAGGCTGAAAGCAGCAGCAGGTATATACGGAGCAAAGAAATGATAGAAAGCCTATTTTGATGCACATGTGAAAGACAAAGGCTTAAAAGAAGGTGACTTAGTCCTAGTGTATACGTTGAAACAACATGCATGGAAATTAGAAAAACGAGGTTATGGACCTATGATCATTAACAGACTCTCGACAAGTGGAGCGGTACAATTAGCCACCCTAGAAGGAGAGATAATGCCTAATTACATTAGTGGCTGTAGAGTCAAAATTTATCAGGAACCTCTTACTGTGGATATGCTTAGATGACTCACATTGGCAAAGAATCATAAGGAGGAAGAAAAGAGAATACGCGCTCAGGCAGAAGCTATAGAACACATTAAGCGCATGAAGCTAAGAAGACAAGGACTAGGGAGAGAACATTATAACCATCTGGAAGCAACACCCAGATACTCCATGGCCATGTGTCAAGCAAAGTCAATTACTCATCCTATACAGCCTTCACATACATGTTTTCTGGGTGCCTCAAGCTTGGGCAAAGAAGACACCATATCAGATTTCTGTAGGCGTAGCAAACTAGCAAAATCCAGATGACCAAAGCGTGCATGCCAAAGCTTTGCATCTGACATAGCCTGAGAATCATGAACTGCACATGCCGAATCATTCACAGATCTTTCATAGTCTGTGAGCTTATACAGCCCATGACATAAAATGCCAGAAGCATAACATCGCCATTTGACAGATCATGAACTGTACATCTGTCATCAACAAATTTCACGACCAAGCCAATCTTTGCTAATGCAGAAACTGATAACAGATTCTTCTTGATCCCTGGCACAAATAAAGCATCTGACAACGTGAAAGAACTACCATCAGCAGTAGTCAGAATGATCTTACCAACTCCCATAACAGGATAAGAGGAGTTGTTGGCGCATGTGATAGTATTCCTTGTAGGGGCAGGCTCGAGTGAAGAGAAGAAACTGCGCTGTGGGGTAATATGTTTGGTCGCCCCACTGTCAAAGTACCAAACATCTGAGTCCACTACAGACATGCACTGCTCATGAGAAGATGGGTCAAAACTGCAAACAGTAGTAAACACCCATTCTTCTTCCTGCACAAGATTAGCAGACTCTGTTTTTGGTGTAGAGGCTTCTGCAACAACCATTCCAGCCTCCTTTTTCTTTGCCTCTTTTGCAGCCAGTTTTGGATAGTTCTTTATGATATGATCATTCCCTTTACAGTACTTGCAAAACAATTTCTGCTTTTCTGATTTCTTCTCATCTTTATCCTGGTTCTTCGAATGTGCAGCATTTGCAGATTTCTGCTTACTAGTAGAAGAGCTCCATTTTCCTTTGCCCTTCTGACTAGCCTGGAAAGCTTGATCTACAACACGCATAATGGACCTGTTCTGCCTGGACGGATCTTCCTACAACAGAACAGAGACTAACTCCTCAAATGATAAGGCATTCGGATTGCCTTTCATCATCAACCGAAGAGTAGAAGCAAAACTCTGATATGAATCAGGAAGACCATTCAGAACGGTCTGCACAAGTGAGCTATCTGGTATAACCTCATCAGCAGAAATCAACTGTTCCTTCAAATCTTTGATCTTCGTTAGGAAACTGTCCATAGAATCACCTTCATTCATGTGCTCACTCTCCAACTGTTTTCGGAGGTAAGCAACATGAGCCTCATTCCTAGCTTGGTACAATGTGGTAAGTGTATCCCAAGCATCCCTAGCTGTTCTGCAAGAGCGAATATGAGGAATAATGGCACGTTTGACAGACAAAGCTATCAATGCATGTGCCTGGGCATCTCTGCCATCCCAAGGAATCTGCTCTGTAGTAGGTGCAACAGAAACAGTAGCATGAACAGGAATCTGCACAATATCATCTTCGACACGATCTTCATCAGCTCCAGCACCTGTATTTGTAGTACCTGTCGTTACAGGTGTGACAGGACGTCTTTCAACACCCTGCACAATGTTCCACAATCCTTTTGCAACCAAAACATGTCGCATCATATAAGCCCATAATGGGTAGTTGGTACCATCCAACTTATCCTCAACAGCCAACATACGGAATACGTCACTGCTTTCAGCCATGGCCAGTGACTAAAATACCTTGATGCAGAAAATTGATTGTATCTCAAAAAGTTGAACAGAACTGCCCAGACGAGTTCTACTAGACCTGTAGCAGACTTCGAGACGCTTAAACTGGCGAACAGAAACTGGTATATACTTTTGGCACAAAAAGACAAAATAGCCTGCACAAGCGTTGTGATAGTGCATTCGGAGGCCGAAACGAGCTCAGATCGCGATTTCCGCACCACAAAGCGAAGCCGTTTTGATCTCGGAAACACGCTGAGTATGCTCATCAAAATTCATGCGATTTTGAGACTGCAAATGGAGGAGTGTCGACGACACCCTAGATGAAGCGACGACCCGCTCTGATACCAATTGTTGGAGTTAGACGTCTACGGAAGCACGCGAACAGCACAAGGAAGAAGAAGAAGCTTGGAGCACAAACACACAATACTGAATGTATTACTAGAGAATGTACAAAGATAAGTAGCCCATTAGGGCAATAGGCGTATATACAAGCCGGGGGAAAAACACCTCCTAAAGAGGGAAAAAAGTGCCCCGGCGGTCCTAGTGTGTTCACACACATCACTACCTAAATATATCAATAGCTATGACACTTCTTTTTTTACCACTAAAGATTATGCTTATATGGTGAAAGCAAAGGAAGACCCTTCTACATATGTAGAGGAAAAAAGTAAGGAAGATTGGGAGAAAGCTATGTAGGAAGAGTATGATGCATTGATGGAGAATGAGACATGGGACTTGGTTCCTAAACCAAATAGCCAGAAGATCATTGGATGCAAATGGGTCTACAAGACAAAGATGTATGCAGATGGAAGTGTTTCTAGATATAAAGCTAGACTTGTTGTGAAAGGGTATGCTCAGACATATGGTATAGATTATGATGAGACCTATAGTCTTGTGGCAAAGATGACAACCATAAGGACACTAATAGCTATTGCAGCATGTAAAGGTTGGAAGCTATGTCAATTAGATGTGAAAAATTCTTTTCTAAATGGTTACATTTCAGATGATGTTTTCATGGAGCGACCAAAAGGATTAAAAAAGAAAAGGTATCCAGAATATGTATGTAAGCTCAAGAGAGCTTTGTATGGTTTGAAACAGGCTCCAAGGGCATGGAATTATAGACTTTTCAAGTTCTTGAAGGAACTTGGTTTCCAAGTGTCTAAAGCAAATTGTAGCTTGCTTGTCAAAGCAAGTGATGATGGATTCATTTACATGTGCATATATGTTGATGACATAATTCTTACAAGTACATATGAGAAAGGCATCCAAAGTCTCAAGAAGCAAATGGAGAGAGATTTCAAGATTAGTGGCTTGGGAGACTTGTCATATTTCTTGGGCATGGAGGTCTCATATACTCAACATGGAGTATATGTAACTCAAGAAAGGTATTTGAAGAACTTGTTAATCAAGTTTAAAAGGTAAGATTGCAAGGTAACACCTACCCCAATGGAGGTGAATCACAAATTGAGCAGATACGGAGGAGAAGAATTCAAGGACATCAAGCTATATCAAAGTTTGGTTGGTAGTCTTATCTATGCTACATTAACTAGACCTAATTTGTCATATGCAATTGGAGTGTTGTCTCAATTCATGCATTATCCTAGAAAGGAACATTGGGTTGCAGGTCAAAGAGTGTTAAGATACATTAAGGGTACACTCAAAGAAGGTTTGTAATATGGTTTCACATCAGATACAAACATCAAGATATATAGTGATACAAATTGGGCAGGTAGTCATGATGATAGGAGATCAACCTATGGGTACTTATGTTAATCTCTTGGTGTTCTAAGAAGCAACATACAATTGCTTTGTCATCTATAGAGGTAGAGTGTGAAGGTATGGTTGAAGCTGCAAAGGAGTTCATATGGTTAAAGACCCTCATGAAGAGTTTTGACATCATTCAGAGTAACCTACTATTCATGGAGACAATATGAGTTCATTGTATCTAAATGCTAATCCTATTTTTCATGCCAAGACCAAACATATTCAGATACAATATCACTTTCTGAGAGAGAAGGTGATTGATAAGGAGATTGAAGTCATACATACTTCAACAAAAGATTAGATTGCAGATATGCTAACCAAAAGCTTGGATGGACCAAAGCTACAAAGATTTAAAAACATGGTAGGTATAAAGAAGATAGAGAAAACCTCAATTGATGATTGAGGGGAGCTGCTGGTGCATGAAAACCATCAATTGATGTCTTGGACAAAGGGTTGAAGTCAAAAGATGAAGAAAAGACCAACAAATGAAGCTTGAAGATAGTGCATATTCAGAACATGAAGACATGTATATATATGTACACTAAACTTGTAATTAGCTCACTTATACTTTCGTTATGGTCATGAGCTTGTACATATATACCTATATATACAAGTAGAAAGTTGGGCCATGAGAGAGAGATGTAGAATGACCAGTTGTTAGAGTCATTAGATACTAGATGTAAAGTTTTCTTGAATAGAAGAAAAGGTACACCCGATATTTTGCTCAATGCTCCTTTTGTGTTTAATCTTTTGTAGAATGCTTTTGTACAAGTCTAATTCTATACTAGAGGGACCTATGTACAAGTTTTGAGATTCTAATTGTGATCAGGGTGAGAGAATTGAGAGTAGGAACATTTACATATGCAAATGTGAAGAAGATAAGACTGCAGCAGGTGCAAATTCGATGATAATGTTTTGGTTAGTTCTCCTTCCATAGTGTAAAGTTTTGAGCAAGCAAACACTCCTTTAAGTTGGAAGGTAAGCTACCTATGGCTAAAAGCATTTGAATAAATGGGTTGTAGTTTAGAACTATGCAATAGAAGGTACAGGTGTCAAAGTTGAGTGTACAAAAATACAATTTTAGACATAGGTGAATTGTTTGAAGCAAATCTCAACATTTACTAAACATTTTGAGAAGATTTAACTTGTAGAAGGTGCACAGACACTAGCCAACATCTCATACAAAGATTCATTGAAAACTTTACATGTTTGATCATTCTATGAGTAGATAAAGTGAATCAGACTTTTTGTGTGTTGAGTTTGTTCACAGTTAGTTCAAAATTTTGGTAATATGGTATTGGTCTTCCAAAATTGGTTAAGGTTTGAGTTATTCTTGATATAGAGGTGCTCTAACATCAAGAGTAGCTTTTTCTTTTGGAGATTAACACTCTCCTTCAGTATTCACACCCATTCACGCACCCACTATCACACCACTCTTCACGATCACTACACTTGACACCACATCCACTGACATGGATATCTCACCACCCACTGCACCACCACTCACCTCACATCTTTCACCACCATCGCACGTCACACTTCTCCATGGTCACAACTGCATCCACATTCCCACCCCTCTTTCCCCTTCCCCTTGCATCAACCACCACACCCAAAGCATCTTCAATTACCACACCATTAATATTGTCACCCACAATCGACACTGCCTTCTGCTAGATGTTTTCTTGCATGACACAAGTTCAAGATGAATTCACATCTCTCGGGACCAACTACCAGATGCTCCAGCAAACAAATATAGATTTATAGGCACAATTAAACTCCTTATCCATTGAGAACGCCTCCCTTAATGCACGCTTTCAAGAGCTATGCAAGGCCTACCATACCCTCGAACTAGAAAGTGAACAAAAGACGAAGGAACCTATTACTAATATTGACAACCTTTTATAGGCTCAAACAATCAGAAATGCGATCGACTACTACTATGCCACCTAGCAATGGCCAAGGAATAGAATCAATGCTTGTAGGAACAGAATAGAGAAAACCTTGAAGCAGCTCTAGATCAACCGGATGAACCTCTGAGTTCCAGCCGCTTTAAAGTTGTACCATCAAAATCCATGCAGATATTATTAGAAGATCATGCACGACTCTTAGAAGATTATGACAAGATGAATGAAGCATATCAGAAACTCCAAGACGACCATAAAATACTACTGTTGCGCACATCTATGAAACAACCACCACCAGCTCCTGAAGTCATCTCTCCAGAGATCATAAAGGAACTCAATACATTACGTGCTCAGATACTTACTCTTCAAGCATAGACTGTTGTTTTCTTCGAGCCTCCCAGGCTTGATTACCCACCTGAACTCTCGACTAATGAAGAAACTGTTTCTATCCCGATGAAGGAAACTTATCAAGAGGCCTACGAACCACAACCCATCCCAGGCGGACGTGTCATGGCTGAAGGCCAAGACACTTTTGAACTACCCACACCCGCATGGATGAAGTCAGTAGAAGAACTTGGACAGACCCATTCAGCATGGGGGGAGGCACAATGACATGCCATGGCTATGATAGATGAACGCATTTTACAATCACCTTACTTCGCTGGCCCCTCGAAGGTATATCCCAGGCCATGAGCTTCAATATAAACCGTATTTCATGCTAATGGCAGAATATCAATTGGCGATTGAAAAGGAGACGGGCAAGAAACCATCACATGCCACTCAGTTCGAGCTTGGCGACTTGCCACTGGAAGCACAGAAAGTTAAAATCTTTCAACCAACTTGGCGCCAGGAGTTGTTACAACAATATCCAAAAATGATGAGCACATGGGTCAAGGCACCCTTGCATTTGAAGTATAACCCATGTTGGGGACCTATGCCAAGATGTCGCTCCTGGAAAGCATTCGCAATCAAAGTTCAGAATAATAATCAGTGCCAGGACTAGCTTAATTATCCTTATTTCACTCCACCCCATGGACAATCCATAGTCCGATACATAATGTCCACGATTCACCACTGGCTCCCCCGCTTACACCGCATGGATGATGTTGCTGCACATATGACTGTCAAAATATTTGAAATGATGTAGACAGTATTTAAAATCTTTTGTCGCGTCAAAGCACCGTATGTTAACACCCCAAGATTTGAGCATGGTAACCAGGACCTAGCCTATGATATGAGCACGACACCATCGCTCCGGGTGTGTTATGCTTGGCATTGCCGAATCAAGTACTTACTAGCTTGTTATAAGACCACATTTGAAGAGATGCTTACCATAGGCTTTTAGGAGTACCATTCTGAGGTTTTCATAAGCAGGCCCACATGCCTACTTCAGTTATTTGCGTGCGAGCAAGTGGTGTACTTCACACACTATCGACTTCTGCCGCCAGATGAACCTCAACCCATAGATTGGGAAAAACTTGAAGCTGATCTTGCACGAGGTATTTGCATCAAGGAGCACACCCTTGCTCATGACCTCCTACAAAACTATATCCAACAGACCCCGCAACAAGGTTGTATCAAGGATGACAGACGTGAGAGGGAGGGGGGTGTTGGCAGTAGCCAAAGGCACAGACGACGAGGAAGCATGTGAAGGCGGATTACGACGAAGTAGTGGGGAGCCAAGCAATCATTTTTTCTCTAAGAAATATATTTGATAAAACTCTCAACAATGATTTTCATCACTCTTGTACCATATGCATCATAGAACAACAACTTTTGTAATTAGTAGCTCCATTTTCTGCAAACCGAGGAGTCCTTGAGCTTGAGGAGCTTAGGTAGAACAAGCATACCAATTTTGGCTATTTTTAGATCTCATTTAGACCTTCAAATAGTGCCTTGAACTTATTTTTTAACTATGTTGGCCACTAGATGTGAAACCGGTCAAAACTAGTCTAAAAACTATAAAAAGATCTAGAGAGATCATTTTTTAGGTTCGTTACTATGAGTTTTGATCTATTTTGAGCTCGTAATAGAGAACTTGAGCAATAGAGTCTATTTTCCTATCTTCCATTGTGTCTTGCTTGTCTCTTACATGTGTGTGTATGTGTGTGTGCATCTCCGTGCTTCTCACCTTCGCTCTCACTACATCTCCCATTCACGATCTTCATATCACTCCTATCTCTTCAGTGGATTGACATTAAGGAGGTGGAGCTTCTTAAACGTGGTGCTTACCATTGTACTAGAGCAACATATGCATAAGCCAAACATCCAAACACTTTGCAATGATCTAAGGTAGGTCTCTTACCCCACCATGCCTCATAAAGTGTCATACCATTCATAGCCTTACATGGAAGTCTATTCACCAAATAAGTAGTTGTATTCACAGCCTCAGCCCACAAATAATTAGGGAAATTTTTCTCCTTCATCATTGACCTTGCAAACTCAACAAGAGTTCTATTTCTTCTTTCTGCTACACCATTTTTTTGAGGAGAGTACCTGCAAGTAACTTCCCTTTTTATACCTGCATTCCATAAGTAATCACTGAACTCATTAGAAAAATATTCTCCCCCTCCATCTAACCTTAGTCTCTTCAATTTTTTCCCTGTGATTCTCTGCATACACATGATTATGTTTAAATGTATTGAACACCTCTGATTTATCTTTGATCACATATATAGTGATCCACCTGTGTTGAAGCTGAAGGTCAAGGACAAAGCACAGGAGCACATCAAAGACATGGACACACAAGTAGAAGGAGCAAGTAGGGAGCTCCAAGAAGTGTATGTCAAATTTTCAGAAGAATCCCCTAACAATAGTGATTTTCATCACTAAAAACCATTGTAAATACCATTTTCTATTCTTATAACTCCATTTTGTTCAAGCCAAGGAGTCCTTGAGCTTGAGGAGTATTAGAAGTATCATCCTACCAATTTTCATAATTTTTAGACTTCGTTTGAGCCCTCAAATAAGCCCTGGAACCTAATTTTTAACTAGGCCGGACACTAGGTCTGGACAGGGCCAAAACTAGTCAAAAAACTATAAAAAGAGCTAGAGAGCTCATTTTTGAGGTTAGCTTGTTAGAGATTAGAGCTTTGTAAGAGAACTCTTTTGCAATCTAAGATTTCCATTGTTCCTCTCTTTGATCTTACTTTGTGCACGCGTGTGTGTATGTGTGTGCATGTTTGTGTGCTTTCACTCACGCACTTGTGCCTTCACTTGCTCGTGGTCTTCATACCGGTCCTCACATCTCCGTGGATTGACAAGTAAAGGAGGTGGTGCTTATGCTTGAGCTACACCAAATTTTGGCGCCGTTGCCGGGGAGAGAGCTTCGAGGACGAGCGTTGTGATGGTAAGATCGTAGATTTGTGACATTGGAAGGTAAAAAAAACTATCATTTCTGTTACTTTTCTGATTTTTCTTCTCCATCTTCATCATCATCATCATCTCCATCTTCATCCATCTTCATCTTCATAGAAATTTCTTGTTTTTTAGTGCATTTTCACCATTTTCATACCATTTTTCATGCATTATTGTGTGGGAAGGAGTTAGGAGGTGCAAGGGAGAGCAAGCGCTGTGTTTTTTCATGATTTTCTGCACATACGGAGCTCGCCATTGCCTGGCGCTCAAAAATGTGAATTTCCCGCCAAAAAGACACGATTCTGTGATGGAAATCATGATTTTGTGAAAAATTCAATTTTTTTTGAAAATCGTGATTTTCTATTTCTCGCCTAAAAGTTTGTTGAAAGAAACACGATTCTGTGGTCATTCTCAGAATCGTGATTCTGTGGTTGTGCTCAAAATCGCGATTCTCACAAATCACGATTTTCAGCCAAAAACATGATTCTGTGAAAACATGATTCTGTGAAAAGACGATTCTGTGAAAAGGCGATTCTATGAAAACACGATTCTGTGAAAACATGTAATTCTCTTCAGATTCACAAAATCACGATTCTCTGGAAATTTACAGCATCATGATTCTCTTGAAGTTCACAAAATCGCGATTCTCTTGATTTCACAAAATCGCGATTTTTTCCAAAAGGTCTTGTTTGCCTGTTTTGACCCCCAAGAGCTTGATTTGACATAACTTTTTCATCCAAAGTCCATTTTTGGAGCTCTATAGCTCGTTGGAAAGCTCGTTTTGAATCCTACACGATCTCAACTGTTTTTATAAGAATAATGGGTTGATTTTTAGATAGGATAATTTGAAGTTGACCTTCAGGTGGGACCTGGAACCCAAGGGGACTCCAAAGGATTTTTGAACCATACCAAGGGGAAATTTTGGACTCTTAGCCAAAGCTTATGAACCTGAGATCTGGTAGACACCTAGGCAAGGATAGACAAAGCATTAGATCTTCTCAGTCTAGTGTCAACCATACAGCTAAGTCTTTGGCACAACAACTAAGTGGTTGTCCTTACATACTAAACTCTGACACAAGTGACTCAGAAATGTCTTTTAGCATGGGGAAACATGCAGGTGGCTCAAGAACTACCCATCTACAAACACCAGAAGGTCCCTGTAAGACACAATTGGAATATATTCGGACCAACCAATTAGGTGCTCGCATCTATGAGGATGCCCTGGGGCGATCAGTGGTCCAACTCAAAAATCCAGATCAACCCTTTGGACTTGAACACCTGGTGGTCAAGTTCGAAGAGGGTTCATACATTGATAAGGAAGGAACCATGTATGTGGTCACCCACCTACCAGATAGGACTGATGAGTTTGGAAATGTCATTCCTGAGAATGAGATAGGAGACCTAGAACAAGGAAATGTAGGACAAGGATCCCATACTCCTAGAGGTAAGTCAGTTTTGACCAGAGTGATCACTCTAGATTGGATTCCTCAAGACAACAAAAGCATAGAACTATTCTTGAATAGAGAAACAGAGGAAGCCTTTTGGAGATTCAAGCCAGATCAACCTAGCCAATTGGGCATAGTCATCATCTACGAGTTCAAGGATCCAGAGATACCAGGCAAAGTTGTCTACCTGGACAACACATCAGAGAAGTTGTTCTTGGTGGCACCTGTACAGGCAGTTACTAGGGCACAAACATTAAAACAAGATAAACCAACAGAACAATCGGAGTTGAGTGAATCAAGAGAGCCTATTATGAAGACTGAGATGTCATTGCCATCCTTGTCACAATGGGGTGTCCACTACTCTTCATTGATGGCTACATCCATAGTTGCTAATATTTCCGCCCAACCATGAGGTTCAAACTCTTCATCAGGAAATACTACAGGTGCATAGGTTGGGTCTTGAATTGATCTATGGGTATCTTTTGCACCTACCTCTCTAGCCTTTTCCCTCTTCTCTTCTTCTACTGCTACTTTACACATCCATAAGTGGGTGTCTTCATGCATCCATGAGGATCCTGATTCTATGGAATGCACTGACTCAGTCTCATCTTTAGTCCTATGGACGGGATTCCATTGAATAGGGGGCACATCTCTATGAGAGAAATCTTTGAGATTCAAGTAACACCCAAGTGTTGCAAATACAAAGAATTTTTCCTCCAATCTTGTACCACTTGCAACTGCCTCAAGAAGGGTCTTCCCAGAATCATCTCATAGGCTTGATTTTTGCTAAAGTCACAGATAGCAAATGTGTGCTCAAACTCCACACCACAAGTAGTAAGAGTTATCCCTTCTAGTAGCCCTAAGGGTCTTTCTATGTGGCGGTCAGTCATTTGTAACTTATTCTTGTTGGCCTGAGTGCTGGCTTGCCCCAACGTTTCCATAAGGAAGTGGTAGCAATTGCGACTCCTGCACCTGAGTCCAAAATGGCCTTGGTTGTGTAACCCTGATGAGTGATAGGGAGATAGGTGTTTCCTTCTTCTCCTTCGCTCATGTCTCCTATCTTGTCCAAAGGTATTTCCGGTACTGTTCTATAAGATCCAACCTGGGAACGAGGTTTTGACATGTCTGGCACTTGCTTGGCTACATGTTTCCACAATTCTAGCTTGACCTTGAGTAGCTCTTCTAAAGTGAGATTGCACTGCACTTTAGTATTCTTTACTACCTGTGTGTTCCTAGGTATGATTGAGTCTTCGTTTCTTATCATGACCGTCGGTGCTCTCATACAAGTGGACTTTGCTTCCCATGGGCTTGTGAAATGGGGTAGTTCCTGTAAAGAATTAGACTCGAAGTCTAATCTCTCTTGAGATTGGACACTCTCCTGCTCTCCATAAATGGAAGGAAGGTCTTGTGGGAATTGATCGTGTGTGTCATCCACAAGTTCAATGGGAGGAGGAACTTCACTCTCTTTAGCCCATTTCTCTTCTTGAATCTCTCGCAAGAATTCTGGTGAGTATCGATTCATGGAAGAAGAGGTGTCTGGTTCAGTGGAGTTAGGCACATAAGCTTCCATGGGAGGAATGCTTATTCTATCACTTGCCTTCTCCTTAGCCTGGGAGTTGGCTCCTTTTCCAAACCTGCAATTATCATCTCCAATCTATCCAATAGACCATCAAAATGCAATGGTGTTCTAGTGGAGCTAGAGCAATTGAAGAGGCGACTGGCCTCAAACATGGCTTGGGCCAATTCCACCATCTTGGCACACAACTTGGTTCGTTCAAGCTCTAGGTCAGCTCTACGGTAACATCTTTCATGATCCGTTACATTTGGCCCTTCTTGGATCCTGGCCTGATATGCTCTAAGCATCATGTCTATGTCCTCTGGAGTGGGATCTGCTAAGACCGATCCTACTCTGGGTGGTGGGTGGATTACATGTGGTGAATTAGAATGTTGAGGGATGGGAAGTGATGGGGATGGTAGTGGGGGTGATGTGTGAGAGTGCGTTTGAGATGTGATTTCTATGATCTTGGCTTTGGTCTCTCGTAGACTTTCCTCAAGTTCGCTCATCTTTCTTGCCCATTGACTTTTCATACGTTCACGGCTATCTCTCCAAGCGCTTGTTCTCTTCTTATTCTGGCTCTCAGTCTCGCTAACCTCCGCATTCTTTTCCTGACCTAAGTCTTGGTTTTGCTTAAGTGCCTGAGCTCTCGTGATGACTTGCACCGGGGCCGTGGAGGTCACACTTCCCGTGGGGTCTACCACTAGCCCAATGACATTGATAGGAGCGATTTTTGGCATATTGGCGGGGTTCTTGGAACACTCTCGTAACAAATGCTCCTTTCCACAATCTGGACAAAAACCTTGAATTGTCACAGATTGGGGTTGTGTAGGTGTAGGTAGAGGGCAATCACGAATGAGGTGATCTCCTTGACATCAGAAGCATGGTCCTCTAGGAAATGGAGGTCTTATCTGCCTAGGTTGAGGTCTAGAGTTGGGGTTTGTGTACATGACATTTGCATATTCTGGCTCCCAACTGGACTCACTCGGTTCTTCATAATAGTATGACTCATTATGCTCGGGTGATTGCATGTAGTAAGCCTGTGGGCTATCAATATGGGTAGAGTCAAAACTATGATCACTTGGATCACTTTCTGAAAGCGACGATGTAATTGGCACTAAAGCTCTATTCAGATTTTCTTCTGCAGCTGCATACTTCACTAGAATCACATTGGTGGGGGCAAGGGGTTGCTGTGCTAGGACTGGTTGCGGTCTTTGTTGCCCTTGATAGGGTGGTTGATAGGTTTGCTGGGGCCTAGCATACTGTTGTTGTGGATACTGATTAGGGTACTTTCCTTGTTGTGGATATGGCTGAGGATAATTTTGTCTAGCAGCTTGTTTGTTATATGGGCAGTGTTGTGCTGTGTGATTAGTGTACCTCCTTTCTATGGTGCAGTACTGGTTGTTGGGATTAACTTGGGGTTGAGCCATGATAGGGCACACATTAGACATATGGTCTCCTCCACAAGTGTAGCATCATTTTCCTGGGGCAAATCTAGGAATTTGCTTGCTAGAAACACCTAACTTTTGGCACCTTTTCTACTAGATCCTCAATTGATGTGGATTGTGAGGAAGTGAGGCTAGTAGAGCTATCCGAGTCTTTATAGATCTTTGAGAGCTCTAATTCCTCCCCTAGATTACATTAAAGCCTCACAATTGGAGCTTGCACATGTACCATAATTTTCAACACTCCCCCTCAAGCTACAATTCGGAGTCCATGCTACTCTCCCATTCTTCTCCTCTTTGTCTTTCACTTCTTTTGCCCTCATATCTATTCCTTTGATTGGTTTCCATCTTTGCTTTGAAGCTTCCTTCAGCTTTAGTTTTGCTTCTTTGGCTCTTCACAAGAGCTCTTCTTCAAAACCTATCAAGAAACATGCTTCATACATATCTTTAGAATATGAGATCACCTTGGCTTCATATACCTTTGTTGCTTCAATCTCTTTCTTGTTGTCCTCGCTTGCATGTCTATTTCCTTCTATACCTTCAAGCTTCATGTCTTCTATGCTTGCATGCTTTGCTTTGATCCTCCTTTGTCTTTTGATCATCTTTGACTTTGTCTTTGGTTGCAATTTGGTTTGCATCTCCTCTTGATGTCATCATGTTTGTCATGCTTTCTTCTATTTTGTCTTCATGACTTCATTTGTGCATCATGGCTGCTCCTTGCCTTCTTGGCATTCCTTCCATATTGGTTGCTCCTCTTTGTGCTTTGAGATCACCTTTTATGGCTGCTCTTACTCTTTCTTTGAATCTTCCAAATTTGAAATTTGGTTGGCTCTATTTTCTTCTTTGGACTTGTCTTGGATCTTCCAATCCTTGCAAGCTAACTCCCCCTTGCTTCATAATCTTTTCTTCATTCTTCATAGCTGATTTTAGACCTACAAAATCAACAATGGGCTGATCATATATGAACTCTTTCATGAGTTCCTCTTCATATGAAGCATTCTTAGCTTCCACATCTTCCAAGCTTTTCTCCATCACCTACATAAGACACAAGAAATTGTCAATTTGAACAATGGTGCCTCTTGTGTTTAACAAGGCTTGCCATTCCTCTTGGGATGGTCTTACTTGCCTTCATATAGTCTTGCCATTCCTCTTTGAATGGTCTTACTTGCCATAGACTTGCCACTCCTCTTGGGTGGTCTTACTTGCCTCAACCTTTCACTAGACCTTCTTTTGGTCTTTGGTGCTTCTTGCACCTAACATAGGCTTGCCACTCCTCTTGGTATGGTCTTACTTGCCTCTAATAAACTTGCCATTCCTCTTGGGATGGTCTTACTTGTCTTTACATTGGCTTGCCACTCTCTTTTGGTGGTCTTACTAGCCTTATCCTTTGACAATACATTCACAATGTATAAGCTTGGAACTTACCACCACACACAATGTGGATTTTCTTTCAACAATTTACATCAGCCAGCCCTTAGCTTTGCAAATGCACTTCTTTACCTTCTTTTACCTCAATCAACTTTAGCCATGTTGTCACACTTATCATGAGTGACTCTACCTTCTTTTAGCTTGCTTGTTACTCCTTGTAACCTTCGGGGGTGACTTCAAGTACTTGTTGAGTCTTCAACACTTTATAGCAGCCCTTCTTTGGAGTTTTCTACTCCTCCTTGTACTCTTCAAGAGAATTCACAAGGCCATCCTTCCCTTGGCCACGTTCATCTTTGCTCCAATCGTCAAGTGCACACACTATGTGTTTATGGAAACCTTTGAGCTTGGGCTCCTTCCTTCACTTTGGTTCAAAGCTTTGTGTCCTTCCTTCATCCAATATTTTTCAATCTTTTCTTTGGCTTGTGCAAATAGGATCATTGCATTCACTTGATGTATCTAAAATAAAAAAAACTAATGCTTTTAGTTATCATAACATAAGCATAGAGACTTGCTTTTGCAAATTAACCTCAATTGGTTTTATCCACAATAAGATACATCCACAAATTTCATACATAGCAGCCTTGCATCTTACCAATGTTCATGGCATCCAAACACATTTACTTTCAGCTCATCTATGGCTGAACATGACCAACCTTTAGTGCTTCAGTATCACACTAACAATCACATATAAGCATGCATGCAAATCACCAATCATTTGAGATTATCTTCAGCCCACTTTATGCCAATTTATATGGCTGCATAAACCTGCAAATTTTCTGCTTGTATAGGCTTTATAAAATAGCCTCATACTCATCCACACATTATCAAACATTTGTATATAAACTCCTTGACCACATGTGCATACATTCTTTCATTTTTGATATCAATCGTCAACTCTAAAATCAACTTATATTCAGCCTACACATGGCTGTCCACAAATGTCATACAATTTGAACATAACTTTCACAAGCATGCATACATAAGCATATCCATTGCATGAGTATATAATGCTATCATCAAGCATACATAAAAGCTTCAATACTCAGCCATGTACATAATCATAACTTGCACTTCATTCAATTGAGTGCAACATCTCAAACATGCATACAATCTTCACATGCAACTATATGTAGTTGCTCATCCAAGATTCTTTGCTTGAATCTTCATCTCCTTTTATAGGCTGCTCATAAATCCTCATCCAAGAGATTAGTACCACTTACAACATGCCTCAATCATCAAGAATATGTATTTGAGAGTAGTACAAGAGAGTTTTTGACTTCAATTAACATAAAGCAACAAAATCTTCTTACATACCAAAAGCTTTGTCTCCATAGCTTTCCAATGAGCATGATAGCTCCAAGCTTTCCTTTGCCATGTCTGCATCTTCTTCAAGATCTCTTTGCAAATCCATGGGCTCCACTCTCAATGCTCTGCAACCAAAGCTCTGATACCAAAATGTGGAGAAATTTCACTCCAATACACGCAGCGGAAGTTAGAGAGCCTCTTCTAGAATCTGCCCTGTAAGAAACATGCTTACTAAAACCTGATTCAATCACAACTCAAAGATCCAATGACTCTAAAAGCTGGTCCAAACATAGTAGACTCTTGTATCTTTCTAAAAAGATAAAGAATATGCCATTTGAAATTCATTTGCATAGGCAAATAATTGTTCAAAGATAGACTACCTATCATCTTAGGTTATGTAGAAAACTAAGGTTCATAAGAAATGTTTCCAGTACCTATTGGAGAATGATCTGACAGATATTTTAGATACAAAGAGTATGAGAGATAACCTTTCCAAGAAGATATGATATGCATTAAATGGACAAGGACATAGAGAGATATCACCTTCAAAAGGTGGTTGTGTACAAAAAAGGTATGTGGCTAGAATACCTTTATGCCTTGTAGCATCCAAATGAGGTACCTTCTGATATCCATTGGTGAGAGAATGACCAGCATATGCTTCTACACCATCTCATTGTCATCTCCACAAATTTCCACGTTCAAATGACCTCTATATATAGAGGTATGGGTATGGGACTTTTCACCTACCCTTGCATCTTCTCTCACCTCTTGACTTTTCACTTCATGTCCTTTGTCCTTCCATTGCCTTGGGTGTATTTTGGTGCTCCATATCACTCCATATGGATCAGGTCACGGATTTGTTGATTATTCCATCTCTCTAATTATATTTTGACTTTTATATAAGCCATAAATACATTTGCCTTTTTTTAATTCAACAGTCTACTTTAAGGTTATGAGTGTACCCTTTATATTTTTAGGGTCTAGCTTCATTTTGGGCTTACAAAAAATTTTAAATGATAGAGAGGTAATAAATGAGAGGTGAGTATGTGTCAAGCCTCACAATTGGAGCTTGCACATGTACCATAATTTTCAACACCCCCTCTAAAGCTCGCTTAACTGAGAATCTCTTAGCACTAATCTATACTCTTGTGGCACTTGAGAAAGGGGAAATACTAAGGTTCACATTACCTTAAACATGCTTTGGTCCCTCAAAGCTTCATTCATTGCTTTCAAAGCCTATTTTGGAGCATTTTTTGGATGATTCTTGGAGTACTTTCATGCATAGTTCTCTTTTTAAAAGTTCAAGAACATCAAGAAAAGTGTCATTGTAACTTCTGTGATAATGAATATTCAGCATTGAAGCTTTGTTTTCAACATCACTAGTAAATCTACAAGTTTCTTGAAAGATTTCAATTGTGGTGGGAGTAGCCACCGCAAGTTTATGCAGGTTTTTTGAGCCCAAAGAACCGATTTGACAAATACTTGTAGGTGTCCTTGGCTAGTCTTCGGGCTATGAATTCAACCTTTCCGTGCCATTTTATTGCATATATTGAGCACATACACACTATGTGTGCTTCTTTGGATACTATTTATGTACATCCATGTGGTCATTGATATAATGGTTAGGTATTTGAATAAAGCCTTTGACATTGATAAAGAGGTGCTCGATAAGCCTAGTAGGCTGCTTTGGATGAACCGATTATATGCAATGGATTCTTTGATTCACTATGCAGATTTACATGCCAATCCTTGTAGTTTTATGAGATTTGGACACTAGTCATATGCTCATTTTGCATATGAATAGTCATATACTAGTCATATGAATGGTGACCAATTGTATTAAAAGTGACAATATCATTTCCTAAGAGTGTGTCCATGAGTCTGACTTGTTTACCTTTACTTTACGTAGCTCATTCAAGTGTAGCTAGTGGATATTTTTCTCCTTAAAGAATAATACACATGTTTATGTTTGCAGGATCATGGTGGCCCACTATGTGTCAAGAGGAAGGAGATAAGGGAGAGGGCTCACACACACACACACTCACACTCAAAGAGGAGCACACACACAGATTGAGGCAAGGAAGAATGATCTTCTTCTTCTTCTATTACATAAAAGGTATGTACAAGAATGACCTAAAACAACAATACAACAACTGCAATATATCAAGAGAAGTACATAAGGAAAAATCCTAATGTCCGTGAATGAGTGAACTAGCAAGAAAAAAATGCTCCATCACTCTCGGTAGATAAATCTAGTAAAGCTCAACGAAGTATCCCTAACATATACTGGCATGACCACTATACATGTAAGAGAAATGAAAAAGTGATAGATGTCATCCTAGATCTTCACATGTTGAGCTTGACATCTCAACACTTCCCCTCAAGCTCAATGTCATGTCCTCTAATCCAAACATCTTTCAAAACTTCTTCAGCTTCTCTACTCCAAAAAATTTAGTAAAAATATTAGCAACCTACTCATTTATTCTCACATAAACAAGATCAATATCACCTACTAATACCTTCTCTCTGATGAAGTGATAATGTACCTCAATATGCTTTGTTCTAGCATGAAAAGTAGGGTTGCATGCTAACTGTATACTGGTAAGATTATCACAATAGATGGTGATAGGCTTTTGCACTTCCACACCTAAATCTACAAGTAGCATCTCTAGCCATGATGCCTCACATGCTTCCATTGCAGCACCTCTATACTCAGCTTCTGTACTTGAAAAAGCAGTAATGGGTTGCTTCTTATTTCTCCATGTAATAGCTGCACTCCTAAGTGAGAATAGAAAGCCACTAGTAGATCTTCTATCTAGAATGCTACTAGCCGAATCTACGTCAGTGTATCCATGAACCTACACATCTACACCAACTTCATAAAGCAATGCATAATCCAAATTAGCACTCACATAACGTAGAGTCCAATAGTGTAGCTTAGATCAGGTCTTGTAATTGTGAAATATAACAAACTTCCCACAATTTTCCTACACTTAGTAGCATTTTCCAATGCTTCACCTGATGTAGTATCCAACTTCAAATTTTGATCAAATGTCATAGAAGTTGGCTTACAATCAACCATACCATACTTTTGTAGCATAATCAAGGCATATTGCCTTTGTGACATCCATATACCTGTTTTTGTATGTATAAACTCAATGCCCAAGAAGTAGCACAACACACCAAGACCTGATCTCAAATTCTTGCATTAGGAGTTGCTTTACCTCTTTAATGCTTGCTTCATTTTCACCTCGTACAATCAATTCATGAACATAAATAGCCACAATCGTGATGCCATCATCACCTTTCCTTGCATATAATGAATGATCTCCATCACACATAGAAAATCAAATGGTGGTCAAATAATTAGCAATCCTTGCATGCCAAGCATGAGGCACTTGTTTAAGTCTATATAAAGCTGTTTGCAACTTCTAAACATATTTTGGGTGCTTTGAATATGTATATCCTTGTGGCTAGTCCATATATACTTCTTGTAACTCACCATGTAGGAAAGCATTCTTCACATCCATCTGATGCAAAGTCCATCCTTTTGTTGTAGCTAATGCAACAAGTATTTTGACAGTAGACATTTTAGCTAAAGGACTGAATCTTTCCTAATAATCAATGCCATAAGTCGACGCATATCTTTTCGCTATTAACCGTGCTTTGTACTTGCTTATGCTACCATCAACATTGTGCTTTAACTTGTAAACACACTTTTTGCCGCAACCAACTTCCATGTATTGTTTCTATAAAGTGCTACCATCTCCTCATCCATAGCCTTTTTCCAATGTGCATTTATTACCTTTGTCATGTAGGCACAATGACGAGCCATGTGACTATTATATCTCAATCGTTGCATTGAGTTCCGCATCCTTCCAGATCCTCTTGGTCCTGGGTCACTTCTCCTTTTATCATCTGCATGTGCCTTTCTTACTCATGGAGTCTTCACAGAGGGAAATCCAAGTTCCTCATCAAGGCTCTTTTTTGAACCACTTGAATCTCCATCAATGTCTTCAAAACCTATAGATGTTTTACTACCAGCAAAAAGCTTTTCTTTATCTTTCTTGGATGTATTTGATGAATTTTCTAGACTAAAATTTCCATGCAATCCTCCACTCCATGGATTTGAGTTGGAACTATTGTTTGGTGATGCATCTGGTCCACTCATGACTTGAGATTTTGCACTTGATTTTTCAGCATTTTCTTTGTCATTTGGTTCAAGATTCAGTCCTTCTTTGGCATCTACATAGAAGCTTGACATTTCATCAAACACCACATCTTTGCTTACCTTCACCTATCGGGTGAGTGGGTTAGAACATTTATACCCCTTTTGCTCAAGGGAGTACCCAATGAAGATACAACTGTTTGTTTCTTGATCAAGCTTCTAACTCAACTAATCTGGAACATTTACATATGCAATACAACAAAAAACTTTCATATGTGATAAGTCTGGCTTTTGACCTGTGAACTTCTCTTCAGGTGTAACTTGATGTACAATAGTAGCCGGAATTCTATTCATGATGTATACAAAAGTGTGCATAGCTTCTACCCAATAACAATGAGGCATACTCTTCTCAGCCATCAAAGCTCTTGCTATTTTTACAATATGTTTATTTTCGTGTTCAACAACACCATTTTTTTTTGGTGTGTACCTACATGAAAATTGACATTGAATTCCATGATTTTTAAGAAAGTTTTTGAACTCATTTCACATTTTCCACCATAGCTTTACAGTTCTGGAAGTGAGTGGACACCTCACTCTTCTCTTTCACAGAATATAACCATACTTTTTGTGTATGGTCATCAATGAAAGTAACATAAAACCTGCAACCACCCATAGATGTGGTCTTTACAGGACCCCAAACATCTATATGTTCTATTTCTAGCACATTCTCACTAACATGTTTGTCATGCGAAAATGATGCTCTTGACTGTTTACCAAATTGACATGCTACATATACCTTTTGCATCTGTGCAACCTTGAAATTTAGTAGCCATTGAAAATCTCCTTTGACTGCATCAATTTCAACCTCTGCAAATTTGCATGTCCAATTTGTTTGTGCCAGATCTCTATATCAAGAATAAACCCTGCACCTTTTGCAAACATGGCTACATTCATTTCAGGAATTTTGACATTTAAGGTGAACATCCTACCGACATTGTTTCCTTTGGCATTTAACCGTCCACCCCATTTGTACTTTTCTACATATAAGACATCATCATTGAACCTAACTTGTAATCCCTGGTCCACCATTTGTCCAATAGAAACCAGATTCTTTGTTATATTTTGGAACATGTAGCACATCAACAAGATGTTTTACCTTCCCATCCTCCATAGACAATGCTATGTTTACTGTATGCTTGATAGGGTGTGATGTGTCATCACCTGTTTCAACATATCCATGAAATAGTAATTTTTGCTAACTACCAAACCATTCCGCATGACTGGTCATATGGTTTGAAGCACTTGAATCAACAAGACATTACCATTTGATTTCAAAGCATCAGTAGACATCATATTCATCATATGATGTTGAATCATGAACAACTTCTCATAATAATCTGCACTTGTGGATGCATAGTTGTTTTGCTACCTTCTATTATTTTGATTCTTCAACTTGCAATCACATTCAAAGTGTCGAGGTTTACCACAATTCCAACATCCTTTACTATCATTACTTGAATCATTTCTTTGGAAATTTCTACGGCCTCTTTGGCTCCCCCTACCTCAAAATTGTCATCTACCTCCTGCATGATTCTGATGTTGACTTTGGTCTTGGTTACTGTTTCCTCTTACACTTCTGAAGCCTCTACCTGTGCCTCTTCCTCTACCAACGTAGAATACATGCTTAGAACTAGATTTTCCTTGGGAGTTTGAGTCCTCAACAAGATTCTTTTCTTCAATAATCAACACGGACACCAGATCAACAAAATTCAGAATATTTTACCTAGTTTGTATAGAAGTTCTGAACTGATTTTATGTAGTTCCTAAACCATGAAGGCACACTTCCACCTTATCATCATCATCTACATTCACACGAATAGATGCAAGTGACTCACATATGCTTTTGATTTTAGGGGCATAGTCACTTACCAACATGCCCTTTTTCTCCATTGTATGTAGCTCGTTCTTGAGTTGCAATTTTCGTGCCTTTGTATTGGTCTCATACAAAGTGGACAAACTATTCCAAGACTCTTTTGGAGTCTTGGCATCCTGTATGTATCCAATCATGCTATCATGTATGCTAATAGATAGCCAATACATTATCTTTTGTGCTCCTTGATTCCATTCCTCATATGCTCTTAGCTAGTCCACAGTCTGATTCCTTTCTGGTAACTACATAGCATTTTTGTTCTCTCCTTCAATGTACTTTTAGTAGCCTTTTCCCATTAGGAAATTCATCATTCTAAATCTACAAGCATGGAAGTTATTCTTGTCTAGCTTATTGCTCATTAGCTGACTCATTCCATCTGTAATTGCCATTTTTGCAGCAATTCATAACATTGCAAATTCATCAAAGTGCTTCTGCTTGAACAATGTTGCACTTTGATGTGATAGTTTGATCTCACAAAACAGAGTTTTCGTGTATCAACAGTACACAGGATCACCTGAAATTCTAGATCTGGAATATGTGAGTGTTGCCAAACACGACACAAGTTAGAGTTTTTCAAATTGACCTGGTTTTTCTATGGGCCCCACCTTGCGGGCTCGAAATGGAGTTCAAGATGGCTCCGAAAATATTTTGAGGACTTCTATCTTCATGCCAACTTTTGTAGCAATTTGAGGTCATTTGTGAATTGCACTTTCTCCATGCCTTCTCGTATACTCTTCACTATCGGCCTTCTCCACGAGCTCTCTACAACCACACTAGCTTTGATACCATGCCAAGAGGAAGGAGATAAGGGAAAGAGCTCACACACACACACACACTCACACTCAAAGAGGAGCACACATACAAATTGAAGCAAGGAAGAATGATCTTCTTCTTCTTCTTCTATTACATAAAAGGAATGTATAAGATGATCTAAACAACAATACACCAAGTACAATAGTACATAAGGAAAAATCCTAATGTCTGCGAATGAGTGAGCTTGCAAGAAACAAATGTGCCATCACTCTCGGTAGATAAATCAAGTAAATCTCAAAGAGGTATCCCTGACATATACCGGTGTGACCACTATACATGTTAGAGAAATGAAAAAGTGATACATGTCATCGTAGATCATTGCATGTTGAGCTTGATATCACGACACTATGTGCATGGATGTAGTGACATTTGTGAAAATATATGATGTATGTCAAAGATCCAAATATCCATTTCCATTAGAGAAAATTCCATTGAGACCTCTAATGGGAGGAAGAAACTTTTCCAAATGGGTTATAAATTTACAAGATCCATTGATACTCTTGGTCATGTTTCTCATGTTGGATACACCATTGTCATAACACAATATTTAACTAAATGGGTAGAAGCTAGAGCTACACAAAAGAGTGATGCTCAAACCACAAGGAAGTTCTTATTTGAACTTATTTTTTCTAGATTTGGGCTTCTTATCCAATTAGTGAGTGATCAAGGAACACACCATTAACAAAGTGACTGAATTATTGCTTAATGAATTCATGATCACTCATCTTAAATCAATGCCATACCATCTAGAATCCAATGTCTAGGCCGAAAACTCTAATAAGGTTTTTTTGAATTGCCCTTACTAAATTGGTAAACAATGGAAGATCCAATTGGGAAACACAATTTCATCATACAATTTGGGCATATAGGTAAGCACAAAAATCCATTTAACTTAGTATATGAACAACATGCAGTCCTATCAATGGACAACATGCACTGCCTACAGATAGAGTCACACGTGGATATCTATGGAAAGGCCATGAGCTTTTGCAAATTCTGGATAGTTTAGCGCAATCGCAAGAGAAATGCATTAGGGCTATAACATGCATTTATTCTACTAGAAAATGACAGAAGTCTTACTTTGATGCCACATCAAAGACAGACAATTGCAAGAAGCTAATCCAATACTTGTATATACTATTAAGCAACATGTTAGACAACTCCAAAAAAGAGCTATTGCCCTCCTAGTGATCCATCAAGTTTCATCTAGTGGTGAATTTCAACTTGCATCTCTAGAAAAATATATTTTCCTTGATTACATTAGTGATTATAGAGTTAATGTCTAACAAGAACAAAGAGGAAGTAGTAGAATGGATCCTCAAAAGAAAACTCTTGTAGAGACAAGTAATGGTGCAATCAAATACACCTACCATGCCATTGGCAATGTTTAGAATTCAAACGCACAAGCACATAATTCATGATGAGCATGCTCATCTTCTTGGTTCTCTAGGGAGAACCAAATAAATAAACTTAAAGGTGCTTGTACATATAGGACCTAATAATAATGAAATTTTAGCTTCTCATGTCCATGCATTGCACATTCGAATTGAGCATCAATCAACATATATCATAGGCCTCACCAATCTCATGACATAGTCCTTTGTTTTAACTACAATCTTAATGCACATTGCAAATATATGCTTGAAAATACCTTTCTTCATGTATGATGATAATGATATCTTCAAGGAAGTGGTTTTAGAATAAGAATGGATTTTATTCACTCCGATGGTCTAACATTTACTAATAACTCCTTGACTATGCAAGTGAATTGCCTAAATTATGTGGTATCATTACTTGATTTTCTTGGATATATTTTTTATACAACAAAGGTACATGAATAAATCAATCCTCAAACATCGTCTATTGAAATGAAGGAGTTTTCTCAGTGGATGATAGACACAAAGAAACAACATTTGTAAAAAAAAGAAACGCCATATCAACTTTATCAATTCAAACAAATTTGGGTGGTGAAAGGTTCCCAAGCATTGTTTTGATCACATCAAAACCTAATGGGACCTTGCATGTCTGTTCCAAAAGGTAATATTAGGAAAATCCATTCACCCAAGCAATTTAAAAGCCCACACCTTACACATAGATGGTGTTGCTCTAGCACAATGGTGAGAACCACGTTAAGAAGCTCCACCTCCTTAATGTCGATCTGCGGAAGAGATAGGAGTGATATGAAGATCGTGAACGTGAGATGAAGTGAGAGTGAAGGTGAGAAGCATAGAAATACACACACACATGCACACACACAACGAAGAGACAAGCAAGACACAATGGAAGGTAGGAAATCAACTCTATTGCTCAAGATCTCAATTACAAACTCAAAATAGCTCTAACCTCACACCAACCAATCTCAAAAATGAGCTCTCTAGCTCTTTTTATAGATTCTAGACTAGTTTTGACCGGTTTCACATCTAGTGACCGGCATAGTTAAAAAATAGGTTCTAGATGCTATTTGAAAGGGTAAACCGTGTCTAAAAATAACCAAAATTGGTATGCTCATTCTACCTAGTTTCCTCAAGCTCGAGGACTCCTCGGGTTGCAAGAAATGGAGCTATAAATTACAAAAAGGGTTTTTCTATGTTACATATGGTACAAAAGTGATGAAAATCACTGTTGGAGGTTTTGAAAAGTATTTATAAAACATAATGCTTTGAAAACATGATTCGACTGACTCCCTACTTCTTCGTTGTGCTTCCGTGTCTTCTATGCCTCTGACTACTGCCAACACCCCCTCCCTCTTGCTTCTGTCGTCCTCGACAGAACCTTGTTGTGCGGTCTGTCGGATGTAATTCTGCAGGAGGTCTTGAGCAAGGGTGTGCTCGGATATTCGAATGCCTCGGGCTAGATCTGCCTCGAGTTTGTCCCAATCAATGGGTTGTGGTTCATCTGATGGCGGGAATCGATAATGCGTGGAACATACCATCTGTTCACAGGAAAATAATTGAAGTAAATGCGTAGGCCTGCTGATGAACACTTCCGAATGGTATTCCCAGAAACCGGTTGTGAACATTTCTTCGAAAGTCTGCTTATAGCATGCCGGTAAGTACTTGATTCTACAATGCCAGGCATAACACACCCGGAGCGATGGCATTGTACTCATATCATATGCAAGATCTAGATTGCCATGCTCGAAACCCGGGGTGTTCACATGGGGTGCCTTGACGCGATGGAAGACTTTGAAAATTGTTGAAGCTCAAGGTCAAGGACAAAGCATGGAAGTGCATCAAAGAAGTGGACACACAAGAAGAAGGAGCATGTAGGGGGATCCAAGAAGCACATGTCAAATTTTCAGAAGAAATCCCTATAAATTTGTGGCTTTTGTCACTAAAAACCATTGTAAATACCATTTTCTATTTTTACACCTCCATTTTGTTCAAGCCAAGGAGTATTAGAAGTAGCATCCTACCAATTCTCATAATTTTTAGACTCCATTTGAGCCCCCAAATAAGCCTTGGAACCTAATTTTTAACTAGGCCGGACATTAGGTCTGGACAGGGCCAAAACTGCTCAAAAAACTATAAAAAGGGCTGGAGAGCTCATTTTTGGGGGTTAGCTTGTTGTAGATTTCAGCTTTGTAAGAGAGCTCTTTTGTAATTGAAGTCCTTCCATTGTTCCACTCTTTGCTCTTACCTTGTGCGCATGTGTGTGTATGTGTGTGCATGTTTGTGTGCTTTCACTCATGCACTTGTGCACTTCACTTGCTCTTGGTCTTCAGATCGGTCCTCATGTCTCCACCAGATTGACATTTATGAGGTGAAACTCTTCACGTTGGTACTAGCCATTGTGCTAGAGTGACACCAAATTTGGCGCCGTTGCCGGGGAGAGAGCTTGGAGGACGAGCGTGTGACGGTAAGACGTAGAGTAGTGACGTTGGAAGGTAAAACAAAAATCACCATTTTCAGTTGAGTTTCTGAGTTTTTCTTCTTCTTCATCTTCATCATCATCATCATCTCTTCCCACCTTCTTCCTCTCTGATTTTTTCTCATTTTCGAGTGTACATTCACCTCGTTTTTCACCTGCAACTGTGAGGAACAAGTGTAGAGGGTGTTTAGAGCTAAAACGCTGAAGAAATTGCCTTGAAATTGCCTTTAAATCCACCTCAAAACGTGAAAAGTTTGAGTGGAAGTATCGCGGAGTGACAAGGACTGCGTTTGGTATCGCGCGGGTGGTATCGCCAGTTTTGGAGATAGATTTTGCATCTACAGGCACATAGCAGTGATAAGGAGAACCTAAGGTACACACATTTGCAAAAAAATTTGAAATTGGGCTTAAAAAATTCCAAGTATCGTGTCCGGTTGAGTTTTGGTATCGTGATACCAAAATTCCCGAGTATCGCGATACTTGTCGAGGTATCGTATCGTGCACGCCCACTTGAGGTATCGCGATACCAATCTGGTATCATATTGTCAAGTGCTAGTATCACGATCGCGGTTGCCCCGGTGGTATCGTATCGTGGTCCACATGATATCGTATCATCTCGGTCTTGGTATCGTATCGTTGACCGTGCAGTATCATATCGTGTGCTAGTTTGGTATCGTATCGTCGACTCAGTATCGTATTGTGCCCAATCTCAACATACTACATGGAACAACCACTACAATAAAGGTCTGTCAGGGACGAGAGACTCAAGAGGGGGGGAGTGTTGAAGCTCAAGGTCAAGGACAAAGCATGGAAGTGCATCAAAGAAGTGGACACACAAGAAGAAGGAGCATGTAGGGAGATCCAAGAAGCACATGTCAAATTTTCAGAAGAAATCCCTATAAATTTGTGACTTTTGTCACTAAAAACCATTGTAAATACCATTTTCTATTTTTACAACTCCATTTTGTTCAAGCCAAGGAGTCCTTGAGCTTGAGGAGTATTAGAAGTAGCATCCTACCAATTTTCATAATTTTTAGACTCCATTTGAGCCCCCAAAATAAGCCTTGGAACCTGATTTTTAGCTAGGCCGGACATTAGGTCTGGACAGGGCCAAAACTACTCAAAAAACTATAAAAAGGGCTGGAGAGCTCATTTTTGGGGATTAGCTTGTTGTAGATCTCAGCTTTGTAAGAGAGCTCTTTTGTAATTGAATTCCTTCCATTGTTCCACTCTTTGCTCTTACCTTGTGCGCATGTATGTGTATGTGTGTGCATGTTTGTGTGCTTTCACTCACGCACTTGTGCACTTCACTTTCTCTTGGTCTTCATACCGGTCCTCACGTCTCCACGGATTGACATTTTGAAACTCTTCACGTTGGTACTTGCCATTGTGCTAGAGTGACACCAAAACCATCTGCATCATGTCAAATATCTTGATAGTCATGTGTGCTGCTATATCATCCATATGTTTTAAGCGAGGGAGCCAGTGGCGAATCGTGGCCATCATGTATGCGACTGTTGGTGGTCCTGTGGGTGAAGTGAAGCATGGGTAATTCAACCAATCCTGGCATTGCTTGTTATTTTGAACCTTAATAACAAATGCCTTCCAAGAGCGGTGATGTGGCACTGATCCCCAACATGGGTTGTACTTTAAGTGTAGTGGTGCCTTGGCCCAAGTACTCATCATCTCTGGATATTTCTGTAATAGATCCTTGCGCCAATCTGGTTGATAGATTTCTCCTTGCTGCGCATATGTTGGCAAATTGTCAGGCTCAAACTGCATAGCATGAGAGGGCTTCTTGCTTGTTTCTTTTTCTATGGCCAGCTGATATTCTGCCATTAACATAAAATAAGGTTTATACTATAGCTCATGCCCTGATATGTATCTATGAGGGGCCAAATGAGCAAAATAAGGAGACTGTAAAATTCTTTCTTCAATCATTTCCATGGCGTGTAACTGTGCCTCTACCCTTGCTGAGTGGGTTGTTCCAAGTTCTTCAATCGTCTTCATCCATGCGGGAGTTGGAAGCTCGAAAGTCGTCTGGCCTTCGACCGTGACGCGTCCACCTGGGATGGGTTGAGGTTCATATGCTTCTTCAAAAGTTTCCTCCACCAGAATAGTTATTGTTTCTTCCTCTGCTGGTAGTTCTGGTGGGGAGTCTGGCCTGGGGGTGCTTCATATACTACTATCCGTGATTGAAGAGTTAATACCTGGGCCCGTAATGCGTTGAGTTCCTCTAGGATTTCAGGAGATGGATCCGTAGGGGCTGGTAGTCCTTGTGGTATTGGTGCTCTTAGCTGGAGTAGTTTATGATCTTCTTTCAGCTTCTGATATTCCTCATTCATGCTGTCGTACTCATCTAACAATCTGACATGATCATCTAATAACATTTTCATAGATTTTGAGGGCACGACCTTGAATCGACTGGGGCTCAACGGTTGGTCTGGTTGATCTAGGGAAGCTTCTAAATTTTCTTTGATTTGTTCTTGTAAACGTTGGTTCTCCTCTTTTGCTCCTGCCAAGTTTCGTCTCAGTAAGCCCATGTTCCTGGTGAGCGTTGCATTGTGAATAGTCTGTGCCCTTAACAAGTTATCGATATCTGTGATAGCCTCTTTCGTCTTTTCTTCACTTTCTAGTTCAAGTTTATGATATGCCTCTCGTAGCTCTTGGTAGCGGGTGTTCAGTGACGCATTCTCGATGGTCAATGAATTGAGCTGCGACTGTAAGTCGTTGGTTGTCTTCTCCAGTGTTTGATAATTATTTCCAAGAGATGCAAACTCATCTCTTACTTGTGTCATACATGTGAACATCTATCAAAATGTTGTGTCTATGGTGGGTGATAATATTAGTGACGGAGTGAATGCAGTTGCGGTGTGTGTGGGTGTTGATGCAAGGGGTAAGGGAAATGGGGAGGGAGATGTGGATGAAGTGGTGATTGTGGAAAACATTAGGGTGACTAAATATGGTGGTATCATGAAGGAAGTGAGCGGTGGTGCAGTGGGCGGTGATATATCCATGTCACTAGAAGTGGTATCAAGTGCGGTGACTATGAATAAGGGAGTGAGAGTGGGTGCGTGCGTGGGTGTAAATACTGGATTTACAAAGGTTGAAGAGTAATTTACAGAGGGGTTTTCTTGTACTGCTTGGTGGAGAGAAGGAAGAGGAAAGGCAGTTGGGCGGGGAGGTGAGACTGGGGAGAAGGTTGATGGAGGTGGGAATGGGAAAAGGGGTCTTGGAGGTGTGGGGAAGGACGGGAAGGATGGAGGGAAAATTGGACTGGATAGAAAGGTGGATGTTCGAGGAGGAAAACTAGGTTGGGTGGGTGCGGGAATTGTCAGATGAATGGAAGTAAGGAAGGCTTCTGCTACAGCGCTATCCAAAGATGTGGATGGTCGGGGAGAGAGTGGATGCACAGGGGAGAGTGGAGATACGGTAGGTGAAAAGGGAGCGGTTGGGGTGGCGGGCACTTCGGTCACAACAATAAAACAACAATACAACAACTGCAATATATCAAGAGAAGTACATAAGGAAAAATCCTAATGTCCGTGAATGAGTGAACTAGCAAGAAAAAAATGCTCCATCACTCTCGGTAGATAAATCTAGTAAAGCTCAACGAAGTATCCCTAACATATACTGGCATGACCACTATACATGTAAGAGAAATGAAAAAGTGATAGATGTCATCCTAGATCTTCACATGTTGAGCTTGACATCTCAACACTTCCCCTCAAGCTCAATGTCATGTCCTCTAATCCAAACATCTTTCAAAACTTCTTCAGCTTCTCTACTCCAAAAAATTTAGTAAAAATATTAGCAACCTACTCATTTATTCTCACATAAACAAGATCAATATCACCTACTAATACCTTCTCTCTGATGAAGTGATAATGTACCTCAATATGCTTTGTTCTAGCATGAAAAGTAGGGTTGCATGCTAACTGTATACTGGTAAGATTATCACAATAGATGGTGATAGGCTTTTGCACTTCCACACCTAAATCTACAAGTAGCATCTCTAGCCATGATGCCTCACATGCTTCCATTGCAGCACCTCTATACTCAGCTTCTGTACTTGAAAAAGCAGTAATGGGTTGCTTCTTATTTCTCCATGTAATAGTTGCACTCCTAAGTGAGAATAGAAAGCCACTAGTAGATCTTCTATCTAGAATGCTACTAGCCGAATCTACGTCAGTGTATCCATGAACCTACACATCTACACCAACTTCATAAAGCAATGCATAATCCAAATTAGCACTCACATAACGTAGAGTCCAATAGTGTAGCTTAGATCAGGTCTTGTAATTGTGAAATATAACAAACTTCCCACAATTTTCCTACACTTAGTAGCATTTTCCAATGCTTCACCTGATGTAGTATCCAACTTCAAATTTTGATCAAATGTCATAGAAGTTGGCTTACAATCAACCATACCATACTTTTGTAGCATAATCAAGGCATATTGCCTTTGTGACATCCATATACCTGTTTTTGTATGTATAAACTCAATGCCCAAGAAGTAGCACAACACACCAAGACCTGATCTCAAATTCTTGCATTAGGAGTTGCTTTACCTCTTTAATGCTTGCTTCATTTTCACCTCGTACAATCAATTCATGAACATAAATAGCCACAATCGTGATGCCATCATCACCTTTCCTTGCATATAATGAATGATCTCCATCACACATAGAAAATCAAATGGTGGTCAAATAATTAGCAATCCTTGCATGCCAAGCATGAGGCACTTGTTTAAGTCTATATAAAGCTGTTTGCAACTTCTAAACATATTTTGGGTGCTTTGAATATGTATATCCTTGTGGCTAGTCCATATATACTTCTTCTTGTAACTCACCATGTAGGAAAGCATTCTTCACATCCATCTGATGCAAAGTCCATCCTTTTGTTGTAGCTAATGCAACAAGTATTTTGACAGTAGACATTTTAGCTAAAGGACTGAATCTTTCCTAATAATCAATGCCATAAGTCGACGCATATCTTTTCGCTATTAACCGTGCTTTGTACTTGCTTATGCTACCATCAACATTGTGCTTTAACTTGTAAACACACTTTTTGCCGCAACCAACTTCCATGTATTGTTTCTATAAAGTGCTACCATCTCCTCATCCATAGCCTTTTTCCAATGTGCATTTATTACCTTTGTCATGTAGGCACAATGACGAGCCATGTGACTATTATATGTCAATCGTTGCATTGAGTTCCGCATCCTTCCAGATCCTCTTGGTCCTGGGTCACTTCTCCTTTTATCATCTGCATGTGCCTTTCTTACTCATGGAGTCTTCACAGAGGGAAATCCAAGTTCCTCATCAAGGCTCTTTTTTGAACCACTTGAATCTCCATCAATGTCTTCAAAACCTATAGATGTTTTACTACCAGCAAAAAGCTTTTCTTTATCTTTCTTGGATGTATTTGATGAATTTTCTAGACTAAAATTTCCATGCAATCCTCCACTCCATGGATTTGAGTTGGAACTATTGTTTGGTGATGCATCTGGTCCACTCATGACTTGAGATTTTGCACTTGATTTTTCAGCATTTTCTTTGTCATTTGGTTCAAGATTCAGTCCTTCTTTGGCATCTACATAGAAGCTTGACATTTCATCAAACACCACATCTTTGCTTACCTTCACCTATCGGGTGAGTGGGTTAGAACATTTATACCCCTTTTGCTCAAGGGAGTACCCAATGAAGATACAACTGTTTGTTTTTTGATCAAGCTTCTAACTCAACTATCTGGAACATTTACATATGCAATACAACAAAAAACTTTCATATGTGATAAGTCTGGCTTTTGACCTGTGAACTTCTCTTCAGGTGTAACTTGATGTACAATAGTAGCCGGAATTCTATTCATGATGTATACAAAAGTGTGCATAGCTTCTACCCAATAACAATGAGGCATACTCTTCTCAGCCATCAAAGCTCTTGCTATTTTTACAATATGTTTATTTTCGTGTTCAACAACACCATTTTTTTTTGGTGTGTACCTACATGAAAATTGACATTGAATTCCATGATTTTTAAGAAAGTTTTTGAACTCATTTCACATTTTCCACCATAGCTTTACAGTTCTGGAAGTGAGTGGACACCTCACTCTTCTCTTTCACAGAATATAACCATACTTTTTGTGTATGGTCATCAATGAAAGTAACATAAAACCTTCAACCACCCATAGATGTGGTCTTTACAGGACCCCAAACATCTATATGTTCTATTTCTAGCACATTCTCACTAACATGTTTGTCATGCGAAAATGATGCTCTTGACTGTTTACCAAATTGACATGCTACATATACCTTTTGCATCTGTGCAACCTTGAAATTTAGTAGCCATTGAAAATCTCCTTTGACTGCATCAATTTCAACCTCTGCAAATTTGCATGTCCAATTTGTTTGTGCCAGATCTCTATATCAAGAATAAACCCTGCACCTTTTGCAAACATGGCTACATTCATTTCAGGAATTTTGACATTTAAGGTGAACATCCTACCGACATTGTTTCCTTTGGCATTTAACCGTCCACCCCATTTGTACTTTTCTACATATAAGACATCATCATTGAACCTAACTTGTAATCCCTGGTCCACCATTTGTCCAATAGAAACCAGATTCTTTGTTATATTTTGGAACATGTAGCACATCAACAAGATGTTTTACCTTCCCATCCTCCATAGACAATGCTATGTTTACTGTATGCTTGATAGGGTGTGATGTGTCATCACCTGTTTCAACATATCCATGAAATAGTAATTTTTGCTAACTACCAAACCATTCTGCATGACTGGTCATATGGTTTGAAGCACTTGAATCAACAAGACATTACCATTTGATTTCAAAGCATCAGTAGACATCATATTCATCATATGATGTTGAATCATGAACAACTTCTCATAATAATCTGCACTTGTGGATGCATAGTTGTTTTGCTACCTTCTATTATTTTGATTCTTCAACTTGCAATCACATTCAAAGTGTCGAGGTTTACCACAATTCCAACATCCTTTACTATCATTACTTGAATCATTTCTTTGGAAATTTCTACGGCCTCTTTGGCTCCCCCTACCTCAAAATTGTCATCTACCTCCTGCATGATTCTGATGTTGACTTTGGTCTTGGTTACTGTTTCCTCTTACACTTCTGAAGCCTCTACCTGTGCCTCTTCCTCTACCAACGTAGAATACATGCTTAGAACTAGATTTTCCTTGGGAGTTTGAGTCCTCAACAAGATTCTTTTCTTCAATAATCAACACGGACACCAGATCAACAAAATTCAGAATATTTTACCTAGTTTGTATAGAAGTTCTGAACTGATTTTATGTAGTTCCTAAACCATGAAGGCACACTTCCACCTTATCATCATCATCTACATTCACACGAATAGATGCAAGTGACTCACATATGCTTTTGATTTTAGGGGCATAGTCACTTACCAACATGCCCTTTTTCTCCATTGTATGTAGCTCGTTCTTGAGTTGCAATTTTCGTGCCTTTGTATTGGTCTCATACAAAGTGGACAAACTATTCCAAGACTCTTTTGGAGTCTTGGCATCCTGTATGTATCCAATCATGCTATCATGTATGCTAATAGATAGCCAATACATTATCTTTTGTGCTCCTTGATTCCATTCCTCATATGCTCTTAGCTAGTCCACAGTCTGATTCCTTTCTGGTAACTACATAGCATTTTTGTTCTCTCCTTCAATGTACTTTTAGTAGCCTTTTCCCATTAGGAAATTCATCATTCTAAATCTACAAGCATGGAAGTTATTCTTGTCTAGCTTATTGCTCATTAGCTGACTCATTCCATCTGTAATTGCCATTTTTGCAGCAATTCATAACATTGCAAATTCATCAAAGTGCTTCTGCTTGAACAATGTTGCACTTTGATGTGATAGTTTGATCTCACAAAACAGAGTTTTCGTGTATCAACAGTACACAGGATCACCTGAAATTCTAGATCTGGAATATGTGAGTGTTGCCAAACACGACACAAGTTAGAGTTTTTCAAATTGACCTGGTTTTTCTATGGGCCCCACCTTGCGGGCTCGAAATGGAGTTCAAGATGGCTCCGAAAATATTTTGAGGACTTCTATCTTCATGCCAACTTTTGTAGCAATTTGAGGTCATTTGTGAATTGCACTTTCTCCATGCCTTCTCGTATACTCTTCACTATCGGCCTTCTCCACGAGCTCTCTACAACCACACTAGCTTTGATACCATGCCAAGAGGAAGGAGATAAGGGAAAGAGCTCACACACACACACACACTCACACTCAAAGAGGAGCACACATACAAATTGAAGCAAGGAAGAATGATCTTCTTCTTCTTCTTCTATTACATAAAAGGAATGTATAAGATGATCTAAACAACAATACACCAAGTACAATAGTACATAAGGAAAAATCCTAATGTCTGCGAATGAGTGAGCTTGCAAGAAACAAATGTGCCATCACTCTCGGTAGATAAATCAAGTAAATCTCAAAGAGGTATCCCTGACATATACCGGTGTGACCACTATACATGTTAGAGAAATGAAAAAGTGATACATGTCATCGTAGATCATTGCATGTTGAGCTTGATATCACGACACTATGTGCATGGATGTAGTGACATTTGTGAAAATATATGATGTATGTCAAAGATCCAAATATCCATTTCCATTAGAGAAAATTCCATTGAGACCTCTAATGGGAGGAAGAAACTTTTCCAAATGGGTTATAAATTTACAAGATCCATTGATACTCTTGGTCATGTTTCTCATGTTGGATACACCATTGTCATAACACAATATTTAACTAAATGGGTAGAAGCTAGAGCTACACAAAAGAGTGATGCTCAAACCACAAGGAAGTTCTTATTTGAACTTATTTTTTCTAGATTTGGGCTTCTTATCCAATTAGTGAGTGATCAAGGAACACACCATTAACAAAGTGACTGAATTATTGCTTAATGAATTCATGATCACTCATCTTAAATCAATGCCATACCATCTAGAATCCAATGTCTAGGCCGAAAACTCTAATAAGGTTTTTTTGAATTGCCCTTACTAAATTGGTAAACAATGGAAGATCCAATTGGGAAACACAATTTCATCATACAATTTGGGCATATAGGTAAGCACAAAAATCCATTTAACTTAGTATATGAACAACATGCAGTCCTATCAATGGACAACATGCACTGCCTACAGATAGAGTCACACGTGGATATCTATGGAAAGGCCATGAGCTTTTGCAAATTCTGGATAGTTTAGCGCAATCGCAAGAGAAATGCATTAGGGCTATAACATGCATTTATTCTACTAGAAAATGACAGAAGTCTTACTTTGATGCCACATCAAAGACAGACAATTGCAAGAAGCTAATCCAATACTTGTATATACTATTAAGCAACATGTTAGACAACTCCAAAAAAGAGCTATTGCCCTCCTAGTGATCCATCAAGTTTCATCTAGTGGTGAATTTCAACTTGCATCTCTAGAAAAATATATTTTCCTTGATTACATTAGTGATTATAGAGTTAATGTCTAACAAGAACAAAGAGGAAGTAGTAGAATGGATCCTCAAAAGAAAACTCTTGTAGAGACAAGTAATGGTGCAATCAAATACACCTACCATGCCATTGGCAATGTTTAGAATTCAAACGCACAAGCACATAATTCATGATGAGCATGCTCATCTTCTTGGTTCTCTAGGGAGAACCAAATAAATAAACTTAAAGGTGCTTGTACATATAGGACCTAATAATAATGAAATTTTAGCTTCTCATGTCCATGCATTGCACATTCGAATTGAGCATCAATCAACATATATCATAGGCCTCACCAATCTCATGACATAGTCCTTTGTTTTAACTACAATCTTAATGCACATTGCAAATATATGCTTGAAAATACCTTTCTTCATGTATGATGATAATGATATCTTCAAGGAAGTGGTTTTAGAATAAGAATGGATTTTATTCACTCCGATGGTCTAACATTTACTAATAACTCCTTGACTATGCAAGTGAATTGCCTAAATTATGTGGTATCATTACTTGATTTTCTTGGATATATTTTTTATACAACAAAGGTACATGAATAAATCAATCCTCAAACATCGTCTATTGAAATGAAGGAGTTTTCTCAGTGGATGATAGACACAAAGAAACAACATTTGTAAAAAAAAGAAACGCCATATCAACTTTATCAATTCAAACAAATTTGGGTGGTGAAAGGTTCCCAAGCATTGTTTTGATCACATCAAAACCTAATGGGACCTTGCATGTCTGTTCCAAAAGGTAATATTAGGAAAATCCATTCACCCAAGCAATTTAAAAGCCCACACCTTACACATAGATGGTGTTGCTCTAGCACAATGGTGAGAACCACGTTAAGAAGCTCCACCTCCTTAATGTCGATCTGCGGAAGAGATAGGAGTGATATGAAGATCGTGAACGTGAGATGAAGTGAGAGTGAAGGTGAGAAGCATAGAAATACACACACACATGCACACACACAACGAAGAGACAAGCAAGACACAATGGAAGGTAGGAAATCAACTCTATTGCTCAAGATCTCAATTACAAACTCAAAATAGCTCTAACCTCACACCAACCAATCTCAAAAATGAGCTCTCTAGCTCTTTTTATAGATTCTAGACTAGTTTTGACCGGTTTCACATCTAGTGACCGGCATAGTTAAAAAATAGGTTCTAGATGCTATTTGAAAGGGTAAACCGTGTCTAAAAATAACCAAAATTGGTATGCTCATTCTACCTAGTTTCCTCAAGCTCGAGGACTCCTCGGGTTGCAAGAAATGGAGCTATAAATTACAAAAAGGGTTTTTCTATGTTACATATGGTACAAAAGTGATGAAAATCACTGTTGGAGGTTTTGAAAAGTATTTATAAAACATAATGCTTTGAAAACATGATTCGACTGACTCCCTACTTCTTCGTTGTGCTTCCGTGTCTTCTATGCCTCTGACTACTGCCAACACCCCCTCCCTCTTGCTTCTGTCGTCCTCGACAGAACCTTGTTGTGCGGTCTGTCGGATGTAATTCTGCAGGAGGTCTTGAGCAAGGGTGTGCTCGGATATTCGAATGCCTCGGGCTAGATCTGCCTCGAGTTTGTCCCAATCAATGGGTTGTGGTTCATCTGATGGCGGGAATCGATAATGCGTGGAACATACCATCTGTTCACAGGAAAATAATTGAAGTAAATGCGTAGGCCTGCTGATGAACACTTCCGAATGGTATTCCCAGAAACCGGTTGTGAACATTTCTTCGAAAGTCTGCTTATAGCATGTCGGTAAGTACTTGATTCTACAATGCCAGGCATAACACACCCGGAGCGATGGCATTGTACTCATATCATATGCAAGATCTAGATTGCCATGCTCGAAACCCGGGGTGTTCACATGGGGTGCCTTGACGCGATGGAAGACTTTGAAAATTGTTGAAGCTCAAGGTCAAGGACAAAGCATGGAAGTGCATCAAAGAAGTGGACACACAAGAAGAAGGAGCATGTAGGGGGATCCAAGAAGCACATGTCAAATTTTCAGAAGAAATCCCTATAAATTTGTGGCTTTTGTCACTAAAAACCATTGTAAATACCATTTTCTATTTTTACACCTCCATTTTGTTCAAGCCAAGGAGTATTAGAAGTAGCATCCTACCAATTCTCATAATTTTTAGACTCCATTTGAGCCCCCAAATAAGCCTTGGAACCTAATTTTTAACTAGGCCGGACATTAGGTCTGGACAGGGCCAAAACTGCTCAAAAAACTATAAAAAGGGCTGGAGAGCTCATTTTTGGGGGTTAGCTTGTTGTAGATTTCAGCTTTGTAAGAGAGCTCTTTTGTAATTGAAGTCCTTCCATTGTTCCACTCTTTGCTCTTACCTTGTGCGCATGTGTGTGTATGTGTGTGCATGTTTGTGTGCTTTCACTCATGCACTTGTGCACTTCACTTGCTCTTGGTCTTCAGATCGGTCCTCATGTCTCCACCAGATTGACATTTATGAGGTGAAACTCTTCACGTTGGTACTAGCCATTGTGCTAGAGTGACACCAAATTTGGCGCCGTTGCCGGGGAGAGAGCTTGGAGGACGAGCGTGTGACGGTAAGACGTAGAGTAGTGACGTTGGAAGGTAAAACAAAAATCACCATTTTCAGTTGAGTTTTTGAGTTTTTCTTCTTCTTCATCTTCATCATCATCATCATCTCTTCCCACCTTCTTCCTCTCTGATTTTTTCTCATTTTCGAGTGTACATTCACCTCGTTTTTCACCTGCAACTGTGAGGAACAAGTGTAGAGGGTGTTTAGAGCTAAAACGCTGAAGAAATTGCCTTGAAATTGCCTTTAAATCCACCTCAAAACGTGAAAAGTTTGAGTGGAAGTATCGCGGAGTGACAAGGACTGCGTTTGGTATCGCGCGGGTGGTATCGCCAGTTTTGGAGATAGATTTTGCATCTACAGGCACATAGCAGTGATAAGGAGAACCTAAGGTACACACATTTGCAAAAAAATTTGAAATTGGGCTTAAAAAATTCCAAGTATCGTGTCCGGTTGAGTTTTGGTATCGTGATACCAAAATTCCCGAGTATCGCGATACTTGTCGAGGTATCGTATCGTGCACGCCCACTTGAGGTATCGCGATACCAATCTGGTATCATATTGTCAAGTGCTAGTATCACGATCGCGGTTGCCCCGGTGGTATCGTATCGTGGTCCACATGATATCGTATCATCTCGGTCTTGGTATCGTATCGTTGACCGTGCAGTATCATATCGTGTGCTAGTTTGGTATCGTATCGTCGACTCAGTATCGTATTGTGCCCAATCTCAACATACTACATGGAACAACCACTACAATAAAGGTCTGTCAGGGACGAGAGACTCAAGAGGGGGGGAGTGTTGAAGCTCAAGGTCAAGGACAAAGCATGGAAGTGCATCAAAGAAGTGGACACACAAGAAGAAGGAGCATGTAGGGAGATCCAAGAAGCACATGTCAAATTTTCAGAAGAAATCCCTATAAATTTGTGACTTTTGTCACTAAAAACCATTGTAAATACCATTTTCTATTTTTACAACTCCATTTTGTTCAAGCCAAGGAGTCCTTGAGCTTGAGGAGTATTAGAAGTAGCATCCTACCAATTTTCATAATTTTTAGACTCCATTTGAGCCCCCAAAATAAGCCTTGGAACCTGATTTTTAGCTAGGCCGGACATTAGGTCTGGACAGGGCCAAAACTACTCAAAAAACTATAAAAAGGGCTGGAGAGCTCATTTTTGGGGATTAGCTTGTTGTAGATTTCAGCTTTGTAAGAGAGCTCTTTTGTAATTGAATTCCTTCCATTGTTCCACTCTTTGCTCTTACCTTGTGCGCATGTATGTGTATGTGTGTGCATGTTTGTGTGCTTTCACTCACGCACTTGTGCACTTCACTTTCTCTTGGTCTTCATACCGGTCCTCACGTCTCCACGGATTGACATTTTGAAACTCTTCACGTTGGTACTTGCCATTGTGCTAGAGTGACACCAAAACCATCTGCATCATGTCAAATATCTTGATAGTCATGTGTGCTGCTATATCATCCATATGTTTTAAGCGAGGGAGCCAGTGGCGAATCGTGGCCATCATGTATGCGACTGTTGGTGGTCCTGTGGGTGAAGTGAAGCATGGGTAATTCAACCAATCCTGGCATTGCTTGTTATTTTGAACCTTAATAACAAATGCCTTCCAAGAGCGGTGATGTGGCACTGATCCCCAACATGGGTTGTACTTTAAGTGTAGTGGTGCCTTGGCCCAAGTACTCATCATCTCTGGATATTTCTGTAATAGATCCTTGCGCCAATCTGGTTGATAGATTTCTCCTTGCTGCGCATCTGTTGGCAAATTGTCAGGCTCAAACTGCATAGCATGAGAGGGCTTCTTGCTTGTTTCTTTTTCTATGGCCAGCTGATATTCTGCCATTAACATAAAATAAGGTTTATACTATAGCTCATGCCCTGATATGTATCTATGAGGGGCCAAATGAGCAAAATAAGGAGACTGTAAAATTCTTTCTTCAATCATTTCCATGGCGTGTAACTGTGCCTCTACCCTTGCTGAGTGGGTTGTTCCAAGTTCTTCAATCGTCTTCATCCATGCGGGAGTTGGAAGCTCGAAACTCGTCTGGCCTTCGACCGTGACACGTCCACTTGGGATGGGTTGAGGTTCATATGCTTCTTCAAAAGTTTCCTCCACCAGAATAGTTATTGTTTCTTCCTCTGCTGGTAGTTCTGGTGGGGAGTCTGGCCTGGGGGTGCTTCATATACTACTATCCGTGATTGAAGAGTTAATACCTGGGCCCGTAATGCGTTGAGTTCCTCTAGGATTTCAGGAGATGGATCCGTAGGGGCTGGTAGTCCTTGTGGTATTGGTGCTCTTAGCTGGAGTAGTTTATGATCTTCTTTCAGCTTCTGATATTCCTCATTCATGCTGTCGTACTCATCTAACAATCTGACATGATCATCTAATAACATTTTCATAGATTTTGAGGGCACGACCTTGAATCGACTGGGGCTCAACGGTTGGTCTGGTTGATCTAGGGAAGCTTCTAAATTTTCTTTGATTTGTTCTTGTAAACGCTGGTTCTCCTCTTTTGCTCCTGCCAAGTTTCGTCTCAGTAAGCCCATGTTCCTGGTGAGCGTTGCATTGTGAATAGTCTGTGCCCTTAACAAGTTATCGATATCTGTGATAGCCTCTTTCGTCTTTTCTTCACTTTCTAGTTCAAGTTTATGATATGCCTCTCGTAGCTCTTGGTAGCGGGTGTTCAGTGACGCATTCTCGATGGTCAATGAATTGAGCTGCGACTGTAAGTCGTTGGTTGTCTTCTCCAGTGTTTGATAATTATTTCCAAGAGATGCAAACTCATCTCTTACTTGTGTCATACATGTGAACATCTATCAAAATGTTGTGTCTATGGTGGGTGATAATATTAGTGACGGAGTGAATGCAGTTGCGGTGTGTGTGGGTGTTGATGCAAGGGGTAAGGGAAATGGGGAGGGAGATGTGGATGAAGTGGTGATTGTGGAAAACATTAGGGTGACTAAATATGGTGGTATCATGAAGGAAGTGAGCGGTGGTGCAGTGGGCGGTGATATATCCATGTCACTAGAAGTGGTATCAAGTGCGGTGACTGTGAATAAGGGAGTGAGAGTGGGTGCGTGCGTGGGTGTAAATACTGGATTTACAAAGGTTGAAGAGTAATTTACAGAGGGGTTTTCTTGTACTGCTTGGTGGAGAGAAGGAAGAGGAAAGGCAGTTGGGCGGGGAGGTGAGACTGGGGAGAAGGTTGATGGAGGTGGGAATGGGAAAAGGGGTCTTGGAGGTGTGGGGAAGGACGGGAAGGATGGAGGGAAAATTGGACTGGATAGAAAGGTGGATGTTCGAGGAGGAAAACTAGGTTGGGTGGGTGCGGGAATTGTCAGATGAATGGAAGTAAGGAAGGCTTCTGCTACAGCGCTATCCAAAGATGTGGATGGTCGGGGAGAGAGTGGATGCACAGGGGAGAGTGGAGATACGGTAGGTGAAAAGGGAGCGGTTGGGGTGGCGGGCACTTCGGTCACAACTGTGGTATGTACAGTAGTAGTGTGGGGTGGGGAGTCGACGAGGATAGCTTCTTCGACTGCAGATCTTTTAGGAATTAGGCGTGCTTCCTTGGCCTGTTGGGATGACTGAGCACCTATGGGTATGCAAATGTATTCACCTGGTTTTGATAGTAGTCGTACTCATCGGGGGTCATATTGCGGTAACGGCTTCCTCTGCAAATATCTTAATGCTTCATTAGATCCTACTGATTTAACAAGTTCCCTGAAGCCTTTGATGTATACTTCTTCGAAACCGCTTTCGACAAGTTCTTGCTCTATAAGTTCTTGGCTCTCTTCCTCAATTAACTTCTTTCGTGCCCAAACTTTTTCCATAGTACGATATAACTTCTTGATGGCTAGCATATAAGCTGTGGCATCGAATGTTTTTTCTTCGTGTGTGCTCATTTCACCTTGGGTATTGGTGTGCTGTCCTTGTTCATCTGTCTGCACATTTTCTTGGGAGTCATGAGTGCCCTGGCTGGCTTCATCATCGCCCTCATCTTCATCTGTCTCTGTTCTTTCTCCATCCGAGCTGGATACTACTTGTCCTTGTTGTTGATCTGGGGGAGTGGTAGGGTAGCTTGGACGTTCATATTCTTGAGAAAAGATCTGACCTTCAGAAAATTGAAATTCATTTGAGAAAGCATCTAGCATTTCAAAATCAAATGTTGTATCTATGGGTTCTGCTTCGAAGTTGGGTATCGGAAAAGAGAATGCTTCCGCACCAATAGTGGTGGGAACTTTTGCTGCAGTGGTTGGAGGTCCTGGGGATGTGGCTACTTGAGGAGCGACTGTGCTGGTAGTGCCCTTTGTTAGAAATGGTCTTGATAACCGTACGAGAATGGGTTGAATAGTTGTAGGGGCCTCTGTCAGAGACTATTCTAGCGAGGGTTGCGGTGAGGGTGATTCTGGGACCTATAGGCATGGAAAGGTTCCTCTCATGCGCTTTCCTGCTCGGCCTTTGCTAGTCTTCCTAGCTTTCTTTGTAGTCCCCTTGAATGCTTTCAGCTCCTCGCTTGTCATTGCACGCTTGATTGGCAAGTCGTATGCCAAACACATATATACAATCTTTGTAAGAGCGCAACATCCATTGATTACCTTCTTTCTTTCCCATCTATGTTGTACTAAGTACAACTGATCAATTATCCAGCTTGCTAGGTCTACCGTTTGAGGTCCAGTACATGCTAAATATAAACCAAACCAGATGCGTTTGTGGGGCATGGTGAATTGATCCTGAGCAGGAAATGTGAAATGTTGCATACATATCCTCAACGGTTTAGAGAGCTCAGGTGTGATTGCTGAAATATCTTCCCACTTAGTAACATCCCCACGTTTCATAGGCTCTGGAATTAGCCTTTCTCGTTTTGCCGGCGTATGCATTCCATGTATCTTAATAGCAGCTCTAATCAAATCTTTAGACAGATAAAACTTCTTATATGGCGGATCATTTACCAAAGACGGCAAAATGAATGTTCCTGGCAAATCTTTGTTCTCCAAAGCTGTCAATGTGGTTGTTAGCTCACAAAATGGTTGGTTTCTATGCAATAATGTGGTTCTATTTGGCAGGAGAATATGTTTGATTTCAGGCACTTGAAGGGTGATTAGGTGATTGATGGGAATTATTTGGGGACTACATGACAACTTCTTGGTCAAAGAGGAGTGCTGCCAAGGGAGGCAATACTTGGAGATATGACTTTTTGTTATGGTGATTACCGCATGTGTGCTTACATAGATGGTCTATCTCAATAGGGCACTCAACATGTTCAACACAACAATTATCTCGCCAATACATTATGTGATGTTTATACCATTGACAATTGCAGCTTGTGGCAACGTTGGCAATGTGATCAAAGGTCACGAGCTGCACGGAAAGGCAATGGAGGCTCATGTCATTATAGAGGAAGAGCTAAGAAGCTTTGAGTCTTGGAGAGACTCATTTGAAACAGTTCCAACAATCAAGAAGCTGTGATCATATACAGAGAACATTCGGAGTAGTGAGTTGGAGAGAAGTCTCACTAAGATGGGTGAAGACATACCCAAGAAGAACAAGAAGCTCATGGAGGACCTCAGCAGGGGTATAGTGAACCAGCTCCTACACGGATCCATGACAAACCTGAGATGTGATGGGACTGATAACAGGATTGTGAGCGAGACATTAGAGAACATGCAAGCTCTCGAGAGAATGTTTGACTTGAAGACATACTTATCTTCTTTGGAGCAGCTATTCAGGACAAGGGCTCAGAAAATGCAACAATAACGGAAATTCCCAATACAATGACATCGTCAGACCTTGGGGAGCCGCTTTAAAAAGCGTCCATCTTGCTTGTGCTTTCTCTTCCATCAAAGCCATGATCATTCATACCTAAAGTCAATGAGAGGGCGTCCTATTGTTCTGCAAGGTCCAGCTTTTGTTTTCCCAGAAGATTAATTCTATAGGGCGCTTTTCCATTTTTGCTTCAGAAAGGGGGGGCGCCTGTATGAGTGGTGATAACGGATTCATGTGGATGCCATCAGAAAAAGGGAAGAGGATTCAGCAATTTCTATTTTTTGCGTGGAGTACATACAAGAGGATGAGCTGGCTGAAATAACTCCGATTGGAATTCATCAGAGACCTGGATATTTGGCATTGAATGCTTGTAAAAAGAAATCTGCTACAAAGGTTCACAAAAACAAAGAGGCAAGAGTTGTATTGGGGACACCACTCGATTTCAGTCTGGATGATTGCGTGGAGTTTCGGATTGTTTGGGGACTAGAGTGGAAATTGAAAAAGGGCACATATGGACATGGAGGAGCTCTCATCGTAGAGGGGGGATGGGATTGCACAGTGCTGTGAAGGGAAACCACTGTTAGATTTTAGTAGAGGGCGAATGATCCGATCGGGTTGGGTGGGCTTTTGCTTGCACGATTCACTCTCCCATTTTTACTATCATGTCTGTGAGGCCCTCTTCCCTTTCCAAGATTGGTGGGGTGTTCCTATAAAAGTTGCTTTCGACTAGACAATCGAGGAGCTATCTGGAACAGTATTTACTTTACCACAATAGGTCTGCTCCTGCTTCGTTCTCCAGCCACTGTGTGTTTTTGGAGTTTGCATCCTCAAGGGGGAGCCTCTCCAATTTTTTGCGTTGCCGGCTGAAGTATGAGTGAAGGCTGGAGGGAAAAGCCTCTTCGTTTTTATCCACGAGTGCTGCTGGGAGGAATGCTCGAGGAGAAGCATGGATCTCTGACGACACTGCAATGGGATGTGTCAGAGGTGGAGTGGGAACTTGTTGTAGCTTGAGATTAACACCACACAGCTGGGAGGTTAGACCTGGAAGAAGTTCTTGATCGTGGAGGAAGTTAAAAGCTTCGAGCGCGGAGTACTTCAGCTAGAGATGGCAGTCCAGTACTTCCATAAAATCGGGTAACCTTCATCCCATTCGATTTGCATGCATAAATTCCTGTTGATCAGTCTGTACAAAGGATAGAGAATGTTCATCATGCACTTTTAAGCCCAGCATTTACATTGATTCTCTGGAGATGTAAAGGATGCACAACCTGCTATCCAGTAGATTTTAGTGGTACAAGTACCTTGTTTAATGTAGTACCTACATGTGGAGAACCGGTTTGAATATCATTTATTCTCTGTAGAGGTACCTGACCATGGGTTGTGCGAGGGTGAGTGTAGATGGCAGAAGGCCTGTACGAGAGCCAAGTATGACTTATGCTATTATAACTGTACAAACAGTACAAACACTACCTTGACCGTCGTTAACAACAGGATTTAATTGATTAGCTCCACTACCTATTATGTACTATTCACTTAGCACAATATGCAAAGTAGGCATTAATGGGATGATTTCAATTTATCAAAGAATGCATATTGAGGTTTAGCTTGGAGATGTTGTTGTATACTACACGGTGCCTTCTGGTTATTATTACTCTCTTGCGAACCTGTGATTAGTAATTAAATATGCGGTTCTTAACACATACACACACACACTCGAATAACTTGTGGGATCATGACAGAAGAAGTAAATGTGGTTTGATATAACACACCAGGTCATTGGAAGAACTTTCGTCCATGAGTTTCATCTGCGTGACAAGGATGCACTGTGTTTAAATAGATACAAAGTTAAATTTGTTTGAGTGCAATTGGAACATGGTTATGCATAAGATTATGCATGATGTCGCCCTACCATCTTTCTCACACTTGTACCTTTGCGTGGATACGTCATCTGGTTCTCAACATTACGACTCTGTTGTATTTGATACCTGCACGGCACCTTATAGATGTGATTGAGTTTGATGGTACTATGGTACAGAACGATATGTATGATACCGTGTTGTTGTGGTTGCAATGCACTAACAAGTAGGTACTTGCAAGTTGAATGTTATATCAGTGCTAGTACTGTATTTGTTGGGTTTTTTTTGTATGCTTGTAATCTTTGCTTCTGCAAAGAAACGATCTCTTGATCTCTTGATGTATTTTTCTCCTTTACGATTTGACCTTATGGAAAATCTATGTGGTTATCCTTGCATATAGTGGAACTTTACAGTAAAAATGAGCTTCAAATATGGAGCGTCTTTTATTGTAGGAGACGAAAAAAAATTCTAAGATTGAATCCATTATGTGCAAAGAAAAGGGAGTGAGAGATAGTAAGAAAGCAAGCGTGTGGGTAGGTGTGTGCATAACTCAGAGTGTGGAGTAAGAGAGAGAAAGGAGGGGGGGTTTGCATGTGGTTGAAAGAAAGGGAGTTTGGGGGAAAAATGAAAGTATAACTATGTGTGTGAGGGCTTGAGTATGTAGGACTCTTGTTTTGTGTGTCTGAGTCATATGCGAGAAAGAGTGCTCGGTAAGAAGAGAGGGAAGGTGTGTGCAAATAGTAAGTGAGCAAGAGAGATAGCGAGTGTAAGTGAGGAAGCATGAATGTGCATGTGAGTGGGGGAGTGTGTGTATGAGCATACAAGTGAGAGTGTAGGAGCGTGCAAGTGGGAGAGCACGAGGGAAGGTTCACAAGAGTGGGTGTGTATGAGGAGCAGGTGTGAGTAAGGAGAGAGTGTGGTCGCGAGGACCCCCCATCCAAGTTTGGCTTCAATAGCGTATACCCTCGGGTTCCCATTTCTCCCCATCTATTCCAAAACACTTTGAAATATAATTGTGGGCGTACACCGACAAAAAGCGGACTTAGGATCAGAAGTTCGAGCAAAGAATCATTGTGCATGGGCAATTTCCCTTGGTCTTAGGAGCAAACAGTGGTTATCAAATAGTAGCATCGATAGAAATTTGGTTTAGGCAAAGGATCACTAAAATACTCTGTGAAGCCTGCTCTTGCCCAAACATGCGTTAAATCTTCTATGTTCTGTAGTCCTTCGAATTCTCTTGAGAAAAATTGGTACTTGGCCCATGTACGGTGATCAAATGCCAAATTGGCCTCAAAAATGAAATCTGCATCTGCCAATGGGCCTGCTAATCCTTGGAACCAATGAGAATTGCGATGAATCTTTTCAGTATATCCCCTAGGTGCTAAAGTCATTCCTTGAGGGAATGTGTTCATCCTCAAGTACGTCACTAAAGGTTCACTCTAGTTTGGTGTGAGAGACATGTGATATAATGTAGCGTGTTCTAGAGGTGGTCTTTTGCAACAAACAGGGCATTCTTTACACAACTTGTAGACATCTGCTTCCATCGAAGGCCAATATACTCCTAGCCTATGCAGAGTCTACAATGTATGATGTTTCGAGTGATGTTGCTTTAATACACCTACATGTGCTAATTGCAACCAATTTGCATGTTCTGAATCATCTACACAACAAGCAAGAATCTTTTGATTATCCTGTTTATATATACTTCCTGCTATGATTTGGTATCTCTGAGACTTGGTAATCTCTCCTTCCTTGATCCTTATCCTTGGATTCTTGGGTCCATATGTGAGAATAGGGACAATAGGCTTAGCCCATTCTGGTGCTATCTCAAGGTTAAACAAATATGCATCTGGTAGTTCATCCGCTATTCCTTGAGGAGCTTCTCCTGAGGTTAATCTTGAAAGGTGGTCAGCTCTAAGACGTGTCTTTCCTTTCCTAACTACTACTTCAAAATCATACTCCATGAGTAATAGGAACCAACGTATTAATCCTCCCGTGTTACATGGCTTATTGACTAAGTACAGTAATGCTTGATGATCCGTGAAGAATTTGAACTTGTTTGCCAACAAATAATGCCTCAAAATCTTTACTACGTAGATCATTCCTAATCCTTCTCGTTCCGTAGTGGTGTAATTTCTTTTCGCTGCATTCAATTGTCTGCTCGCATAAGCTATGGGGAGATCTATATTACCTTCATTTGTGGGTTGTGCTAACACACATCCTATGGCATAATTGGATGCATCCACATGTACATGGAATGGCTTACTCCAATCTGGGGTTGTCAATATAGGTGCTGAGCACGAACGTCACGTAAGTTCATTGAATGAACTCTCACACTCGTCTGTCCATTCAAACTTAATCAAAAGAGAGTACAATGGCTTGGTTATGATTGCATACATGTGTATGAATCGTCTGTAATAACCGCAATGACCCATAAATGCCTGTACTTCTTTTACGTTATTTGGTGTAGGTAGTTCTGCAATTACCTTCACTTTTTCTTTGTCCGTCGAGATTCCATTCTTTGACACAATGTGCCCTAGAATTTTGCCTTGTCTAACCATGAAAACGCATTTTTCTGGGTTCAAACAAACCTGATATTCTCGACATTTGTCAAATACTTGTCTTAGTTCTGGGATATGCGTCTCCCTGACATTTGAATGAGCATATATGTCATCGACATAAACTTCCAAATTCTTGCGTAAGAATTCCTTAAAATCATGACGCATGAGTTGCTGGAAAGTGGCGGGTGCATTTGTTAAGCCAAACGGCATTACACGAAATGCAAATATGCCCCATTCTGTGGCAAAAGCCATCTTGTGTTGATCTTCTGGAGCAATGGCTACTTGATTATAGCCTGAGAAACCATCAAGAAACCTGTAAACTTCCTTGCCCGCAACTCTTTCCAATAAATGTTCTGTGATAGGAAGAGGATAACTGTCTCTAATCGTGGCGGCATTAACTTTTTAAGGTTAGTACACACACGCAATTTTCCATTCTTCTTGGGCACAACTACAATGGGGGATACCCATTCGGTATGCTCAATTTCATAAATAAATCCTACTTCTATCAAGCGATCTATTTCTTCTTTAATCTTCGCAGAATAGTTATCATTGTACGTGTATGGTTTCTGTTTCATAGGTTTTGCATCTAGAGTCATGGGGATTCTATAGGAGCATATATCTGGGTCTACTCCTTTCAAATCTTTGTAATTCTAGGTGAACACATCTCTATATTCGCGCAATAGGGCAACTAATTCTTCTTCTTCTTCAGTCGTCAAATCCTGCCCTATGTAGGTACATTTTTCTTCTTCTCCTTCTATGGCAACTATGATTTTTTTGGTTTTCTCTCGATTATCATATACTTCTCCAACATTAACTTTTCTGTTAGGCATTCATCCATGATTCGTCTATCTTCTATTTCATACTTCTTGAAGTTCTCGGGTACCTCAAACAAGGATTCTTCTTCTTCTGACATGGCTTCTTTCTTCTTTCTTTTCTTACCTTCACTTCTAGCGATCACTTGTGTGGCTAACCTCACCTCATTCATAATTTCTTTGTGTCTCTGATGGTAAGCTTCTACTTCGTAGAAATATTCTTCTTTTGATGCAAAAGGAGGATCCATAATGATTGACTCTAGATCGAAATCACTCGCATCCTCAAATGCATCAGTGTTTGGTTCACACTCTTCTATAACTGCATCACACATGATTGGCAATATTGTGAAAACTGAAATGTCATAGCCATCGTCGTCACAATGGGGTGTCCATTGTTCTTCATTGATGGCTACTTCCATGGTTGCTAGGATTTCTGCCCAACCATGGGGTTTGAATTCTTTGTCTTGAAATACTACAGGTGCGTAAGCTGGGTTTTGAAGGGCTCGTGGATGTTGTTCTGCACCTAAGGTCCTGGCTTCTAACCATTCTTCCTCTTGTTTTGCTACTTTACACATCCATAAATGAGTGTCCTCGTGCAACCATGAGGGGTCTGATTCTAATGAGTGTACTGACTCTGTTTCCTCTTGTGTCTTATGGATGGTATTCCATTGTATTGGGGGTATATCTCGATGTGAATAGTCTTTAAGATTGACTTTAGTAGTCGCTCCTACATGTTGCAAGTACAAAGAATTAGTTCTCGAATCTTGTACAATTTGCAACTAACGCATGAATGGTCATCCTAATATCATCTCATAAGCATGATTTTTACTAAAATCACAAATGGCAAAAGTATGCTCAAACTCCACACCACAAGTGGTGAGCGATATGCCTTCTAGTAAGCCTAATGGTCTCTCTATGTGTCCATCAGCCATTTGTAGCTTCATCCTGGTGGGTCTGAGTGCTGGCTTACCCCAACATTTCCATAAAGCGGTGGTAGCAATGGCTACTCTAGCTCCTAAATCTAAGATGGCTTTCGTGGTGTATCCCTAATGGGTTATTGGAAGATAAGTGTTACCTTCCTCTCCTTCGCTTACATCTCCGATCTTTTCTACTGGCATCTCTGGTACCTTCTTATGTGATCCTATCTGTGAGGGAGCAGTATCAAGCTCAGGGAATTGATTTGCTACATGTTTCCACAGTTCTGGTTTTACCTTTAACAACTCCTCTAGAGTGAGATTACATTGTACTTTGGTATTCTTGATCACTTCCGTGTTTCTTGGGATCACTGATTCTTCATTCCTCACTATTATCGTGGGTGCTCTCATGCTAATAGACTTAGCTTCCCAAGGTCCTGCGAACTGAGGTAATTCTTGTAAAGAATTAGATTCAAAACCTGTGTGTTCACTCAGTTGCTCTTCCTCTACCTCATCGTAAACAGAGGGGATGTCTTGGGGAAATTCTTCTTGCAAGTCGTCTATTTCTTGAATAGGAGGATGAGGTCCTTGTTCTTTTCTCCACTTCTCTTCTTGGATTTCTCTCAAAAATTCATGTGAATACCTATGTATGGAAGACAGGTTGTCTTCACCCACTGTGTTGGGTACTTGAGACAGGGATGGTGCATTCCTTTCCTGTGTCTCCGAAACAATAGGGTTCCTATGCTGATTCTTTTTCTCCTTGCTATCAATCAAGTATTCTAGCCTCTCCATTAATCCTTGAAAGTGTAACTCCGGTTTTGCCATGTTATTCCAATTTAGATATCTAGAGGCTTCAAACATAGCTTGTGCTAATTCTACCATCTTCATACAAATTTTAGTTCTCTCAATTTCTAAGTCTGCTCGAGGGTAGTTCTTGCTCATTTCAGCTATCTGGGGTCCTTCTTTTATTCTGGCTTGATACGCATGAAACATCATGTCTAGGTTTTTTGGTATGGGTTCTGCTAGAACTGATCCTGATTTCTGAGCTCGGTTCTCTTGATTCAATTCCTGTGAAGTCAATTCTAGGATTTTGGCTCTAGATTCCTTCAAACTTCCTTCCAACTCAGTTATTTTTTTACTCCATTTTCTCTTTATCCTTTCTCTAGAATCTTTCCAAGATTTCGTCTTTTTTTTACTAGACTCTCCAACTTCACTAGTTCCAGCTATTTTCTCCTGATTAAGCTATTGGTTTTGTAAGAGCGCCTGGGCTCTTGTTATAGCTTAGATAGACACGTATGTAGGGTTGGATCCATTTGCATTGTTTACAATACCTAGCACGTTGATCGGTGTTACATTTGAAGCATTAGCAGGGTTCTTAGGACAATCTTTTATGATGTGCTCTTTACCACAATCGGCACAAAAGCCTTGTATGTTATACTATTGTGATTGTCTTGCTATCGGAGGATGTGGACAATCCTTTATGAAATGATCTCCTTGGCACCTAAAGCATGGTCCTCTAGGGCCCTGTGGTCTTTGCTGCCTTAATTGGGGCCGTGGATTTGGGTTTGTGTACATCACATTAGTGTATTCGGGCTCCCAACTAGGTTCTAATGGCGAACTATCATACTGATATGTTTCTACATGTGACTCTGAATATTATGCGAGTGGACTATCTACATGAGTAGAGTCAAAACTTTTTGAGTTAGGGTCACTTTCTATGATCAGGGGTGATGAAGGCACTAAAGCCCTACTTAGGTTCTCTTGTGCAACATCATATTTAACTAAGATGACATTAGCTGGTGGGGGTGGCTGTTGTGCTAAGACAGGTTGAGGTCTCTGTTGAGCCTAATAAGGGTAGTTCTGAGGAGGCCTATAGTAATGAGGTTGAGTATTATATTGGCCTTGATACCTACCTGGCTGTGCATATGCTTGCGGGTAGTTTTGTCTTACTACTTGTTTGTTATGTTGATGTGTAAAACACCACAAGAACTAAACTAATGTGGTATTAGAAGACCTCCATAACCATCATTAGCTTAGCAATACTCACAATGTGAGTCTTCATCTCTGAATTTAGTGAAAATCAAAATTTCACTTCACAGAAATCTGCGCCTTTTCTTCAAACCTTCAATGTGACCTGTATTAGCTTGATCTTTGCAAATTCCTTTGATCATTTACTAAGAAAGGTTCTTGCTAATGTTGAATAACATATAACAAGCAAAACTTTCAAGTAATAACTTCAAAATCTTCTGATTTTGCTCCAAACTTTTCACTATGTCTGAAAACTAAAAATTTACTTCATCGATTTGACATACCTTCACTGTTAAGCTGATTTCTCTGAGTATGCGTCCCGTTTCTTAAAGATCTTTTGTCCAAATGTAGTTGAGGATAGTAGCTTTAAAATGAGCTATCACTTACTGAAAACTTTACAATATACTTCAAGATCTCACCTTAAGAAGTTCAGGTAAATGTGCGCCAGAAAAGTTGTAACTGTCAACTACCTTACACAGTCATATAAAATGACTTAGAACTCAATATACAAGAGGAATTAGACTTAATCCTTCTACACAAACATGTGTTGTATATCAGAGAAGATGTGTACAAATTGGCTTGGCCTAATTTTGCTCATAGCCATGGAAAACTCTCTCAGACTCAAAAGTTTTTCCTCAACATCTCTCTCAGAAAAGACACGACTTTTCTCTACTCACTCAGATTACAAAATTGACTTCTCTCATACATGTTTTTGTCTCAAATTAACTTATATACCTATGATTTACATTCTTCTAGACTTGAACTCGTAAGTTCTGAAGATCAAAATGAAAAACTAGACTCTAATTTGCACTAATTTACAATAGTGAAATTGTCCCTTCACTTAGGCTTGATTTTCTGTATGCTTCTTCTTCACTTCTCCTTTCCTTCTTCCTTCTTCCACATGTCTTCATATATCCATGCCTAATTAGTGAGTGAAGCCTCAACAGCTCCCCCTCAATCACTAATTAGCATGCTTTGACTTCTTCGTATAGTCTTCTTCTCTTTTATTCCTGCCATCTCCTTGAACCTACTTGTCTTCACTCCATCCAAGCTCTTTGTCATAATATCTGCAATCTGATCCTTTGTAGAAGTGTACACCACTTCAATCTCCTTCTCCATTACCTTTTCTCTGAGAAAATGATACTGTATTTCTATGTGCTTTGTCCTTGCATGAAATACAGGATTTGCTGCAAGATATAATGAGCTCATGTTATCTCCATGAATGATAGGTATACCTTGATCAATTCCCAAGCTTTTGAATAATGTTTGCATCCATATTACTTCTTTTGCTGCTTCCACAAGTCCTTTGTATTCAGCTTCTGTTGATGACAAAGCCACTGTATGTTGTTTCTTTGAACACCAACTCACAAGCTTATCTCCAATGTATATCATATAGCCATGAGTAGATCTCCTATCATCCTGACTTCCTGCCCAATCTGAATCACTATAGGCTCTCAATATTATATTTGATGTAAAAGGATAATACAATCCTTCTTTCAAAGTTCCTTTGATATATCTAAGGACTCTTTGACCTGCAATCCAATGTGGATCCTTTGGACAATGCATGAATTGAGAAAGAACACCAACTGCATAACTAAAATGAGGCCTTGTTAGTGTTGCATAAATTAAACTTCCCACTAAAGATTGATACTTCCTCATGTCTTTGAACTCTGCACCATCATATCTACTGAGTTTATGATTAACCTCTAGTGGTGTTGATGCCTCTCTGCAATTCTCCATGTTAAACTTCTTTAGAAGATTCAAGAGATACCTTTCTTGTGATACATATATGCCATGTTCTGCATAAGTGATTTCCATTCCAAGAAAATATGACAATTTTCCTAGATCACTTATCTTGAATTCCTTCTCAAGTAGCTTCTTCACCTCCTTGATTCCTTCATTTGAGGTACCTGTAATTATAATATCATCTACATAGATACAAATGTAGATCATACCTTCATCTGTTCTTTTGATAAGTAAACTTGCATCTGCCTTTGAACTTTGATATCCAAGATCATTAAGATACTTTACAAGTCTATAATTCCAAGCTCTTGGAGCTTGCTTCAAACCATAAAGTGCTCTTCTCAACCTGCAAACATAATTTGGAAACTTGTGATCTGCAAACCCTTGAGGTTGCTCCATGTAAACCTCATCTGATATATATCTATTTAAAAATGCATTCTTAATGTCCAATTGACTCAATGTCCATCCTTTTGATGCTGCAATGGCAATGATTGTCCTTATGGTTGACATTTTTGCCACAGGACTGAATGTCTCATCATAATCTATGCCAAAAGTTTGAGCATAGCCTTTAACCACCAATCTGGCTTTGTATCTGGCTATTCTTCCATCTGCATGCTTCTTAATTTTGTAAACCCATTTATTTCCAATCACTTTCTTACCATTAGGCTTTGGAACAAGTTCCCAAGTTTTGTTTTCTTCAAGTGCATCAAACTCTTCCTTCATTGCTACCTCCCATTGTCTCTTACCCTTTGCTTCATCATAGCTTTGAGGTTCTTCATCTTCCTTAACCATGTAAGCATAATTTTTCTGAGTCAAGTAAGAAGTATCATAGGAATACCTTGTAGGTTGCTTCCTCATTCTAGTTGATCTTCTTGGTTCACACTCTTCATGTATATCTGGATGTACCTCTTCATCAAATATTGGTCCATCTTCATTTCTTCTATATGATCCAACTCTTGATGTGCTTGCTTGCATATGTTCTTCATCTCCATCTATCTGCATATGTGACTTACCTCTTGCACTCCTTCTTATCTCTTCTTCAAATGTTTCAAGGTCACAATCTTTATCTGCATACCAACTCTTCTGTTCATCAAAGGTCACATCTCTGGAAACAATAAAATGTTTAGTTAAAGGACTCCATAGCCTATAACCCATTTGCTTTTCATCATACCCAATAAACACATATTTTTCTGCCTTTGGTTCAAGCTTATGTCTGAGTTGTGATGGCACATAAGCATAGGCAATTGACCCAAACACTTTACAATGGTCAAGTGTTGGTTTCTTACCCCACCAAGCTTCATAAGGGGTCATACCATTCAAAGCTCCACATGGTAGCCTATTCACAAGATATGTAGCTGTATTTACAGCCTCAGCCCAAAGATAATTAGGGCAATTCTTTTCTTTTAACATTGCTCTTGCAAATTCAACCAATGTTCTATTTCTCCTTTCTGCCACCCCATTATGTTGAGGTGTATACCTGCAAGTTATCTCTCTCTTGATACCTGCATTCCAAAGATAATCATTAAACTCTTGGGAGAAGTATTCTCCCCCTCCATCAGACCTTAACCTCTTGAGTTTTTGACCTGTAACTCTTTCTGCATAAGCATGAAAATGTTTGAAGGCTCCAAATACTTCTGATCTTTCTTTTAGAACATAAAGAGTTATCCACCTTGTAGCATCATCAATAAACAAAACATAATACCTAGATCCATTTATTGATCCTTCTTTTGTTGGTCCCCATACATCTGTATGTATGAGTTCAAGCAAACCATCATGCTTGAAACCTTTCTTCTGAAATGGTAGTCTGTGTGCTTTTCCCATCTGACAAGCTTCACACTTGTATATCATATGTTGACTCTTCAAATTTGGTAGCCCCATTACAGATTGGTTCTCCACCATAGTTTTGATTCCTCTTTCATTGAAGTGTCCCAATCTCTTATGCCAAAGATCTAACTCTGTAATTACTTCATCACCATGTGTGATTAGGGCTTGACCAACATTTCCTTGCACTTTGAGAGTAAAAAGTCTACCTTCCTTCTTACCACAAATAATGGGATTGTATGCATCCTCTGGATCTTCAACAAATACTCCTTCATTTGTAAATCTGACTTGGAAACCTTTTTCCACTATTTGTCCAACACTAATCAGATTCTTTGGTATTGTTGGAACATACAAAACATTTGTTAACAAATCAGCTCCACTCCTGCACTTCACTTTTCCAATTGAATGCACACTATGTTTTGTATTATCACCTGTTTGTACTGTATGACTTGAATTGCCTTCTTCCAATTCTGACAATAATTCTATATTACCTGACAAATGATTTGAACAACCAGAGTAAATATAAAATACCTTGAGATCCTCCTTCTCTGATGAACTTATTGAATTCATCATCAATGTTGTATGAGTGTCATTCTGTTTATCATTTGCATAATTGTAATATGTGGTGTTGTAAGATTGATTCTGATTCCAATTTCTTCCACCACCTCTACCAAAACTTCCTCTTGAATTCTGTCTTCCTCTTTGAAATTGATTGTGAAACCTTCCACCTCTTCCTCTGCCATTGTTGTTCTGATTTTGGCTTGATCCTTGTTGATTATGCCAACAATCATATGCTAGATGATTGCTCAATCCACAAATCCAACATGTCTTCTTGTTATTGTTCTGATTACCTCTACCTCTTCCATTTCCTCGACCTTTACCTCTGCCAATACCTCTTCCTCTTGCATAATTTGCTTGAGTTGTTGACTCTTCTTCATCTTTTGCTTTACCTTTATCTCCTTTCTTCTTGTTCTTCATGTACATTGCAGAACTTTGTCCTTTGTCTCCATCTGACTTCAAGTCTTGCTCAAATGTGAGCATCAATCCAAGCAATTGATTCAATTCTGGCACATAATGATTTAATGAGAGTTCTGTTGAAAGTACAAAAGGCTTCCATCTTTCATCACCTCTTAACCCTGCAAGTAATTGTGCTATCAACCTATGATCTTCAATATCCTCATCAATAGAACCAAGGCTATCTGCCAAGTCCTTCATCTTAGTGACATAATCACTAATGCTCTGATTTTGCTTTTTCTTGAATGTGGTGAACTCTGACCATAAGCTAGCTTTCCTAGCTTTAGTAGTGTTTTGGAAGTGATCCTCCAAAGCATTCCAAATGTCTTCAGCTGTTTCTAAACCTCTGATATGTGGCAACAAATGATCTGTAATAGTGTTATATATATAAGCTCTTGCACTTGCATCTCTCTTCTGCCATAGCCTCAAAGCTTCTAGCTCTTCCTTTCTTGGATGACTCTCATCTTCAAATTTAGGCTTTTCTTCTTCACCTGTCACATATACCATTAGGTCCCTACTCATAAGTAAGGCTTCCATCCTCATTACCCAAGCAGGATAGTTATCTCTGTCCAATTTGTCAATGGACACATGATCTGCCATAGTATCCTTGCTTCTGCTTCAACCTGTAAGTATAAAGTTAAAGAATGATACCTTTTCTAGACCTTTACCCTTGGGAGTAACTTCGAAATAATCTTCTGATGACTTTTGTTTGTTGAACACCTCAGCTTCCACCTTCTTTGATAAAGAACTCTTCAACTCTTCTTGTATCTGCTCTCCCTTTACTCTCGAGGACCTTATCTGCTCTAATACCACTTGTTGATGTGTAAAACACCACAAGAACTAAACTAATGTGGTATTAGAAGACCTCCATAACCATCATTAGCTTAGCAATACTCACAATGTGAGTCTTCATCTCTGAATTTAGTGAAAATCAAAATTTCACTTCACAGAAATCTGCGCCTTTTCTTCAAACCTTCAATCTGACCTGTATTAGCTTGATCTTTGCAAATTCCTTTGATCATTTACTAAGAAAGGTTCTTGCTAATGTTGAATAACATATAACAAGCAAAACTTTCAAGTAATAACTTCAAAATCTTCTGATTTTGCTCCAAACTTTTCACTATGTTTGAAAACTAAAAATTTACTTCATCGATTTGACATACCTTCACTGTTAAGCTGATTTCTCTGAGTATGCGTCCCATTTCTTAAAGATCTTTTGACCAAATGTAGTTGAGGATAGTAGCTTTAAAATGAGCTATCACTTACTGAAAACTTTACAGTATACTTCAAGATCTGACCTTAAGAAGTTCAGGTAAATGTGCGCCAGAAAAGTCGTAACTGTCAACTACCTTACACAGTCATATAAAATGACTTAGAACTCAATATACAAGAGGAATTAGAATTAATCCTTCTACACAAACATGTGTTGTATATCAGAGAAGATGTGTACAAATTGGCTTGGCCTAATTTTGCTCATAGCCATGGAAAACTCTCTCAGACTCAAAAGTTTTTCCTCAACATCTCTCTCAGAAAAGACACGACTTTTCTCTACTCACTCAGATTACAAAATTGAGTTCTCTCATACATGTTTTTGTCTCAAATTAACTTATATACCTATGATTTACATTCTTCTAGACTTGAACTCGTAAGTTCTGAAGATCAAAATGAAAAACTAGACTCTAATTTGCACTAATTTACAATAGCGAAATTGTCCCTTCACTTAGGCTTGATTTTCTGTATGCTTCTTCTTCACTTCTCCTTTCCTTCTTCCTTCTTCCACATGTCTTCATATATCCATGCCTAATTAGTGAGTGAAGCCTCAACATGTTATATGGGTAGTCTTGAGCCGTATGATTCGTGTATCGCCTCTCAATCGTACAATATTGACCACTAGGGTTGGCTTGTGGTTGTGTTGCATTGGGACACACATTTGCCATATGATCACCACCACAGGTGTAACAATGCTTGTTTGTTGTTAACCTAGGCATCTGTTTACAAGAAACTCCTAGTTTTTGGGCCACTTTTTCTGCTAGGTCTTCTATCGAACTAGACAATTTTGTGGATGCTAGAGATGAACAATCTGAGTCCTTATAGATCTTTGAGAGTTCCAACTCATCTCCTAAGTTGTCCTCAATGTCTATACAAATTCTTACACATTGCTCTAGCGTTCTCGGTTCCTTCAAGTATACATAGGAGTGTAGTTTAGAGCTCAATAGGCCATCTAAAAACAATGACATTTGCTTGGCCTGTGAGGGTAGCTCTTGCATTGGACATCTTTCCACATATTGTCTAAACCTACGTCGCAGTCTAACTGTTTCTTGAGGGGTCTGTTTAAAACTATGAATCAATGAAGACGTATCATGTCTGATCCCACTTTTAGAGAATTTAGTGATGAATGACTCTAAAAGGTGATGGATGTCTCTAAATTGCCTTTGTTGCAATGGTTGGAACCAAGTTAAAGCCGTGTTTTTTAACGTTAGTCCAAATGCGTTGTATTGCGTGAACATGTCTTCTACTTGTTCTACCCGTAGCACTTGCTTAAATTCCGCAACATGGTCATAGGGATCTCCTGTCCCATCAAAGTAATTTTTCATGGACTTTACTAACTGAGTGGGTCTTAATATTCTTGCGTGTTCATGTGGTCTGGGTAGAGGAAAATCATCTCTACCACCTGGTATTCTAGGTTCTCGTTGTCTATCCACTCTGTCCATGTCTATGGTGGTTCTATCTCTCCCTATGGGATGATTGAAACTTACTTCCGGTCTTTCTTTGTTTTTCTCTCTTTGATTAGTATGGGCTGAGGATGTTCCTGCCCCTTGATGGCTCGCGTTTATGTTTGTTCGAGTTGGAGGGAATACCAACTCACCTCTCCATGTGTAGGTATTCCTTGCGTGGTCTGGTACCACAAACACTCTTTCTGAAGTTTCATCCAGGTATACAACCTTTCCAGGTGTATCCGGGTCCTTGAATTCGTAGATTATGATGGAGCCTACCTCACTAGGTTGTTCCGTTCTGTACTTCCAAAATGCTTCATCAGTTTCTTTATTCACGAATAATTCTATGCTTCTGTTATCCTGAGGGGTCCAATCTGGAACTAGTACTCGTGTCAGTACAGATTTCCCTCTAGGTGTCCTAAGTTCTTCTAATGGTTCTTTTCCTTGGGCTTTCGTTTCTGTCTCTAACTCGATTACACCAAACTCATTCGTATTGTTTGGCTGAGTACTTATGATGTACATCGTTCCTTCTTTGTCTATGTATGCATCTCTCTCAAATTTTACCACTGGAGGTTCCAATCCAATGGGTTGATCAGGGTTGTGCATTTGCACCACTTGTCTTCGCAAACCATCCTCATAGATGCGAGCACCTAAGCGGTTGGTTCGGAGGAATTCTAATTGAGTTCTATAGGGTCCTTCAGGTTTTTCTAAATATGCTACGTTTGACCCTCCTTCTAGTCTTTCTGTGCTAAATGCCATTTTCGATTCACTCATATCTGAGCTCAACTCGTAGGGATAACTATTATTCAATTTTTGTGCCCACGAACATGCTGTAGTTCCTACACTTGCTTCTGATGATCTAAGGCTTTGTCTATCTGACTTACCTATATGTTTGCCCGATCTAAGGTTCATGAATTTGTAACACAATCGCGATGGCATGAGCCAATCGCGATGGTCCACCAAAATGCAAATTTTTTGAATGCAAGTGTGGATTCGTGTATGCGCTTGTGTCACCTACCTCGTGGTGAACTCGCTTACCAAAAATGCCGAACTTGGCAGACCATCGTGATGGTTTGACACACATGGTAGATCTCTGACAGAAAGTGAAATTTTACCTTTTGCAAGCTTTCTTGATGCACTAGAGCACTGTACCTGCAAGAAAACTCAAAAACACAAAAACACATGCAAGCACAAAAGCTCTCTGTCTCTCTCTCGCATGCACAAATGAGGGGAAATGAGGAGAATGGGTGGATATGGTGAATTTTTTTGATTTTTTTTGGAGCTGAAGATGATGATGCGGTGATGAAGATGGAGTGTGGGGAGGTGAAAAACACTAAAAACTAACTAAAAACAACAACAAAAACTGAAATTTTTACCTTCCAACGCCACTTCTTGCTATACTCTTACCATCACACATTCGTCCTAGACTCGATCCCCGAAACAGTGCCAAATTTGGTGTTGCTCTAGCACAATGGTGAGAACCACGTTAAGAAGCTCCACCTCCTTAATGTCAATCCGCGGAAGAGATAGGAGTGATATGAAGATCGTGAACGTGAGATGAAGTGAGAGTGATTGTGAGAAGCATAGAAATGCACACACACATGCACACACACAACGAAGAGACAAGCAAGACACAATGGAAGGTAGGAAATCAACTCCATTGCTCAAGATCTCAACTACAAACTGAAAATAGCTCTAAGCTCACACCAACCAATCTCAAAAATGAGCTCTCTAGCTCTTTTTATAGATTCTAGACTAGTTTTGACCGGTTTCACATCTAGTGACCGGCATAGTTAAAAAATAGGTTCTAGATGCTATTTGAAAGGGTAAACGGTGTCTAAAAATAAGCAAAATTGGTACGCTCATTCTACCTAAGCTCCTCAAGCTCGAGGAATCCTCGGCTTGCACAAAATGGAGCTATAAGTTACAAAAAGGGTTTTTCTATGTTACATATGGTACAAAAGTGATGAAAATCACTGTTGGAGGTTTTGAAAAGTATTTATAAAACATAATTCTTTGAAAACATGATTCGACTGACTCCCTACTTCTTCGTTATGCTCTGTCTTCACATGCTTCCGCGTCTTCTATGCCTCTGACTACTACCAACAGATGGGTACCAAAGGCCATAATAGCAACACAAAAATGGTGCACACAAATGTGGGTTTCTAAATATATTGAGCCTAAAAGTCTTGAATCATTTCATTTCAAGCAACAAATGATAGCTATCCAATTTCACTCTACTAGTTAGAGTTCTATTTACCCATCAAAGAAGCATAGAATGCTTAATATTAAGCTTAATTCTCCATCATTGTTATAGATAAGGCTAGTTTTGGAGACCCAAATCTTTGGAAAAGGTGTCTTATGTAAAAGTGCTCAAATATAAAAAACTAGAGGCGCGCAAAGTAGATCTCCCTCTTGAGCATGCTATGAGTGTCCTTAAGGGATCTACATCCTGAGCATTCTATGAGTGCTCACCTAGTATCCACAAAAAAATGGATTCTCAAGGAATCTTGATATATTTCCAATGCTCTATACCAATTAGGCACATACTACAAACCATATGGTCTACCAAAAGATTTTGAATCCTTGTAGTAGCCACCCGAGGCTTGTCCATTGGAACTAAGAATGCCACAATGACAAATTCCTTTGGTGAGAAACAACATATCATTATCTTTGTAGGAAGGATACATCAAGCACTGAGCTTCAAAGATGGAGTTATATTTGATAGTTTCATTAGTATATTTCTCCTGATAAGGACATCTTGCCATGGACTAAAGAAATACCTCTTATGGATTCCAATAAAGAGAAGAACTATGACATCTTATAGCCATGTGTTAATCCCATATATTCTATTTCTCCTCATGAGGACATCCTCCCATGGACTAAAGAAATATCTCTTATGGATTCCAATAAAGAGAAGCACTATGACATCTTATAGGACTTGGAAAATGATTTTGAAAATGATACAATTGATAGTCATATGATAATGAAATGTACAAAGCATAAACTTCCTAATTTCCTAGCCCCAATCCTCTTTCTTATGGATTTATGCATGTACCAACCAATTCTGACATCATGGAGTAAATGTTCAGATTGAACCTCAATTTGAAGTTCTAGAATAATTCAAAACATTTATGGTTGGAAATAGATATGCCCAAAAGAGAAGCTATTCCTAGTGATTCCTATGACAACAATGTGATTACAAAGAAAGTAGCTGTCACACATGAAAATGGTGTTCTCTACGTTAAGATTTCCAACAATATCACCCTAGAAGAGGAAAATGATTGTGTATGATATTGAACTTCTTGACACCATACTCTATCAAGGGTCTCCCATTATTGAAACCATTCAAGAAATCCCTAAAATAGCACTAGAAGAGATTCATGTAGTTTTGATGATTGAGGTTGACGCTCTAGTTGTACCATCAATTTTGGAGGTAGAGGTGAGGAATTCACCAGCACCTCCACCTATTGATGTAACATTATAGACACCATTTGCATTCACAAGCTCCCCAAAATACTTTGTCCTTCTTGATCTTCATCCATAACAATTATGTACATAGAAATTTTGACTCTTGCTTTAATTACTTACACTCCCACTATCACACCATGCATCGATACACACTCATGCATGCACACTTTCATCCCACCATCACCATTTCATAACTATTATCATCCACTCTGATGCCCATATATCTTGATTCCACTTCATCATCATCTCTTTGTCTCCCACCTTTCTTTCAAAATTTTCCTTTTTTTTTCATCACCTGTGTCTTTGGTTTCACCTTTACATATTCCTCTTTTATGTATTTCAAGAATCACTTCAAATATCATTCGATACTATGGAACACACAAATATAGTCAAATGTACCACAATTACATGTTGTTCGATTTTAGATGATCATCCCACTTCAAAGTTTGATCTTGAACTAGAAATTTATAATGTTTTTACTTATATTATTTCAGCCAATGCATCCATAAAAGATATTAAAGAAGCACAAGAAATAAGGTTTTTTCTAATCTAGCACTCAAGTCACAACTCTCTGAATAACACACCTTTATGAAGCAAAAACAAGAGAGCTTCAACCAATATGAAGCAAAAACAAGAGAGCTTCAACCAAAAAGTGAAAGCATTATTAGTTCAACTTAGAGAACTAATGGAACTCAAAAAAATGTTGGCCACATACTTTGGAAACAAGGATAATGAATTCAGGTGATGCAAGAAGAAACTGGGAAGCAACAAGCTGAGAATGACAAGATACACAAAGATCTCAAATCTCTGTGAATGTTCCTAAATGATGAATGTTCCCAAATGATGAATCTGCACCACAACTACCATCAATGGAGGTAGTCAATAAAGTAGCTCAATTGCAATTAGAATATGATGCATTGATGGATTGACTCAAAAAGTGTGATCAATTCATAAATAAGTTACATGTGGTCCATGTTGCTGGCAAGAGAACTCAAAGTCTACCTTGCATACATACAACAACCCTTCTATGTATAATATACCATATGAACCAATTCCAGAGGAACAAACTACAAATAGACACTCACCATGTATAAATCCCATATCTTCTATTTCTCATGATGAGATCATACAGGACTTGGCAAATGATTTTGAAAATGATATTCTTATTACCATGAAAGTCACAAGGCATAGGCTTCCCAATCTCCTAGCCCCATATCCTCTCTCTTATGGGTTATGCATGTACAAGTCATTTTTGACATCATGGTGTAGAGATGTTTCGAATGAATCTACTTTGAAGTTTTGGAAAAAATCAAATAGTTTATGGTTGAAGAATGAAATATTCAAATAAAGATGCCCTAAAGAGAAGAAATTTTGAGTAATTCCTATGCTTACAAGGAGATTACAAAGAAAGTAATTGTCACACACTAAAATGGTGAAGATCTTTGCAATCAAATCGCCAACAATTTGACCCTAGAAGAGGAATATAACTTGGTATTTTCCCTTAAGAGAATATAGAGATGTTTTAATTGCTCATGTAAGGATCTGAAAGGTATGGACTTAGAAATATTCTGTCAATCAAGGCAAATGACTATGATAAAGGTGAGCATAAGAATGGAAGTGAAGGAGAAATGGGTTTACCAAATTTTCTCAGGCCTCAAAATAGGTTTTTTTCCCATCTCATACCCAAAATACTTATAGAAACACCTATTTTTTGCACAAAACCCTAATTTCCTAATAAATCATGCCCACCTTTAAAAGTTGACTAGTACTTGAGCTTCATGGGCATGAATTACATGAAAGTAAGGGTTGAGTTGGATCTTCCACAAAAAGAACATCACGACTAACTAGAATGTGTTTAGTTTATGGATGATACAGACAATAGTCTTTGCTTCCACAACTCTACCCAACAAAAATATATCTCACTTCTTTAACATCCAATTTTTTGCAGTTTTGATCAGGCACACATGCATATTCATGAAAATCAAACACATGCAAATGAGAATGCATGGTTTGTAGTCATGTCAATCTCATATGGAGTGATAGACTACAATGCTTTGGTGGGACACCTATTAAGTACATATGGTACACACATAACAACCTCAATCCAAAATCTATGCAATAAAGCCTCAATTTTGAACATACTGTTGGAATCAATGTCCAATAGTTCTTATTCCATGTGAACCTGAAACTTCATAGTGTGAAATCATATTTTGCTAAAAGTAGCGAGTGCAATCGAAGTCACCCTTGCTTTTCAATTTCTTTGCTATAGAACGTTTGCTCCACCTTTGTTTTGTTTTCTTTTAGATTTCTAAAAGATGGTTTCACACTATGAAGTTTCAAGTTCACATGGAATAAGAACTGTTGGACATTGATTCCAACAATCCCTCCTTCAATGTCACAATGGTGCAAGCTTCAGTAACCTACAAATCTTCTCATGACTATCTCTAGTCAATGCTTTGGTAAATATATCTGCAACATTCTCACTAGAAGGAACATAAACTAGCTCAATGTGCTTCTTAGCTATCTGCTCTCGAATATAGTGGTAGTGTACCTCTATATGCTTTGTCCTGGCATGATACACTGGATTCTTTGCTATAGCTATAGCACTTTGGCTATCTGAAAATATCTGAATGGGTTCATGTACTCTCACATCAGGATAACTGAAAACCTTCTGCAACCAAACTAACTCTAGAGTAGCTATAAATGTTGCATGATATTCAACTTCACATGATGAAGTGGCAATAGTGGGTTGTCTCTTTGAAAGCCATGAGATAAGACAATCTCCAAGATAAAAAAAAAATCCACTAGTACTTCTTCTTGTGTCTCTATCACCTACCCAATCAGAATCTGAAAATCCTTTTAGTAACAAATGTGTAGATTTTGAAAATACCATAGCAAAATTTGAATTTTCCCTTCAAATATCAAAAGATTTGCTTTAGTGCTTTCCAATGTAACACTGTCGAATTCTGCATGAACCTTAATACTTGGGAAACTACAAAGTCTATATCAGGACATGTATTACAAAGATATATCAAGCATCCAACTACTTGATTATATAAAGTAACATCGAATGACTCTGCATCTGCTACCATCTGTAAAGATGCGTTCTGATCCATGGGTGTTTGCATAGGTTTAGAATCACTCATCTGAAACCTCTCCAAAAGTTTCTCAATGTACTTCTGTAGTGTCATATAGATACACTCATCTCGAAATAGAAACTGAATCCCAAGATAATAATGCAAAATGCCTAAATCATTCACATCAAATGGCTTCAAATTGTTCTTTGAACATTTGCAAATCTTCATCTTTGGGACCTGTGACTATAATATCATCCACATAAATTATTGCTATAATCATCATACATGTTTCAGCTTTAACATAAAGAGTTGGAGCCGCATCTGAGTTATGGAAACCAATGGTCAAAAGATATGTATGTATGTATCTTTTCATACCATGCTCTAGGTGCCTGATTTAAACCATACAAAGCTTTTATAAGCTTACACACTAAGTGTTCTTTACCTATCTCTTCAAAACCTTCTGGCTGCTGAATATACACATCCTCATGTAAATCACCATTTAGAAAAGCAGTCTTAATGTCAAGTTGATATATATGCCAACCAAAATGTGCTGCTAGAGCAAGTATTGACCTAATAACAGTCATCCTAGACGTAGGAGCAAATGTCTCATCATAATCAATACCTTTTTGTTGTGCATATCCTTTAACAACTAACCTTGCCTTGTATCTATCAATAGTACCATCTGCTTTCCTTTTGATTTTGAAGATCCATTTTACACCTATAGCCTTCTTTCCCTCTGGTAACTCACATAGCTGCCAAGTTTGATTCTTATGAATAGAATCAATCTCTTCTTGCATAGCTTTTCTCCAAGTAGGAATGTTAAGTGCATCTTTAATGCATGCAGGTTCATCTTTAACAGTTGTAAGTGCCAAAGTATCATGAATCTCAAAGTCTTCAACAAAACTTACATGATCTTTTTGTTGTTGCTGTCTAGTCTGACTTCTTGTTCTTACATGATCTTGTTGTTGTTGTCTAGTCTGACTCCTTGTTCTTCGTGTAAAAGTCTTTATACCACTATCTTTCCAAGACTGATATAACCATGTAGGTGTATCCTTAAATAGTGGTGAAACTCTTTCTGACCCTTCAACTTCTACAGGTTCTGGAACTTGTCCTGCCGAGGTACTAGGACTTTCTAGAACTTTAACTTCTTCCATTTTTGGAACCAAAGTCTCTTGTGGAACTGACTCTGTAGAAGGTTGTGAAATTCCTCTTTCTTCAACTCTTTCTTGAATCCTAGGAATTTTAACTCCCTCCTCTTATGGCTGAACATGTAAATCCAACATCCTTCTAAAAAATCCATAGTCATTTTCACTAATGAACTCTGGAATTTTTGCTTCTTTGTCATAAACCTTATTTTCAGCAATATAAGCATTATGTGAAAGAATAACTTCACCTGTTTCTGGAACATAAAACCTGTATCCCTTACTCTCAATAGGATATCCAATAAAAACAGCTTTCTTTGCCTTTACATCTAGTTTGCCTCGGTCCTTTTTCTCAATATGTACATAAGAAAGTGATCCAAACACTCTGAAGTAACTCACATTAGGTTTTCTAACATAATAAGCTTCATATGGTGTGATTACCTTTAAAGCTTTTGTAGATGACCTGTTCAAAATGTGGTTAGCAGTATGTACTACGTCAAACTAGAATTTCGGTGAAAGCCTCTTGGATGCCATCATGCTCCGCATCATCTCAACAAGTATTCTATTCTTGTTTTCTGCAACACCATTCTGTTGAGGAGTATAAGCAATAGTAAGGTGTCGAGTGATACCTTTCTCATCAAGAAATGTCTGGAACTCTTTTGATAAGTATTCTCCACCTCTATCACTTCTGAGAATCTGGATAGTTTCCTAACTTTCATTTTCAACCATAGCTACAAATTTCTTGAATATAGGAAAGACATATGACTTCAACTTAAGACCATAGATCCATGAGTATCTCGTAAAATCATCAACGAATAGAAAAAAATACCTAAAACCCTAAATAGAGTCTGCTCTCATAGGTCCATTCACATCTAGATGAATAATCTGCAATTTCCTAGTAGCTGTAATATGACCATGTTTCTTGAAAGTACGTTTATGCATCTTACCTTCAAGACAACCTTCATATATATATATCTGAATCATCTGGTAGCTTGAATGAGGGTTAACTCTCAACCATACCTCTGTCTTTGATACTCTTGAGAGCTCCAATATGTCCAAATCTCGCATGCCATGGCTTCATATTTTCCACCGGTGACAAAGATTTGACTGCATATGCCTCACTCATTTTTGACAAAACAAAGATCCCTCCTCTATACTCACCTTGTAAAATACACTTATCATCTTTGTGTGATAAGATCTTACAAATATCTCTCTCAAATACAACTTTAAAACCATCACGTAAAAATGCAGATATAGATAAAAAGATCTCCTTCATTTCAGGTACATAAAGAACATCTCAAATCGGAAAATTACCACCTTCTCTTGACTTTAGGGTTACTATACCTATTCCCACAACATCCAAATCATTGCCATCTACAATAGTAACTCTTCTACTTGTAGAATAAGAAAGAGAAGAAAATACATCTCTGCAACTTGTCATATGCTTTGTAGCACGTGAGTCAAATATCCAAGGACTTGCTGAAAGAACTTGTAAAGCTACCTGATCAAAAGCTACTTCCTCGATATAGGCATAAGAACCACCTCCTTGAGATTTCCCTTTTTTATCATCTTCTGCAACATTACCTGATGCCTTTTTCTTTTTTGTTGCAATCCTTTTATAGCATGCTGTTTTAAAATGTTCAGGTTTCTTGCAGTAAAAACATATTACTTCCTTCTTCTTAGAAGACTTCTCTTTAGATGTAGTAGAAACAGAATCTAAAGTAGAAGGTGATAGGGACCTACTTTCCTTTATGGATTTTTTTCCTTCTTATCCTTGTTCTTCTTTTTACCTTTAGATGAAGATGAAAGTGCTTCTTCATTCTCTTCCATTCCCTTCAATTGATCTTCATCTTGAAGTAACAAGAATTCTGACTCTTCAAATGTAACCTTTGTATCTCTTGTGGTAAGGATAAGAGTGGTTATGAAAGATTGATATGAAATAGGAAGTGAATTAATCAGCATATTTACCATTTCTTCATCTGATATCTCAAATCCTACATTTAGAAGTTGATCTCTCAAGTCAACAAGTCTCGTAATGTGGGTTGGAATTGTCTCACCAGCCTTCATCCTTCTATTTGCTAGTTGTCTCCTCAAGTGAGCTTTCCTAGCAGGGTTTCTGGTCTGAAAAAGATTCTCAAGCTTCAACCAAACTTGTCTCGAACTTTTGCAAGATCTGATCTGTCGTAAAATATGCTTTTTGACACTCATTGCTATGAATGACAGTGCTAAATCATCTCTAGCATCCCACCTTGCCTGATCTTCAGTAGGAGGAGCTGTAGGAAAAGACCTACCTGTGACTCTAGATGTAGAAGTGGTTACCTCTTCTTTAGTTGGTTCTGTAATAGTAATTACAGTACCTCTTGAAGCTGTTGTAGCTCCTTCTTCGCCTTCTCGTGTGGGTCTTGTTAAGGATCCATTGATGATATTCCATAAATCCTTTGTCACTAAAATATTCATCATCATGAAACTCCACATGGGATAATTAGAAGATCCATCCAACTTGTCTTCAATCCCAATTCTAATCTCACTCGTCTTAACTAAGTGTGTATATCAATTATGCTCTGATACCAAGTGTTGGAATTTGGGGCCCCTTGAGATAAGGATAGGGAACGTAAGCTGGATGCTTACTCACTAAAAAATAGATGTCCAAATTACAACATGGGAGTACTACTCAACCATATAAAGTGGTGCATTCACTAATGGAAGAATATCCAAGAAGATGATGATACAAAATTTAGATTATGTTGAAATAATCTAAGTGTGTGTGAAGTGAATGAGCAACGAGGCTAACCTTATTATCACACAATAAGGTAACAAACTTGTAAATCAACCAACCCTAATTTTGAGATTAGGGTAGAGAAACCCTAAACAAAAAATATAAGGTTAACTCACAAAAGATAGTTACTACCACCTTGTAGAAGACTTCTTCCTCCAAGAGAGTAGCCTCTCCTTCACCAAATCTTCACCTCCAAAGCTTCAGAATATTCAAACTCTAGCTTGAGATCTTTGAGTGATGATTGAACAATGAGCATGTCCCGTCTTTATATAGTTTGTGTACTCCAATGAAAAGCACACTCAAAAAGCAATAAATCAAAATTGATCGTCACAATCTTGCGATCATAAATCAAAGAACATTTTCCCAAAAGCTACTTTTAGCAAAATATGATTTGAAAAGCATGTGATTGTTAATAAAAGCAAAAGCATGTGGCTATGTGGCTATGCAAAACACCTCCCAACGGGATGGCATAGGTTCGATTCCTTGAATCCGCAACAATGCATCGTGATATAGCTTTTGGGAAAACGTTCTTCGATTTACGATCGCAAGATTGTGATGATCGACTTTGCTTTATTGCTTTTCGAGTGTGCTTTTCATTGGAGTACACAAACTATATAAAGAAGGGACATGCTCATTGTTCAATCATCACTCAAAGATCTCAAGCTAGAGTTTGAAGATTCTGAAGCTTTGGAGGTGAAGGTTTGGTGAAGGAGAGGCTATTCTCTTGGAGCAAGAAGTCTTCTACAAGGTGGTGGTAACTATCTTTTGTGAGTCAACCTTATATTTTTTGTTTAGGGTTTCTATACCCTAATCTCAAAATTAGGGCTGGTTGATTTACAATTTTGTTACACTATTTTGTGAGAATAAGGTTAGCTTCGTTGTTCATTCACTTCACACACACTTAGATTATTTCAACATAATCTAAATTTTGTATCATCATCTTCTTGGATATTCTTCCATTAGTGAGTGCACCACTTTATATGGTTGAGTAGTACTCCCATGTTGTAATTTGGACATCTATTTTTTAGTGAGTAAGCATCCAGCTTACGTTCCCTATCCTTGTCTTAAGATCTCTATCTTTCTCTATCTCACCTATCATCTTAATTAATTAAGTGTGTATGCTCAAAAGGTTTTAGTATTGGAACGATCCTGGGGCACAAAATTCCAAGACATACACCTCTCCATACTAGGTTTGCATTGCTCAAGTATGAGATCACATATGAACATTGAAATTTTTACACTTATGTGTTCCTCGAGTAGCTTTGATGTGAACCTTTTCCCCATACATGGTATTTTTTTAATATAGTGTTGGCTAGAAGTGTTTTCCCCATGTTACCACATACACAATTCACTCATATGTGGTGGTACTTTATATTTAGCGATATTCTTCAAGTCTTAGTTCAATGATCATTGTCAATAGAGAGAGTTATTCGAGTTATCCATGTGTCTTGTTGCATTTGCGCTCCTTGGGTGTGATTCATGTGTGTCTCTTGTACTTCTACACACACCTAACAGTGGTATCAGAGTAGGTTTAGATCCTCCTAAAGTTTCAATTTTTCGCATCATGGCATTTATAGTGCAAATCAACTTCCAAGCATAGAATAATGATTTTTTGTAGCCAATAAGAATTTCCACCAATTTTTTCTAAGAGTTTTCCTCCCTTTTGAAGCCATTTTGTACAATAAAAATTATCATCAGAGTGATGAATTGTGATCTAAAATTTTTGCATTCGTTTTAGCTTTCATTGAAGTAAAGATCTTATCACATTCTTGTTCCTTAGTCGAATGACGGGCAACAATGACTTGTTTGGCATGCTTCAAGATGAAGATAAGCTTGATGGGACCAGCTATCCAATGTGTTCTTACATGATAAAACATGTTCTTGTTGCAAAAAAACTATGGAACATAGTGGCAAATGTAGATCGAAGACCCACTTCACAGTCTACTATCAAAGATAGAGCTTCCTCTTCAAGTATAGTAGTTACTCCTTCTGCACCTACACATGAGCAACTTAAATGGGGTGGAAAACATGTTCAAGCTCATGCATTGATTGTGCTTTGTGTGAAGCATCATATAGTTCCACATATTCGGTCATGTTCTACATAAAGATAGGCATGGTATACTCTTGCTTCTTTGTATGTCATGCATAGTGAAGCACGTGTTGCATACATGAGGAAGAAACTTGAGGATGTGTGTATGGATGAAAATGAGTCTCAGGATGTGTATGTGACACACATCAAGGACTTGAAAGATCAATTGCCAAACATAGGTGAGATTATTCTAGATGCATCACTCATCTTTACATCATTGAAAGGGTTTCCAGAATCTTTTCAAAGCTTTGCCACTATACTCCATTTTGGTTGCAAAAGGAATCCCAATATGTATGCATTTCATGAGTTTGTGTATCTTCTTTTGCAAGAAGAGAAATCTAGAGTGAATAGGAGTGGTTCGATTGAGGGGATGCAAGCACTTGGTATCTCACAAAAAGAGAAAACAATATGGCTCAACTTTGGGTTCATCAAAACCAAAGCCTCAACCTTCCTCTTCCACTCATTCCTCTAGTTATGCTGATTTGAAAAAGAAGAAGAGATGCAAATATGGTCGGAAGGCTCGTCATACTATTGATGAGTGTAGATAGCTTGTTAAAAACAATGAAAAGAAGAAGGAATGTCACATGTCTATTGTTGAAAATTTTTCAAATGCAAAGAATGATGAGCCAACATGGCTCAATATTTTTGGGCATGTGTTGTTATGTATCATTATGATACACCATTGCATTCTAAATGTATGGTTTTAAGTGAGGCTAATTCAGATTGGTTCTTTGATAGTGGTGCTTCAAAGCACATAACTTCACAAAAAAGGTTTTTTACATCTTTGAAAGATGCATCCAAAGGAGGACATGTGGTGTGTGCAAACAATAGCTCTTATTCTACCATTGGAGTAGGAGAAATTGACCTTTCAACTACAAATGGAGCTATGATTCTCTTGAAAAGTGCATTGTATCTACCCGATATCAAGAAGAACTTAATTTTAGTTTTCTTGATTGCCAAAGTTGGACTTCATGTACACTTTGTTGACGATAAGTGTATGGTTCATGATTTCAGCAATGATGATATTACCGTGATGTCTGGTACATCATGTAATGTTTTGTATTGCTTGGATACATACAAGTGGGTTGCTTCAAATGCCTTGGTTGCTCATACTTCTTCCATGGCTGAAATGGAGCTTTGGCATGCTCATTTTGGTCAGTTGAACTTCAATACTTTTCTTTACTTGCAAAAGAAGGGCATGGTTATCGGCTTGCCAACACTTGCATCTGGTGAAAAGCATGCATGTGAAGTTTGCATTTTTGGAAAAATGCATCATGCTTCTTTTCCAAAAGATAGTCATACACACACTACAAGAAAATTGTAGTTTGTTCATAGTGATGTATGTGGTTTGTTAAGAATCCATCTTTTGGGAGGCATGTATATTTTGTTACATTCATTGATGATGCTACTCGCCATACATGGGTGTATCTTATGAAAGCAAAGAATGAGGTATTTTATTGCTTCAAAGAATTTTCAGTTATGGCTGAAAACTTTTATTCAAACAAGCCTTTGACTCTATGCGTAGATCGTGGTGGTGAATACATGTCACATGAGTTTAATGTCTTTCTTCATGAAAGGGGAATTTCACACCAATGTACGGTGCCATATATGCCTCGGCAAAATAGTATCACCGAGCGTAAAAATAGAACACTTCTTGAAATGACATAATGTATGGTCAAATGAAAGAAAATTCTGATGGGGGATGATTCTAACACCCCAATGCAACAAGGAAGATGGATGCCCTCCACTAGGTCCACAAGCAGTGATGTAAGCTTACTGTTCTGAACTTCTCTCTGCACCTATAAAGAGACTTAAAATGAATCTTTGCAAAATTATAGTAGACTATAAGAGCTACCCAACAAGCTTTAAATCATCCCAAATAAATATTCAATATGGGAGAAAGATCCTCTGCAAGATAGGCTATCTATTTGCAACAATCTTTGCCTATGTGCAGAGATATACCTTCACAAAGTTGGCAATTTCTCACAACTCACTCAGTAAATAACTTGAAACTTTGGAAAAGTTTAGAGAACTATATGAAAGACAAAATGAAGGTTAAAATCAATGAAAATGAGTAGAATGAGAGAGTAGACAATGCTCTACAATCTGGTAGAATTAGATTTTTAAAAGCCTAATTACACTTCTAGGTAGAGAGGAGCAAAATCATGCGAAAATGAGGTTAACAAGCAAGGGGGCTACTTGTTGGCATTTATGAATTCATTAAACTAAGTGGGAAACTCATTGACATGCTCCACATTAACATCCTTTGACATGATCTTCTCTCTAATAAAGTGGTAATGCACTTCTATGTGCTTCGACCTTGCATGGAACACCAGATTTTGAGCCAAGCACATGCTACTTATGTTGTCACAAAAAATAGGTGCTTGCTTAATCTGGAAATCAAGATCAACAAACAACTTCTTGAGCCACATAAGCTCACATGAGACTTGTGCTAAGCCTCTATACTCAGCTTTGATCGATGAGAGAGCCACTGTTGGTTGTTTCTTTGACATCCATGAGATGTTCTTCTTCCCTAGCATGATATCATATCCACTATTGTTGCTCTTGTCATCTTTGGAACCTGCCCAATCAGCATCACAATAAGCTTGTACATTTAATCCATCATAAAATGGATAATATAGACCTTCATTCAATGATCCTTTGAGGTACCTAAGTACCCTTTTGGCTGCAACAAGATGAGGTATTCTTGGTGCCTACAAAAATTGAGATAGCACTCCAACTACATGTGCAATATCTCATCTTTTCATAGTAGCATACAAGAGAGAGCCAAGTATTGACCTATACATAATGACATCCTTCACTTCTTCACCTTCCTGAGCACTTAGTTTAACATTTAATTCTAACAGATTTGAAATGGGCTTGCAATCACACAAGCCAAACTTTTTCAAGAGATCTAGAATGTGTTTGCTTTGCATCAAGTATATACCTTCCTCTTTATATAGTACTTCGATCCCAAGGAAGTACCTTAAATTCCCTAAATCAGAGATTTTAAACTCACATCCAAGCTTCCTCTTTATGTCCTTGATGTTGGCTTCATTATCCCTTGTAATGATCAAATCATAAACATATAAACAAATGAAAACAATTTTGCTACCTTCCTTCTTCACAAAGAGTGATGGGTCTGCATGACTCTGATTGTATCAACATTTTACCAAGTAGTCCACAAGTCTTTGGTTCCAAGACATTGGGGCTTGCTTCAGTCATAAAGAGCCTTCTAAGCATGCATACATGATGTGGAAACCTCTCGTATTCAAAGCCTTGGAGATGCTCCATGAAGACTACCTCTTCAAGCTCTCCATTTAGGAAAGCATTCTTCACATCCAACTGGTACATCTTCCAACCTTTTGAGGCTGAAAATGCAATCAAACTTCTTATGGTGGACATCTTTTCTACTAGAATGAATTTTTCCTCAAAGTCTATGCTATAAGTTTGAGCAAAACCTTTGGCAACTAGCCTTGCTTTATACCTAGAGATGCTCCCATCTGCATACCTCTTTACCTCGTACATCCATTTGTTGTGAATGACTTTCATGTCCTTTGTTCTTGGCACCAATGACCAAGTATCATTTTCTTCAAGTGTGTTGACTTCCTCCTCCATGGCTTCAATCCATTCCCTATGCTTATTTGCTTCTTCAAAAAAGTTAGGTTCTTCATAAGCTATAACTTGACTCATGTAGGCATAGTGTCTTGCAATGAATGAATCATAAGTTAGCTTTTGAACAGGGTGTTTAACCATATTGGATGACTTTATCTCACCATTGGGTGGTAGGAATCTCCTCTTCCTTGGTTTAGATGCTTTAAATCTTAGAGTTTCTAATTTTTCCATATCTTCATCACTTGTTGATTCCATGTCTACCCATCAATGGTCTTCATCATTTGCCTTTTCCTTTCCTTTGCTGCTTCCTTCACTTGAATGAGCTTAATTCCTTGTCCTTCCATGATAAGATGATGTAGTAATCTACTCTCATGGTGTGCTTGAAGTGGTTGGACCACTCATCTCCATGCTTTGTTGTTGCTTTTTGAACTTCTTCTCGGCTTCATATGCATCAGCAACCTGTAACACATCTTTGCTACCATACCAAGGCATCAACTCATCAAACATTACATCCCTAGACACCTTATGCTCTTTGGTGCAAGCATTATAGCATCTAAAATGCTTTTTCTTTGAAGAATACCCAAGAAATATACACCTATCTGCCTTCGGGTCTAACTTCTATCTCAATTCTTGAGGTATGTGAACATAACACACACAACTAAATACTTTGATATGTGAAAGGTTGGGTTTCTTACCACACCAAGCTTCATAAGGTGTAACTCCATGTACTCCTAATCTTGTACACCTATTCATAATGTATATGGTTGTATTTGTTGCATCAACCCAATAAGAGTTAGGAACATTCATTTCATTTAACAAAGCTCTAGCCACTTCTGTTATGTATCTATTCTTCCTCTATGCCACCCCATTTTGTAGAAGTCTATACCTACAAGTGAATTGCCTTTTGGTGCCATGTTCATGTAAAAAATCTGAAAATTCATTTGAAAAATACTTTCCCCCTCCATCGGATCTGGGAGTCTTTATATACTTCCCTATTTCCTTCTCCACTAGGTTTTTGAACCTCTTGAAGTGGTAAAACACCTCTGACTTTGACTTCATGCAATACATAAAAAAAAACCTTGAATGATCATCTATAAATATGACAAAATATATGTTAGCTCCAATGGATGGCTCCCTTGTAGGTCCCCATACATTTGTGTGTATAAGATTCAACACTTCATTGCTCACATGTCCTCCCTTCTTGAATGACAATCTCCTTTGTTTCCCTAATTGACAAGCATGGAAAAAATCTTGCATATTCTTGGATTTAAGATCAGGTGGGCCACTCACCAATCCCTTCCTTTGCATGTCCTTCATCTTTTGTAAGTTTATGTGTCCAATTCTTTTATGCCATAAGTCAATTTCTACAATCTGTTTATTTCCAATTGACAAGTAGACACTCTGAGGGGTTGATGGATTTACCTCCATGGTGAATAGTCTTCCTTGCTTCTTTACTTTTTCTATGAGCTTGCAGTCCTGCATGGGGTCTTCAAAAAAACATCCTTGATCATTGAACCTCACCTCATAACCTCTTTCAACCATTTGACCTACCGAAACCAAGTTCTTTGTCATGGTTGGCACATGCAACACATCCTTCAACACCTTGGAGCTTTGAGATCCATTCAATGCAACATCTCCCACATGTGTAATCTTGTGCTCATTGTTATCCCCTATCTCTACATGTCCTTGAGTGCTGGGTGATTGTAAATTAAAGAAAACATCTTTACTGCAACTCATATGGTTGCTACAAGCACTATCAATGTACCATGTAAAATATAAAATGACTCTTTCACTTGACCCATACATCGTAAGCAAGTTCTCATTTTTTGAATTTGTTGAAGTAATAGAATAATTACCTTGGTTCCTTTTGTATCCTTGATTTCCTCCTCCTTTGGACCAACAATCTCTTGCATAATGGCTTGGTTTTCCACAATTGTAGCATTCTCCATTGGATGCTTCTCTTTCATGTGACCTTCCTTCTCTTCCTCTACTCCTTCCTCTTCCTCTTGATCCATAGCTTTGGTTGGAGCCTTCCTGGTTGCTTGAGCTTGATTTTTACCTTCCTCTCCATCTGCCTTGGGAGTTTTGTCCACCTCTTTTTCCTTTGCCTCTACCTGCATAGAAAACTTGGGCTTGGTTGCCCTTTGATTATGAACCTCCTTGGTTCATCTCCTCGATCACCATCAGTGTGACTAATTGATCAAATTTTGGTAGGGAATCCCTCACATAAACTAATGTGGTGAATTCTTTCCACCTTTCATCCTCTCTCAAGCCATTGAGAGTGTGTGCGACAAGATCGTCATCTTCAATTGGGCTCCCAATTGATCCTAGGGCATCTACAAGCTCCTTAACCTTCAAAATGTACTCATTTATGTTAGTACTCCTTAAATAGGGCAAGGAAGATTATTTAGCTCGTTCTTGAGCTGAATCTTCCTTGCCTTGGTTGATGAAGAGTACAATCTCTCCAAGGTCTCCCAAACCTTCTTGGATGTGTCCTAGTCTTGTATATGCCCTATCATACTATTGCTTATATGTTGGAATAGAATGAATATGACTCTCCTATCCCTTTCTATCCATTCATTAAGCACCTTGACCTGCCCCTGAAGTGGTGGATCATGTACATGAGGCATTGGATCTGTGCCGCTCACTAATGGCCACAATCCTTTTCCCATAAGGTAGTTGCGAACTCTAAATTTCCATGTTTGATGATTGCCTTTCTCTAACTTCTCTATTTTGTGCATTATACTCAGCCATAATGAGTTTTAAGATGCTTCTCTAGCTTCTTTTGAAGTGTTTGTATGCTTTAGAAGGTGTGGATTTTACCTTTTGATAGCTTACCCCTTGCTAACCTTTGACTAGTTGAAATCTCGATCGATGTAGCCCCCTTTTGATGCCTTCTTGCTTTGATAAGTCCTCCTTGTGTTTCCAGGAGTTTTCTTGATTCCTTCAAGTCTTCAATATGATGCCCAATGATGTCTCCAAGCCTCCAAAATGGCTCTAATACCACTGATGGGGAATGATTCTAACACCCCAATGCAACAATGGAAGATGGCTACCCTACACTTGGTCCACAAGTAGTGATATATGCTCATTGTTCTGAACTTTTCTCTGCACCTGTACAAAGGCTTAGAATAAAACTTTGGAAAAATTACAGTAGACTGTAAGAGATACCCAAAAAGCTTTAGATCATCCCAAATGGATATTCCATCTGGGAGAATCATCCTCTGTAAAACATGCTACCTGTTTGCAACAATCTTTGCTTATTTGTAGAGATATACATTCACAAAGTTGGGAATTTCTCACAACTCACTTCATCAAATAACTTGAAACTTTGGAAAACTTTAGGGAACTATATGAGAACAAAATTAACCTTGAAATCAATGAAAATGATCACAATGAGGGAGCAAATAATTCTCTACAATCCGGTACAATCAGATTTGCAACTACACCTCTAGATAGAGAGGAGCAAAGTCATAAGAAAATGAAGTAAGAAAGCAAGGGGCTGCTTGCTGGAGTTTATGACTCTAATAAACTAAGTGGGAAACTTTTGGAATGCATACAACTCAAGAAACAAAGGTGGAATGGTGCTTATATAGATTTTTACTTTTCCTACAATCTAGTTAACCACCCATCAATCAGTGTAGGTGCACTTTTTGGTGGTTGATTGATGAGATTCAAATTTGATTGAGTTTGATAGATCTTATAACTTGATTCCATGAATTTGGGTCCTCCATTTTGATTGTTCCACTTGCGAAACTCATGGTTGATTACTTTTGCATGATTGAGACTTGATTTTCAACAACTTTGTGACAAGTTTCGGATGGAGGCAGTCATGTGTGCAAACTATGTGTTGAATCCCTACCCTACAAAAACAATGAGATTTATCACTCCTTATGAGGCTTGGAGTGGACATAAACCTATGGTTATTCATATGTGTGTGTTTGGTTGTTTGACATATGCTCTTGTGCCATCACAACAACGTCACAAACTTGATGACAAGGCAAAGAAATGTATATTTTGGTTATAGTGTGGAAAGTAAGGAATATCATTTGTACCATCCATCTAAGAATACAATTGTTGTGAGGAAAAATGTGATATCCATTGAAAAATCAGTTTTCCCTCTAATTGAATGCAAAGAACAACCAATATTTAGCTCACAACATGTGTTCAATACACTCATGCCTTTGTTCCAAAATGGTGTGCTTGACTATGGCCATGTAGATCAGCCAACTGAAGCTCAAAGGGTTGAAAATTTCCAACAAAATAGAGATCAAAATGTAGAGAATTTCCAACCAAACATGGCTAAAATCTTTTAGCCAAAAATTATCGTAAATACTAGAATTTTTTAGCCACATATTGCCAAAAATGAGCATGAAATTCAGCCCATGCATGATATACATGGTGATGATGTATTACATAATGAATGCATGTCTATCAAGAGCGCACAAACTATGCCAAGTGACTGAAACAAACTTTGTAGGACAAAAAATTGAGTGCATTTACTTGGTAGAACAAGATCAAACTCTTTCCATGCATCAAGTAATTTTGTGGATTATTCTCTTATTGCAATAACATGTAATAAAGAGTCACTTAATTTTGAAGATGCATGTGATGATCCACATTGCATAAGCACTCTGCAATAAAAAATTGATTTCATACATAGGAATGGTACTTGGGAGTTATGTGAATTGCCAAAAGGAAAAAATTCCATTAGTACAAAGTGGGTTTACAAGATTAAGAGAAAGTCAGATGGTAGCATTGATCACCACAAAGCTAGATTGGTTGCCAAAGTATATGTGCAACAATATGGCATTGACTATGAGGAAAATTTTGGACCTAACATGGCTATCATTCATATGATGGTTGCATTGGCTGCCCAATGAGGTTGGAAAACACATCATTGGACATAAAAATAGCTTTCTAAAATGGTGATTTGCAAGAAGATGTTTATCTGAAGCAAGCTCCTAGATTTGTCATGAAAGGGCAAGAGCATATGGTTTGTCACTTGCATAAAGACTTGTATGGTCTCAAGCAAGCTCCATGTGCATGGTATGAATAAATCCATAAGCACTTGATTGCTCTTGGCTTCGCATGCAGTCTAATTGAAAGCACACTCTATGTACACAAAGATGGGGTTGACCTTATAGTGCATGTTCTTTATGTTGATGATATATTGTTGATTGGTTTATGTGAATTCAAACTTGAAATCCTTATGGCTGATCTACAACATACTTTTGATGTCACTTATCTTGGTCTTTTGAATGACTATCTTGTGAATGACTATCTTGTGAATGACTATCTTGGCATCCAATTTATATCCGTTGAGGATCAAATTCTTATGCATCAAGAAAAGTATGTTGAAAAACTACTTCAATGTTTTGACTTTAGTATTGAAGGTTAGTTTCTGCACAAGTTGAGACAAGATTTATGTTCTCACTTGAGGATTCCAGTGATGCATTTGACACTTCTCTTTACTAGCAAGTTGTGGGATGTCTTATATATGCATACAACACAAGGCTAGATATATAGTATGTAGTTTCGTGGTTGAGTCGATTCATGCATAGCCTTGACACTAAGCATTTGCAAGCAATGAAATGTGTGTTTAGATATGTCAAAGGATCTTTTAATTTAGGTCTCTTTTACGATAGAGATGTTCAACCATGCTTGCATGCTTTTATAGATAGTGATTGGGCTTGTTGTTATGATATTCATGTGTCCACTAGTGGTAATTGCTTTTTCCTTGGAGACTCATGCATATCTTGGTTGATTAAGAAGTAACCTACAATGGTGACATCGAGTTGTGAAGATGAGTATAGAGTAGTTTTTATAGCTATAGTGGAGTGAATATGGTTGAGATGCCTATGATGGATCTTTGGATGGAGATTGATGCTGCTACACATATTCTTATTGATGGTCAAAGTGCATTGGCTATTGCATAAAGCCCAATTTTTCATGCACCAATGAGATTTTTTGAGGTGCATTATCAATAAGTGAGAGAGCCCCTTCATGCAGGAGATATTGATTTGGTATATGTGCCTACACAAGATAATGTGGCAGACACATTCACCAAAGTTCTTCCATGGAAAAATTTTGAAGCTTTTGGAAAAGATTTAGGCTTATAGCCTAATGGGGGCTATTTGTCACTCCCTATATGTGTTCACATCACTTGCTCTAGGGGGGTTTTGTTACACTTGTGTTCCTCGAGTAGCTTTAATGTGAATCTTTTCCCTATACATGGGAACTTTTACTCTAGTGTTGACTAAAGGTTTCCCTCCATGTGACCACATATATGATTCACTCATATGTGTGGTAACTTGTACTTAGGGATATTTTCAAATCTTACTTTCATTTTGATCATCATCAATAAAGAGATTTATTTGAGCCATCCATCTTCTCCATGTGTCTTGCTACATTTGTGCTCCTTGTGTGTGATTCTTCTGTGTCTCTTGCACTTCTACACACACCCAATCAAAATGTCATAGCCATCTTGATCATAATGGGGGGTCCACTGTTCTTTGTTCATAGCTATGTCCATTTTTGTTACAATTTTGGACCAATTGTGGACTTCAAATCGTCCTCTAGATAGATCACAGGTCTGTAGGTTGGGCCTTGAAGTTACTTATGGTTTTCAGAGGCACCTGTGTTTCTAGCTTCTAGTCGTTTCTCCTCTTTTGCAACAATTCTTCACATCCATAAATGCATATCCTCATGCATCCAAGAAGGATCTGATCCTATGGAGTGCACTGATTCAATATATTCTAGTGTTCTATGGATAGTATTCAATTGCAAGGGTGGTACATCTCTATGAGAATAGCCTTTGAGATTGACTTTGGTATCCACCCCTATATGTTGTTAAGTACAAGGAGTTGGTTCCCCAATCTTGCACTATCTACAATCGTCTCATAAAAGGTCTACCCAACATCATTTCATAGACGTGGTTCTTTCCAAAGTCACATATGGCAAAGGTGTGTTCAAACTCTACACCACAAGTAGTCTGAGTGATGCCTTCTAACAATCCTAGAGGCTTCTCTATATGTCCATATGCCATTTGTAGTTTCATTCATGTGGCTCTTAAGGTTGGCTTGGCCCAACATTTCCATAGGGAAGTGGTGGCAATGGAAACTCTTGCTCTTGATTCTACGATTGTCTTTGTCCTATATCCTTGATATGTGATATGGAGATACATATTTCCTTCTTCTACTTCACTCATATCTCCTATCTCTTACCATTAGTGTCCATATGAAAGGCCAAAAAGCTATCGAAAACTTTTGTATTTATTCTTTAACTAAACATATAGTGGCATGGTCAACCATAGATTGAATGTTTTACCTCATTTGTAATAGCTAGAAACTTGTGTTCATGCTCTCTACATATTGTATGTTTTTTGTGTATTGTACAACCCTTGTACAGAGTACTATGTGCAATTTTTGGAGCTCAATTTTCTACTATAAGGGTATCATAATGAAGCTCTAGAATAGAAGAATCCACCATGGTGCATTGTGATCTAAATGCGTCATTAGTATCAGAGCATTTTGATGTAAAATCATTGTTGCTTTTGTGCGAGCGAAGTAGCACCCACCCACCCACCCAAGGATTTCTCCAAGGCATAGACCTTGGCATACCTTTTCATCTGAGTCACTAAAGTCACCATTGGCTCCATGCATGGGAGGACCTCAATGATCAGGGAAGACCAAGGTCTCAATACTTCTCAAGAGGTCACCCATCTTAGTACTATTTGTTGGAGAAACAATCACTAATTGGACATATACTTGAAGGTCAAAGCTTTAGAAGAAAACCACATGCCTATGTGAAGGGACAAATTCACAAGTGTACTATATTTGTAAAGTTAGTTCACTTTAGTTCTAGAAGTTTTCTAAAAATCATGATGTTGTTCTAGCACAATGGTGAGAACCACATTAAGAAGCTCCACCTCCTTAATGTCAATCCGCAGAAGAGATAGGAGTGATATGAAGATCGTGAATGTGAGATGAAGTGAGAGTGAAGGTGAGAAGCATAGAGATGCACACACACATACACACACACACTAAGAAGAGACAAGCAAGACACAATGGAAGGTGAGAAATCAACTCTATTGCTCAAGAACACTCTTACAAGCTCAAAATAGCTCTAAGCTCACACTAATCAACACTAAGTCACCTCAAAAATGAGCTCTCTAGCTCCTTTTATAGATTCTAGACTAGTTTTGACCGTTTCACATCTAGTTACCGGCATAGTTAAAAAATAGGTCCTAAGTGCTATTTGAAAGGGTAAACGATGTCTAAAAATAACCAAAATTGATACGCTCATTCTACCTAAGCTTCTCAAGCTCGAGGACTCCTCGGCTTGCACAAAATGGAGCTATGGATTACAAAAAAGGTTTTTTCTATGTTACATATGTTACAATAGTGATGAAAATCACTGTTGGAGGTTTTGAAGAATATTTATAAAACATAATCTTTGAAGAATTGATTCAACTGACTCCCTGCTCTGTCTTTACATGCTTCCGTGTCTTCTATGCCTCTGGCTACTGCCAACACCCCCCTCCCTCTCGCTTCTGTCGTCCTCGACAGAACCTTGTTGTGAGGTCTGTCGGATGTAATTCTGTAGTAGCTCCTGAGCGAGGGTGTGTTCTGATATGCGAATGCCTCGAGCCAAATCTGCCTCAAGTTTCTCCCAATCTATGGGTTGCGGTTCATCTGCTGGTGGGAGTTGATAATGTGTGGAATATACCACCCTTTCACAGGCAAATAATTGAAGTAAATGCGTAGGCCTACTGATGAACACTTCTGAATGGTATTCCCAGAAACCGGTTGTGAACATTTCTTCGAAGGTCTGCTTGTAGCACGCCGGTAAATATTTGATTCTGCAATGCCAGGCATTACACACCCGTAGCGATGGCGTTCTACTCATATCATATGCAAGATCTAGATTGCCATGCTTGAAGCCCGAGGTGTTTATATGAGGTGCCTTGACGCGTCTGAAGACTTTAAAATCTGCATCATGTCAAATATCTTGATAGTCATGTGCACTGCTATATCATCCATATGTTTCAAGCGAGGGAGATAGTGATGAATCGTTGGCATCATGTATCTGACTGTAGGTGGTCCTATGGGTGGGGTGAAGTATGGGTAGTTCAACCAATCCTGACATTGCTTGTTATTCTGTACTTTAATCGCAAATGCCTTCCAAGAGCGTCGACGTGGCACTCGTCCCCAACATGGGTTGTATTTTAAGTGTAAAGGTGCCTTAACCCAAGTACTCATCATCTCAGGATATTCTTGTAATAAATTCTTGCGCCAATCGGGTTGATAGATCTCTCCGTGCTGCGCATCTAGTGGCAAATCCTCAGGCTCAAATTGAGTTGCGTGGGAGAGATTTTTGCCTGTTTCTTTCTCTATGGCCAACTGATATTCTGCCATTAACATAAAATAGGGTTTATACTGGAGCTCATGTCCTGATATGTATCTGCGAGGGGCCAAATGAGCAAAGTAGGGCGACTGTAAAATTCTTTCTTCAATCATTTCCATGGCGGGAAGTTGCGCTTCTACTCATGCTGAGTGGGTTTTTCCTAATTCTTCAATTGTCTTCATCCATGCGGGGGTAGGAAGTTTGTAAGTCGTTTGGCCTTCGGCCGTGACTCATCCGCCTGGGATGGGTTGGGGCTTATAGGCTTCTTCAAAGGTTTCCTCCACCGGAATGGTTACAGTTTCTTCATCAGCTGGTAGCTCTGATGGGGAATCTGGCCTTGGTGGTGCTTCATATACCGCTATCTGTGATTGGAGCGTTGATACTTGGGCCCGTAATGCATTGAGTTCCTTGAGGATGTCAGGAGATGGGTCCGCAAGAGCTGGTAGTCCTTGTGGCATTGGTGCTCTTAGCTGTAATATCTTGTGTTCATCTTTGAGCTTCTGAAACTCTTCGTTCATGCTGTCGTATTCATCTAGCAATCTGACGTGATCTTCTAGTAACATTTTCATCGATTCTGAGGGCACGGCCTTAAAACAATTGGGGCTTAGCAGTTGGTCTGGCTGATCAAGGGAAGCTTCTAAATTCTCTCTATTTTGTTCTTGTAAGCGTTGGTTTTCTTCTTTCGCGACTGCCAAGTGTCGTCTAAGTAATCCCATATTTCGTGTTAACGTTGCATTGCGAATGGTCTGTGCCCTTAACAAATTATCAAGATCAGCAGTGGCCTCTTTGGTTTTCTCTTCACTTTCTAGTTCTAGTTTGTGGTATGCCTCTCGGAGTTCTTGGTATCTAGTGTTTAGGGAGGCATTCTCGATGGTCAGGGAATTTAGCTGCGACTATAAATCATTGGTTGTCCTCTGTAGTTGCTCATAATTAGTTCCAAAAGAGATGTGAACTCATCTCTTACTTGAGTCATACATGTGAGCATTTGTCGAAATGCATTATCTACGGTGGGTGATAATATTAATGATGTGCTAAGTGAAGGTGCAGTAGGTGTAGATGCAAAGGAATGGGGAATGGGGGTGGGAAAGTGGATGCTGTGGTGATTGTGAAAAATTGTGGTGTGCCTATGTATGGTTGTGCCGTGAACGAAGTGAGTGATGGTGCCGTGGGTGGTGATATATCCATATCATTGGATGTGGTGTCAAGTGCGGTGATTGTGAATAGTGGTGTGATCGTGGGTAAGTGTGTGGGTGTAAATACAAGATTTACAAAGGTTGAAGAGTAATTTACAAAGGGGTTGTCTTGGACGGCTTGGTGGAAAGGGGAAAGAGGAGTTACAGTGGGTCGGGGAGGTGAGACTGGGGAGAAGGTTAATGGAGGTGGGAATGGAAAAAGGGGTCTTGGAGGTGTGGGAAAGGATGGAAAAGATGGATGGAGAAATGGATTAGATAGAAGAGTGGATGTCTGAGGGGGAAAACTAGGTTGGGTGGGTGTGGACATGGTGAGAGGAATGGATGTTACAAGGGCTTCTGCTACTTCACCGTGGAAGGAGGTGGATGTTCGGGGAGAAGGAGGCTGTATGGGGGAGGCTGGATGGATGGGAGGTGAAGGAGGAGCAGTTGGGGTGGTAGGTACTTTGACAATGGTGGTGGTATGTCTCCACGTGTATGGGAGAAGGAGGGTGTATGGGGGAGGCTGGATGGATGGGAGGTGAAGGAGGAGCAGTTGGGGTGGTAGGTACTTTGACAATGATATGTCTCCACGTGTTCAGGTGACTCTGTGTAATATGCGGGTGGGCTATCTACATGAGTAGAGTCAAAGCTGTTTGAGTTCGGGTCACTGTCAGTAATTAAGGGTGAAATGGGAACTAAAGCCCTATTGAGGTTCTCTTCTACAGTAGCATATTTGATTGATATGACATTCGCTGGTGGGGGTGGCTGCTGGGCTAAAACAGGTTGAGGTCTTTGTTGAGCCTGATATGGATAGTTCTGAGGAGGCCTATAGTATTAAGGCTGAGCATTGTATTGGCCTTGATACCTACCTGGCTGCGGGTATACTTGTGGGTAGTTCTGTCTCACTGCTTGTTTGTTATATGGGCAGTCTTGAGCCGTGTGATTTGTGTATCTTCTCTCAATTGTACAGTATTGGCCACTAGGGTTGGCTTGCGGTTGTGTTGCATTGGGGCACACGTTTGCCATATGATCACCACCACAGGTGTAACAGCGCTTGTTTGTTGTTACCCTAGGCATCTGTTTACTAGAAACTCCTAGTTTCTAGGCCACTTTTTTTGCTAGGTCCTCTATTGAGCTAGACAATTTTGTGGATGCTAGAGATGAACAATCTGAGTCCTTATAGACTTTCGAGAGTTCCAACTCGTCTCCTAAGTTATCCTCAATGTCTATACAGATTCTTACACACTGCTCTAGCGTTTTGGGTTCTTTCAAGTACACATAGGAGCGTAGTTTAGAGCTCAACTTGCCATCTAAAAATAATGAAACTTGCTTGGCTTGTGAGGGTAGCTCTTGCATAGGACATCTTTCAACATATTTTCTAAACTTACGTCCTGCCAGTCTAACTGTTTCTTGAGGGGTCTGTTTGAAGCTATGAATCAACGAAGACGTGTCATGTCTGATCCCACTTTTAGAGAATTCAGTAATGAATGACGCTAAAAAGTGATGGATGTCTCTAAATTGCCTTTGTTGCAAAGGTTGGAACCAAGTTAAAGCTGTATTCTTTAATGTTAGTCCGAACACGTTATATTGCGTGAACATGTCTTCGACTTGCTCTGCTCTTAGTACTTGCTTGAATTCCGCAACATGATCATAGGGATCTCCTGTCCCATCAAAATAGTTTTTCATGGATTTCACTAACTGAATGGGTCTTAATATTCTTGTGTGTTCTCATGGTCTCGGTAGAGGAAAATCATCTCTATCACCTAGTGTTCCATGTTCCCTTTGTCTATCCGCTCTATTAGTGTCCGTGGTTGTTCTATCTCTCCCTATGGGATGATTGAAGCTTACTTCGGGTCTCTCTTTGTTTTTCTCTCCTTGATTAGCATGGGTAGAGGATGTTCCTGCCCCTTGTTGGCTTGCGTTTACATTCGCTCGAGATGGAGGGAATACTAAATCACCTCTCCATGTGTAGGTATTTCTAGCGTGGTCTGGTACCACAAATACTCTTTCTGACATTTCATCCAGGTATACAACCTTTCCAGGTGTATCCGGGTCCTTGAACTCGTAAATTATAATGGAGCCTACCTCACTAGGTTGTTCTGTTCTATACCTCCAAAATGCTTCGTCAGTTTCTTTATTTACAAACAACTCTATGCTTCTGTTATCCTGAGGGGTCCAATCTGGAACTAGTACTCGTGTCAGTACAGATTTCCCTCTGGGTGTTCTAGGTTCTTCTAATGGCTCTTTTCCTTGTGCTCTCACCTCCATTTCCAACTGAATTACGCCAAACTCATTGGTATTGTTTGGCTGCGTACTTAAAATGTACATGGTTCCTTCTTTGTCTATGTATGTGTCTCTCTCGAATTTCACCACTGAACGTTCCAATCCAATGGGTTGATCGGGATTGTGCATTTGCACCACTTGTCTTCGCAAACCATCCTCATAGATGCGAGCACCTAAGCGGTTGGTTCGGAGGAATTCTAATTGAGTTCTATAGGGTCCTTCAGGTCTTTCTAAATATGTTATGTTTGACCCTCCTTCTGGTCTTTCCGTGCTAAAAGCCATTTCCGATTCACTCGTATCTGAGCTCTCGTAGGGATAACTAGTGTTCAATTGTTGAGCCCACGATCGCGTAGTGGTTCCTACACTTGCTTCTGATGATCTAAGGCTTCGTCGGTCTGACTTACCTATATATTTGCCCGATCTAAGGTTCATGAATTTTCTTCCTTGCACACTCAGTACACGCTCATATCATCAATGGTTCTTTGTTCTTACTTTCTTGATTCTTTTTAAGTTTCTTTAGATTCTTGTCTTGATGTATGCGTCAGGAATTCGACTTTCTGTGGTACTTTTGAGTTCTCGTTCCGTCAGAATTAAGTTCTTTCCCTTTAAGTTTTTGTATCACACACCTTTATCTTTAGTCTTAGTCTTGATAATGTTAAATATCTTGAACTTGAGACGTTCCTATTGTAGTTAATCCTATCCACAATGCTACCGTTTTAGCCTAAGCTAATAATTGACTGAGGGGGTTGAGTAATCTTCCAACCTCAAGTCAGCTGCTTTGGTTGCTCTGATGCCCAAGAAGCCGTGCTTCCCAAGCTTCGCGTTCCTCACTGCCTTGCTTTGGTTGTCCTTGATTGCCCTTGCTAGACCTGGAAAAATTCAATATTAGACCAATTTCACAAATGGATGATCAAGCACTTGAGTATATACACCCTTAAAGTCCCTTAACCTTTGGCAAAATTTTCTTCCAAAGCTCCCTTTCTTTCCTAGTCCCACAGATGGTCAACTTCGGATGAAAAAGATATGACCGTTCAGGCCCTGGGGGGTAAAAACTGACAAACAGGTTTTTCTCCAATTATGAGCTAAGGGGTCTCCTATGAGTCTAATCACCCAAAAAGTTTCAAAAAAATAGCCCAAAATTGGCCAAAAATTGAGACCCTAAAAAAGCATTTGGGGTGGACAATCGCGATGGTCTGAGATGATCGGGATGGTCTGGAACCGTCACGATGGTCCAGGTGAACCGTCGCGATGGCGTGGCACAATCGCGATGGTCCGATGGAGCAAACTGTCGCGATGGCATGAAATGGATGATCGCGATGGTCTGAAAATGAACCGTGGCGATGGCTCGATCGGTGGACAATCGGGATGGCGTCAGTCAACGGTCAACGTGAACCGTCGAGATGGTCCGAAGTGAACCGTCGTGATGGTCACAGATGCGATGGTGTGAGCCAATCACGATGGTCCAAAGTTTGAGTCGTCGCGATGGTGTAAGGGTCTCATCGCGATGGCATGGCTAGTGAGCAATCGCGATGGTCTGACTTGACATGTGGCAGTATCGTGGCGATGGCGTGAGCCAATCGCGATGGTGTGGGGTCGACGGGATCATCGCGATGGTCCGAGTGAACCATCGCGATGGTCCGAGTGAACCATCGCGATGGCTCAAGTGAGCCGTCGTGATGGTGCAAGACCGTCACGATGGTCCGGCCGAGTCGTCGCGATGGCGTGAGTCAATCGCGATGGTGTGACACAATCGCGATGGTTTGAGCCAATCGCGATGGTCCACCAAAATGCAAATTTTTGCAATGCAAGTATGGACTCCTACACACGCAAGGGTCGCCTACACGCTGGTGTGGTCGCCTACCTCAAATTCCGAACTTTGCAGACGATCGCGATGGTCTGACACAATTGGCAATTTTTGACAGAGAGTACATTTCTTACCTTTTTGTAGCTTTCCTGATGCACTAGAGCACTGTACCTGAAAGAAAACTCAAAAACACAATAACACATGCAAGCACAAAAGCTCTCTCTCTCTCGCACATGCACAAATGAGGGGAAATGAGGAGAATGGGTGGATATGGTGAATTTTTTTATTTTTGTTGGAGTTGAAGATGATGATGCGGTGATGAAGATGGGGTGTGGGGGAGGTGAAAAACACTAAAATCTAAGTAAAAACAACAACAAAAACTGAAATTTTTACCTTCCAACGCCACTTCTTGCTATACTCTTACCATCACACATTCGTCCTAGACTCGATCCCCGGCAACGGCGCCAAATTTGGTGTTGCTCTAGCACAATGGTCAGAACCACGTTAAGAAGCTCCACCTCCTTAATGTCAATTTGCAGAAGAGATAGGAGTGATATGAAGATCCTGAATGTGAGATGAAGTGAGAGTGAAGGTGAGAAGCATAGAGATGCACATACACATACACACACACTAAGAAGAGACAAGCAAGACACAATGGAAGGTGCGAAATCAACTCTATTGCTTAAGAACACTCTTACAAGCTCAAAATAGCTCTAAGCTCACACTAACCAACACTAAGTCACCTCAAAAATGAGCTCTCTAGCTCTTTTTATAGATTCTAGACTAGTTTTGACGGATTTCACATCTAGTGACCGGCATAGTTAAAAAATAGGTCCTAAGTGCTATTTGAAAGGGTAAACGGTGTCTAAAAATAACCAAAATTGATACGCTCATTCTACCTAAGCTCCTCAAGCTTGAAGACTCCTTGGCTTGCACAAAATGGAGATATGGATTACAAAAAAGGTTTTTTCTATGTTACATATGTTACAATAGTGATGAAAATCACTATTGGAGGTTTTGAAGAATATTTATAAAACATAATCTTTGAAGAATTGATTCGTCTGACTCCCTGCTCTGTCTTTACATGCTTCCGCGTCTTCTATGCCTATGGCTACTGCCAACACATGAGAATAAGAAAATCTATATAAGATAGTTTGTATGAACTATTAGATGAGGAAGACAATGAGAAAGTGAGTTAGTACTCATTCTGTATGACTGAGAATAGTTAGGCTTCTCTGCATGAGAAAGCACATGTGCATTTGTGAGGTTTCATAGTTATGGAAAGAGTTTATTAAACTTCTGTGTATAAGTCTTCTTCTTCCTTCTTCAGTGTTTGTCTTCTGTGTAATGATTTGAAGAATTGAAGTTTTCCAAGCAAGTCGATGCTTGGCATTGAATGTATGGTGAAAGGTTGTGTTTTATGCGGGAAGTCGATGCCTGGCATCAAATCTTAGCTGATAAGTCCTTGCCTTCATATTTGATTTTTATCTACTACTAAATCTTCTTGAAAAGATGAAGTTTGTGGGGCAACTCGATGCATAGCATCGAGTTTCAACATAAAGTCGATGCCTGGCATCGACTTCTAACATAAAAGTGGTCTTGTTCATGTCTGTGTTCAAGTGGCCAGTTCAGGCACTAAAAAAGTGGTTAAAAAAGCTGAAAGTCGATGCCTGGCATCGACTTTCGGTTGCAAGTTGATGCTAGGCATCGAATTTTAATTTTTGGACAGTCAGACTTATTAAAGCAGGCAAAAATTCCACTTTTGGAAGTCATAGAGGGTCATCTTGTGAAGGTTATATCTTGAGTTCTAGAGATCCATTTCTTGCATATGATAGCTTCTTGGAAAGCTCTACTCTTCTACTTTCATCCACCAAAAGACCTTGGAGAAATAATATTTGAGCTAAGAGAAATTAGCAAAATACTGAAGGTATGTCATTTTAGTGACTGGAAAGTTCTAAAGAAGTAAAGTTCTTGGTTTTGGCTATCATTTCTCAAAGTTTGGAGTAGCAATGAGTTAACGGTGACCATAGAGTTGTTCTGGTGTCACATTAATTCATTACTTGTGGTGTTTTACACATCAATACTATTCCCCCTAGAGATCACTTAATTAGCAATCTCTTACCACCAAGCTACACTCTTCTGGTGTTTGAAGAAGGGGAAGACTAAGGCTCACATTACCTTGAACATTTTTTGGGCTCTCAAAGCTTCATTCTTTGCTTCCAAATCTTGTTCTAAAGCATTTTTGGGGTGATTTTTGGAGGCATTATCTTGCATCCATCTAATAGATATGTTCCAGGTTTGGATTTTATTATGATATTAGATGCTCGTGAGCCTTCTAGATACAAAGAGGCTATGTAGATAGAGGATCATGTCAAGTGGGAGCATGCTATGAGGAGTGAATTGGATTCTATTTACAAGAATGGTACTTGGGATTTAGTAACTTTACTAAAGGATAGAAAATCTTTACCATGTAAATGAGTATATAATCTGAAATTCACATCAGATAGTACTAATCCAAAGTATAAAGCACAACTTCTTGAAAAGGGTTTTAAGCAACAACAACAACATGGTGTTGATTTTGTTTAAACTATGCATGTTACTTGGATTTGTTGCAATGGAGGACTTAGAGCTAGTCCAAATGAATGTGAAAACTACTTTCTTGCATGGAGATCTTATAGATGAGATGTATATGGAACAAGTTGAGGTTTCTGTAGTTCTTAGCTAAAAACGTCCAGTTTATAAGATGAAGAAGAACTTATATGGACTTAAACAGACCCCTAGACAATGCTACCAAAATTTTGATGCTTTTAATGAAGTCTCAAGGATATTCTTGAAGCGATGAGGATCACTATCTCTACACAAAGAGATGTCAGATGGAAGCTTGGTATGCTTGATACTTTATGTGGATGATATATTGATTGTTGGGAAGTCCTCTTATGACTTGTCATTTCTTAAAAAGAACTTAAGTGAGACATTTGATATGAAGGATTTGGGGGATGCCAAACATATTCTTGGCATGCACATTACTCATTATAAGAGTAAAAGATGCATATACTTTTCTCAAAGTGAGTACATATCTAAAGCACTTCACAAGTTCAATATGCAAGGTGGAAAGGCATTGAGTACATCTTTACCCACGTATGTGAAATTGAGCAAGGGTGATTTCTTCAAATTAGATGAGGAAAAGGAATTCATGAACAAAATTCCTTATCAATCTACTATTGGTAGTCTCATGTATGCTATGGTAGCTATGAGATTAGACATTGCATTTGCAGTGGTAGTTGTGAGCAGATATATGTCTAATCATGGCAAGAAGCATTGGGAAGCAGTCAAGATGATTTTGAGATATCTAAGTGGCAGTAAGGACAAGTGTCTATGCTTGGGTAGAGGGAAGACATTCATTATTGGTAACATAGATTCTAATTATGATGGTTTTGCAAATAATCGAAAGACTACATAACGGTACATTTTTCTTTTTTTCTGGAGGTGCTATCTCTTGGAGATCTCATCTTCAAGAATGTATAAATGTTTCCACTATAGAAGTAGAGTATGTTGCCGTAAGTAAAGCATGTAAGGAAGCATTTTCACTTTCTCATCTTGCTTGTTATATGGGTCTACCTCAACATGTATCTCATTTGCTCAATGGTATTTAGAGCTCCCTTGCTTTGTCTAAGAATCCAGTCTATTATGCAAAGACCAAGCACTTTGAGGTGATGTATCACTTCATTAGAGACTACTTAGACATTGAGAACATTATTATTGAGAAGTTTCATACTCAAGATAATGCTAGAGATGCTTTGACCAAAGCTCTACCATAGGATACTTTTTGACAATGTCATCACTTGATGGGGGTTACTTGATTCATGATCTTAGACAATTACTTGTATACTATGTAACATGCCCATCAGGTGGGAGGTATAGTTTCTATACTTGCACTCTAGTATTCTTTATCCTTCTTTATTTTTTCTCCCATAGTCACTTTGTCCATATTGGCCTTTAGTGGGATATTTTTACCGTTAGTGTCCATGTGAAAGGCCAAATGGCCATCGAACACTTTTGTGTATTATCTTTAATAAAACATATACTGATGTGGTCAGACATAGACTCGATGTTCAACCACATTTGTAATAATTAGAAACCTTTGTTCATGCTCTTTGTGTATTGTATGTTTTTTGCATATTTTGTGGGAATACCCTAAGGGAATTGACCATGAAAATCATTTACTCCTCGAATTGGACGAGGATCCTATCTCTTCTTGGCCCATTTCTCCTCTTGTATTTCTCTTAAGAACTCTTGAGAGTACTAGTTTATAGAGGAAGGGATTCCATCATTAGTAGGGTTAGGAACATAAGCTTCTTATTGTGATAAGATTTTGGTCTTTCTTCCACTATCTTGAGCATCTGGAGCTGCAAAAAGTTGTGGTTTAGTCGCCAATTTCTCTAATCTCTCCAATTGTCCTTCAAAGTGTAATTCAAGTTTAACTAAGTTTGTTTGATTGAAAAGATGACTTTCTTCAAACATAGCTTGAGCTAATTCTATCATCTTAGCACATATCTTGCTCCTCTCAATCTCTAAGTCTATTTGGGGATAGCATTTGTCCAGTGCAGCTACATTTGTCCCTTCCTAAAGTTGAGCCTATTAGCTTTGAACATCATGTTCAAGCCTTCTAGAGTAGGATCAATTAAGCCTGATCTTGCTCTAGGTTGAGCTGGGATGGATGGTGGTGTGTGAAGTGCTGGGTTGAATGGTGGGCATGTGTGAGAGGAAGTTTGAGATGAGATTCATGCTATTTTTTGTTCTTGTTTCTTTAAGAATTTCTTCCAATTCACTTAGTTTCCTATATCACTATCTTTTCATCCTTTCACAAATGTCTTTCTAAGATCTAGTTCTCTTTTTATTGGTGATTTTTAACTAACTAATCTCATATTTCTTTTCCTAACCTATGTCTAGGGCCTTTTGTTGAGCCTATTGTAGCTCAGTGATGAGTAGCACCTCCTTTAATGTCAATCCGGGAAGACATGAGGATGGTATGAAGACCTCGAGCAAGTGGAGGCACAAGTGCGTGAGTGAGAAGCACACAAGCATGCACACACATACACACACACGTGCACACATGGCAAGAACAAAGAGAGTAAGACAATGGAATCACTTCTATTGCAACAAAGTTCTCATACAAGCTCAAAACTACAAGAAGCTAGCTCCAAAAATGAGCTCTCTAGCTCTATTTATAGTTTTTGACTAGCTTTGGCCCTGTCCAGACCTAGTGTCCGGCCTAGTTAAAAATTAGGTTCCAGGGCTTATTTGAGGGCTCAAACGAGGTCTAAAAAATACGAAAATTAGTAGGCAACTACTTCTAAGGCTCCTCAAGCTCAAGGACTCCTCGGCTTGTACAAAATGGAGCTACAAAAAGGTGAAAATGGTATTTACAGGGGTTTTTAGTGATGAGAATCACTTTTAAATGGTGTAAGGGTTTTGAAAAAAATAAAGGGTTGCCTTAGTGCTAGATCTGCTTGTATGCTCGTACTTGCCTCTTCTCGTATACTGCCAACACTCTCCCCCCCCCTAGCGTCTGTCGCCTCTGACAGACCTTTGATCTGCGGTTTGGTCAATATAGTCCTGGAGAATGTCAGCTGCCACATCATGTTCTTTGATTCGCAGCCCTCGAATCAGGTCTCTCTGAAGGGTATCCCAATTGACTGCGCCCGGTATGTCCGGTTGTGGTGTTGTGTAGAGTTCTGAGTGCATCGTTTGTTCGCATGCAAAGAGGTGTAACAAATGGGTGGGCCTTGGCGCGAACACCTCTGAGTGTGCTTCCCAGAACCCTGTGGTGAACATATCATCGAAAGTTTGCTTATAGCAGGCAGGGAGATATCTGATGCGTGCGTGCCATGCATAAGCAATGCGTATGCTCGGGGTGGTGCTCATATCATATAGCAGGTCATAATTACCATTAACAAACCCGGGAATCGGAGGCTGAATATGACATACATTGCGAAAAGTTTTGAGCACAACCTGCATCATATCGAATATCTTGAGCATCATCTGGGCAGCTACATCTGGCATGGGGTGGAGGCGTGGCATCCAATGTCTGATGGTTGCTATCATGTATGATACTGTGGGGGTGCCGGTTGGGGGTGCAATGGCGGGGTAATTGAGCCATTCTCTACAGTTTACATTGTTTTGAACCTTGATGGCGAAGGCTTTCCATGATCTTCTTCTTTGTACTGGCCCATAACAAGGGTTATACTTCAAATGCATGGGAGCGTGATCCCATGTTCTAAGCATTTCCGGGTATGTTTCAAGTAATCTTTGCCTCCAAGTAGGTTGGAATATCGCCCCTTTTCTGGCTGCCTCTGGTATATCTTCTGGTTCGAACTGGGTGGCGAAAGTAGGGCACTTGTTGGTGACTCTTTTGATCTCTGCGTTGTAGTCGGACAACAATACAAAATATGGTTTATATTGTAATTCTGAGCTCGTGATGAGTCGTCTAGGAGCAAGGTGCCTGAAATACTGAGATTGAAGTATGGTTTCCTCAATGGCCTTCATTGCTAGCATCTGAGTGGAGACACGTTCCTGATGAGTTTTCCCCGTTTCTTCTACTTGTTTCATCCAGGTTGATGGGGGTTCCTCATAGGTATCTTGCCCTTCCTCCGTGATTCGTCCTCCTGGAAGTGGTTGAGGCTCATAGTTCTCTTCAAATGCTTCCTCCACTGGAATAATAACTGCTTCTTCTTCTATGGGTTGCTCAGGTGGGGAAGGAGGTCGTTCATATTGTAACAACTTGATTTTCAACTCTGCAATCTGTTGCCGTAGCTCAAGTACCTCACTGTTCGTTGAAGGTTCAGGTTCTGGCAAAGTAGCGGCATCGACCGTCTCTTTAGGTGTGGGTGGGTGTGTTGTCGATACTTTGGATCCTTGTAATTCCTTTATCTGATCTGCCAACTGATCATGGGCTTCCAAGAGGGTTGCATAACCTTCTAAAATCTGTTGAATATGCTCTGAGGGGACAGCTTGGAATTTTGCAGGGTCTATAGGTGCTCCCGGGGTGTTTTCCATGGCCGCTTCTAGGTTCTCTTGGTTTTGTTGTTGTAGCCTTCGGTTCTCTTCTTGAGCCGCTGCTAGATGGCGACGTAGTAGGGCCATGTTGCGTTGAAGTCTCGCATTGCGGCCCATTTGTTCTCTGAGTTGTTCCTCCATAGCTTTGCCTGTCTCTGCATACTTAGCTTCGAGTTCTGTCTTCGATTGTTGGAGGTCAGTCACCTGGTGTTGTAGTGTTGTATTACCTAGTTCCAAGGCATCGACTCGTGCCTGGAGTTGAGCCGAGAGATTGCACAGCTCTGTGTTATTTTCTTCTAATAGCTTATACTCTTGCTTAAGCTGAGTGGCCGCTTCAACCATGGTGTCTAGTGCATTACTAAATGATGTTGATGCATGGGTAGAGGTGGAACATGCAAAGGGTCGGGAAATGGGGAAGGGAAAAGTGGATGATGTGCCTATGAGTGAAGTGAGATGTGATGATGGTGGAACAGACGTGGCGGTGGGTGCTCCTGTGGATGGTGAAATATCCATGGGGTCGGATGTGATAGTGTGTGAAGTGTGAATTGTGAATACGGGAACGGTAGGTGGTGTGTTAGTGGTGGCAGTGAATGTGGGGGAGTGGGGTTGGGGAAGGGACTTTTTATTATAATTCTCCACCTGTTGGAGTATATTTACAAGGTTTGTCCAGAATGACGGTTGTGTGACTTGGGTTGAGCCTGAGGCAGTTACAAGGGAAGTGGTGGATAGGGTTTGGGAGAGGGGAAATGTGTGGGTGAATGGAAAAGGATGGGATAAGGTCTGGCTAGTGGCAAGTGGTTGTCCAAGGGCGGGGAGATAGGAAGGGTAACCTAGTATGGTTTGATCGGTGGCAGGATGTCCTGCGTGAGATTCACAAATTTGGGCGGAAGTGATGGATGTGGGTAAGGGGGAGGATGTAAAAACGGAGGTGTGTACAAAGGTTTCATGATGGGTGGATATCGGTTGTTCAGAAAGACTAGTGGAGAAGGGTGCTTAGGGTTGAATGGAAGGTGACGGTGGAGATGGTACCTGTGTATTTACATCTTGTTCATCAGTGGGACTTGGGCTAGTCATGTGAACATCCTCTGAAATTGTGGTAGGTAAGGCAGTAGAGACTTCCATTTGAATCATTTTTCCTCGCCGGGGTCATGTATCAATCCTTCGTTGATCATAGGTAGGGTTCTCCCGATAGACCATTGTCCTCATTGCTTCCCCGATCCCACATGTGTCCGCCAACAGATTCAATGATTCAACAAAATGTGGGTCTACATTCTCGGCCTGCAACATTTGGTTCACTAGGGCTCTGTTCGCCTCTTCTGTCATCTTATGTCTTCTCTGTACCTGCTTGATTGTCTTGTATAGCTGCTTGAGTTGTGCTGTGTAAGCAGGGGCCTCCTCTTCACTCTCCTCTGGTTCATTCCCCTGTTCTTCTTCCTGATTTTGTGTGCTTGGATCATGAGGATGTTATGCCTCACCTTCCCAATGTACCCTGCTTGTCTCGCCCTGTGGCTGTTCTCTTTGGAATGATGATCCCGGATCGGCATTGTCAGGAAAATCTTCACTATCAGATAAGTGGGCCGTCTGTAGGAATCTTTCAAAATCAAAATTGGGATCCTCAGTTAAGGTGGCCATAGATGCAAACTCGGCATCGATCGGTAGTGGAGGGGCGGATGGAGTGGGCTGTACTACGCCCCCTGATTGAGTTCCTTGGAGATGTACCGTGAAAGGTGCTACATGTGATTCTTCTCTAGGGGAAGCTTCGGTCGTGGCCTCGTGAGGGATCATTACCTGGGAGAGTGATCCACGCATTCGTTTCGCAGACTGGCTCCCCGACTTCCGTCCTTTGAAAAACTCCAGCTGTGAATATTTTAGGGCTCTGGCAACCGGCACGTCATATGCAAGACATCAATAGATAATCCTTGTAAGCACACAGCAGCCGTGTAGAGTAGGCTTCCTCACACCCCGCTTGCCTGCTTCATACACTTGGTCCAAGATCCATACAGGCATCTTAATGGGCAAGCTTCCAGTCTCTGCTAGATATAACCCATACCATATTTTCTTGTGTGGTTGGGTGAAGCGGTCTTGAGCTGGAAATGTGAAGTGTTGTAGGCACATTCGCAGAGGTATGGCGATGTTAGGGGTGAGGGCACACATTTCCTTTAGCTTTTTGATTCTGTTGCTCTTCATCGAGTCTGGTATCAAGGGATCGCGATCCGACGGTACGTGAGTGCCATACATTTGAAGGGCTTCCCTGATTAAGGTAATATACAATTCGAACTTCCTCATTTCTTCCCGGTTTGATAAGGAGGGCACCCAGAATGTGCTTGAATGATCTTTATCACCTATCGGCTTCAGTGTGGCAATTAGGTAGTAGCACCTGAGGAAATCGGGTTTAGGCAGAGCTGCACTAAACTAAGTTTGTAATCCTGCTTTTTGCCAGATATCTTGAAGTGGGGCTGCATTCTGTAAGGTTTCGAATTCTCTTGAAAAGAACTGGAAGGTCCACCACACTCCTCCACACTCCATCTTGGATTCCCAGATATGATCAGCGTCTCCCAAATCTCTTGGCATCTCATTGAACCAGTGAGAATGCCCCTTTACTCTTTCTATTAGGCCACTTGGTGGATCTGGAATAGGAATTCTCCGCACATTCACGAACTCTTCAGGCCGAGCTGTTGGTGGGGCTTCCACCGGCATGGCATCCCAATTGATTTGAGCACCAGAGCCTGCCTGAGAGCTTGTGCCTGCTGCTGCTGCCATGGGAATCGGGTGCTTATCTGCTAGAAGAAGAAAGGCACATTAGTGTTGCATAGGAAACAGTATGTAATGGTGTTCCCTTCACAATACTAACATGACAATCCCGAAGGTTAGTGGTCAGAGGTGAAGTGCTTGTGGTAGATGTGAGTGGTGATTAGAGGTCAGTATCATCCTAGATGCCTACTTTGGTTATGCAATGGACTCAGAATGCACCTATGTCAGAGAGGATGGATTTACAAAAATTGGGTCTGGGGGTTTGATACATGGTTTAAGTCTCCAAACTTTGCTAGAGGGTTCGTAGCTCTTAGAGCTACAGACAGGTAGAGATTTATGAACTAGAGTGTGATGGAGTTGGGGCCTTTTGGGTACCCATTTCTAGACATTCCTCGATGTGACTGAGTGTGGGTCAGAGTGGTATTTAGGTAGAGTTCCTGCGTTGTTAGTCGAGAGGACTTGAGAGTGTTGAATTATGGCAATAACTAGAGTTGGAGCTATTTGGGCTCGTAAACAGGCCTTGGGCACCCATATGTGTCTAGCATTGGGGCTAGCCTTCCTTGACCGCTTAGGGACCCAAATAGATGTGGTGTGCCTAGGAGGTTTCCTAGGGTACTCCTTCACTTGTGTCCGTGATGGTGTGGCTTGTTTGTTGTCTCCTCGAGAGTCTGCTATTAGAGTTGTGGGTTTTCCATCCTTGCGTACCCAGATCTGCTTCGCGCCACGAGGTGCTCCGTGTTGCACGGGTTGGCGCTCCTGCCTCTTGATCAGCGGCCTCCTTCGTGTCGAGTGATGTTCGGTCTGCCCGTTTAGAATCTTCTTTGGATCAGTTGGGAACTCCTTATTGGCTCCTGTACCTTCAGTAAGATTGACAATCCTCTGCACCATAGAAGTTTGGACAAGAACAACATTGTTATCTTCATGTGGATTCCTGGAGGGACCAGGAGTTGGTGCCTGTTCTATTGGTTTGAGTGCTTGATGTTCTAATTCAATCGTGAGACGGCTTTGGCCTACCCAGGCCTGAAGAAGTCCACTTCTTAGGTTGAGGTTGACTGCGTGAACGTAGATCCAGTCTTGGCCTAGGACCAGAGGTTCGGTCAGATCCTCGTCTTCACACACTAGCACTTTTGCTGGCATGAGGACCTCTTGTATGTAGAGGGGAAGATCCACCTCTCCCATGCAAGGGGTTTCAACACCTCCTAATCCTATTAGATATGCTTCTAGGGGTTTTACCTCCAATTGCAGCTGCTGGCAATAAGAAAGCCGAACTGCACTTGTGGCTGCTCCTGAATCAATTAAAGCTCTCACGCTTGTTGTGCTGTCTCTTTGTCCTATTTCTAGGGTCACAAAAGGTCGTCGATCCACTATCTTATGGGTACGTTCACCTGAAGCCTCACACATGGCCATGTGATAGCCTGGAGACTCTTGAGTGTCAATCATCGGCTGATCCCTCCCTTGTCTCCTCCACTTCATTCGTCTGATGTGCTCTAAGGCCTTGCCTGTGCTTCTTCTCGAATTCGTTTTTCCTCCTCTTTACATTGCTTAGCAGTATTGAGTCGACTTAGCATTTCTTCTGTGAGGGGTTCCTGATACAACTTGACTCTGCATCCGCTAATATAGTTTGGGAGAACATCACCCTCTAAAGTGGCTAGTTGTACTGCTCCACTCGTGGAGATCCTATTGATGATCATAGGTCCGTAGCCTCTCTTTTCTAGCTTCCTTGCGTGTTGTTTCAATGTGTAGACTAAAACTAGATCTCCTGCTTTCAAGCCCTTATCCTTCACATGGGCATCAAAGTATGCCTTCTGTCTCTTATTAGCTGCATATATCCCTGCAGCTGCTCTCAGTCTTGTTTCTCCTAATCGTTCAAGGTCAAAAAGTCTAGAGGAGAGTTCATGACCCGTCCATTCGTGCTCTTGTGCTACTTTCAATGTAGGTATTAAGAAGTCCAAAGGTAGCACGGCGTTTTGGCCAAATACCATCTGAAAGGGGGTGGCTTGGAGTACCGTTTTGTAGGCGACTCGGTATGCCCAAACAGCATGGTGTAGCTGTTTGTCCCAATCAGAGCATTTATTGTTCACTAATTTTGTCAATACATTGCATAGGATCTTATTGGTGCTTTCGGCTTGCCCATTGGCTTGAGGGTGATAGGGGGCAGACTTTTTATGCACTACCAAGAATTCTTGGAGCAGATTTTCAATAACTTCATTCAAGAAGTGAGTGCCTCTATCACTAACTAGCTCTATAGGTAGCCCGTATCTTGTGAATACATTCTCAAACAAGAATTTAGCAGTTGTCTGAGCGTCGTTCTTCGTTGTGGCTTTTACCTCTACCCACTTGGTTAGATAGTCCGTGGCCACGATGATATACTCAGCATGGGAACCCTTAGCTGGGGGATTGATAGGACCTACAAAGTCTATTCCCCACTTAGAGAATGCACGTCCGCCCATCATGGGCTTCAGTGGCATCTCATCTTTGCGTATAGGATACTGGGTTCGCTGACAAATCTCACACCTCTTCACATAGGTATGTGCGTCCATGTGAAGGGTGGGCCACCAAAATCTTGCAAATAATATTGCCTTGATCACCCGATCTGGTCCAAAGTGTCCTCCTGCTACACCTTGGTGAGCAGTTTCCAAAATCTTGAGATATTCACTCTCATGAACACAAAGTCTCAGGTAACCATCCTTACCACGCTTGTAGAGATTATCACCAATGAGTGAGTACTCTAGGGCTTCTTGTTCTAGACTTCTTTTCCTAACCAGAGTCATGTCTGGAGGGAATGTTTTCGCCCTCAGGAAGGATACTAGTGGTTCACTCCAATCTGGCACTATGGACACTTGATAAAGAGTGGCATGTTCCACAGGTGGTTTAGTGCAACAGATTGGGCATTCCTTGCACAACTTTTGGACATCAGCTTCCATAGTTGGCCAATGCACTCCTAGTCTCCTCAGGGTCTGTAGGGTTCGTTGTTTTGAGTAGTGTTGCTCTAATGCACCTACATGTGCCAATTGCAACCACTTAGCGTACTCATCCTCTTCCACACAACAGGCCAAGATCCCTTGATCTGTGTGCTTGTACATACTCATCCTCTTCCACACAACAGGCCAAGATCCCTTGATCTGTGTGCTTGTACATACTTCCTGCCATGATGTGGTACGTTTGGGCTTTTACTACCTCTCTATCCCGCGTGTTTATTACTGGGTGGTTAGGCCCGTATGTCAATACTGGTACCAATGGCTTAGCCCACTGCGGTACAACTTCCAAATTAAACAAGTAAGCATCAGGAAGGTCATCTGACACTCCTTGTGGGGCTTCTCTTGATGTGAGCCTTGAGAGATGATCTGCTCTTAGGTGAGTTCTGCCTTTTCTCACTACTACCTCAAAGTCATACTCCATCAGTAAGAGCAACCATCTTACTAATATGCCTGTATTACATGGCTTGTTTACTAGGTACAGTAGAGCTTGGTGATCAGTAAAAAATTTGAACTTATTTGCAAGCAAATAATGTCTAAATTTCTTAACTGCATATACCATGCCTAAGCCTTCTCTCTCAGTAGTGGTATAATTTCGTTCAGCTGCATTCAATTGTCTACTGGCATAGGCAATTGGGAGATCCATATTACCTTCACCAGTAGGTTGTGTGAGTACACATCCAATAGCGTAATTGGATGCATCCACATGAACATGGAATGGCTTGTTCCAATCTGGTGTGGTCAAGATTGGTGCTGAACATAATCTTCGTTTAAGCTCCTGGAAGTCCGTACATGGGCTTTGCGATGACAGCATACATGTGGATGAACCGACGGTAGTAACCACAATGTCCCATGAAAGCCTGTACTTCCTTGACGTTCTTTGGCCTAGGTAGTTCTGCGATGGCTCTCACTTTCTCTTCGTCAGTGGATATGCCGTTCTTAGACACTATGTGCCCTAGAATTTTGCCTTGCCTGACCATGAAAACACACTTTTCTGGGTTCAGGCAGACTTGATATTCTCTGCATTTATCAAAGATCTGTCTGAGTTCGGGTATATGGGTCTGTCTAATGTTGGAATGAGCGCAAAGATCATCAACATAGACTTCCAAATTCTTCCTCAAGAACTCTTTAAACACATGACACATTAATCTTTGAAAGGTAGCCGGTGCATTGGTAAGCCCGAATGGCATTACCCGAAAGGCAAATATGCCCCACTCCGTGGCAAAAGCCGTCTTATGTTGATCCTCTGGAACAATGGCTACTTGATTGTAGCCCGAAAACCCATCTAGGAAGCTGTACACTTCCTTGCCTGCTACCCTTTCTAATAGATGCTCAGTGATAGGAAGCGGATAACTGTCTCTAAGCGTGGTGGCATTAACTTTTTTAAGGTTAATACACACACGCAGCTTTCCATTTTTCTTGGGCACCACTACAATGGGGGATACCCACTCAGTGTGCTCAATTTCATAGATGAATCTGGCTTCAACCAGTCGATCTATCTCCTCTTTGATCTTAGCAGCATAGTTATCGTTGTATGTGTAGGCTTCTGTTTCGAGGGTCTGGCGTCTGAGGTCATGGGGATTGTATGTGAACATATATCAGGGTCTACCCCTTTCAAGTCCTTATAACTCCAAGCAAATACATCTCGATATTCTCTTAGCAAGGCTATCAGCTCTTGTTCTTCCTCTTCTATCAGGTCATGACCTATGTATGTGCATCTTTCTTCTCCTTCCTCGATGGCGACAACTATTTTCTTGGTAGTTTCCTTGCTATCATAGGCTTCTCCTGCTTGTGCCTCACGTTTAGGCATTCTTATCATGACCCTCCTATCGTCTATCTCATATTTTTTAAAGTTTTCAGGGACCTCAAACAAGGATTCTTCTGCCTCCAGAGTGACTTCCTTCTTCTTTCTTTTCTTTCCTCCGCTTTTAGAAGCTACTTGTGTGGCTAACCTCACCTCATTTGTAAGCTCTCCGTGCCTCTGGGGTTGAAATTCTACTTCATAGAAATATTCTTCATCTGATGCAAAAGGTGGGTCCATGATGATTGACTCTAGATTGGAGTCACTCGCATCCTCAAATGCATCAAGGATAGGTTCGCATTCTTCTAAAACTGCATCTCCCATGATTGGCTCTATTGAAAAGACTGAAATGTCATAGCCATCCTCATCACAGTGAGGTGTCCACTGCTCTTCATTGATGGCTACATCCATTGTTGCTAGGATTTCTGCCCAGCCATGGGGTTCAAATTCCTCATCAGGAAAGACTACAGGTGCATAGGCTAGGTCTTGAATTGATCTACGTGTTTCTTTTGCACCTATCTCTCTGGCTTTTTCTCTTTTCTCTTCTTCTACTGCCACTTTGCACATCCATAAGCGGGTGTCTTCATGCATCCACGAGGATCCGGATCCTATGGAATGCACAGACTCAGTCTCATCTTTGGCTTTATGGATGGGATTCCATTGAATAGGTGGTATGTCTCTATGAGAGTAATCCTTAAGATTGACTTTGGTTGTAACACCTAGATGTTGCAAATACAAGGAATTGGTTCCCCAATCCTGGACTACTTGCAATTGCCGCATAAATGGCCTTCCCAAAATCATCTCGTAGGCTTGGTTTTTGCTAAAGTCGCATATAGCAAAAGTATGTTCAAACTCAACCCCACATGTAGTGAGAGTTATTCCTTCTAGCAATCCTAAGGGCCTTTCAATATGACCATCAGCCATCTGCAATTTCATTCTCGTTGGTCGGAGTGCCGGCTTGCCCCAACGCTTCCATAGGGAAGTGGTGGCAATTGCAACTCTTGCACCTGAGTCCAAAATTGCCTTGGTGGTGTACTCCTGGTAGGTAATGGGAAGATCAGTGTTCCCTTCTTCACCTTCACACATATCTCCTATCTTATCCAAGGGTATCTCTGGCACTGTCCTATGTGATCCTACCTGGGAATGAGGTTTCACTATCGCTGGTACTTGTTTGGCGACATGTTTCCATAATTCAGGTCTAACCTTGAGTAGCTCTTCTAACTTGAGATTGCACTGCACTTTAGTGTTTTTCACTACCTTTGTGTTCCTAGGTAAGACTGAGTCCTCATTTCGTACCATGACCGTGGGTGCTCTCATACAAGTAGACTTAGCTTCCCATGGGCCTGTGAAGTGGGGTAATTCTTGTAGAGAGTTAGACTCAAAGTCTAGTCTTTCCTGAGAGTGGGTGCTCTCCTGCTCCTCATAAATGGATGGGATGTCTTGTGGGAATTGGTCGCGTGCATCATCCACAAGTTCAAAAGGAGGAGGGACTTCACTCTCTTTAGCCCATTTGTCTTCTTGAATCTCGCGTAGGAATTCTGGTGTGAACTGATTCATAGAAGATGATGTGTCTGGCTCTGTAGAGTTAGGCACGTAGGCTTCTTGGGGAGGTAGGCTCACGTTCTCACTTGCCTTGCCCTTATTTTGAGAGGCGGGTTCCTTTTCTGATTGTGCAGTTAGCCTCTCTATTCTTTCTAGGGAGGGGGGGTTGTCTGGTTCAATGGAATTGGGCACATAAGCTTTCGGTGGGGGATGGGTCATGTTTTTGCTTGCTTTATCTCTTTCTTGATTTTTTTCTTCCTTGGCAGATCTTGCAATTATGCCCTCTAACTTCTCTAGAAGTCCATCCAAGTGTAATTGTGTCTTGGCGGAGCCCGAGTAATTGAAAAGGCGACTGGCTTCAAACATAGTCTGAGCCAATGCGACCATTTTCGCGCAAAGCTTGTTCTTTCTATCTCTAGGTCAGCTCTAGGGTAGCACTTGTCATGATCCGTTACATTTGGCCCTTCTTGGATTCTGGCCTGATATGCTTTAAGCATCATGTCTATGTCTTCAGGAGTGGGATCAGCTAATACTGATCCTACTCGGGGTGGTGGGTGGGTTACGTGGGGTGTATTAGAGGTTGGAGGGATGGAGGGTGATGGGGATGGTAGCGGTGGGAATGTGTGAGAGTGCGGTTGAGATGTGATCTCTATGATTTTTGCTTTGGTTTCTCTCAAGCTTTCTTCAAGTTCGCTCATCTTTTTTGCCCATTGCCTTTTCATTCTTTCACGACTATCCTTCCAGGCTCTAGTCCTCTTTTTGGTTATACTCTCTGTTTCACTCACCTCGGGGCTCTTTTCCTGACCAACACCTTGGTTTTGTTGTAGTGCTTGGGCTCTTGTGATTACTTGCACAGGTGCAGTGGAAGTCACACTCCCTGTGGAGTCTACAACTAACCCAACAACATTGATAGGAGTGATTTTAGGCATGTTATTAGGGTTCTTTGGGCAATCTCGTAGGAGATGCTCTTTTCCGCAGTCTTGACAGAAACCCTGAATTGTTACTGGTTGAGGTTGTGTAGGGGCAGGCAGTGGACAATCATGTATAAGGTGATCTCCCTGACATCTGAAGCATGGTCCTCTAGGAAATGGGGGTCGTACATGCCTAGGTTGAGGTCTAGAGTTGGGGTTTGTGTACATGACATTGGCATACTCAGGCTCCCCACTATTTTCACTTGGGTCCTCATAATAGTATGACTCGTTATGCTCGGGTGACTGCATGTAGTAAGCCTGTGGGCTATCAATATGTGTGGAGTCAAAACTATGGTCACTTGGATCACTGTCTGATAGCAATGGGGTGACTGGGACTATGGCTCTGTTCGGATTTTCTTCAGCAGATGCATATTTCACTGGGATCACATTGGTTGGAGCAGGGGGTTGCTGCACTAGGACTGGTTGAGGTCTCTGCTGCCCTTGATAAGGTGGCTGATAAGTTCGCTGTGGTCTGTTGTATTGTTGTGGTGGGTACTGATTCTGGTATCTACCCTGTTTTGGATATGGCTGAGGGTAATTTTGCCTAACAATTTGTTTGTTATATGGGCAGTCTTGTGTAGTGTGGTTGGTGTACCTGCGCTCTATGGTGCAGTACTGGCTACTAGGATTCACCTGGGGTTGGGCCATAATGGGACATACATTTGCCATATGGTCACCGCCACAAGTGTAACACCGCTTAACTAGGGCAAATCTCGGAATTTGTTTGCTAGAGACACCTAGTTTTTGAGCTACCTTTTCTGCAAGTTCCTCAATGGATGTGGATTGACCAGATGTGAGGCTACTAGAGCTATCAGAATCCTTATAGATTTTTGATAGTTCTAATTCCTCACCTAGATTATCCTCAATGTCTATGCACATGCGCACGCACTCTTCTATCGTTCTGGGGTCCTTCAGATACACATATGACCTGAGCTTGGTGCTCAACAATCCATCTAAGAACAAGGCCACTTGTTTGGCTGGTGTGGGTAACTCCGGCATCGGGCATCTCTCCAGGTACTGCCTAAATCTTCTTGCAGCTAGTCTGACCATCTCTTGAGGTATTTGTTTGAAGCTATGAATTAGTGAGGAAGTGTTGTGCCTGATTCCACTCTTAGAAAACTCAATGATAAATGCCTCTAAGAGCTGGTCTATGTTTCTGAAATGCCTCTCGTTTAGTGGTTGAAACCACGTAAGGGCAGTGTTCCTAAGGGTTAGACCAAAAGCATTATATTGTGTGAATAGGTCCTCTACCTGTTCAGCTTTCAATACTTGCCGAAATTCTGCCACATGGTCATAAGGGTCTCCCGTGCCATCGAAGTAATTCTTCATGGACTTCACCAGTTGAGTTGGTCGCAGGGTCCTAGTGTGTTCTCTCGGCCTTGGCAAAGGAAAATCATCAGCATTCCTTTGATTCCATGGGGTTCTATGTCTCTCAGGTTCCACTCTATTCCTTTCCGTTCCCGTTCTTTCTCTTCCCAGGGAGTTGGCAAAACTTACCTCAGGTTTGTCTCTACTTCTATCTCTTTGAGCTCCATGAGCTTGGGAGGTCCCAGCTCCTTGGTGACCAAAGGACACATTAGACCTTGGTTGGGGAAAAACAAATTCACCCTTCCATGTGTAGGCATGTCTGCCATGCTCAGTGACCATGAAGATTCTCTCTGATGCATTGTCTAGGTAGGTTACTTGGCCTGGGCTATCAGGGTCTTTAAACTCATAGATTGTGAGGGCACTCACTTCCTGAGGTTGAGCAGATTTATATCTCCAAAAAGCCTCATCGGTTTCTCGGTTTAAAAGCAGATCTATGCTTTTATTATCCTGTGGAATCCATTCTGGAGTCATGATTCTGGTCAAGACAGATTTACCGCGGGGAGTTCTCGGCTCTTTCTCTAAATTTCCTTGCTCTATATCACCCATATCAGTTTCTCCAAACACATTTCCAAACTCATCAGTTCTATCAGGAAGAGTGGTGACTACATATATAGTCCCCTCTTTATCTAGGTATGCTCCATTCTCAAACTTGACTACCGGGTGGTCTAATCCATGGGATTGATCGGGGTTCTTAATCTGGACCACCGATCTTCTCAGGCCATCTTCATAGATGCGAGCACCTAGACGATTAGTCCTGATGTATTCCAGTTGAGTCTTGTATGGTCCTTCTGGCTTTTCTAGATAAGCCAACCCTGAACTACCTACTGGTCTCTCCATGTTATAGGACATCTCAGAATCACTTGTTTCTGATCTGGGAGTGTATGGGTAATCACTCAACTGCTGGGCCCAAGACCTAGCAGTGTGATTGACACTAGCTTCAGAAGATCTGAGGCTTTGTCTGTCTCGGCCTAAGTGTCTGCCTGATCTAAGGTTCATATGCCTGATTTATCTACCCCCTTGGACCCAAGCACACTCTCGTTGCAGGTTAATTTGCCCCAATCACTTTGTTCTTTTGAGTTGAATATTATGTTTATGGTCTTGTCTGAAATTGCGTCGTCAGAAGTACTTAAGTGAATTTCGCACTTGATAAGTGATCGACTCCAATTTACCTTTTGTCCCTTAGGGTTTTCGCACTTAAGACCTACTTAATTCTTGCACTTGGTTGATTAATTCTCTTGGACTTGATTCGTGCCTAACGTTGCCCTCATTAATTACCACACCTAAGTCGTACTTAGCCTAGGCTAGGAATTGACAAAGGAGGGTTGAGAGATCTTCCAACCTCAATTAGCTGGTTGACCAGACTGCTACACAAGCCCAGGAAGCCTTCTCCCAAGCTTGGTACTCACCCTTGCTAGCTAGCTTTGGATTGCCTTGAGTGCACACAATGTTCCTGCAAAAGCTCACCAGTCAGTATAGCTCTATTACCACAAGTAATTGAAAGACACACATCAATATTTTCAGTCCCCCCTGGAGTAACTCACTGTACCCCCTCAATCTTAGGACCACCTAGTCTCACCTAAAGGCCAACTTGAAAATACATGTTCTAAAACTCCACGTATGATTCTACAAAAAACCAGTCGAGGTCCACGTAGGATTTTCAACAAGCTTTCCAACGAGACCAAAATCTCATCAATCGGAGTTCGTATGGTGAAGTTATGACCATTCAGGCACTTAGGGGTCCAAACAGGCTCTCAGGGTTCAGGAAATTCCTCCCTGGTTTCTAGGTCTTTGCCCACTCCTAACGCTCTCATATCCTCCCAATGTGTCCAAGATTAAACCCAAAGATACCTCAATTCAGTCAATTAATTTACTCTAAATTTTCATGCGTTAAACCCATGTATCACGATAGGTCGGGTCGAAGTGTCGCGATAGCTCGTGAGCTGTCGCGATATCTCGTGAGGTGTCGCGATACTCCCAAGTGTCGCGATAGGTCGTGAGGTGTCGCGATACTCCCAAGTGTCGCGATAGCTCGTGAGGTGTCGCGATAGGTCGTGAGGTGTCGCGATACTCCCAAGCGTCGCGATAGGTCGTGAGGTGTCGCGATAGCTCGTGAGGTGTCGCGATACTCCCAAGTGTCGCGATAGGTCGTGAGGTGTCGCGATACTCCCAAGTGTCGCGATAGGTCGTGAGGTGTCGCGATACTCCCAAGTGTCACGATAGGTCGTGAGGTGTCGCGATAGCTCGTGAGGTGTCGCAATACTCCCAAGTGTCGCGATAGCTCGTGAGGTGTCGTGATAGGTCGTGAGTGTCGCGATACCTTGAGGTGTCGCGATAGCTATAAGGAAGAGGGAATATGTAGTGGAGAAGGAGGTGGAGGTGGAGATGGAGAAGGAGGTGAAGATGGAGATGGAGATGGAGAAAAATCAGAAATTTACCGACTACTTACCATTCCAACGCGTCCTCTCTACGTCTTACCATCACACGCTCGTCCTCAAAGCTCGAATCCCCGGCAACGGCGCCAAAATTTGGTGTAGCTCAGTGATGAGTAGCACCTCCTTTAATGTCAATCCGGGAAGACATGAGGATGGTATGAAGACCTCGAGCAAGTGGAGGCACAAGTGCGTGAGTGAGAAGCACACAAGCATGCACACACATACACACACACGCGCACACACGGCAAGAACAAAGAGAGTAAGACAATGGAATCACTTCTATTGCAACAAAGTTCTCATACAAGCCCAAAACTACAAGAAGCTAGCTCCAAAAATGAGCTCTCTAGCTCTATTTATAGTTTTTGACTAGCTTTGGCCTTGTCCAGACCTAGTGTCCGGCCTAGTTAAAAATTAGGTTCCAGGGCTTATTTGAGGGCTCAAACGAGGTCTAAAAAATACGAAAATTGGTAGGCAACTACTTCTAAGGCTCCTCAAGCTCAAGGACTCCTCGGCTTGTACAAAATGGAGCTACAAAAAGGTGAAAATGGTATTTACAGGGGTTTTTAGTGATGAGAATCACTTTTAAATGGTCTAAGGGTTTTGAAAAAAATAAAGGGTTGCCTTAGTGCTAGATCTGCTTGTATGCTCGTACTTGCCTCTTCTCGTATACTGCCAACACCTATGCTCTAGTAGCTACTTGTACAGAAGCAATATTAGTCACACTTCCATTGGGCTCTACTACCATGCCAATTACATTGATTGGGGTACTTTTTTGCATATTGGAAGGATTCTTAGGAAAATCTCTAAGAAGATTTTCCTTTCCACAATCAGGACAGAAACTTTGAATCACTATGGATGGAGGTCCCCTTGGTGGAGGAAGTGGACATTCATGAATGAAATCTCCTTGACATCTATAGCATCACCCGCTAGGTCCTTGAGGCTTATATTTGTTAGTGCAATTAGCAAGCCTAAGTGGTATGCTAAGGATTCAAGACTACACATCTATTCATCACTTTACATAGAGGACCACATGAGAACTCATGCTTGTCAATTTTAGTGTATTTACATTGGATAATTGTAAAAGTCAAGAGAAGAAGGAATATCGTGAAGCTAGGAGAGTAAATCCACGACTCATTTGGTAGAGGAATCAAATAAATTAATTCCCTAAAGTTTAGGATCACTTTTAGGTGAGGGAAATTCAAATTCAAACTCAAGTAATGTGTATAAATACACATGTTTTTGGTAGCAGGATAAGAGAGCAACTCTGAGAAGATTTTCACTACTTAAATGAGTGAACATCATGGTTTTCACTCGTCGAGGCTTTTCGATGTTATTTTCGGATGTTGATGCCATCTATCATGGAGGTATCCATTGGATCTTGAGATGACAACTGATCCTTCCTCCTTATAGGGATCCATTTTAGAACAACATTTGGCACTGTAGAGATTACTTCAGGCGTCTTCCTCGTTGGATGCTTTCTGAGCTGTGGTATCCAATGTGGTTGGCGCTTTGGTTCGGTGGAGGCTACTTGTACTTTTGGCTTCCAAACCCATATACTTTTTGCATGTCTTCCTACTATTGTTGAAGAGCTGATTTGATCTTCTTTCGATCTCTATACGTGGTTCTTACCCTTTTCTCTTTTTGCTTCTTTGTTGAGACCTTTCGCATGTGGGAGAACATAGGTTGTTGTGGATGTAAGAGCTTCTTAGGTACCCACATCTGTAATCGCCCTTGTTGAGTTGCAGCTAATTTCTTAGGCACCCAAACTTGTTGGATACCTTGTGATTGAGCTTTTCCGAGCTGCTTCCTTCGTCTTCTAGCCTGGTTGGCTTGCCAGGATGGGATTTGTGGGGGCAAGGCTGGTGGTTGCTCTCCTTTGTGTACCCAGATCTGTTTCATGCTCGGAACTGCTTTCTTGTCGAATGGTGTCTTTCTATTTGATGTAGCAGTTGTCGTGAACAATTGTGTTTGCCTGTGTGGTGGACTCACTACTATGGCTACTTGATTCTTTGGAGAAGAAGAAAGATCCACCCACCTTCAAACCTGTTCTTCCATGATTGACACCTTCTGCATCATAGAGCTTTTGACACATACAACATCTTCTTCCATATGATTAGTCTTAGAAGAACGAAGAGAGTGTGTGGTGCCATGATCTGGGAGCATGCAATTCTCTAATTCTAATGTAATGCATTGTTCATGTACCCAAACTTGAAGAATTTGACTTCTTAGGTTTAGGTTGACTGCATTGTCATAAATCCAATCTTGTCCTAAGACAAGTGGTTCTGTAAGGTTCTCATCCTGACACACTAGCACTTTGACTTTCATTGGAACATCTTGAAGGTAGATGGGAAGTTCCACCTCGCCCAAACAAGAGGTTTCCACACCTCCCAATCCTATGAGATAAGCTTCTATGGGATTGATGTTCAACTGCAAGTCTTGGCAGTAGGAAAGTCGAACTGCACTACTTGCTGCACCTGAGTCAATCGATGCTTTCACAGTCCTTGCACCCTTTCCTTGTCCTATCTCTATGGTCACAAAGGGACGTCAGTCAATAACTGGAGAAGTCGCTATGCCTGATTTTTGGCACATATCCATGTGATATTTTGGGGCGTTTGAGTTGACATCTAGGCCTAGTCGCCTTAACTTATTTCACCTTATGCGCTCTCTAGCCTTTGCTTGTGCTTCTTCTCTGACTCTCATCTCTTCTTCTTTTCGTTTCTTAGCAGTGTTGAGTCTCATTAGCATGTCCTCTGTAAGAGGTTCTTGATATAACTTGACTCGACAACCACTGATATAGTTTGGCAAGATGTCACCTTCTAAAGTAGCCAATTGAACAGCACCGCTAGTGGAAATTCTATTAATGATCATGGGTCCATATCCTCTTTTCTCCAACTTACGGGCATGTTGCTTTAGCGTATAAACGAGCACTAGGTCTCCCTCTTTCAATCCTTTATCTTTGATGTGTGCATCAAAGTATGCCTTTTGCCTTTTCTTTGCAGCATAGATGCCTACTGCGGCTCGTAGCCTCGTCTCACCTAAGCATTCTAGATCAAAGATCCTAGAGGACAACTCATGTCCATTCCACTCATGCTCTTGTGCTACTTTTAATACTGGGATGAGGAAGTCCAATGGTAGAACAACATTCTGTCTGAAGACCATCTCAAATGGGGTGGCGTTGAGTACCGTTTTGTAGGCAACTCGATAAGCCCAAATAACATGATGAAGTTGTTTGTCCCAATCAGACCGTTTATTATTTACCAGCTTTGTCAATACGTTACAGAGGATCTTATTGGTGCTCTCGGCTTGTCCGTTAGCTTGTGGGTGATAAGGGGCAGACTTCTTATGTATCACCAAGAATTCTTGGAGAAGATTTTCAATGACTTCATTTAAGAAGTGTGTGCCTCTATCGCTTACTAACTCTATTGGTAGTCCATATCTAGTGAAAACATTCTCAAATAAGAACTTAGCCGTTGTCTGAGCATCATTCTTTGTGGTGGCTTTGACTTCTACCCACTTTATAAGGTAATCTGTGGCTACAATAATGTACTCTGCATGGGTGTTTCTAGCTGGGGGGTTAATAGGGCCTACAAAGTCTATACCCCACTTTGAAAATGCACATCCTCCCATCATTGGTCTCAAAGGCATCTCATCTTTTCTAACTGGATATTGTGCACGTTGGCATGTGTTGCATTTCTTCACATAGGTATGTGCATCCATATGAAGAGTGGGCCACCAAAGTCCTGAGAATAGAATGGTCTTGATTACTCGATCAGGACCAAAGTGTCCACCTACAACACCACTGTGTGCAGTCTCTAAGACCTTTAAATAGTTTGATTCATGAACGCACAGTCTTAAGTAACCATCTTTGCCTCTTCGGTATAGGTTGTCTCCTACTAAGGCAAAGCCCTGAGCCTCTTGCTCCATGCTTCGTCTTCTTGCTAGACTAGCCTCTTTGGGTAATCTTCCCGACCTCATAAACTCTACCAATGGAGCACTCCAATCTGGAATTAATGACACTTGATAAAGGGTTGCATGCTCCACTGGGGGTTTTTCCTGGCACATAGGACAATTCTTAATCCACTCATGAATTTCTTTGTCCATGCTAGGCCAATACACTCCTAAACGTTTCAAATTCTGCAATGTTTGTTGTTTAGAATAGTGATTTCCAAGCATTCCTTCATGGGCTTGTTGCAACCAACTACTATGTTCGTCATCCTCCACACAACAAGCTAATACACCTTCTGTATCTTGTTTGTACATGCTTCCTGCCAATATATGATATTTTTGTGATTTCACAATTTCTTCTTGTGATGTTTTAACATTCTTATTTGCAGGTCCGAAGGTTAGAACTGGTACTAACTTATTTGCCCATTTAGGAACAACTTCTAAATTGAACACATAAGCATCGGGTAATTCATCAGACACTCCTTGCGGTGATTCTCCTGAAGTGATGCGAGAAAGGTGATCTGCCTAAAGGTGGGTTCTACCTTTCCTAACAACAACTTCAAAGTCATATTCCATTAGTAAGAGGAACCATCTTACTAATTGTCCTATATTGCAAGGTTTATTGACCAAATATAACAAAGCTTGATGATCAGTGAAAAACTTGAACTTGTTGGCCAATAAATAGTGTCTAAACTTCTTCACAGCATAAACCATGCCTAAACCCTCTTGCTAGATGGTGGTATAGTTTCGTTCAGCTGCAGTTAGCTGTCTGCTAGCGTATGCTATGGGTAAATCTAAATTTCCTTCACCTGTGGATTGTGCTAGCACACATCCAATGGCATGATTGGATGCATCCACATGGACATGGAATGGTTTATTCCAATCAGGAGTGGTCAGTATTGGTGCTGTGCACAAACATTTCTTCAGTTCATTGAAAGAATTCTCGCATTCATCGTTCCACTGAAAAATTATACAACAAGGCATAAAGGGGTCTAGCTATGATCGCGTACATGTGGATAAACCTACGGTAATACCCACAATGGCCCATAAGGGCTTGTACCTCTTTGACATTCCTTGGCCTTGGCAGCTCCGCTATGGCTCGTACCTTATCTTCATCTGTTGAGATTCCATTATTAGAAACAATATGACCTAAGATTTTACCTTGACGCACCATGAACACACACTTTTTTGGGTTCAGACACACTCGATATTCTCTACACTTGTTGAAGATCTGTCTGAGCTCAGGGATGTGGTATCTTCTTTCTTGGGAATGAGCACATAACTCTTCCACATATACTTCTAAGCTCTTTCGCAAGAACTCTTTGAAGACATGGCACATGAGCCTTTGGAATGTTGCAGGTGCATTGGTGAGCCCAAATGACATCACACGAAATGCAAAGATTCCCCATTCTATGGCAAAAGCTGTTTTGTGTTGATCTTCTGAGGCAATGGCTACTTGATTGTAACCTAAAAATCCATCAAGGAAGCTATAAACTTCCTTGCCTGCAACACGCTCCAATAGGTGTTCCGTGATTGGAAGCGGATAACTATCTCTAATCGTAGCGGCATTAACTTTTTTAAGGCTAATACACACTCGCAACTTCCCGTTCTTCTTGGTCACCACTACAATGGGGGACACCCATTCAGTATGCTCAATCTCATAGATAAATCCAGCTTCAATCAGCCTATCAATTTCTTCTTTTATTTTGGCTGCATATGTATCATTATATGTGTAGGGCTTTTGTTTGGTGGGCTTGGCATCAGGAGACATGGGGATAGTATGAGAGCAAATTCTTGGATCTACCCCTTTCAAGTCTCTATAGTGCCATGCAAACACATCCCTATATTCCCTTAATAGAGCTACGAGCTCCATTTCTTCTCTTGCACTTAGGTCATCTCCTATATATGTGCATCTCTCTTCGTTCTCTTCAATGGTCACTACAATTTTCTTGGTCTTTTCTTTATTATCATATGATTCTCCTATGATGGCCTCTCTCTTAGGCATTCGTACCAAAATTTTGCAGTCGTCAACTTCATATTTCTTGAAGTTTTCTGGTACTTCAAACAATGATTCCTCCTCCTCTTGTTTCACCACTTTTCTTTTCTTTTTCTTTTAACTGCTCTCACTTCCATCCTTTGAATTTACCGTTTTAATACTTGTGAGAGGTTCTTCTTCTTTTTGGGTAAGCACTCCTACATCTTCTAGATAGTGCTACTCTAAATTAAAGCAACTATCCATCACAATGGATTCTAGATCGTCATCGTTCTCTTCCTCTTCTATGACATCACTAGGGTCACATTCTTCTAGCAAGGGCTGACACATGAACACTGAGATATCATAACCCTCCTCATGACAATGAGGTGTCCACTGTTCCTCGTTGACAGCAATGTCCATGGTGGCTAAGATTTCTGGCCAACCATGAGGCTCGAATTCCTCATCCAAAAAGATCATCGGTGCGTAGGCTGGGTCTCTAACTGGTCTATCTCCTGGTGAAGTTCCTTCTTCTCTCGCCTTCAAGCGTTTTTCCTCTTCCTCTGCGACCTTGCACATCCACAAATGAGTATCTTCATGCAACCAGGATGGGTCAAGAGGACTTCCAGAATGCACAGAGAATTAATCTTCTTTTGCTTTGTGGATAGTGTTCCACTGTAGGGGTGGTACATCTCTGAAGGTGTAATCCTTCAAACTGACCTTGGTGGTGACCCCTAAGTGCTGCAAGTACAAGGCATTGGTTCCCCAATCCTGTACTATTTGCAATTGTCGTAGGAAGGGTCTTCCTAAGATCATCTCATAGAAATTATTCTTCTCAAAGTCACATATAGCAAATGTGTGCTCAAACATCATTATTCTTAATGTGGGTTGTCCCCATTGCTTGCACAAGGAGGTGGTTGCAATAGCAACACCAGTACCTGAATCTATGATTGCTTTGGTTGTGTAACCTTGGTAGGTGATTGGAAGATAAGTATTACCTTCTTCACCCTCACACATGTCTCCTATTTTATCGAGAGGTATCTCTGGAACTTTTTGCTTAGAGCCTATTTTTGGCACATTGGAATCAAGTTCTGGGACCTGATCCTTCACATGATTCCACAGCTTGGGTCTTGCTTTGAGCAGCTCTTCTACAGTGAGATGACACTGAACCTTAGTGTTCTTCACGACATCCGTGTTCCTTGGAACCATTGAGTCTTCATTTCTTACCAATATTGTGGGAGCTCTGATCTGAAGAGATTCAGATTCCCATGGGCCTAGAAATTGAGGCAGTTCTTCTAAGGTATTAGATTCAAAATCTAACCTTTCGTCTTCTTGTTGTTCTACTTCATCTCCATAAATAGATGGAATGTCTTGGGAAAATTGATCATGAAGGTCATTAATCTCATGAATAGGAGGGAAGTTACCCTTCTCCTTGGCCCATTTCTCCTCTTGTATTTCCCGCAAGAACTCTTGAGAGTGCTCCTGAATTGAAGGAGGTATTCCAGCATCTGTGGAATTAGGAACATATGCTCCCTTTGGTGGTGAGTTTTTTCTCTCAATAACTGGTTGAGCCTGTGGAGGTAAAGCAACTTGTGGTTTGTTTACCCACTGCTCTAATCTTTCTAGTAAGCCCTGGAAATGCAAATCTGGTTTGACAGAGTTTGTTTGATTGAACTTTTGACTAGTCTCGAGTATAGCTTGGGCTTGTTCTACCATTTTCATGCACATTTTCGTCCGTTCAATCTCTAAGTCCGCTCTAGGGTAACTCTTGTCTAGGTTTGCAGCTGTAGGCCCTTCTTGAAGTCGAGCCTAGTAGGCTTTGAACATCATGTCCAAGCCTTCTGGGGTTGGATCTGCAAGAACAGACCCTGGTTGTGGCCTATTTACAATGGGTGGTGGGGTAGGATGAGGTGGAGTGGATGGAGTGTCGGCATGCGAGGGGTTTTGAGATGCGATGTCTTCTATTTTTGTTTTGTGTCTTTCAAGCTTTCTTCTAGTTCTGATAACTTTTTATTCCACTTGCAATTAGCCTTATCTCTGGTATCTTTCCATGTTCTTGTTTTCCTCTTACTAGGTTCTCCCGATTCACTCGACTCCGATTGCTCTGCTGGTTTATCCTGTTTTAAGGCTTGTGCTCTAGTGACGGCTTGTATAGGAGCCACATTACTGCAACTTGAACTTGAATCTGCCACTAAGCCTACCACATTAATGGGTGTAATCTTGGGTGCACTAGAGGGGTTTCTTGGACAATCTCTGGGGAGATGGTCTTTGCCACAATCAAGACAAAAAGCCTGTATTGTGATAGCCTGTCCTTGACTCGGAGATGGTGGCTGGGGACAATCACAAAGGAAATGGTCGCCTTGACATCTGAAACATGGTCCTCTAGGGGCTTGTGGTCTTGCTTGTCTCAATTGGGGCCTAGGGTTAGCATTTGTGTACATGACATTGGAGTATTCAGGCTCCCAATTTTGTTCCACAGGTTATGCCTCATATTGATACGGGTAAATCTCACTATGTTCAGGTGACTCTGTGTAATAAGCATGTGGACTAACTTCATGGGAGTAGTCTGAACTATGAGCATGAGAGTCATTCTCTGAGATCAGTGGGGTCACTCGCACCAATGCTCTATGAAGGTTCTCTTTTGCCACTGCATACTTAACTGGAATTTGTTGCAAACATTTGTTTTATGTAGGGTACAAGTTTCAAATTATGTAAATACCTTTGGGAAGTCTTCAAATACTTCAAGAAGGCTCATATTATTCATAAAATATAGCCAAAATACCACGTGATTTCTATAACATGGTGAGTCAAATTAGTGAGTCACAAGGGAGCTGCAGTGGTGTCGTAGTGGAAGGTCGATGTGGCTAGTTCTCAAAGTCCATCAATACTTTGCTTATTTGAGCACTTCAGTCATGTAATACCTCCATCCAAGTGTCTACCAAGAATTTAGATGTATTAGGAAGGTTTTAGATTGGTTTCCCATGCTATAAAAAGAGGATAAAAGTCGTGATCTTGTGGGATGTCCAAGAGAGTCATATGTGTATCTCTATGCTACTGTAGTTTTGTATGCAGAGATTGTAGAGCTTGTATCTCCCTCATTATATATCCAAACTACATGTTTCATAGCTCATTTGAAAGCTCTTACAGTATACCTTCTTTCTGTAAATTTTCATAATCATTAGATTTGTGAGCTGAGAGTAGTACTCTCTACAAGTAGTGTGTGTTCTCTAGTTTTACCCCCTGCTGAAGGTCTCCATTAAACCTCAAACTTGTAGAGGTCATATCTCCTTGTGTATGTATCCAAATCATGTGTTCTTTGGCTTCTTAGAAAGCTCTCAATGTCTATATGTATTTTGGAAAGTTTAAGATTCATTGGAAATGTGAGTTAAGAGCAGTAGTCTCTGCAAGTGATGTGTGTCCTCGGGTTCATCTTTGTTTCAAGGTCTCCATTAAAGCTGCATATTGCAGAGGTCATAGCTCATTGTGTATTTATCCATTTGAGGTGTTCTATAGCTTTTTGGAAAGCTCTTAAAGTCTAGTTTATGTGTGTGAAACCGTTTTGGAAAATTCTAAGTGAGTAAAGAGCAGTTTGCTCTGCAAAAAAACTGGTCTGTGCATACAAGTTTGTGAAAAAGTCAACTAGGTCCTGTTGGGTTTCACCTACTTCTAGCTGTACTTTGGAGATCAATAAACTCCAACATTAGTATCAGAGCAAGCACTTGGAGGCTTGGAGAAGGCTATCATACCTTGATGAAGAATTTGAAGCTATCAAAGAAGCAGTTCATCATCAACACTACACAAAGGTAGAAGAAGATCGCAAGGAGGCATCTCAAGCAACATCCAAACAAAGAAAGGTGCACATACCTCATTTACAAGGTAAATATTATATTTATTCTCATCACACATATTGGAAAGAAGGCTTAAAGGAGGAAGCTTAGCATTTGTATTATGGGAGACCAACATGCACAAATAGAGAAGCTTGATAAGACCAATTATCAAGCATGGAAGTTTAGAATCACAACATACTTGCAAGGTAGAGGCTTGTATGGTTTGATTGATGGCACAGATATCAAACCCACATTACCAGAGGACCCAAATCAGCAACAATTGAGGGAGTTTAGACTTTGGAATGAGAGAGACAAAAGGGTTATATTCATTTTATCACAAAATATTCAAAATTCAATGGTAGGACACATACAAGATCTAGACACAAGTAGAGATGTTTGGCTTGCATTGGAAAGGTTGTATGCTACAGGTACAAGAGCAAGGAAGATTCAACTAAAAAATGAGTTGAATAACATAAAGAAAGATACAAGGACATTGGTCAATGATTACATATTGAAAGTTAAAGAGATTGCAGATCAACTAGGATCAATTCAAGCTCATGTGGAGGACGACGACTTGGTTGCACATACTCTCAACAGGCTCAAAGATGATGAGAGATGGAAACCCTTCATTACTTCAGTTTATGTCAGAGGAGAATTACCAGATTTTGATCAACTTATTGCCCTCATGGTCATGGAGGAGATGAATCTAAATGGTTCTACCTCAAATCAAAAAGGATCTCAAGGACAAGCTCTTTATGTAGGATCATCAAGAGGTGGAAACAGAGGTAGAAGAGTTCCAAATAGAGGTCGAGGAAGAAGGAGCGATGATCAAGGGACTTCAAGTGGCTTCTTCAACACAAGAGGAAGAGGAAGATCAAGTGCTAGAGGTACGAGAGGTTACTACAACTACAATCAAAGACAAAGGAGTGAAGATAAGAACATTTGCTATATATGTGGAAGGTATGGACACTATGCCAAAGATTGTTATCAAAATGAAAATAATCAAGGTGGTAATCGAAGAGGAGGCTATTCAAGAAGAGGTAAACAACAAGGAAATTATGCAATTGAAGGTAAAAGTGATTATTATGATTCTGTTCTTTTGATGAATGTTGAAACTAAGATGAATTGCAATAGCGATGTATGGTATGTAGATAGTGGTTGTTCTAATCACATGTCTCATGATGCTTCATGGTTTTCAAATATGCATAATCCATCATGCAAAGGTCATGTTGAAACAGGAGATGATACAACACATAAGATTATGCAGGTTGGAGATGTTGTTATGCAGGTCTACAAGTGAGATTTAATCATGTAGGTTGCTTCATTGAGGATCCAAAGCAAAGGAGGTTAATTGCTAGAGGTCAAAAACAAGGTAGATTGTTTACATTCAAGGTAAACCCAAATCATACAAACTATTTCTCTTATGGTATGCATCGAATAGCAGAGCTTGATCTATGGCACAAAAGGATTAGGCACATGAATGTACACAGGTTAAAGGAGCTATCAAAGAAGAGGATTGTTGAAGGATTAACTGATCTTACTAAGCAACATATGGTGCATCTTTGTGAAGCATGTCAAATGGGTAAGTAGAATAGATAACCTTTCAAGCCTTCAAGCTATGTAAGTGATGGTTTGCTAGATCTCATACACACAGATGTGTGGGGATCTACTAAAGAGGCATCCTTGGTTGGTAATAAGTACTATGTATCATTCATTGATGATCATAGTAGAATGACATTTGTGTATTTCATTAAACATAAGAGTGAGGTCTTTGATTGTTTCAAGAAGTTCAAATCATATGTCGAAAAGCAAACATGAAGGTATATTAAGAAGCTAAGATCTGATGGAGTGGGAGAGTATTTCTCTCAAGCTTTTACTGATTTTTTGTATGATGAAGGTATCAAAAGAGAAGTTACATGCAGGTATACTCCACAACAAAATGGAGTCGCAGAAAGAAGAAACATAATCATAGCAGAAGCATCTAGAAGCATGCTTAATGATATGTGTTTGCCTAATTATTTTTGGGCTGAAGCTATTAGCACAAGTGTTTACATTATGAATAGAGTTCCGACTCCTGGAGTTCATCATTTGACACCATATGAGGTATGGCATGGAAGGAAACCAACTGTAAGTCATTTGAAAGTATTTGGTTGTGTATGTTATGTACATGTACCTAGTGAGGTGAGATCTAAACTTGATGCGAAATAAAAAAAAATGTATATTTATTGGTTATGCAGATACGCAAAGAGGATATAGATGTTATAATCCTCATACCAATAAGGTTGTTGTGTCAAGAGATGTAAACTTTGATGAATCACTTTCATGGTATGCAGATAAGAATTGTTTGCAGGTCATGGATGAAAATGAAGAAGGTGTGGTTGAAGGAGATGAATGCATAGTTCAGACATCAGAAAGTTTAAATGATGAAAGGAGTGGTTTGGATGAAGAAAGAGGATCACCTTTCAATGGAAGATTTAGGCAAGAGTCACCTCCAAGTGTTAAAAGTAAAGGTAAACTCAAACTTGTTGAAGTTAATGATGAAGGAGAGGAAATTAGTGATGTATGTGAGTATGGAGAATCATCAATGGTTCCTGATAAGAAAGGAAGAGCATCTACATTGGAGGTAAGAAGAACTTCAAGATTGAGTAAGCAACCTCAAAGGTATACTTATGAATCTTTCATGAATACTCATTATGCTTTTATGACAAAAGTTGAGTAGGAAAATGAACCCACATGTTATGATGAGGCAAAAGGAGATCAAAAGTGGGAGAAAGCAATGAGAGAAGAAATGGAAGCACTACAGGATAACAAGACTTGGAATTTAGTTCCAAAGACACCAAAGCAAAAGGTAATTGGATGCAAATGGGTTTCTAAGATTAAAAGAAATAGTGATGGTAGTGTGTCAAGATATAAGGCTAGACTTGTAGCAAAAGGATATAATCAAACTCAAGGAGTGGACTATGAGGAAACATTTAGTCTAGTAGCAAACATGCCAATGGTAAGAACTTTGTTGGCTTTAGCTGCAAGTAAAAGGTGGAATATATATCAACTCGATATAAAGAATGCCTTTCTTAATGGTGAGTTAAATGAAGAAGTGTATATGTCACAACCAGATGGTTATGTGGATGCAAAATGTCCTAATCATGTATGCAGGTTAAAGAAGGCATTGTATGGTCTTAAGGAGGCACCAAGGGCATGGAATGCAAGGTTGGTAAAGTATCTTATGCTGCAAGGATACACAGCGAGTCATGTTGATCCTTCACTTTATGTAAAACATGTAGATGACATGTGTGTCTATGTATGCATTTATGTGGATGACTTGTTGATTACAGGGAATGATGCAAAAGCTATTGAAGAGATAAAAGGTAATTTGGGAAAGGAACTTAAAATTTCAGATCTTGGTTTGCTTAGATACTTTCTTGGGATTGAAATTGTGTATAGCGATGAAGGTATGTGGTTGATACAGAGAAAGTATATATGTGATATGCTGAAAAAGTTTGGTATGCAGGAATGTAAATTTGTTTCTACTCCAATGGAATGTAATGTAAAGTTGAGTGCAAAGGAAGGTGATGAGTTGCATGATATGAATGCATATAGATCCGTGGTAGGATCTTTGATTTATGCAACAAAAACTAGACCTGATATATGCTATGCAGTGGGAGTATTGTCACAGTTTATGCATGAACCTAGAGTACCTCATATGGATGCAGCGAAAAGAGTGCTTAGGTATTTGAAAGGTACCATGAACGAAGGATTATTTTATATTCATGATGCTGATCTAACTCTTAAAGTTTTCAGTGATGCAGATTGGGCTGGAAGGAAAGATGACAGAAGATCCACAAGTGGATATGTGGTAATAGCAGGAAACAAGACATTAACATGGAGTTCAAAGAAACAGCCTACTGTTGCTTTATCTTCTACAGAGGCTGAGTATAGAGGTTTAGCATTGGCTACTACAGAGGTTATGTGGTTTAAAAAGTTGTTTCATGACTTGAATGTGCAGGTTGATGTACCACAGATATATGGGGATAACTTGAATAGCATTCATATGACCTCAAATCCTATCTTTCATGCTAGAACAAAGCATATAGAGGTTCACTATCATTATGTTCGAGAGAATGCCATAAACAATGAAGTACAAGTTTCTTTTGTGGGAACAAAGGATCAAGTTGCAGATATCTTCACCAAATCCTTGGATGGACCAAAGCTTCAAAGATTCAGCTATATTCTTGGCATGATGGAAATACCCTTTGATACTTGAGGGGGAGAATGTTGCGAACATTTGTTTTATGTAGGGTACAAGTTTCAAATTATGTAAATACCTTTGGGAAGTCTTCAAATACTTCAAGAAGGCTCATATTATTCATAAATTATAGCCAAACTACCACGTGATTTCTAGAACATGGTGAGTCAAATTAGTGAGTCACAAGGGAGCTGTAGTGGTGTCCTAGTGGAAGGTCGATGTGGCTAGTTCTCAAAGTCCATCAATACTTTGCTTATTTGAGCACTTGAGTCATGTAATACCTCCATCCAAGTGTCTAGCACAAATTTAGATGTATTAGAAGGTTTTATATTAGTTTCCCATGCTATAAAAAGAGGAGAAAAGTCGTGATCTTGTGGGATGTCCAAGAGAGTCATATGTGTATCTCTATGCTGCTGTAGTTTTGTATGCAGCGATTGCAGAGCTTGTATCTCCCTCGTTATATATCCATGTTTTATAGCTCATTTGAAAGCTCTTATTGCCTACGTTCCTTCTCTAAATTTTCATAATCATTGGATTTGTGAGTTGAGAGCAGTACTCTCTACACGTAGTGTGTGTTCTCTGGTTTCACCCTTGCTGAAGGTCTCCATTAAACCTCAAACTTGCAGAGGTCATATCTCCTTGTGTATGTATCCAAATCATGTGTTATTTGGCTTTTTAGAAAGCTCTCAAAGTCTATATCTATTCTTGAAAGTTTAAGATTCATTGGTGTTGTGAGTTAAGAGCAGTAGTCTCTGCAAGTGATGTGTGTCCTCAGGTTCATCTTTGTTTCAAGGTCTCCATTAAAGCTGCATATTGCAGAGATCATAGCTCATTGTGTATTTATCCATTTGAGGTGTTCTATAGCTTGTTGGAAAGATCTTAGAGTCTAGTTTATGTATCTGAAATAGTTTTGGAGAATTCTAAGTGAGTAAACAGCAGTTTGCTGTGCAAAAAAACTGGACTGTGCATACAAGTTTGTGAAAAAGTCAACTAGGTCATGTTGGGTTTCACCTACTTCTAGCTGTACTTTGGAGATCAATAAACTCCAACATTGGTATCATAGCAAGTACTTGGAGGCTTGGAGAAGGTTATCATACTTTGATGAAGAATTTGAAGCTATCAAAGAATTAGTTCATCATCAACACTACACAAAGGTAGAAGAAGATCGCAAGGAGGCATCTCAAGCAACATCCAAGCAAAGAAAGGTGCACATACCTCATTTACAAGGTAAATATTATATTTCTTCTCATCACACACATTGGAAAGAAGGCTTAAAGGAGGAAGCTTAGCATTTGTATTATGGGAGACCAACATGCACAAATAGAGAAGCTTGATACGACCAATTATCAAGCATGGAAGTTTAGAATCACATCATACTTGCAAGGTAGAGGCTTGTATGGTTTGATTTATGGCACAGATATCAAATCCACATTACCAAAGGACCCAAATCAGCAACAATTGAGGGAGTTTAGACTTTGGAATGAGAGAGACAAAAGGGTTATATTCATTCTATCACAAAATATTCAAGATTCAATGGTAGGACACATACAAGATCTAGACACAAGTAGAGATGTTTGGCTTGCATTGGAAAGGTTGTATGCTACAGGTACAAGAGCAAGGAAGATTCAACTCAAAAATGAGTTGAATAACATAAAGAAAGATACAAGGACATCGGTCAATGATTACATATTGAAAGTCAAAGAGATTGCAGATCAACTAGGATCAATTCAAGCTCATGTGGAGGATGACGACTTGGTTGCACATACTCTCAACAGACTCAAAGATGATGAGAGATGGAAACCCTTCATTACTTCAGTTTATGTCAGAGGAGAATTACCAGATTTTGATCAACTTATTGCCCTCATGGTCACGGAGGAGATGAATCTAAATGGTTCTACTTCAAATCAAAAAGGATCTCAAGGACAAGCTCTTTATGTAGGATCATCAAGAGGTGGAAACAGAGGTAGAAGAGTTCCAAATAGAGGTCGAGGAAGAAGGAGCGATGATCAAGGGACTTCAAGTGGCTTCTTCAACACAAGAGGAAGAGGAAGATCAAGTGCTAGAGGTACGAGAGGCTACTACAACTACAATCAAAGACAAAGGAGTGAAGATAAGAACAATTGCTATATATGTGGAAGGTATGGACACTATGCCAAAGATTGTTATCAAAATGAAAATAATCAAGGTGGTAATCAAAGAGGAGGCTATTCAAGAAGAGGTAAACAACAAGGAAATTATGCAATTGAAGGTAAAGGTGATTATTATGATTCTCTTCTTATGATGAATGTTGAAACTAAGATGAATTGCAATAGCGATGTATGGTATGTAGATAGTGGCTGTTCTAATCACATGTCTCATGATGCTTCATGGTTTTCAAATATGCATAATCCATCATGTAAAGGTCGTGTTGAAATAGGAGATGATACAACACATAAGATTATGCAGGTTGGAGATGTTGTTATGCAGGATAAGAGCAAGACAAATTGCTTGAAGGATGTACTTTATGTTCCAATGATCACTAAGAATTTGATGTCGGTTGGTCAAATGGTAGAAAAAGGTCTACAAGTGAGATTTAATCATGCAGGTTGCTTCATTGAGGATCCAAAGCAAAGGAGGTTAATTGCTAGAGGTCAAAAACAAGGTAGATTGTTTACATTCAAGGTAAACCCAAATCATACAAACTATTTCTCTTATGGTATGCATCGAATAACAGAGCTTGATCTATGGCACAAAAGGATTGGACACATGAATGTACACAGGTTAAAGGAGCTATCAAAGAAGAGGATTGTTGAAGGATTACCTGATCTTACTAAGCAACATATGGTGCATCTTTGTGAAGCATGTCAAATGGGTAAGCAGAATAGACAACCTTTCAAGCATTCAAGCTATGTAAGTGATGGTTTGCTAGATCTCATACACACAGATGTGTGGGGACCTACTAAAGAGGCATCCTTGGTTGGTAATAAGTACTATGTATCATTCATTGATGATCATAGTAGAATGACATTTGTGTATTTCATTAAACATAAGAGTGAGGTCTTTGATTGTTTCAAGAAGTTCAAATCATATGTCGAAAAGCAAACATGAAGGTATATTAAGAAGCTAAGATCTGATGGAGGGGGAGAGTATTTCTCTCAAGCTTTTACTGATTTTTTGTATGATGAAGGTATCAAAAGAGAAGTTACATGCAGGTATAATCCACAACAAAATGGAGTCGTAGAAAGAAGAAACAGAATCATAGCAAAAGCATCTAGAAGCATGCTTAATGATATGTGTTTGCCTAATTATTTTTGGGCTGAAGCTGTTAGCACAAGTGTTTACATTATGAATAGAGATCCGACTGCTGGAGTTCATCATTTGACACCATATGAGGTATGGCATGGAAGGAAACCAAGTGTAAGTCATTTGAAAGTATTTGGTTGTGTATGTTATGTACATGTACCTAGTGAGGTGAGATCTAAACTTGATGCGAAATCATAAAAATGTATATTTATTGGTTATGCAGATACTCAAAGAGGATATAGATGCTATAATCCTCATACCAATAAGGTTGTTGTGTCAAGAGATGTAAACTTTGATGAATCACTTTCATGGTATGCAGATAAGAATTGTTTGCAGGTCATGGATGAAAATGAAGAAGGTGTGGTTGAAGGAGATGAATGCATAGTTCAGCCATCAGGAAGTTTAAATGATGAAAGGAGTGGTTTGGATGAAGAAAGAGGATCACCTTTCAATGGAAGATTTAGGCAAGAGTCACCTCCAAGTGTTAAAAGTAAAGCTAAACTCAAACTTGTTGAAGTTAATGATGAAGGAGAGGAAATTATTGATGTATGTGAGTATGGAGAATCATCAATGGTTCCTGATAAGAAAGGAAGAGCATCTACATTGGAGGTAAGAAGAACTTCAAGATTGAGTAAGCAACCTCAAAGGTATACTTATGAATCTTTCATGAATACTCATTATGCTTTTATGACAAAAGTTGAGTAGGAAAATGAACCCACATGTTATGATGAGGCAAAAGGAGATCAAAAGTGGGAGAAATCAATGAGAGAAGAAATGGAAGCACTATAGGATAACAAGACTTGGAATTTAGTTCCAAAGACACCAAACCAAAAGGTAATTGGATGCAAATGGGTTTCTAAGATTAAAAGAAATAGTGATGGTAGTGTGTCAAGATATAAGGCTAGACTTGTAGCAAAAGGATATAATCAAACTCAAGGAGTGGACTATGAGGAAGCATTTAGTCTAGTAGCAAACATGGCAACGATAAGAACTTTGTTGGCTTTAGCTGCAAGTAAAAGGTGGAATATATATCAACTCAATATAAAGAATGCCTTTCTTAATGGTGAGTTAAATGAAGAAGTGTATATGTCACAACCAGATGGTTATGTGGATGCAAAATGTCCTAATCATGTATGCAGGTTAAAGAAGGCATTGTATGGTCTTAAGGAGGCACCAAGGGCATGGAATGCAAGGTTGGTAAAGTATCTTATGCTGCAAGGATACACAGCGAGTCATGCTTATCCTTCACTTTATGTAAAACATGTAGATGACATGTGTGTCTATGTATGCATTTATGTGGATGACTTGTTGATTACAGGGAATGATGCAAAAGCTGATCTAACTCTTATAGTCATGATGCTGATCTAACTCTTAAAGTCTTCAGTGATGCAGATTGGGCTGGAAGCAAAGATGACAGAAGATCCACAAGTGGATATGTGGTAATAGCAGGAAACAAGACATTAACATGGAGTTCAAAGAAACATCCTACTGTTGCTTTATCTTCTACAGAGGCTGAGTATAGAGGTTTAGCATTGGCTACTACTGAGGTTATGTGGTTTAAAAAGTTGTTTCATGACTTGAATGTGCAGGTTGATGTACCACAGATATATGGGGATAACTTGAGTAGCATTCATATGACCTCAAATCCTATCTTTCATGCTAGAACAAAGCATATAGATCACTATCATTATGTTCGAGAGAAGGCCATAAACAATGAAGTACAAGTTTCTTTTGTGGGAACAAAGGATCAAGTTGCAGATATCTTCACCAAATCCTTGGATGGACCAAAACTTCTAATATTCAACTATATTCTTGGCATGAAGGAAATACCCTTTGAAACTTGAGGGGGAGAATGTTGCGAACATTTGTTTTATGTAGGGTACAAGTTTCAAATTATGTAAATACCTTTGGGAAGTCTTCAAATACTTCAAGAAGGCTCATATTATTCATAAAACTTAGCCAAACTACCACGTGATTTCTAGAACATGGTGAGTCAAATTAGTGAGTCACAAGGGAGCTGCAGTGGTGTCGTAGTGGAAGGTCGATGTGGCTAGTTCTCAAAGTCCATCAATACTTTGCTTATTTGAGCACTTGAGTCATGTAATACCTCCATCCAAGTGTCTACCACAAATTTAGATGTATTAGGAAGGTTTTAGATTAGTTTCCCATGCTATAAAAAGAGGAGAAAAGTCGTGATCTTGTGGGATGTCCAAGAGAGTCATATGTGTATCTCTATGCTACTGTAGTTTTGTATGCAGAGATTGCAGAGCTTGTATCTCCCTTAGTATATATCCAAATTACATGTTTGATAGATCATTTGAAATCTCTTACTGTCTACTTTCTTCCTGTAAATTTTCATAATCATTGGATTTGTGAGCTGAGAGCAGTACTCTCTGCAAGTAGTGTGTGTTCTCTGGTTTTACCCCCTGCTGAAGGTCTCCATTAAACCTCAAACTTGCAGAGGTCATATCTCCTTGTGTATGTGTTCAAATCATGTGTTCTTTGGCTTGTTAGAAATCTCTCAAAGTATATATGTATTCTGGAAAGTTTAAGATTCATTGGAGATGTGAATTAAGAGCAGTAGTCTCTGCAAGTGATGTGTGTCCTCGGGTTCATCTTTGTTTCAAGGTCTCCATTAAAGCTGCATATTGCAGAGGTCATAGCTCATTGTGTATTTATCCATTTGAGGTGTTCTATAGCTTGTTGGAAAGCTCTTAGAGTCTAGTTTATGTGTGTGAAACAGGTTTGGAAAATTCTGAGTGAATAAAGAGTAGTTTGCTCTGCAAGAAAACTGGTTTGTGCATACAAGTTTGTGAAAAAGTCAACTAGGTCCTGTTGGGTTTCACCTACTTCTAGTTGTACTTTGGAGATCAATAAACTCCAACAGAATTGTATTGGCAGGAGCTGGTGGTTGGTTTCCCAAGACTAGTTGTGGCCTATGTGGTGCCTGATATTGCTGTTGTGGTCTATAATATGGCTGTTGGTATTGGTTCTGATACCTACCTTGTGGGTAAGGTTGTTGATAATTTTGTCTAATAGCCTGCCTATTGTAGGGACAATCTTGAGCCGTGTGGTTCGTGTATTTTCTCTCAATAGTGCAATATGGAGTATTCCTTTCTCTAATGTTTTGGTTTTGCATTGGGCATACGTTAGCCATGTGGTCCCCTCCACAGGTATAACATCGGTTCAATGAGGTGACTCTTGGTAGTTCTTTATTTTGAACTCCTAGCTTCTTGGCAACTTGCTCTGCTATCTCATCTATTTCCGTGGAGATTTTCGAAGTATGACTAGTAGAACTATCAGAATCCTTATAGAGTTTGGATAATCCTAACTCCTATGGAGTAAGTTTGTTGAGTAAGTTCATGCATACTCCAAGGAAGCCTCACATGGAAGCAACCAAGAGAATCCTAATGTTATATTACAAAGATGTACATGCTTGGAGGAACGAGAATTTCATTGCTTGGGGGATAGCCAAGGCCAAAAGCCAGAGAGAGTTCATACGAGGTGCCTTCTCATGATGGCCAGATGAGTAGAGGGGCCTTAAAGAGAACTCTAGATGGTGACTAGGCAAGGGCTATAAATAGGCTAGGAGTTGAGTCCCAGGCATGTCATTCTCCACTTCTCACATTTGGTATGAGAGCATAGAGAGAGGTTTTGGGAAATCTCGTAACTCTCTTTTCTGAGGCATTTTTCTTCCTTCCCTTGGCTCGATGGGCATGGATATGGTGAGGAATGAGTGTCCTAAGGGGGTATCCAGACATTGAGAGCATTTTTCCATGCATCAATGGCTTCATACGCGCATGGCGAGCTCCGATATTAGATAAGTATGTTTCCACCAAACTTTCAAAGCCTGTTTTCTCTTTGTTTCTTCTTGTTTTTGCAGATATATCCGTGTTTCCATGTAGAACATTCCATTCCGCACATTTTGATATGCGACAAAGGGGGAGGGGGCTGATCTCTGACGGTTAAAGAGATACTACTTCTAGAAATTTTGCAGCACATTCAACTTTGAATTCAAAGAAAGAAAGAGGAAAGTTTCTTAAACTCAAGCATACATACATAAAATTGTATATGTTTACACACAATACACACTCATGTTTGCTCACATAACAACACACATACATAATCGAATTATGGATGTACTTATCCATTTGATTATGCATCTACATATATCTAAGATATAAATAAATAAAGAGACAATTAGAGAGGAAGAAAAGAAAGAGAAGAAGGAGAAAGAGAAAGAAAGAAAGAGGAGAAAGAGAAGAGTACATAAAGAGAGAAGGAAGTAGAAAAAGAGAGATAAGAAGAGAGAAAGAAATAGAGAGGAAGTAGAAAGAGAGAGAAGAGAAAGCGTAAGAGATAGAGAGAAATAGATGAAAGCATGTAAAGGAGAAAGAGAAAGGATGAAATAAGAGAAAAAGAGAAGAAGAAGGAGACCTTGCATGAGATAAATTGAATATTAGAGAGATAAGGAAAAATATTAGAAAAAGAGAGAAGAGTAAAGAAAGAGAAAAAGAAAGATTGGAAGTAAGAGAAAGAGAAAGATTAGCATACCTACCTTCACTAAATAGGCCATAACTCTTTCATATGAAACCCAAATTGGATGATCCCACTTGGGATAGAAAGTAGACTTTGAGGGCTTTCTAATGAGTGGCTGGAAGCTATCATTGGATGATCAAAAACCACTTGTAGAGAGTATTTAATTCTCTGCAGACTTCTTCAAGGAGGTATGCTGCCCACTCACCTAGCTCCATTGTTTTGACCATAACTTCCTCATAGAATATCCAAATCATGCAATTCAACTTGCTATAGATTCTACACTTCAATACTTTCTTTTGACCGGCCAAAATCCATATTTGGACCATTGGAAGCCATCTCTACACAAGCTTTTAGATGGCTGTTGACTTGCTAGAAACCCTTTTTGAGTAAATTGAGTGTTCAATTATGATAATTAGGAGTTTTTAATCATAATTTGAACCATTTTGGATAGGAATGGACTAATTTTCATACCTTTGCATCATAGTTTTTCTCTCAAATATATTCATTTGGATACCTCTCGCATCAAAGTTTATAACTTTGCATTGTATTTTCTTCTGATGTTATGAAAATAACATGGGAATGTGCATGAAAGTTAGTTTTTACAGGAAGTTATCTATGCACATGAAGTTACACTAACTTATTTTGATTCATAAAAGCATGCACATATTTTGTTTTTGTGTTTTATAATCTTTGGCAGGTATTGAAGGCAAAAAAAGACATTGTAATGAGGCCATGTAGTGCCCAACAACACATTGTGGAAAAGTTTCTTATTTGCAAGTTTATGGAGCAAATAAAGTGGTTTTGCAACCACTAGGCTGATGTCTATCATTGTAAAGACTATTATTATTTTTTTTCAGGCTTCATTTTCCTGGCGAAATGCTGCCAAAAATTTTGTAGCCACATGGCGTTATATGCCATGTGAGAACTAGAGTGATGTTTGTGTTGTGTGAGAGAGGAAGTCTTATGTCTGCATAGCTAAAAGAATATAAATTGATTGAAGTAGAGAAGAAGATGCATGAGTGAATGCATGTATACATAGAGGATATGATTGCTAGAAAGTTGAAATGCATGATGCATTTTTTGTTTATAGAAGATCACTTTTATGTATCACCATGATGAGTTAGGGTGATCATGAGGTATGTGATAGAGGTATCATGCATAGGCTAATTGTGCCTTTAGAGAGTAAAGGACAAGGTATAAAAAGATCAAAAACAACTAAAATGTGTTTTCGACTAGTAATGCATGAGCACATAACTTGTTTTTCATGCGAGTCTATACTTGATATAGACATTTATTTCGAGTCCACACAAGAGTGCTATGATTATTATCATCAATAAAAGTTTTAAGTGCTTGTATATGATTAGTTGCGATGCAATTAATGAATGTGCAAGAAGCACAATGAATAGAATGATATCCATAGATATTCACTTTCACTGAAAGGTGGATACTATGTAAAGAGTTGATTTTTCCACAAGACGATTTGGATGATTATTTGGTTTGCATTGATCTAGATGATCATTATAGGCATGGATATCTCTCCATGTCATAAATCCATCCGAGAAAATGAATGAGTATGTTTAATCATAAGGATTAACATGTTTCGTCATTTTTAAGTTTAAAAAAATGATTGAGCAAATAGTTAATGAGGTAGCAGCCTCATAGAGATTTGGATGCTACTCTTTGAGGGAATGTTCAAATTTACTGAAATTTAGAGGGCAAGTAGCTCCTAGGCTTTTAGTTAATCTAACCAATTTTCAAGTAATTTGGAGACTTTTAGATAGGTCAAATGACCTCTGCACTAAAAGTGCTGCTAGTATTATATATGACAGATTGAGCTTTTCATCCATAGTTTGGATTATTATATATGACACATCGAGATCTTGTTCCATAGTCTGGATCACTGATAGATTGTCATCTTGGATTCATAGTTTGGATCATGATGAGATTTTCTTGAGTTTTATTTATTACAGTGAGTAAATCAAGAAGACTTACTTGAGCTTAGAGATTAAGCATTATTTGGAAAAGATTTCCATTTACCTTTAGTAGTTTTCAAAAGAGATTTGGGATATAGTCACATTGTTTTGGATTAGCATAATAGTTTTCATTACTCTAGTGGAGTAAGTGATTTCGCACAATTATACCATATGACAAGTTTTCAATGGGTATTCCAGGGATACAAGGGCAAGTTGCCAAGGTTTCTATAGGTGATAAGCCATCACAAGTTAGTGGTCAAGGTCTAGGCATAGGGAGTCCGAGGATATTCCGAGTACTTATGCTGTGCACATATGGACTCATTGGACCTGAGAGGGATTCCTATAGTATGCCCAAGGCAAGGACTACTATTTATGGATGGAAATGCTAGATAGGAAGCACATAGATGAGTCATCCTCTTTTTGATTATCTAGTATTTCAGACATCTAGTACACTCTACTCTTATTATTTGGAATCATATATTCTGATTCCCAGGTTTATAGCTCCTTCTATATCATTGAGGACAATGATCTTTAGAAGGGGGAGAGAGTGTTATATTCGAGAGATGTACATGCTTGGAGGAACGAGAAGCTCCTTGCTCGGGGGATAGCCAAGGCCAAAAGCCAAAGAGTTCATACAAGGTGCCTACTCATGATGGCTAGATGAGTAGAGGGGCCTTAGAGAGAACTCTAGATGGTGACTAGGCAAGGGCTATAAATAGGCTGGGAGGTGAGTCCCAGGCATGTCATTCTCCACTTCTCACACCTAAAGTGCTTGAAGGGCACAATCAGTGAAGGAATATACTACCCATAAACATCTGATATAGATGTTGTACTCTTCTCTGATGCAGATTGGGTAGGCTCTAAAGATGATAGGAGAAGCACCTCTGGATACCTTACTTTTGTAGGTACAAAATTAATCTCATGGTCCTCAAAGAAGCAACCCATAGTTTCTCTTTCATCAACATAGGCTGAATATAGAGGACTTGCAAATGCTACACAAGAAGCTATGTGTATTAGAACCCTATACTCTAATTTAGGATACTTCAACTCCACATATATTTAGAGATAGCATTAGTTCATTACATCTTGCCACTAACCCTATCTATAATGCCAAGAGTAAACATATAGAATTTCATTATCATTATGTTAGAGAGAAGATTATGAGCAAAGAGATTCAACTCTCATATGTATCAACTCATCAACAATGTGCAGATATGATGACAAAGGCCTTGGATGCAAGCAAATTAAATAGGTTCAAATCAATGATTGGACTTTAGAAAATCATGAAGGATTGAAGATTCAAACATCTTAGACTTGAGGGGGAGCTTTTGATGCAATTAGCAAGCCTAAGTGCTATGCTAAGGATTCATAATAACACATTTATTTATCACTTTACATAGAGAACCACATGAGACCTCATGCTTGTCAATTTTAGTGTGTTTAATTTGGATAATTGTAAAATTCAAGAGAATAAGGAATCTAGTGAAGCTAGGAAAGTAAACCCATGAATCATTTGGCAGAGGAATCAAATCAATTACTTCCTTAGAGACTAGGATCACTTTTAGGTAAGGGAAAATTCAAACTCAAGTAATGTGTATAAATACACACATCTATGTCCAGTCCACTACACTCCCTTTCGGCATTTACATTTTGATACATTTCTTTAAGTACACCTCTGTCTACTGTCTGCTTCAGCATCTTCATCAATAGAGTGAACTTGTCGAATTGATTCCTCTATGTTTACTCATTCATTTGATACAGCTTAACTTTCGATAGTTATAGTAGAGTGTCTAGTATTCATGTATCCATTTTATCAAGTTTGATTTAGTAGATCTTGAGATATGGAGCAAAGAAGATGATTGTGTCTACACATCTTCTAGATCCTGAAGAGTCGGAATGACCCCCTTGAGTTGCTAGATTCATTTCTCATTGCATGGTGCATCCAAATTCATGAAATAAATTGATTTAATGAGCTAAACACTTCACTTAGATGTGTGAAAAAAATATCTAGTCGCTTCATACCAAGTTGTGAGCTCTAAGCATAATACTGAGATCTTCTATTCCAAAAATAGAAGGTTCTTCTCATTTCTTGCATGTGCAAGTTATCTGTTTTGATCCAAACATTTGAGAATAATGCTCGAAAGGACTTGGTGGTTCTTTATGCATTATTGAGAAGCTAATGAAGTATAGTAAGCATCCATGAAGTTAGATTGGTAGGTGTAGAGTAGGATTTGTGCACCACCACCTCATCTCTTGAATCATTCAACTATCTCCTCACAACATTGTCCCAGTTTAGGTCTAGTTCTAGGGTTATTGTACATTACATGTGTATAGTTATGCTCCCAACTAGGTTAGATCAATGGTACATTGTATTGATAAGCCTCATTATGTTGCGGTGATTCAATGTGGTAAGTCGGTGGGCTATCTCCATGTATTGAGTCAAAACTCTGAGCATTGGGATCACTTTTTGAGATCAATGGGGATGTTGCCACTAGTGCCTTGTTTAGGTTATCTTTTGTCGCTACATACTTGACATAGATTACATTGGCAGGGGGTGGTGGTTGTTTCCTAGTACTAGTTGTGGTCTAGGGTGTGTCTGATATTGTGGCTGGTATTGTTGTTGTGGCCTATAGTATGGCGGCTACTGATATTGGTGTTGATACCTACCTAGCTATTGGTATTGCTAATAGTAAGTTTTTCTAACTACATGTTTGTTATAGGGGCAATGTTGAGCTGTGTGGTTCATGTATTTCCTCTCAATTATGCAATATTGTGCATTTAACTCTCCTAGGTTCTGCATTTGCATTGGTCACGTCATCTCCTCCACAATTGTAGCAATGTTTCAATGTGATCACTCTTTGAGCTTTTCTATTTTGAACTCCTAACTTGCATGCAAACTCTTCACCCAATTCATCTATTGATTTCATGGGTTTGGATGTGATACGTGGAACAATCTAAATCTGTGTAGAATCTAGATAGTTCTAGTTAGTCTCCAATGTTATCCTCATATTAATACACATTCCTAGGCATTGCTCTAAAGTGTGAGGTTCCTTGAAGCATAAATATGACCGTAACTTTTGGCTCAATGCACCATCTAAGAATAATGAAACTTGTTTAGCTTGAGTAGGAAACTCTAAAGTAGGGCATCTCTCAATGTATTGTTTGAACCTACATCCACTAACCTAACAGCTTCCTATGGTGGATGTTTGAAGCTATGGGTCAATGAGGAAGTGTTTTGTCTAATTATGCTCTTGGAGAATTTGGTAATAAACATTTCCAATAATTGTGTGATATTCTTGAATTTCTCTTCATGCAAGGGTACTTTAAACCAAGTGAGGGTTTTACTTTTCAAGATCAACCCAAAAGCATTGTATTGAATGAACAAATCCTCAACCTATTCCGCTCTTAGCACTCTCTTGAATTCAGCGACATGATCGTAGGGATCTCCCGTATCATCAAACAGTTCTTCATGGCTTTTACAAGTTGTGTGGGTCTCAAGATTATGGGATGCTCTCTTGGTTTGGGTAGAGAGAAGTCATCCATACCTCCCTGGTTCCTATGTCCTCTAGCTCTTTCTCGTTCCATTAATGTTGGTATCTAATCTTAATCTTTCTCTTCTTATAGTGTGCACAAAGCTCACTTCATATCATTCTTTAGGTTTCTCTTTTTGTGCTTCTAGGACCTGAGAAGATCCTACTCAATTTTGACTATGAGGATTCATAGACTTGTGTGAGGGGAAAATTTGGTCAACCTTCTATGTGTACACATGTTTACTATGATCTATAACCACATAAATGCTCTCAAAGTTGTTTTCTAAGTAAATGATCTTTCCTAGAACATCAAGATCCTTGAGCTTATGTATGATGATAACATTTACATCATTAGGTTTAACAGGCTTAAATCTCCAAAATGCCTCATCAATTTCCTTTCTAACAAAGATTTCCATGCTCATATTATCTTGAGGGATCCATTCTAGTATGATGATCCTTGACATGACGGATTTACCTCTAGGAGTTCTTGGTGTTCTCTCATTACTCTCATGATCCATATCTCCTATCTCAAATGCCCGGTACAACTAATGCAAATTCATCTGTCCTATCAAGTAACTTGGTTACCACATGCATGGTTCTTTGCTTGTATATGTAGGAACCATCTTTAAATTTGACCACCGGGTGATCAATTCCAAAGGGTTTCTTTGGACTTCTTAGTTGGACCATTTTATCTTCTTAAATCATCCTCATAGATGCGAGCACCTAAGCTATTGGTTTGGATATATTCAAGCTGAGTCTTATAAGGACCTTTTGGGGTCTCTGAGTATGCCAACATAGAACTACCTATAAGTTCCTCCATGCTAAAAGAAATTTTTGAGTCACTAGTATCTAAGCTCACAACGTAAGGATAATCACTCAACTCTTGAGCCCAAGGTCAAGCTGTATGATTGATACTCATTTCACATGATCTCAGGATTTATCGATCAACTTTTCCTATATGTATACTTGATCTAAAGTTTATAAATTTGATCCACTTATTTTCCCAAACTTAGAGTACAACCACATTGTCAGGTTCTCTATATGTCAATCACTTATTCCTTTTAATTTCCTTTCTGTGTGAAATCTTGTTTTCATTGCCTCATTGTCTGGAGTTTTTTTTTGTCAATACTTTTTGTTTGATCACTGAATTAGATTTTTCTCCTTAGGATTATCACATTTCAATCTATTTATCTTGTTGGCTTGAATAAATTAGGGTTTCTTGGACTTAGATCATTCCTATCATCACCCTAATCAATCAACATCACATATACACACTTATCCAAAGGTAGAATTCACAGAGGGGGTTGAGTAATCTTCCAACCTTGAGTCTCATGCTTTGAAATTTTCTAGTGCTCATGACACTCTCCCAAGCTTTGCTTTGCAACTGCACCTTTTCTTACTACTCATTTACTTTGCATCAGATGGATGTGAAGAATGCTTTCCTACATGGTGAGTTACAAGAAGAAGTATATATGGACCAGCCACAAGGATATGAAGATTCAAAGCATCCAGAATATGTTTGCAGGTTGCAAAAGGCTTTGTATGGGCTGAAGCAAGCTCCTCGTGCATGGCATGCAACTTAACCAGCATTGGATTCTCTACGTGTGATGCAGATCACTCACTATATGCAAGGAAGGCTGATGATGGCATCACTATTGTGGCTATTTATGTTGATGACCTGATTGTAGGTGGTGATAATGAAGAAAGCATCAAAGAGGTAAAGAAACTTCTTATGCAGGAATTTGACATGAAAGATCTTGCTGCACTGCGCTATTTCTTGGGCATTGAGTTTATACATACAGAAATAGGTATATGGATGTCGCAAAGGCAATATGCCTTGAATATGCTGCAAAAGTATGGTATGGCTGATTGTAAGCCAATTTCTATGCCTTTAGATCGGAATTTGAAATTGGATACTACATTAGGTGAAGCATTGGAAAATGCTACTATGTACAGGAAAATTGTGGGAAGTCTTATATATCTTACAATTACAAGGCCTGATTTAAGCTACACTATTGGACTTGAAAGTCAGTTTATGCAGGTTCCCAGGAAGCCACATTTGGATGCTCTAAGGCGCACTCTATGTTATGTGAGTGCTACTTTGGATTATGCATTGTTTTATGAAGTTGGTGTAGATTTGCAGGTTCATGGATACACCGAGCAAATTGGGCTGGTAGTACTCCAGATAGAAGATCTACTAGTGGCTTTCTTTTCTCACTTGGAGATGCAGCTATTACATGGAGCAGCAAGAAGCAACCCACTGTTGCTTTGTCGAGTATAGAGGCTGAGTATAGAGGTGCTGCAATGGCAGCATGTGAGGCATCATGGCTGGAAATGTTACTTGCAGATTTAGGTGTGGAAGTGCAAAAGCCTATCACTATCTATTGTGATAATCTTAGCAGCATACAGTTAGCACGGAACCCTGTTTTCCATGCTAGAACAAAGCATATCGAGGTACATTATCACTTCATCAGAGAGAAGGTATTAGCAGGTGATATTGATCTTGTTTATGTGAGAATAGATGAGCAGGTTGCTGATATTTTCACTTAAGCACTTGGAGCTGAGAAGTTGAAGAAGTTTCGGAAGATGCTTGGATTACAGGATATGGCATTGAGCGTGAGGGGGAGTGTTGAGATATCAAGCTCAACATGTGATGATCTAGGATGAAACGTACCAGTTTTTCATTTCCCTGACATGTATAGTGGTCACATCGGTATATGTCAGGGATACTTCATTGAGCTTTATTAGATTTATCTACCGAGAGTGATGGCACATTTGTTTCTTGCCAGCTCACTCATTCGCGGACATTAGGTTTTTCCTTATGTACTGGTCTTTATATATTGCACTGGTTGTATTCTTGTTTTTAGGTCATTCTTGTACATTCCTTTTATGTAATAGAAGAAGAAGAAGAAGATCATTCTTCCTTGCCTCAATCTGTGTGTGTGCTTCTCCTTGAGAGTGAGAGTGTGTGTGTGAGCTCTCTTCCCTATCTCCTTCCTCGTGACATAGATTCCCCATTCTGTGGAAAAGGCAGTTTTATGTTGGTCTTCCAAAGCCATGGGTACCTGATTATATCCTGAAAAACCATCTAGAAAACTATAGACCTCTTTACTTGCAACTCTTTCCAAAAGATGGTCTGTTATGGGTAATGGATACCTATCCCTTATAGTTGTAGCATTCACCTTTTTCAAGTTAATGCATACTCTGAGTTTCCCATTCTTTTTAGGTACCACAAATATAGGAGATATCCACTCTGTATACTCAATCTGTAGATAAAATTGGCAGCCAGCAGCTTGTCAATTTCTTTCTTTATTTTAGCAGAGTATTTATCATTAAATGTATAGTGTCTTTGTTTGCTAGGTTTTGCATCAAGAGTAATAGGAATCTTATGCTCATAGATTTTAGGGTCAATTCCTTTCAAATCCTTGTAACTGTAAGCAAACACATCCCTATAGCTTTTAGCCAAATTCCTCAATGCTTCCTCCTCTTGATTTGTCATGTCATCATCTATGACAATATGTCTTTCTTCCCCCTCTTCCTGAGTGATCATCACCTTCTTAGTTTGTTCATCATTGTCATATGCCTCTCCTTTTTTCTTTTCTCTTTTTGGTTTCATTTTTAAAAGTAATCTGTATTCTACCTCATAAGTCTTGAAATTTGAAGGTACATTAAATTGTTGATCTTCTTTTGTTATTTTTTTATTTTTTTCAACTTCTTGCTCTTTTTCCATTTCTTTGTGTTTATTTTTTCTATATGTTCCTGAGATTTTGTCTTTTATAGCATCTGAAGCTTCCACATCTTCTAGATATTGTTTTTTTCTAGTTTTTAATATTATTCCTTCCTCCTGGTCTTCTTCAGTTTTTGACACCTTTATCATTTGTATTCCTATGTGAAAGATATCATATCCTTCTTCATTTTGGAATTTCACTCCCACATATTCATCATTAGCTAGATCCATGGTGGTCAAAATCTGATTCCAAGCATAAGGCTCAAATTCTTCATCTTTGAATTTTTGTGGTATATAGCTCTCATCCTATGATTTCCTTTCTCCTAGACAATCTCCTTTTCTTAACCTTCTTTTTTTATCTATGAGGTTCCTTATCACATTACAATTCCATATTGATGATTCTGTCTCATCTTGATCTTCATTGCCTGATTCTTCACTTAATTCCTGATTTTGATGTACTTTGAACCATTCTTGAGGGGACATATCACAATATTGACCATTTCTTAAATTCACCCTAGTTATCCTTCCTTGGCTTTGAAGATATAAGCAATCATTACCCCAATCCTGCACAATTTGCATTTGTCTCATAAATGGTCTTCCGAGGATAATTTCATATGAAGTGGATTGTGGGAATTCAACTATGGCAAAAGTATGCTCTATCTCTATTCCACATATTTCCACAATCACTTTTTCGCATATTACTAGGGGTTTTTCTATGTGTCCATCTGCAAGTTGTAATCTCATTTCAATGGGTATTAACTCATTTTTTCCCCATTTCTCCCAAGTTTGTTTAATCATGATAGCCACTCCTGATCCACTGTCTAATATGGCCTTGGCATGATTCTCACCAAATTGTATTCTTAGAGTTGAATTCCCTTCTTCTCCTACACAGTATCCTCCTATTTTGTCAATAGGTATGTACAACAACTCTTCCAATTCTTTTTGCTGTGGATCTAGGTTTTTTGACTTTGTTTCCCACTTTTTCATATTGTGTTGTAAGTGAGGATTTTGTTTTACTATTTCCTCCATTGTGGTGTGGTATAAAATTGTACACTGTTTGTCTATATTGATTTGGAAGGTTATTTGTGAGTTATCTTCCTGATCAATAGTTTTCCTGGTTTCAGTTGCATTTGCTCCTTCAACTATTGTTTGATAATTGTATGGTTCCCCCATTTTGAGTTGTGCTTCTTGTATGATTTGTTTACATCTTTACATCCTTTCATCCTCTAAATTTGGCATAGGATATGCCATCACATGATCTATAGGATTTGGTCCATCTTGAATTCTTCCTTTGTATGCTCCTATCACAGTCTCCAGACTTTATGAATTTTTTATCTCTTCCTGAGTTTGTGTATTTTGTGGTTGGCTATTGTTTGACTGTTCCATAGTCTCTTCTTCCAAATTTTTACCCATTCTCATTTTTCTTTCCCATCTTCCTTTTTGTCTGTTTTTCTTTTCTTTTGGAAATGGAATTTTCTTATGTTCCTATGTATGTGTCTCCTTTGTTGTTTCTTGTTGTTTAGCTTGTGCTCTTGTTATAACATTTACAATTACTTGATCATGGTCACTCAATTCTTCTTGCTCCATTATGTTAACTGTTTTTAATGGTATGTTACTAGATGTGTTCTGTTGTTTTTTAGGGTTTCTTGGACAATCCTTTATTAAGTGTTCCCTGCCACAATCCTTGCAATAGGCTCCTTCTATTCTTAGTGTAGGAGGTTGTGGGCAGTCTCTAATGAAATGTTCTCCCCCACATCTATAACAAGTTATTTTTTGATTCCCTTTGAATTGGGGTTTCTAATTGGACATGTAATTATTGGTTATGTACATAAATGTGGTTGTGTCCATTTCAATTCTCCCATTTCCCAAGTCTAGGGCTTGTAGTTCTGGTTCTCTCTGTTCATATCCTTCCCAATCTTCCTGACATCCTTCATTCCAATGATAATCCTCTTTGTAAGGTGATCTAAGTCTTGAGCTTTCTTCTTCTATTGGTGTGTATTTTACAGGTACTACATTTGTTGGTAATGGTGGTTGTTGTCCAAGTACAGGTCTTGGTTGCTCTACAAATCCAGATTCTCTTTGTAAGTTGTGTGGTTCAGATATTCTCTTTCTTTAATGGGTTGTTTATTGTAGAAGCATTCTTCTCTGGTATGGTTTGTCCATTTTCTTTCTAATGTACAGTATTTGAGTGTTTTTCTATCTTGCAAATGTTGTGGTTTTTGATATGGACATTGTTGTACCAAATAATTTTCTCCACAGTTATAGCATTTCTTATTTGTTGCTATCCTGGTGTTTATCAAATTTGTCTTGGTGCTAACTTCTAGGGCTTTAGCAATGGCTTGTGCTAATTCTTCTGCTGGTGGGATTTTATCTTCATTTGTTCTTGGTTGATCAAATGCTAATAGATCTTGTCCCATGTTATCCTCTAAGTCTATTGCTTCTTTCACACATGCTCCTAGATCAGGACATCTCCTATAATACACCAAGGTTCTTAATTGTGCACTTCTCAGTCCTTCTATGAATAGAGATACTTGTCTTGCCATGGATGGTACCTCCTCTCTTGGACATCTATCAATGTATTGCTTGAATCTCCTAGCTGCCTCTCTGACATTTTCATCTTTTTGTTGTTTTAAACTATGTATTAGGGTAGCTTTACTATGTTTTATTCCAGTTTTTGAGAATTCCCCTATGAAGGCTTCAAGGAAAGATTCAATATCTAGATACATTTCTTTCTTAATGGAATGAACCAAGATAGTTCAGGTCCAGTTAGGGTTAGACCAAATGCTTCAAATTGGACTTTGTAATCATCTACTTCTTCTGCCCTAATTAATTATCTGAATTCTGCAGCATGGGCCTGAGGATCAGAATATCCTTCGTATTGATTCTTCATGCATTTTGCTACTTGATAGGGCCTAAGCATTCTTCCCTGATTTTGCCACTGATGTCTCCTTCTGAATGGAAAATCATTCATTCCTTCTGGTTCTCTTTCAAAAGGATTTGGGGAAGTGTGTACTCTCCTACTTTGTTGTTGTTCAATATTAGTGTGAATTTCATTTTGTCTTGGCAAGTCTGGTTGCCCTAGGTTTTGTTCCCAAGGTCTCTTGTCTGCACACTGCCCTAAATCATTAGAGTTTTCTGGATCTTGTGAGAATATGTATACACATCCCTGTCTATCCTCATATCTTCCATCCTTAAATTGTGCTACTGGTGTTATATTTAAGGGAACTTCTAGGTTTCTCATCCTAATGAGAAACTTATGCATACCATCTTGATACACATAGGTTCCAAACCTATTTGTATACATATACTTGAGAATATTTCTATAATCACTAGTTTCAGAGGGTTCATTGGTTCCATTTAGGTTTTCCATATTATTTATCTGCCCTAAATCCTTCTCTTGTAAATCTCCTAATACTGACTCTATCTCCTTCCTTTTTAGCTCCTGTTTATCAGGTGTGAACAATTTATTGCCAGACCTCAAAATCATCCAACTAATTCACGATTCTGTGAAGAGAATCGTGTTTGCCCCGATCCTGTGAATAGAATCGTCTTTTTTATGATCTTGAGAATATTCTAGATTTTCTCACGATTGTGTGAAAGAGAATTATCTTTTTCACAATTCTGTGAATATTCTAGTTTTCTCACGATTCTGTGGATAGAATCGTCTTTTTCACGATTCTGTGGATAGAATCGTATTTTTTCACGCTTCTGTGGATAGAATCGTGTTTCCCATGATTCTGTGAATGGAATCGTATTTTTTCACGATTCTGTGAATGGAATCGTATTTTTTCATGCTTTTGTGAATAGAATCGTGTTTCACGATTCTGTGGATAGAATCGTCTTTTTCACAATTCTGTGGATAGAATCGTATTTTTTTCACGATTCTGTGGATAGAATCGTATTTTTTCACGATTCTGTGAATAGAATCGTATTTTTCACGATTCTGTGAATAGAATTGTGTTTCTCACGATTCTATGAAGACAATCGTGATTTCCACGATTCTGTGAAGAGAGTCGTGATTTTCACAATCCTATATCTAGAATCGTGTTTACCACGATTTTGTGAATAGAGTCGTGTTCCTCACGATTCTGTGAAGACAATCGTGATTTCCATGATTCTGTGAAGAGGATCATGTTTTTCACGATCCTGTGTATAGAATCGTGTTTTTCACGATTTTGTTCCCAGACAATCATGATTGCTCACAATCGTAAAAAACATGATTTTCTTATGAAAATTGTATTCCGGGAATCGTGATTTTGAGTTCAGAATCATGATTTTGTGGTTGTTCTCAAAATCGCGATTCTAAGCAGATTCTTATAATTTTTTGGTTTTTGATTTTTTAAGTTCTTTTTTCTCTATTAGTATCGCCTTATTAAAAATACTAACATGCAAAAAGGATTCTTCAACAAAGATATTATTTTCCCTGAAAAATTTTCAAAAAACTGAACGTCGCGATTCCGTGTTTATTCACAATTTTCTGTGTTTTTGTGCTTTTACCAACATGTTGAAACTTGAAATTATGCACAATCTTGTTGTAAGAAAATTACCTTGCTGCCTGATCAAGAAAAGTCCAAAAATTTTGTATTTGCAGAAGATCGCGACTCTGTCAGCTCCTCTCACTCTCTCTTTCACTCAAATGAACATTTTTTCTGAGATTTCAGACTTTTTTAGTCTTCAGACAATTGCGATTGTGTGTGTTTTTTACACAATTTTAACTTTTCACTGTATGATTCTTGTGTTGGAGCAAGTCTATGACAAGCCTAAGTATTGGCTTGAGTCCCACAAAGTCATAGAAGAAGCCTTAAAATGAAGACAATGTAAAGTTCACTTGTGAACTACCTCTTGTAACTTTTGAAGAGTTTACTTAATGTAAACGTGAAAGAAACTTAAGTGGTTGAGTTCACTTGATCAAAAAGGGAAAGAGGAGCCACGAATTCATGATTTGTGGTAGATAGAGAATCAAATCAATCACTGATTGATTGGAGAGTGATTGAGGGAAGTTAGCCTCTCAAACTCAACTATAAATAGATGGCAGTTTTAGTCGTGGTTAGAGAGACCTATGTGAAGACCTCCAAGAGCTTAGCTTTATGCCATATCAAGGTGTGATTCCAAGGCACACATATGTATCAGTAAGTCCATTGTATTGTACAAGCAATATACTTTCATTTTCATGATCATTTGAATTCATATTTCCATGTTCTTGTGAAGTGTACTACTCATTGCCATATCTCTCAGTTTTATCAGTCAGATTGCAGAGATGGTTTCTCTGAGCTTGATGCATCATTTTCAGTGATTTAACTTGCTAAAGTTAGCTCTACAAGTCTACTATATGCCCACCAATTTTCATTTCATTTGGGTATTTCAATCTTCAGTTATGTTCAGTTGAAGTCAACACTATCTGTTCATTTTCACTTATCTGTCAGGTACCCGACGTTTTTACTCATCTTGTCAGAGCTGTTGCTCCATGTGTACTTACCCAAATGCAATGATTTAAATTTTTTTGGATTTAGCTTACTGTCTAGTATAAGCATACACATTTTCATAATCATTGAATTCCTAGATCTTGAGTTATGTTTATTTTTCTGCTCACTAGTCTCATTACTGTAGAAGCCTATGAAAATCAGGATGATGTCATCATTTGTTAAACATCATTCTCAGTGTGTGGTTCATTATTTTTTATGAGATTACTCTTGAAAGTTAGCTCTTTAAGTTAACTAGAGTTCCCCAAGAGGAATTAAGTTAATTGCTGCTGTGCTCAAAGAATTATGCAAAACACTAGATGGGTGTATGAACCAAAATAGCAAGTTCTTCACCTCTGAGCTAACTCCAACTTATCTGTTTTGATCTATCTTTTTGAGAGTGATCTTCCAAGGTACATAGGGTGTCTAATACATCCATTGGCAAGCTAAAAGGGCCCACCATCTACTCTTGGAGTTCATTTGGCTGGTGTAGATCAAGGATTTTGCAACACCTCTTCATCTTCAAGCACATACCTATCCATCTCTTCACAGTGGTATCAGAGCAAGGTTGGACAACATGGCAGATGGATTTCCTTCATCAATTGACAAATTGGACAGAGGTAACTACTCAGATTGGTCATTAAGAATGGAAGCTTATCTCCAAGGTAGAAGTTTATATGGTTATGTGGCTGGAGATGAAGTTATGCCAAGTTTTAGGAACAAAAGTCAACCAACACAAGAAGAGCAAGAAAGATTGAGCATATGGTGCTCCAAGGATGCACTTGCAAGGTCTTATCTCCTCAACTCTATCTCAGATTTTTTGTTGCCTCACATTAGAAGTTGTAAGACATCTCAGGAAGTGTGGGATGCACTTGAAGCCTTCTTCTCTTCAAGTTCCAAAGCTAGGAAGCATCAACTATGGCTGGATTTCACAACTCTCAAGAAGGCTCCCAAACAAAATGTGACTGATTTTGTCACAAAGCGCAAGGACATAGAAGATCAGTTGGGAAGCATTGTAGAGGTAATAGATGAAGAGAAAATTGTAAGGCAGGTCATCAATGGCTTGAAGGCAGATGACAAGTGGGAAGCATTCACCACGGCTATGGATTTGTACATGGACATGCATGTACCTGATTTCAATACACTCATTGGACAACTACTTACTCAAGAGGCAAAGCTTATCAAAAATGAGAAAGCTCTAAAGGTAATCAATCATCAGATTTATACACTCATAAAAGCAAGTCCAAAGATAACAAAGGAAAGGCAAAGAAAGTGGATGATGAAGCAGGTACATATCAAGCTAACTATGCAGGTAGAGGAAGACATGGCAGAGGTAGAGGAAGAGGAGGTAGACAAGGTAGGGGGAGATCCCAAGACTCCGACCCATGTTCTATTTGTGGACTACTAATCATACAACTGAAAATTGCTTTAGGAATTCCAGGAATCAAAGAGGCAGAGGATACAATAGAGGAAGTTATGGCTACTCAAGAGGAAGGTTCAACAATTATCATGGCAACTACAACAACTACAATCATTCAAACTATCAAGGAGGCTACAAAGGAAGGAGAGACTTTAATAACTACACAGAAGACTCAAATAAAGAGGATTCATTATTAATCATGAACATGGCTATGCCACAAGGTAAATCTGATGAGCATGTTTTCTACATAGATTCAGATTGTTCAAATCATGTGGCAAGAAATGTGGCACTCCTATCAGATTTAGAAGATCCCAGGAATAAGCATGAGGTACAAACAGGAGATGATACAAGACATCTTGTGGAGAAAATAGGCAATGTCAAAGCACCTGATGGAAACATCAACCTACTCAGTAAGGTGCTCTATGTCCCTACCATTACAAAGAATTTGATAAGTGTTGGGCAGATAGTAGAGAAAGGGTTGCAAGTGAGGTTCACAAAAGCAGGAGCATTTGTTGAAGATCCAAGTCAAGGATTTAGAAAAATTGCAAAAGGTGAAAAGGCAGGTAGATTGTTCACATTTGAATTACAAGACACTAGAAACATTGCTCTCTTTAATTATGGTAGTCAGACACTCACAGAATTTGAAGTATGGCACAAAAGGTTAGCACATATTGGTGAAAGGTCATTAAAGCAAATTTGCAGGGACCAAAGTGTACTTGGACTCCCTAATTTATCAAAACAACATATGATTTATAAGTGTAGTGCATGTCAATTTGGAAAGTCTCACAGGTTACCATTCATGAAGAAAGGTTATATGCATGGAGATCTCTTGGAGTTGGTTCATATAGATGTATGGGGACCTAGCAAGGAAGCTTCAATATCTGGATCAAGGTATTATGTCTCCTTTATTGATGATTGCAGCAGATGGACTATCCTATTCTTTATGAAACACAAAGATGAAGTTTTTTCATGTTTCAAAAGATATTTGGCTCTTGTGGAGAATTAAATAGGTAAATCACTAAAAAGGCTAAGGTCAGATGGAGGGGAAGAATACTTCTCCCATGAGTTTGATTCTTTTCTTCAAGAAAGAGGAATCAAAAGAGAGGTAACTACAAGGTACACTTTTTGACTTTTCTTTCCACTTGGTCTTCTTCAATGTTCTTCACCAACTCCAGATCACTTGTCACCTGCAATTATACACCACCAAGCTCATTAAAAGGAAGTTTTTTTTTGAAAAACTTCAATCACTTTTACTCTAGCTATTTTCTTATTATTTATTTTTTCAATTTGTGGATTTTTTCTTTCACTATTCCCCTTCCCCTTTTCAACACAAGTCCACCTGCAAACTTTTCTAAGAAAAAGAAATTTGTTTGGATTTTTAATAGATTTTATGATTTTTTTTTTTAGTATTTTAACCCTAATTCAAGGTAAACACCTGTCTTAGGGTTTTCTTATTTCAAGATCCATTGATCTTTTGTTTCATGATTGGTTATACTCTTTTGTGCTTGCAATCTAATCAGTTTGGAAGTAGAGTTTTTCAAGAAAATATGTGCTAAGAAGTACAAGTATCAATTCATGCAAAGATAAACTCAATTACCTTTCTTTTCAAGAGCCAAATAAATTTTTCAAGATTATTTTTCTACAAATGGATCAATCAATTTGCACATAGCTACTTTACTTGACTTTCCTCATTGCAATCATGTCATCTTTCTCCAAGATTAACATCTAGCTTGGTACTTAGTCAAAAAGCACTCTACATATGCAAAGCTAGTCACATTTTACCTCCCCTTTAACAATCTTGATTCAATTTTTTTCCACACCTGCACTTTACTCTTAAAAGGTATGAGTAACTATCAATTTGCAAGAATTTCACAACTTCATTATCCCAAAAGGTTAACTCATGCTTTCTTTTCCCAAAAGACAAGAAAAGAAACCTACCTTTTCATTGTTTCTTTCTTGATTATAGAGTAGTACCTTTTCAATGTATTCAAATACCATCAACAATGGAAGATCCAGTAAGGTCCAAAACTTCAATGAAGCTTTTGCTTTGTTCGTCGAGAATGGCGCCAAAAAATGTTTGTTGTTACCCTTTGGAATTGTCGTCTCCAATAATTTTAGCATAAAGGATCAAGTACACATCTTTAAATTGTCAATCCAGGAAGTATGCAAAGACCACAACCCCTTCTAGTTAATGGAATCCAAGAACAAGAGTTAAATGATTGTTTTTCTGAGAAATTATGAAGAAGGAGAGAAATATCTAGGGTTTTGATTATCTTGAGCTGTCAACAGCATGTTCAATGATCTTTGTGCCTAAAGTGTGCCATTTCCACAGCAGAACACAATTATGAAGTCAAATTTCAAAAACAGTACCTGTATCACTCAGAGGAGACAATCGTGATTCTGTGAAAACTGAGAATTTCCATGTCCAGCTTTGTTCTTCTACACTTTCTTACTCAATACACTAAGAATCATCTCTCTTCATACACATTACTCAAAAATACACAACTGAAGCTCACAAATTCCATGGATCACACAAAGAATAGACTCAACAAATCAAAAGAAAGTACATGAAAGGAGAAAACACGATTTTCTACAGGAGAGCTCTTCACATTACTTGGATAGCAAAAACAATACAAGCAACCCTCTCAAAATAGAGGAAATTATCTTTTATACATTTTCAAGTGTCCTCTTTCACACTTGAATTTTGGTCCTTTTCTCTTCTAATCTAAAAATATGCTATCAAAGAGCTTCCAAAAATTCTAGAAAAAATACATATGATTCTAATTTACATGAGGAAGACTCTTCCTCCTTTTTTACATCATTTGTATAAATATTTCTACAAGTTTTTGACATTTTCCAAATAATTTCTCTTCAAAAAATGCTTCTTCTAACACATACCATTAAAAACATTTAACATAATGGAGCAAGAAGAATTGAGTGACCATGATCAAGTAATTGTAAATTCTATAACTAGAGCACAAGCTAAACAACAAGAAGCAACAAAGGAGACACACACACAAGAACATAAGAAAATTCCATTTCCAAAAGAAAAGAAAAATAGACAAAAAGGAAGATGGGAAAGAAAGATGAGAATGGGTAAGAATTTGGAAGAAGAAACCATGGAACATTCAAACAACAGTCAACCACAAAATACACAGACTCAGCAAGAGGCAAAAAATTCACAAAGTCTGGAGACTCTAATAAGAGCATACAAGGGAAGAATTCAAGATGGACCGGATCCTACAGATCATGTAATGGCATATCCTATGCTAGATTTAGAGGATGAAAGGATGCAAAGATGTAAACAAATCATATAGGAAGCACAACTCAAAATAGGGGAACTAGAAAATTATTAAACAATAGTTGAAGGAACAAATGCAACAGAAACTAAGAAACATCTTGATCAGGAAGATATTCACAAATAACCTTCCAAATCAATCTAGACAAACACTGTACAATTTTATACCACACCACAATGGAGGAGATAGTAAAACAAAATCCTCACTTACAACACAATATAAAAAATTGGGAAATAAAGTCAAAGAACCTAGATCCACAGCAACAAGAATTGGAAGAATTGTTGTACATACCTGATAAAATAGAAGGATATTGTGAAGGAGAAGAAGGGAAATCAATCTTGAAAATACAATTTGGTAATAATCATGCTAAGGCCATATTAGACAGTGGATCAGGAGTGGCTATCATGACTAAAAAAACTTGGGAGAAATGGGGAAAAAATGAGTTAATACCCACTAAAATGAGATTACAACTTGCAGATGGAAACATAGAAAAACCCCTAGGAATATGGGAAAAGATGATTGTGGAAATATGTGGAATAGAAATAGAGCATACTTTTGCCATAGTTGAATTCCCACAATCCACTTCATATGAAATTATCCTAGGAAGACCATTTATGAGACAAATGCAAATTGTGCAAGATTGGGGTAATGATTGTCTATATCTTCAAAGCAAAGGAAGGATAACTAGAGTAAATTTAAGAAATGGTCAATATTGTGATATGTCCCCTCAAGAATGGTTCAAAGTACATCAAAATCGGGAATTAAGTGAAGAATCAGGGAGTGAAGATCAGAATGAGACAGAATCATCAATTTGGAAATGTAATGTGATAAGGAAACACACAGATAAAAAAAGGATGTTAAAAAAGGGAGATTTTCTCGGAGAAAGGAAATCACAAGATAAAAGCTACATACCACAGGAATTTACAGATGAAGAATTTGAGCCTTATGGTTGGAATCAGATTTTGACCACCATGGATCTGGCCAATGATGAATATGTGGGAGTGAAATTCCAAAATGAAGAAGGATATGATATCTTTCACATAGGAATACAAATGATAAAGGTGTCAAAAATAGAGGAAGATCAGGAGGAAGGAATAATATTAAAAACTGGAAAAACACAATTCTTGGAAGAAGTAGAAGCTACAGATGCTATAAAAGACAAAATCTCAGGAACATATAGAAAAAATAAACACAAAGATATAGAAGAAAAACAAGAAGTTGAAAAAAATAAAAAATTAACAAAAGAAGATCAACAATTTGATGTTCCTTAAATTTCAAGACCTATGAAGTAGAACACAGATTACTTCTAAAAATGAAACCAAAGAGAGAAAAGAAAAAAGGAGAGGCATATGACAATGAGGAACAAACTAAGAAGGTGATGATCACTCAAGAAGAAGGGGAAGAGAGACATATTGTAATAGTTGATGACATGACAAATCAAGAGGAGGAAGCATTGAGAAAATTGGCAAAAACATATAGAGATGTGTTTGCTTATAGTTACAAAGATTTGAAAGGAATTGATCCTAACATTTGCGAACATAAGATTCCTATTACTCCTGATGCAAAACCTAGCAAACAAAGACACTATACATTTAATGACAAATACTCTGCTAAAATTAAGGAAGAAATTGACAAGCTGCTGGCTGCCAATTTCATCTATGAGATTGAGTATATAGAGTGGATATCTTCTATAGTTGTGGTACCTAAAAAGAATGGAAAACTCAGGGTATGTATTAACTTGAAAAATTTTAATGCTACAACTATAAGGGATAGCTATCCATTACCCATAACAGACCATCTTTTGGAAAGAGTTGCAGGTAAAGAGGTCTATAGTTTTTTGGATGGTAATCAGGCACCAATAGCTTTGGAAGCCCAACATAAAACTGCCTTTTCCACAGAGTGGGGAATTTATGCCTTTAGGGTTATGCCCTTTGGTTTAACTAATGCCCCAGCAACTTTTCAAAGATTGATGTGTCACATATTCAAAGAATTCCTTAGAAATATAATGGAAATTTATGTGGATGATCTTTGCACTTTCTCATTAAAAAGACAAGATCATTTGAAGGATCTGGAAAATATATTCAAAAAATGTAGAACATACAGAGTATGTTTAAATCCAGAGAAATGTGTGTTTTTTGTGAGGCAAGGGAGAATGTTAGGTCACATAGTTTCTAGAAATGGAATTTCAACTGATGAAAGAAAAATTAAGGCCATAGTGGAACTTCCAAGACCAACAAATGTAAAAGAACTTCAAACTTTCATGGGACATTGTGGGTATTATAGAAAATTTGTACACAAGTTTGCAGACATTGCAAAACCTTTGTATGCATTGATCACAAAATTTGAGTGGACCAAAGAATATGAACAAGCCTTTGAGACTTTAAAAACTTGTTTGGTAACAACACCAATTCTAAAAATACCACAATGGAATAAAAGCTTTCATGTTCATGTGGATGCTTCAAATTATGCTTTGGGATGTGTGTTAGCACAACCAATAGAAGGGAGCAAATTAGACTTTCCAATTGCTTATGCTAGTAGGCAATTGAATTTAGCAGAAAAAAAAATATACAACCACTGAGAGGGAAGGGTTGGGAATGATATTTGCTGTAAAAAAAATATAGACATTATCTTTTAGCCAAAAAGTTTAAATTCTTTGTGGATCACCAAGCTTTACTCTATTTAGTAAACAAACCATGCCATACAGGTAGGATAGTCAGATGGTTCCTCCTACTGATGGAATTTGAATTTGAGGTAGTGGTCAGACAAGGAAAAACTCATTTAAGAGTAGACAATTTGTCCAGAATCCAAACCAAAGAGCCAAGTTCACCTTTAGATGATGACTTACCAGATGCATATCTATTCAAAATAGAAAGTATTCCTGAATGGGCCATGACTTTAGTACCTTTGCTAACCATGGGACCATGCAGAACATCTGGAAACAACACACATCTGGTATTACAAAGTAGGAATTTTGTACTACTAGCTGGACATTTGTATCATCTCAATCAAATGGCTATAATGGAATATTGTACTCCAGAAGGTGAGCAACATCAGTATTTAAGAAGAGCTCATTGTTGGAATCCTTGTACTCATGCTTCCATGATAGTCACCTTAAACAATCTCAATAGGATGGGAGTACATTGGCCTAATAAGATTCAAGATGTAAAAAAATATGTTTCCAACTGCTGGAAATGCCAGTCCTTGCAAAATTCAGAAATTACAACTTTGTATTGGTTTCAGAAAAATCCATATTGGAGTGCAAGCATAATTGAGGAGTTGAAAAGAAATAAGAAAGGAGAGCTTGTAAAAGCTAGTGCAGACTCAAGGAATTTACAAATGAGTTTTGAAGAGTCTTAACTAATAGGAGATCAATTGTACAAGAAAGGGATGGATGGATATTTAAGAATCTGTGTTCCTGAAAATAAGTATATGGAAATGTTAGAGATGGCACATTCTGGAGTGGCAGGAGGACATTTTTCAAGTGAAAAGACTGCTAGACTCATATTATATTCTGGTTTTTGGTGGCCAACTCTATTTCCTGATGCAAGAACATATGTGAAAAGATGTGACATTTGTCAAGGAGTGAGTCAGCCAAGTAAAAGGGACAATATGCCATTAGTACCACTCATTTCAGCAAGAGCATTTAGTAAATGGGGGTTGGATTTCATTGGACCTATACATCCTCCAGCAAAACAATCCCATGCTGAATATATACTAGTAGCCACAGATTACCTGACCAAATGGGCAGAGGCCAGGGCTACAAAAAGGAATGATGCTCAGACTAATGCAAGATTTCTTTATGAAAATATTATCACCAGATTTGGATTACCAATTGAATTGGTAAGTGATAGGGGGACTCATTTTTTGAACCAAATAATAGAAAACATAACTGAGTATTTCATGATTAGTCATAGGAAGTCAGCCCCTTATCATCCACAAGCCAATGGATTAGCAGAAAGTACTAATAAAGTACTTTGCACTATTTTGTCAAAGTTGGTAAACACGAATAGGAATGATTGGGATTTGCAACTTAATCATGTCTTATGGGCTTATAGAGTGGCATACAAAACTGCACTTGGAACCACACCATTTAATTTGGTATATGGACAAAATGCAGTTCTGCCTTTAGAATTTCTCATTCCAACATTAAAAGTGGGAAATCAGTACAAATGGATTGGACATGAGTTATCTGAGAGAGTGGTGGAATTGGAAAAACTTGGAGCTTCCAAACTTCAAGCAATCATGAGCAGATATGCAGACAAGAGAAGGCAGAAAGCTTATCATGATGTTCATATTAAAGAAAAAGATTTGCAAGAAGGAGATCTAGTTCTAGCATATACAATAAAAGAACATCAAAAAAAATTTCAGAAGAAAGGTCATGGGCCTTATATTATAAATCAAATCAATAACAGTGGAGCTATCCAATTAGCTAATATAGATGGAGAAATCATGCCAAACTTCATAAGTGGATGCAGGGTAAAAAGGTATGATCTTCCATTAACTGTTTGTGAATGGAGAAGAATACATCAAGCTCAAAACAAGAGAAACGAAGAGGAAAAAATTAGGAATGAGGCTCAACAAGAGGCAAAGGAAAGAATAAGAAAGGTCAAAGAGCTTAGAGAAGTTCTCTTGTGTGAAACACATTTGAAAGTGAGAGAGCATTTGCCTGTTATAACAATGAATCTTCATAATGAGAAAATCAAGGTTTGGATAGATTCAGGTGCACAAGTTAATTTGATCAGTTCAGTTTTGTTGGATAAGTTTAACTTAAAAAGGACTGAGAGTAAAACATTTATCAAAACACTGGAAGGACAAATAAGACAAAGCTTCTCTTCACCATCTATTAAAGTCAAGTTCAATGAAGAATATATGAAAATAGATTGTGAAGAACGGCCTGATTATATGATGACTGAGAAATTGATTTTGGGACAACCATGGCTCAAACAAGGTAAAGTAATTTTGGATTTTGAAAATATGAGGCTTAAGTTGACAATAAATGACAAAAGGATTTTAATGTTTTTATTGAATGATGAAGAACAGGAAAATCAACAGGATATCTATGACTCAGATTTGGAGGGATTTACTTTTCCACTAGAAGCTACAAAGGAACCACAAACAAAACTTCTTCATGACCAAATCTACTTCAGTCAAAAACAGGAAGAAAGTGAAGAAACCAAAAGTGTTGAAAAGACAGAAGAAAGGTGGAAAGTGTGGAATAATCAGATGCATCTAGGCATCAAGAATGAAAGGATGTGGAGACCTAGAGAGTCCAAGCACTGCTTATCAACAAAATGCAGCAACACTAAGTGGATGTGGAAACCAAAGACATCCAAGTACTGTGTGTCAAAAGAAGATTTTTATACTCCAAAAAAGGAATCAACAAGAATTAAGTATTTTTGGGTAAAAAATAATATCTCATTCAATGGAAAGAAAATAGGGATCAAGATACAAAAATAGTGCAAAAGCATGATGAGTCACAAATGAAGGAAAGGGCAAAATGGTCATCAGACACACACTTTGGATTCTTATTAAAGAATTCAGAATTTCCTCAGAAAAGAATTATGACATCCTAGAAATTATTTCCATTTACTTTACCTGATCCTTTTTCTAGGAAAAGAAATAGGAGGGGAAGAGAGAAAAGAGGAGGAAATTATTATTAAAAAAAACAAAAAAAAGAAGAAAAAGAGAAGAAAACAAAAAGAAAAGAGGAAGTAAAAGAGCGAAAAATAACAATTCTTTTGTTTATATAAGTTTTAAATTCATTCATTATTTCTTTTATTAGAAGAGAGAGAGAGAAGGGAAGAGAGCACTAAACATCTTGCTACACATGTGATGATCACTTCAATTGAGTTATATCTGTGATACAAATAAGGAAGTCAAGATTCATTTGAGATTTTATTTTCTTTCTTTTTCATTACATCTCAAGACAAATGTGATTTCTTTTTATGTTTTCTATGAATCATGTGGGTGGAGTTTTCTTTTTGATTATGTTATATTTGTAAGACAATAGTTACGCAATATAACACAGGAGCAGTAGTAGAGAAGATAATAGATATAGGAGAATCTCAACAATTTTCTACTAACAGCAAGTACAAAGATGATGGCATTGTCCACCCGTGCGCTCTCAAGGTAGAGCTTAAATGGTGATCTAGACAACTCTAGATAGGGAGATACAAGGTAGAGGTATGCTGGCTCAACGTGATGTCTTAGGTAGTGCAAAACTCATGTATATATAGAGGATCATGGGTGGCCTTCCGTGGACGGCTATACATGGGCGGTAGAGCGTGGGTGGCCACCGCCCGCGTAATTGTCATACACGGCTTAGACCGGTTGAATCGACCTAACAAATATAAATGATTTCTGACTCCGATAGGGAATATTCCCTTTATTGTCGCACCGGGGGCACTGGCCCCGGACCCCCACCAGGGGGCCCGCTGGCCCCCTGGGACCCCCCAGCCAGGGGGCCCGCTGGCCCCCTTGGACCCCCTAGCCGGGGCTGCTCCCCGTTGCCCCGGACCCCCCAATTGGGGACCCTGGTAACTCCCTTTCCTTACAATACCTTACATGGTCCAATATGACCTTCATCCAACATGCAAGTTGGGATTCCCATCAATTGGGTAATGCACGCTTTGCTTCTCCTCATAACGGGGGCCTTACAAAATGTGCATACAATCATGAGGGGTAGACATTGATCATATACTAACAATATTTTCTCCAGAATGGTGAATCCAAAGGAACGGCCTATTCATGACTTCAAAGCTGACTCTGTAACTTTGTCTAGAGGACATTGGTTCTTAGACAGTGAAGCAGCAGTGGAAAAGCTGGAGCTGGAGTCTGATGAAGAACAAGATATCCTAGCAGTAGAGAAGATAGCCAAGGAACTGAAGGAAACTCTTAGTATCATTGGTCATCACATTTTTACAGTAGGAGTTGGAGGTCACAAGTATACAATGATGTGTCAGGAGTTCTATAAATTTCAAAAAATTGTAGTCAAGTATAAAAGTTGGAAAGCAGTAGGATTACACAGACTACTGGATGAACCTCTATTCTTTATAGATTTTGAGAGAGTATCACAAGTTATGAACAGTCTAGTGGAAGTTGGCGAAGGCAATGAAGCATATTTCAGATGTTTAGTCAAGGACAAAGAGAACAAAGAGGTACATATCACTATAAAAGCAGAGCACATCAGAGCAGCTCTCCAATTCTATCCCATGGGAACTAAGTTGGATAATAGTTTTGTCAAGAAGAATAAAGCAACCTATGCTGGATATTCCAAATTTGTGGATTTCAAAGGGAAAGAGAATGAAGAATATGCCATCAGGATGTTTCTTCAATATTTGTGTTTCCCAAAGCTGCCTAGATATACCATGCCACATAAGCCAATGACACTGATTATGTTCAATAATAAGGATAGGACCAAACCATTTGGAGTAATGGATATAACTCCCTACATCCATGATCAATTGAAGGAAGCAGCAAAACATTCGGAGCAGAGGAAGTTCATGAATGGAGCACAATTCTTAACAAGGATTATATATCATGTTTTAGGTATGGAGGATCAGCTGAAATTTTCTCCCGAAGCTCAGTATCTCAGAAGCTTGATGTCAAGAGTTAAAAGTCCTTCTAAAATGATGTCCATAAGAGAAGTAGATGGCCAAACAAGCATGAGAGGATCATAAAGGAAAAGGAAAGGGGTGTCAGAAGAAGTTATTCCGGTAAAGAAGAGAAGATTGGATCCAAGGAAAGTAGAATTGGAACAAAAAGAAGCAAAAAAGGAAGAGCATGAAGCTGCTCAGAAGGAAGTACAATCCTCAAAGGAACCTCAAACAAGTAAGGAACAATTGTATGCTTATCTGACTCAAGGAAACAATAAGAGGGCAATCTATGAAGCTCAGTATCAGAAGATGTTGGAAGATTGTTCATGTAAAGCAACTGACTGGATAAAAGAAGAAGTGGAATATTATGAAGAGCTACATGATCAGATGATGGCTGTAGAAAATGAAGAGGTGTTTGTCAAAAAGGAAGTGGAATTGCTAGCATATTTCAAGGAGTTATAAGGTCCTCCTAAAACCAGAACTACAGTAGTAGTGAAGAAGAAAGTTCAGAAAAAACCTATGCAGAAAAAGAGGTTAACCAAAAAGAACAAGGGTAAGGCAGCTGAACAGGTACAGATGGAGGAGTCATTAAAATTGTCATTAGAAGAAAAGAATCAGGAGGAATCAATTGCATTAGAAGAACATAGAATGGACAAACAAGGGATAGCCGGTTCCTCACAATTTTCTTCAGATTCAGAAAGTGACATTGAGAACTTTCTTTTAAAGAGTCTAAATTTCTCAGTACCTAGCACATCAATAGCGACAGTACAAGTCTCTGAAAAAAGAAAAACACCAGAAGATTTGAACCAAAAGTCACAAGGAATACAGCTCCATGAAGAAGTAGCAAAACAAGTTAGCCCTGGGGACGAAAAAAGGATACTAAAAGGTAAAGAGGTAATGAGGGAAGAAGAAGTTGAAGCAATGAAAGAATTCAGTAGTGGATCGGTGGACACAGGGTTCAAAGCAATATGGACGAAACCATCTCAGCAAACTTATTTCCAACTAAATGAGGAAAAGCTAGAAGTAGAAAAGGAAGCTCAGATATGCAACCCAGTGCACAATAAAGAATATAAAGGTCAGATTGAGGAAACAGAGGAAGTATTGGAAAAGACGGATTTCAAAGAGGTTAAAGAAGGGAATACAGAAAAAGATGCAAATCAGAGTATAAAAGAGATACTTTATGATTTAAATCATATTGAAGAGTCCACACATACAGAAAATCAGGAAAAGGAAGAAGAATTAGATCTTATGGACATAGATGAGCAGGAGGAGGGGCAAAAGGAGCAGCAATTCAATGATCAGATAAAGAACTCAGTGGAGAGTGACTCAATCTCAATACAGGAAAATAAGGTACAAGAAGAAGAAAGATCAGAGACCCAAGGAAAACAACAGGAAATTGAGGAAAAGAAGACAGAATGAATGGAAGAAGAAAAGGGCTATGAAGAGCAAGAGAATCAGGTCATAGAATATGAGGAAGAGGGTGAAGAAGAAAATGAATATAGAGAGGAAAAGCAGATAGAGGTGAAGCAAGTGGAGCTAGAAGCTGGTTTAGAAAGGATACCCAAGGATATCAGGTCTGCCTGCAAAATTATCATGAGTAATAAAGAGCAATTCAGACCATCTAGTAGAAATATGATTATATCAGGAATGGTGGCTGAATGAGAGTTTGTGAAAGGCAGTAGAATTATTACTGAGCAAAAGAAAGAAAAGGAACATTTAGAGGAACAACTAAGGATTGTTTAGGGAAGAAATGAAGATTTGACTAAAAGGATAATTTCATTGGAAGAACTAGAGGTTCAACAACAAAATAGAATTCAATTTCTTGAGGATAAATGTGCTAAACTGATGGAACATAGTAGCAAAATTGAAATGGAGTTGAAGAAGATGGAAGGAAGGTTTAGAACTCTTCAAAGTTTATATCAGATTATGGTCAAAGCAAATGAAGATATAAACATATTATTGATGGGGAAAGGCCAAATGAAAGAAGAGAGTAAGATTGTACAAGTAACACAGGATAAGAGGGAGGAGTTGAATAAAGAAATTCTAAGGCTACATGCAGAATTGAAAGAGGTCAAAGAAATGGAGAAGCAAGCCAGTGTACATGCTGCAAGTGCAATGAGAGGATACAACAAATTACATCTGGATATGACAGAAGAAAGGAGTAAATTACATTTGAATATGGAAAAAGAAAGAAATGAATGGAAATCAGAGAAAGAATTATTGATATCCGAGAATCAAGGACTAATGTTGATGGTGGAGGATCTACAGAAAAATTTGGAAAATTCACAAAAACAGGTTGAAGAGCAGGAAGTGACCACACAAGCAGTGGAGTATGAAGGAGGAGAAGATAACATAATTCAAAACTTTGATGAACAAGAAGACAAAGCAACTGTTGAAGAATTTTTAGATGAGTATGTTCAAAGGCTTTTAATAGATAGGGAATCAAGAATGGAATTTATTAGAAAGATGCATAATAAATATGAAGAACATATTGTGAATTTTGCTCTCAACAAAGGAATAAACCCAGACCAACACCATTGGGCAGTAGATGGTCTAGGTATACCATTTTGTATGATTATGGAGAGTATTAAAAATTATCAAATTGCAAGGGTAGGACTACCATCAAACAAGTATTTGGAATATGAAGAAGATATTTATGTCACTAAGGAATTGTTTGAAAAGGCTAATCCTAAATGGAGGAACAGGTGGTTATATGCCAACAAGGAGTGCAGGAAAATTTGGAAAGAGGCACCTATTCAGCTAAAGATAAATCCAGCTTATTGTCCAGTAGCAAGGAGAAGAGAATGGTCAGTGTTTTGGGAAAGAAGAAATGCAGGACAAATTCCAGCAAAATGGCTGAATTTTCCAAAAATAGCAGGACCAAAAGCAGGAACATGGCCAACTAAGAAGTATATGATTGATACAGCAGAGTCTATCATATCTACATATAAAGATGTCAATGATCCATCTTGAATTCTATTAAGCAGAGTGATGCGACTCATAATGGCATGTATAGAAACATTTACAGATACAGATGTCAGAACTCTCAATTACATTGGATTCAATTCACCAACTGATGCTTTACTTTTTGATCTAAGTGAAACCCCAGACCGAATTTGCTTAATGGCATATTACAGTAGAACAATATTTTTGGGTAGCCATTATCTCCAAATTTTTGAGGATGCCTTCGACTACGGATTTTTTGAAAGAGAGTCAGAAATCTTTGGGAATTTATCAGTAGTCACAAAATCCAGACTCACTGCATATGAAGCTGCATATACTAAATATTTGAAGAAAGATGTGATAGACAAACCAGAGGCAGCCATACAATGGAGGAAAGCTTTATTTGAGATGGTGAATAATTTGAACATTACAGAAAGAAGAAGTCATGATCTATTGTCACAGGTTTATCAAAGAAAAAATAAGTGAAGGAAGCTCTCACTACTTATCTGCAAGAATATTTTTTGTCAGGAGGCAAAAAGTCTAGGAGGGGAAGAATGTTAGAAGAAGCATTTTGTTGAAGGAAAATTATTTGTAAAATATCAAATATTTATAGAAACATTTATGCAAATGATGTAAAAATTGAGGAAGAGTCTTCCTCATGTAAAATAGGATCATATGTATTTTTTCTAGAATTTTTGAAAGCTCTTTGATAGCATATTTTTAGATTAGAAGGGAAAAGGACCAAAATTCAAGTGTGAAAGGGGACACTTGAAAATGTATAAAATATAATTTCCTCTATTTTGAGAGGTTTTGTTGTATTATTTTTGCTATCCAAGTAATGTGAGAGCTTTCTTGCAGAAAATCGTGTTTTTCCCTTTCATGTTCATTCTTTTGATTTGTTGAGTCTATTCTTTGTGTGATCCATGGAATTTGTAATTTCTGAGTAATATGTATGAAGAGAGGTGATTCTCAGTGTATTGAGTAAGAAAGTGTAGAAGAACAAAGCTAGAAATGGAAATTTTTAGTTTTCACAGAATCACGATTGTCTCGTCTGTGTGATACAGGTACTGTTTTTGACATTTGACTTCATAATTGTATTCTACTGTGGAAATGGCACACTTTAGGCACAAAGATCATTGAAAATGTTGTTGTAGAACTCAAGATAATCAAAACCCTAGATATTTCTCTCCTTCTTCATAAATTCTCAGAAAAACAGTCATCGTAACCCTTATTCTTGGATTCCATTAACTAGAAGGGGCTGTGGTCTTTGCATACTTCCCGGATTGACAATTTAAAGATGTGTAGTTGATCCTTTATGCTATATTGATTGGAGAGGACAACTCCAAAGGGTAACAACAAACACTTGCACAATTTGCATTTGTCTCATAAATGGTCTTCCTAGGATGATTTCATATGAGATAGATTGTGGAAATTCAACTAAGGCTCTCTATCCCACATATTTCCACAATCACTTTTTCCCAAATTCCTAGGGGTTTTTCTATGTCTCCGTCTGCCAGTTGTAATCTCATTTTAGTAGGTATTAGCTCATTCTTTCCCCATTTCTCCTAGGTTTGTTTAGTCATGATTGCCACTCCAGATCCACTATCTAATATGGCCTTGGCATGATTTTCACCAAATTGTATTCTCAAAGTTGAGTTCCCTTCTTCTCCTTCACAGTATCCTCCTATTTTATCAATAGGTATGTACCACAATTCTTCCAGTTCCTGTTGCTGTGGATCTATACTTTTTGACTTTATTTCCCAATTTTTCCTATTATGTTGCAAATGAGGATTTTGTTTTACCAACTCTTCCATTGTAGTTTGATATAAAATTGTACAGTGTTTGTCTAGATTGATTTGGAATGTGATTTGTGAATTATCTTCCTGATCATTATGTTTCCTAATTCCTATTGCATCTAACTCTTCAACTGTTGTTTGATGATTGTCTATTTCTCTCAATCTTGAGTTGTGCTTCCTGTATGATTTGTTTACATCTCTGCATTCGCTCATCCTCTAAATCTGGTATAGGATATGCCATCACATGATCTGGAGGATTTGGTCCATCTTGAATTCTTCCTTTGTATGCTTTTATCTGAGTCTCCAGACTTTGTGAATTTTTTACCTCTTCCTGTGTCTGTGTATTTTGTTGTTGACTATTGTTTGGTTGTCCTATAATTTCCTCTTCCAAATTTTTACCCATTCTCATCTTTCTTTCCAATCTTCCTTTCTGTTTGTTTTTCTTTTCTTTTGGAAATGGATTTTTCTTATGGTCCTGTGTGTGTGTCTCATTTTTTATTTCTTGTGTTTAGCTTGAGCTCTTGTTATGGCATGTATAGTTGCTTGATCATGATCACTCACTTCTTCTTGCTCCATTATGTTAACTGTTTTTAATGGTATGTTATTAGATGTCTTTTGTTGTTTTTGAGGGTTTCTTGGGCAATCCCTTATTAAATGTTCCCTGCCGCAATCCTTACAATAGGCTCCTTCTATTCTTAGTGTTGGAGGTTGTGGACAGTCTCTAATGAAATGTTCGCCCCACATCTATAACAAGTTATCTTCTGGCCTCCTTTGAATTGGGGTTTCTGATTGGACATGTAATTATTAGTTATATACATGAATGTGGTTGTGTCCATTTCAATTCTCCCATCTCCCAAGTCCAAGGCTTGCAGTTCTAGTTCTCTCTGTTCATATCCTTCCCAAGCTTCCTAAACTCCTTCACTCAAATGGTAGTCCTCTCTGTAGGATGATCTGAGTCTCATACTTTCTTCTTCTACTGGTGTGTATTTTACTGGTACTACATTTGTTGGTAATGGTGGTTGTTGCCCCAGTACAGGTCTTGGTTGTTCAAAAAATCCAGATTCTCTTTGTAAGTTGTGTTGGTTCATATATTCTCTTTCTTTGATGGGTTGTTTATGGTAGAAGCATTCTTCTCTAGTATGGTTTGTCCATCTTCTTTCTAAGGTACAGTATTTGAGTGTTTTCCTAACTTGCAAATGTTGTGGTTTGTGATAAGGACATTGTTGAACCAAATGGCTTTCTCCACAATTATAGCACTTCTTATTGGTTGATATTCTGGTGTTAATTAGATTGGTTTTGATGTTCACTTCTAGGGCTTTAGCAATAGCTTGTGCTAATTCTTCCGTTGGTGGAATTATATCTTCATTTGTTCTAGGTTGATCAAATGCCAATAAATCTTGCCCTTTATTATCCTTTAGATCTATTGCTCTGTTGGCCGGCCGGATTAGATATGTAATTTTATTTTTCATATTCTCACGCACCAAAAAGGCGTAGCGAACAGATGTAACTTTCTATTGATTAATGAAAAGGAAAGCACGACACTCTTTAGAGAGAGAGAGAGATGGGACTTGCCAGACTGTCTGTCTGGGGGACCGCGCTGGAGTGTTGTGTTGCAGAATTGCAGAAATTCTGAGTATTGTATTCTATTTATTGAGTTACAGTAATTAATCATTAAACACAGTTACGCTACGTTAACATTAATAAGTCTGTGCGACTTCGTACTTGTTAATTCGTGTGATAAACGTAGTGCGTAGTGATAATAATTGAATCGAAGATAGTTAACTATTCAGTTCAATGTTGAATTGGGAAAATTAAGCAAAGGGCCTCTGTACTATCAGACCCCTGTCCATCCCTAAGAACCCAAAAATGAGATTAAAAGTGGCTTACAGAAGTGCTTTTAACACTGGCGCCGTCTGTGGGAAGATGGAAACAGATTTGGAATAATCAGTAAGGGAAGAGCAGTACTCAAGGCAAGCAATGGAGAATAGTAACCGCTAGTTGAAGAACTGATATATGCCGGTTACTCATTCTGGTGAGTCCTACCCAAAGTACAAAAGCGATCAACATCTGTGGACAATCCCTAGTGTATTAGGAACACCCCTAGGTAGTAGAAGTGAAGGACAAGCAAGTATAGAAGAAGACAGTTCACGGCCGGAAACAGGTACCCATTTCGGTGCAATTCCGGTGTGTTCCGGTACCACTCCGGTCTGTTCTGGTGATACTTCCTTACGTTCAGAAGACAATTCACCAGTGATTGGGTGTACATTGACCCAACATGGAGATAGGCCAGTACCTATTAGTGATCATTTGTGGCTTTTCGGTGAGCATTCGGTTCTCTCCGGTGGAAGTTCATTGTTTTGGGGTGCAAATCCAGTACTTTACGGTGAAGGATCCATGCTTCTTGGTAAAGGATCCACGTTTTTCGATGAAGGCTCCATGCTCCTGGGTAAGGGATCCATGTTTTTCGGTGAAGAATCAATGCTTTTTGGTGAAACCTCAACATCATCCGGTGGCACTGCAGTTGAATTGGGTGCCAGTTCAGGTATCTTCGACGAGCATTCAGCAGTGGAAAGTGGTCAAACACAAGGAATAGTACTTTCGCAGACAGGAACCATGAGTACTTCTAGCCAACGACAACAACAACAACAACAACAACAACAGTAGCAACAACAACAGTAGTCACAACCACCTCGACCGGTCCCAACCGGAGTGACTTATATGAAATTCGGTGGATTTCCAGGGGATGACCCCGATGCACATGTTCGTACATTCGAAATCAATTATGCAGTGTTGAACCACCCACCAGATCCGGCGTACAAGGCCATCATGTTTCAGGTCACACTAGTTAATGAAGTAGCAAGGTGGCTGACAGAATATGATATTAATCATTTCGGTAATTATGATGATGTGAGGGATGGGTTCCTGCAGAGGTTTCGTTTGAAGAAGAACCCCGCAGAAATTTTTGACCATTTGTAGAACAATCGGCAGAAACCACACCAAAGTGTCCAGGAGTATGCAACACTGTTCAGAACACACTTGAGGCAGCTGCCACCGGTGCATGCCAACCTGCCAGATGATGTCATAACACAATGTTTTATCAACGGCTTGAATCCACAATTAAAACAAATCATGATCATTCGCTGTGTGGGCGGAATGACATTGGACGCTGTCATTGCAATGGCCTTACAGTTGGAGCACAAAGTTGGAGGGTTTACGGAGGATCTAGAATGATTGAAGGCAAGTAAGAACGTCACCGAGGATCCGTCCAAACAAATGTATTGTACTAAGTGTAAGAATCCCTCACACCAGTGCCACATGTGCGCTCAACCAAATGTATTGCACCATTTGTAACACGAGAGGGCACTCAATAGAAACCTGTGCATACAATGCAAAGGTACAGGGAAGAGCGGCACTAAACACCATAATAGAGGAGCAGGGGAAGCCACCCACCCATTATGTACCACCACAGTTGCGGACCAACCAGCAGCAGGGATACAAGAACTATCAAGGGCCGAGAAGTAACAATTTCAATCAAAATCGATGGCATGCGGGTAGATCGGCTGAAGGTACCTCTCTTCCACCTCCTCGATGCCATTTCTACGACGAGGTTGGGCATATTCATAGATTCTGTAAAGAAGCTATAGAATATGACAAAAGAAAGAAGGAAAGACACAATTCGATGACAATATGGTTTATATTTCTCCGGTTGATTCACAAGCAGCCATAGTACTGACAAGATCGGGAAAACAGCTGCAACCAGCAGCAGCTGAAGTTTTCGAGCCCGGAATTCGTGAGCAACAACAGATTTTTACCAAGGCCAGTCAATGGACAACTAAGGAGCCGACGGTGTTCCCTGATCCAGTTCCGATAACTCAGCCTCCTCTGCCAAATGCAAGACCGAATGTACAGAATTCTGCCCCGGTAACATCAGAATCACAACCCGAGTCGGTGATGACCACAACACAAATAGACCAAGTATGGGACGTTATATCTAAGGCCTCAATCATACTTCCTCTAGGTCAGTTGCTCGCCCTCATTCCTAGTGTAAGACAGCAATTTCAACAACAGGTCAGCCCTAGACCTTCTTGTACTCTAGCAACTGCGACCATACAACTAGAGATGGATCCTACGGTGGATCATACAGTACCACTGATCACCGTTTGGTATAAAAACCAAAAGATCACACAAGTTTTAATTGATGGCGGGTCTCGCGTGAATATTGTGATAGCTGCACTCTGTAAGAAACTGGGTTAGACCCAAATTGAACTAGTGCAGTTCTTTGTGCGAATGGCGGACCAATCCAGAGTCCATCCGGTGGGACTAGTACGTCACATTCCTATAACCCTGCAGGGAACTACATTTAAAATGACTTTTGTAGTCTTGGACTTACCCGAATCTAGTCTTGACTACAACTTACTCTTCAGTCCACCATGGCTAAAGCAAGCCAAAGCCGTGCAGGATTGGTCAGCTCAAGAGTTAATTGTTAAGAACAATCTCCGCAAATATGTCGTGACATTGGATGCTATGCAACCTTGTGATTTACATGGACGCCCATATGTAGCAGAGCCAGTCCATATGCTGGATGGGCTAGCTGATGATGAGGAGGAGGCTTTCTTCAAGACCAATAAGGACCTTATCCCATTAGGTACTGTAGACTTACAGTCGGTAGCAGATAAGTGGAGTCCGACAGCTTGTACAGTCGTACCAATGACCGGAGAAGCAGAAGCAGATGATGACATAACTATGGATGAATTGACCTTCCAACAACTGTTGCAGCCAGGTGATGATTTGGCAAAGCCCCGACAGTCCTATGTACCAGAGGATCAACTGGTAACGTATAATTTTGGTGACACGGCCAACCTGAGACCAGTAAAAATTAAGGCCGGATTAGCAGACAAATTCCAAGATGATTTGGTACAACTCCTGCGCGAATTCTCAGATGTCTTCGCTTGGGATTACAGAGACATGAAGGGTCTTGACCCACAAATTTATCAACACCGGGTGGTGCTGAAGCTAGATGCGTGACCCTTCAAGCAAGCCAACTATCGGATGAATCCGCATTATGCAGCCCAGGTAAAAGCAGAGTTAGATCGCTTGCTGAAGGTTGGATTCATTGTTCCCATTGAACATCCAGAGTGGATCTCACTCATAGTGATTGTACCGAAGAAAAATAAACAGTTACGTATTTGTGTCAACTATCGGAAGCTTAACGCAGCCACCGTACCGGATCCGTTCCCTCTTCCTTTTCTAGATACAATGCTTGATGAGGTAGCAGGTCATGAAATGTATTCTTTCCTAGATGGCTACAGTGGATACAATCAAGTGAGGATGGCGGAACAGGATATACCGAAGATAGCATTCATCACCAACTGGGGTGTCTATGCCTGCACTGTAATGTGGTTCGGTTTACGGAATGCCCCGAGCACCTTCTAAAGATGTATGCAGGAAGTATTCTCACCGTACCCGAAAACATTTATGCAAGTTTATTTGGATGATTTTTCATTGTTTGGCGACACTTCAACACACCTGTATCATTTACAGTGTTGCTTTGAAAAGTGCCGGGAGTACCGACTATGTTTGAATCCTACCAAATCAGTTTTTGTGATCTCCTGTGGAAAGCTGCTCAGTCATATCATCTCCAAACAAGGAATACATGTATATCCTAATAAAGTAGCACACGTGTTGGAGGCACCGGTCCCAAAGACACTGAAAGAAGTTATGCAGTTCCTTGGCCAGATTAGGTGGCATGGCAGACACTTACGATGGCTGGCTCATTTAGCGACGCCACTTAACCGACTTATGACCAGCACCCCACGAAAGTATGAATGGACTAATGAGTGTCAAGTGGCATTTGATCATTTGAAGGTCTTATTGACGCAGGCTCCGATCCTGTAACTGCCTGATTGGGAACGTCCATTCCATCTATTTGTGGATGCGTCAGACATAGCGATTGGCAGTGTGTTGATGCAAAAAACCGACAAATGGTTTCGACCAGTATACTATGCGAGCCGCAAATTAGCTCCTGTAGAAAGGAATTACTCAGTGACAGAATGAGAGTGTCTTCATCTGGTATACTCTGTTAAGAAATTTCGGCATTACTTGCTAGGACAAAAATTCACTTTCCATGTGGATCATGCCGCACTGGTGTATTTAGTTCGCCAACAACACTTAGGCGGTAGACTGGCAAGATGGGTGTTATTATTACAGGAGTTTGATTATGAAGTTATTCACCGACCAGGTACGACACATGTCTTGGCAGACTTTTTATCTCACCTAGATTCCGGGGAGACTCCAATAGGTGTTGATGACACAACGCCGGCTATTTACATAACCAAGCCATCTCTTGAAGAATCTGTCGAACTTCCTATGGCTCCTACATACTATGATATGTTAATGACTTTTCTTACTGATGGTTGTCTCCCTCCCAATACTCCTGCTCCTCTACGCCAGAAAATTGCAGTTTACAGTTGGCGGGTCCGGTTGATTGTGGGTCAACTATATTACATCGATCAGACTGGTGTCCTACTCAGATGTATCCCTCCACATGAATCAGCATCAGTTATTGCTCTAGCCCACTCATCACCCACTAGAGGACACTTCGCAGCTAATCTCACTCATCACAAAATCTTGCAAAGTGGGCTATGGTGGCCTACAATGTACATAGATGTTGTTAAATTTGTGAAGCAGTGTGATGTCTGTCAACGATCTGGATAGCCCTTGCAGCAACACTTCTTTCCCCTTCAACCTGTCTTACCTCTGGAGCCCTTTCAGAAGTGGGGCTTAGATTTGATTGGCCCAATTTCACCCCCAGCGACCCTCACCAACAACCGATATATTTTGACTTGTATAGATTATGCCACCAGGTGGGTGGAAGCTTGGGCTTTACGTTTTGCCATAGCAGCTTCGGTGGCCAAATGCTTGATGAAGGATGTCTTCCCTCGATATGGATTATCTCTAGAAATAGTGACAGACCAAGGTACACATTTTGCAAACAATTTAATGCAAGTGTTGACTCAGACTTTCCAGATTGTGCACAAATTCATCTCGCCTTATTATCCACGTGCCAATGGTCTTGCCAAAAGCACTAATAAGACTCTGCTGAACATTCTCCGAAAACTGATCTTGGAGTGTCCGGAATGATGGGACCAGCTCTTACCTGCCGTTTTGTGGGCATACAGGACCACGTATAAAGTGGCTACGGGAATGACTCTATTTAAACTTGCTTATGGATTGGAAGCTATTGCGCCAATGGAAGTGGTGGTGCCGAGCCTTCGAGTCGCCTTATCTTAGAAATTGCTACTGGAAGAATCTTTTCCATTTCGGTTGGATGTGCTCCGATCATTGGATGAACAATGCTGGGAAAGCTTCATGATTCTTCAAAAAGTTCAGCTATGCCAAGCCCGTACTCATGATCGCTTTCTAAAAACCCCTGTCTTCACGATTGGCCAACTCGTTTTATTTTATAATGCTAACGCCAATCGCTCTGCCAGAAAATTTAAGTTACGGTGGTTTGGGCCATACCGGATTGCTGAACAGATGGGACCCACCACTTTTCGATTGGTGACCTTAATCGGTGTTCTCCTTCCAAAAGTGATTAATGGCTCTAAGCTCCACCCCTATCACCAGCCGTCTAGTAACTCCTGAGGTGTACTCAGTCATTTTTCTTTTTTCGCTTGATAATTGCTTTCTTTTTCTACTTCCCGTGTTTCGATTGACTATCTGACCGTAATCCTTCTGTTTTGCTGATCTAATCATGATTAATAGCTGCCTCTGTGTCACTGTTTTTGTTCATGCATGCATGCCACACTTATGAAGGATATCTCTCCAATACTACGTGGAGTTGGTTTTTGCCACCTGATTTTTTCAGTATTCCTATTTAATCTTGTTCTTTCCACTATTAATCGCCTTGTGATTGTGTGTTTGTGACCTCTGTGTACTCTGTGTTTTCGTGTATCCTTGTGCGCGCCATGGAAGCTCTGGCTAATATAGCAACCTTCCGTGCGGGTCTCACTCCAGATGTGAGTGAGTACTTGCACGCTCGGGGATTGCTGATCTTCACTGAATTGCCTTGGCATTCAGTGGACTGTCATCTGTTCCATGCGCAGATTATGTCTGCCATCGCCACCACACCTGCTACAGAGCAGTGTTGGCCGATTACATGTTTAAACCCTCGTGTAGTGATCACTCTCAATACGTTTGCTGAGGGATTCCGACTGCCTCAGGAAGGATTGGAGAATGGACCACTCCGTCCTCTTGCCACCATGAAGGAACTGTTTCCCCAGCACTCATCTAGTGAGTTTGCCATCCTTTGTCGCCCAGAACCAGAGCGTACTGCTCTACAATTCCTTGTCGCCATGCTAAATTTGCAAAAATGCACCTATGGTATATCCCGACCCTTTAATTCTATGATAGATACGGCTTCCCACGAACTTGTGAATTTCACGTCATTTTTCTTTAGGCGCATTCATCGTGAATGCATAGCGGTTACAAAACAAATCGCCAAGAATGATATCCGTCGCACATGCTTACCCCATATCCTAACCTTCCTCTTTTCAGTGCTCCAAGCCATGCAACCACCTTCGACCACCATGCTGCGACATGAAGAATCTACTCAGATGATTGAAGATGATGACGATGAAGATTTGCTTCAATTCTTTCAATGCAAACGCAGACGCGTTAGTCCCTCCCATAGTCAGGTACAAGGTTCCACTGCGGGCCACGAAGTTGAGGTATTCCACAATACTGCCACCTCCTTACAGGTTAAATCCGTCCCATCCTCTTCTCTCAAGCAGCCAGATCAAGATACTGTCATGGAAGATGTCGCTGAAGTCTCATCGCGGGAGGAATCTCATCACCCGGATGTGGAGGCTGTAAAGGAGATCGAAGCTGCTACTGGGGGTACGGATTGTCAATCCCCCTCATCACCAACCACTGTAGCCAAAGCAGATGCAGTCATAGCCAAAGCAGATGTAGTCATGGTCCAAGCATATGCAGTCATTGTCAAAGTAGATGCAATCAAGGAAGTGACTGGCACTGCTAGGGTTGCTACTACAGCTGCTGTGGAAGGTAATCCGATTGAGACCGGAATAGTTTTGGTGTCCACCACTCTTCTCCCTCTTCCTCCACCAACTACTAGTTTTGAGCATGTTGTTGTTCTTCCCGGTGAACCCTCCAATGCTATTCGTGCGGCATTAACACCTCAATTATCTTCTCCCGACTACTCTCCACCACCCTCCCCTCATCTACTCTCTGCCTCATCATCACAACCCCCTCTTCTCTTCCTCCCCCAGAAGTTATGTTCACGGAACTGGCATCGATGGGCCAACTTCTAATCCAATTCTCCAAGAAATTGCCTCTACAAATGAAGCTAGCCACTCAGCACATTCAACAGGAATTGCAGGGTCAAGTTGACTTGCTCGAAGCCGATATTGCCCCACTCCAAGAAGAAGCCATTGCGGGCAAAATAGAGAATCACGCACTGCAGATTTAGCTTCAGCAACTCCAAGAATGGTTAGCCGAGCAAGATAATCTGATTGCCCAATGAGACAACGCACTTGCTGAGTTGAAGGAGAAGACTGTTCTCCTAGCTGCACGTGATGAGGAATAGTCCAACTAGAACAAATGGTGCACGATAAAGAAGATGCTCATGTTGCATTAGGAAATCTGTTGGAAGAAACACGCACCGATCTTGCTGTCATAGAGCAAAAGGGACAGGAAATGGCTGACTTGGCCATGCAGAACACTGAAGAATTAAAGACAGTGTCCGCCGAACTTTTCCAGAAGAGTCGTGATTTGGATGCACAGACAGGCCGGACGATTCAGCTAAAGAAAGAGCTAGAAGCTATTATGAAAGAACGAGATGCTTATTATAAAACTATCCAGTATCAAGCTCATGAGCTGGAAGACGAGAAAAGCAGTTGGGAGGCAGAGAGACTGTCTCGCATTGATACAGAGGTCACCGATATGAAGCTAAGACGAGATGCTGCATTAGCCAACGATTTTTATCTTCAAGAAAGGTTTTTGCAGACGCAGATAGAATTGCTGATGAGTTAGGTAGTTGCTGCTAGTTCGGTTCGAACTAATGCATAACTGGTCGAGCCGAACATTTTGAAGACTATGCTGGACTCATTAAAGCAGAAGATCACTCGCACTTTTAAACTATCCAGAACCCTGTATATACATGGCATTATTGATGAGCCTTGATTGTATTTTCCTTTTTGGGTTCGAGTCCACCATGCGTGCCAGTGTTGGCCGGCCGGATTGGATATGTAATTATATTTTTCATATTCACATGCACCGAAAAGGTGTAGCAAACAGATGTAACTTTCTATTGATTAATGAAAAGGCAAGCACGGCACTCTTGAGAGAGAGAGACGGGACTCGCGAGACTGTCTGTCTGGGCAACCGTACTGGAGTGCTGTGTTGCAGAATTGCAGAAATTCTGAGTATTGTATTCTGTTTATTGAGTTACAGTAATTAAACATTAAACACAGTAATGCTACGTTAACATTAATAAGTCTCTGCGAATTCCTAGTTGTTAATTCGCGTGATAAACGTACTGCGTAGTGATAATCATTGAATCAAAGATAGTTAACTATTCAGTTGAATGTTGAATTGGGAAAATTAAGCAAAGGGCCTCTGTAGTATCAGACCCCTGTCCATCCCCAGGAACCTAGAAATGAGATTAAAAGTGGCTTACAGAAGCGTTTTTAACACTTCTTTCACATAGGCTCCTAAATCAGGGCATCTCCTATAATATACCAAGGTTCTTAATTGTGCACTCCTCAATCCTTCTATGAACAAAGAAACTTGTCTTGCCATTGAAGGTACCTCCTCTCTTGGACATCTATCAATATATGTTTGAATCTCTTGGCAGCCTCTCTGACATTTTCATCTTTTTGTTGTTTGAAACTATGTATCAGGGTAGTTGTACTATGTTTAATTCCAGTTTTGGAGAATTCCCCTATAAAGGCTTCAAGGAAGGATTCAATATCTGGATACATTTCCTTTCTCAAGGGAATGAACAAGATAATGCAGGTCGAGTTAGGGTTAGACCGAATGCTTCAAATTGCACTTTGTAATCCTCTACTTCTTCTGCCCTAATCAATTGTCTGAATTCTGCAGCATGAGCATGAGGATCAGAATACCATTCATATTGATTCTTCATGCATTTTGCTACTTGATAGGGCCTAAGCATTCTTCCATGGTTTTGCTACTGATGTCTCCTTCTACTAGGAAAGTCATTCATTCCTCATATCTACCATCCTTGAATTGTGCCACTGGCATTATATTTAAGGGAATTTCTAAGCTTCTCATCCTAATGAGAAACTTATACATACCATCTTCATACACATAGGCTCCAAACCTATTTGTATACATGTACTTGAGGATATTTCTATAATCACTAGTTTCAGATGCTTCATTTGTTTCATTTAGATTTTCCATATTCTGTCCTAAATCCCTTTCTTGTAATTCTCCTACCACTGTCTCTATCTCTTTCCTTTTTAACTCTTGTTTATCGGGTATACACAATTTATTACCACATCTCAAAATCATTCAATTATTTGACAATTCTATGAAGGGAATCGTGTTTGTTACGATTCTTTAAAGAGAATCGTGCTTGTCATGATTCTGTGAAGAGAATCGTGTTTTTCACGATTCTGTGAAGAGAATCGTGTTTGTCACGATTATGTGAAGGGAATCGTATTTTTCATGATTCTATGAAGATAATCGTGTTTGTCACGATTCTGTGATGGAAATCATGTTTGTCACGATTCTCTGAAGAGAATCATGTTTGTCACGATTCTGTGAAGGGAATCGTGTTTGTCACGATTCTCTGAAGAGAATCGTGTTTGTCACGATTCTTTGAAGGGAATCGTGTTTGTCATGATTCTGTGAAAGGAATCGTGTTTGTCATGATTTTGTGAAGAGAATCATGTTTGTCACAATTCTGTGAAGAGAATCGTGTTTTTCACGATTTTGTGAAGAGAATCGTGTTTTTCACGATTTTGTGAAGATAATCGTGTTTTTCACGATTCTGTGAAGGGAATCGTTTTTGTCACGATTCTGTGAAGAGAATCGTGTTTTTCACGATTCTATGAAGGGAATCGTGTTTGTCACGATTTTGTGAAGAGAATCGTGTTTGTCACGATTCTGTGAAGGGAATCGTGTTTGTCACGATTCTGTGAAGAGAATCGTGTTTGTCATGATTCTGTGAAGAGAATCGTGTTTTTCATGATTCTGTGAAGGGAATCGTGTTTTTCACGATTCTGTGAAAGAAATCGTGTTTTTCACAATTTTGTGAAGGGAATCATGTTTTTCACGATTTTTTGCTCCCAAACAATCATGATTGCTCACAATCGTTAAAGACACGATTTTCTTATGAAAATTGTATTCTGGGAATCACGATTTTGAGTTTAGTCACAGAATCGAAGCAGCGCCTATTCAAAACATTAACATGCAATAAAGAACATTCAACTCAAAGCGAATTTTTCCTTCAAAAAGTTCAAAAAACAGAAAAACGCGATTCTATGTGTTCAAGAGTTTTCTGTGTTTTTTGATCCTATCCCAAAATTTTGAACTTGAATTTATGCAAAAACTTGATGTGAAGAGAATTACCTTGTTGCTTGATCAAGAAATTCCTAATTGCTTGGTAGTTGCAGGAAATCACGCTTTTGATAGCTCCCCTCACTCACTCTCTCTCACTCCAATGCCTGATTTTTTGTGAATTCAAGATTTTATAGGAATTTCTCCATTACTAATGAAAATCGCGATTTTCTGTTCAATTTCCCAACATGATCACCTGATGCTCATTCTCACTAAAATTCTGCTTACCTCTGATTACGCAACTATTGAACCCTAAATTGGTTTACCTCAATACTCCTGGATCATTTTCATTATCTTACTGAAAATCGTGATTCTGTGATGAGAATCATGTTTTTTCTGAACTTCTTGCTTTTGCACTTTTTGACTTTTCTTCCCTCTTGGTCTTCCCCACTATTCTTCACCAACTCTAGCTCAATTGTCACCTGCAATTATACACCACCCAACTCATTTAAAGAGATTAAACTTTGAAAAAATTAAACAGCAACTTTTACTCTAAATATTTTTTATTTTTGTTTCAATTTCTGGATTTTTTTTTTCACTATTCTTCTTCCACCATTCAACACAAAACCTTCTGTAAATTTTCCTTAGTAAAAAGAATTTTGTTTGAATTTTAATAGATTTTATGATTTTTTTTAGTATTTTAATCCCTAAATCAAGGAAAACACTTCACTTAGGGTTTTCTTGTTTCAACATCCATTGATCTTTTGTCTCTTGATTGGTTATACTCTTTTATGCTTGCAATCTAACAGTTTGGAAGTAGAGCTTTTCAAGAAAATATGTGTTAAGAAGTACCAGTATCAATTTATGCAAAGATAAACTCAAAACCTTTTTTTTTTCAAGTGACAAATGAATCTTTTGACAGGACTATTATTTTACCTTGGATAAACAAATAGATCAATCAATTTTCTCATAGATACTTTACTTGACTTTCCTCATTGCAATCATGTCATCTTTTTATTTGCTTGGTACTTAGTCAAAAAGAAATCTACTTATGTAAGGATAATCACATTTTACCTTTTCTTTAGCAATCTTGATTCATTTTTTTGTTCACGCACCTGCACTTTACTCTTAAAAGGTATGAGCAACTATCAATTTGCAAAAATTTCACAAACTTCTTTATCTCAAAAGGTTAATTCATGCTTTCTTTTCCCAAAAGACAAGCAAAGAGACCTACCTTTCCAAATTTTCTTTCTTGATTATAGAGTAGTACCTTTTCAATGTGTCAAATACCATCAACAATGGAAGATCCAGCAAGGTCCAAGACTTCAATGAAGCTTTTGCTTTATTCCCCGGCAACGGCGCCAAAAAATGTTTGTTGTTACCCTTTGGAGTTGTCCTCTCCAATCATTATAGCACAAAAGATCAACTACACGTCTTTAAATTGTCAATCCGGGAAGTATGCAAAGACCATAGCCCCTTCTAGTTAATGGAATCCAAGAACAAGAGTTGAAATGACTGTTTTTCTGAGAGATTTATGAAGAAGGAAGGAAATATCTAGGGTTTTGATTATCTTGAGTTCTACAACAGCATTTTCAATGATCTTTGTGCCTAAAGTGTTCCATTTTCGTAGAATACAAATATGAAGTCAAATCTCCAAAACAGTACATGTATCACACAGATGAGACAATTGCGATTCTGTAAAAATTGAGAATTTTCAATTCCAGCTTTGTTCTTTTGCACTTTCTTACTCAATACACTGAGAATCACCTCTCTTCATACATCTTACTCAGAAATAAACAAGAAAAGTTCACAAATTCCATGGATCACACAATGGAAAGACTCAACAAATCAAGAGAAAGATCACGGAAGGAGAAAACACGATTTTCTGCAGGAGAGCTCTCACATTACTTGGATAGCATCAAAATAATACAACCAACCTCTTCAAAATAGAAGAAATTATCTTTTATACTTTTTCAAGTGTTCCTTTTCACACTTGAATTTTGGTCCTTTTCACATTTTATTCTAAAAATATGCTATCAAAGAGCTTCCAAAAATTCTAGGAAAAATACATATGATCCTATCATCCAAGAGGAAGACTCTTCCTCAATTTTACATCATTTGTATAAATATTTCTACAAATTTTTGACATTTTCCACATACTTTTTCTTCAAGTATTGCTTCTTCTAACAACTCTGAAGTGAGTGTCCAAGAAGAAGTGCTAGAATTTCCAATGAAGAGTGTGACAAAAGCAAAAGGACATTGGTTCCAAGAAGACCAGCCAGCGGGCAAGCATTTGTTCTTAATAACCATCAAAATCATGGACACCAACCACCAATTTTCGGTGATGTCGCAGGATTTTAGAATCTTGCACAAAATTCCATCAATGTTTGATGGTTTAAGAAAGGCTGGAATTCACAAATATTTTGAACATCCCATTTATAATCCCGACCTCCAAGGATGCACTCAAGTGATGAACACATTGCATTTGGCACTAGACATGCCATTAGTGCCCAAAGTGAAAGTTCTTAATGCCGAATGAGAATGGACTACCATCCAATTTACGCACGAACTAATCAAAGAAGCATTCGGATGGATTAAGGATGGAACCATTGATTGCAAGGAAGAGAGTCATGGGACCAAAACGAGAACACTTTTGGATATCAACCGCATTGACATCAAAGAGGTAGTTCGGTTGGTGCACCAACACTTTTGCTTCCCAAACATGCATAGATATACTACACACAAAAGATAGTGGTCCAACACTTATCTCATGCAATCAAACAAGTTGACAACCAAATCAACTTGATGCCTTATGTTCAAGAAAGATTGTTTGAAGTCAAGAAACAATGGGGCCACCAAAAGTTTCTTAATGGGAGTGTGGCATTAAGAGTACTGATCTACCATGCCTTGAATATCAGAGAATATCTTAAAGAAATTCCCTTTGTGATGGGAATGGCTAAATATGCAAAGACAGTGATGGCACCTAAAAAGAAAAAAGATGTGCAAATTATAGAAGAAGCAGGCACAAGCTCACAAACTATGATGTGAGAAGCAAAATGACTACAAGAATTTCTAGATGAGAAAGCGACTCCAATATCAAAGAGACTACATGTCCTCTCGAGAATGCAATCGGGGAAGCCTACAACCATCACAGAGGCCGAATTACAGGAAACGATGGAAAACTCCCACGAATTCATGGAAGGACAGCTTAATCTGCTAGTCCAAGGGCATCATTACGAACAAGCCAAGGTAGCATCTCATCACCTACCATGCAAAAGATTAACTAAGTTTCACCGATATGGAGAATCGGGGTTAGTCAATTCAAGCTCATCATCTGAACCCTCAGAAGATCATGACCAATCAACTGTGAACATGGACCTCCACACGAAATCAAATGATGATGGTGATTAGAAGGAATTGAATCAGGTAAGGGATCAACTTGAAGTAGAAAGCCAAAAACAAGATCAAGCACAAAACACTAAAATAGAGCACGAATCAAAGGAGAAACAACAAAAAAACGAGACATACGCACTCAAAATCAATGATACAACAAAGCTTCAATTCACAGAAGCTACTCTTGAAGGTCATCCTGGAATGCGACATCTGAAGGAAGAGTGCATAGAGAAAGAAATCATTGAGAAAGAACATTTTATGCCCATTCGAGTGGTGACAAAACCATTGTGAAGAGATGGATAGGTATGTGCTTGAAGATGAAGAGGTGTTGCAAAATCCTTGATCTACACCAGCCAAATGAACTCCAGGAGTATATGGTGGGCCCTTTTAGCTTGCCAATGGATGTATTAGACACCCTATGTACCTTGGAATATCACTCTCAAAGATAGATCAAAACAGATAAGTTGGAGTTAGCTCAGAGGTGAAAACTTGCTATTCTTGGTTCATACACCTGCCCAGTGTTTTACATAATTCTCTGAGCACAGCAGCAATTAGCTTAATTCCTCTTGGGGAAGTCTAGGTAGCTTAAAGAGCTAACTTTCAAGAGTAATCTCATAAAAAATAACAAAGCACACACTGAGAATGAGTTTTAACAAGTGATGACATCATCCCGATTTTCACGGGCTGCTACAGAAATAGACCAGTGAGCCGAAAAATCACCATAACTCAAAATGTAGAAATCTAATGATTATGAAAATTTGTATGGTTATACTAGACAGTAAGCTGAATCCAACAAACTTTAAATCACTGAATTTGGATAAGTAACCACTGAGAAACACCTCTGACAAGATGAGTGAAAAAGTCGGGTACCTGACAGAGAGGTGAAGATGAACAGACCCTGTTGACTTCAAATGAACATAACTGAAGATTGCAACATCCAAATGACATGAAAATTTATGAGCATATAGTAGACTTATCGAGCTAACTTTACCAAGTTAAATCACTGAAAATGATGCACCAAGCTCAGAGAAAACATCTCTGCAAGCTGACTGAGAAAACTGAGAGTAATGGTAGTGAGTAGTACACTTCACAAGAACATGGAAAGATGAAACCAAATAATCATGAAATGTGAGACTCAAGCCAATACTTAGGCTTGTCATAGACTTGCTCCAATAGCTCCCCCTCAAGCCAAGTATGCTTGAGGTCTTCAATCTTCCAAGATTACCTGCAAACCAATCATAGCCTTGAATTTGCAAAGCTTTGTACCATCCAATGCTTTGGTTAGAATATCTGCACATTGTTGATGAGTGGACACATATGATATTTGAATCTCTTTGCTTAGAACCTTTTCTCGTACATAGTGATAATGAACTTCAATATGTTTAGTCCTTGCATGAAAAATAGGATTAGAAGCCAAATGAATAGAACTCATATTGTCACAAAAAATAGTTGGAGTTCCAAACTCCAATCCAAGATCTTTGAATAATGTCTTCATCCACATAGCTTCTTGTGTAGCTATGGCAAGACCTCTATATTCAGCTTCAGTAGAAGAGAGAGCAACTGTGGGTTGCTTCTTGGATGACCATGAAATAAGCTTTGAACCTGCAAAGGTAAGATAACCTGAAGTGCTCCTTCTATCTTCCTTGGAGCCAGCCCAATCTGCATCAGAAAATAGCTTCAAACCTAAATCAGATACATAAGGATAATAAAGTCCTTCATTTATGGTTCCTTTGAGATACTTGAGAATCCTTTTGGCAGCATCCATATGTGGTTTCCTTGGTGTGTGCATAAATTGACTTAGCACACTCACACTGTAACATATATCTACTCTTGTCAATGTGGCATAGTTGAGACTACCCACTAGACTTTGATATGATGTGATGTCCTCTATGCGTTCACCTTCATGTGAGCTCAATTTGTGATTGACCTCCATTGGAGTACCTGCAATCTTACAATCTTGCATCTTGAATTTTGCCAACATGTCCTTAATGTACTTTCTTTGAGTGAGAAACAAACCATGATCTTTGTAGACAACTTCCAAACCTAGGAAGTAGGTAAGTGAACCCAAATCACTTATCTTGAACTCTTCTCTCATCTGATCTTTGATCTTCTTCATACCATCTGCATCATTTCCTGTCAATATAATATCATCTACATATACACATAGGTAGATGACCTCGGAATTACTCTTTTTAATAAAGAGTGAAGGATCTGCCTTGCTTGGTTGAAAGCCTTTGTCCTGCAAGAATGAAACAAGCCTGAAATTCCAAGCTCTTGGAGCTTGCTTGAGACCATACAATGCTTTGTTAAGTTTACACACATAATCAGGATAAACTTGATTCTCAAAACCAGGTGGTTGTGCCATATATACCTCTTCTGTTATCCAACCATTCAAGAATGCATTCTTTACATCTAGTTGAAGTATCTTCCAATTCTTGGAAGAGGCAATACTAAGCAAAACCCTAATAGTAGGCATCTTTGCCACAGGAGAGAAGGTCTCCTTATAATCAATTCCCTGAGTTTGTGCAAAGCCTTTTGCTACAAGCCTTGCCTTATACCTGTTAATGGAACCATCAGAATTCTTCTTGAGTTTATAGACCCATCTTGAGCCTATTACCTTCATGGATGAAGTCTTGGGCACCAAATCCCAAGTGTTGTTTTCCTCAAGTGCTTCAATCTCTTCCTTCATTGCATGCTTCCATTCTGTTTTTGCTTTGGCCTCTTCAAATGATGATGGCTCCTCTTGGTTTATGTCCTGTGCTATGTAGATAGAATGTTTAGTTACTAATGAGGTGTCAAACCCATACCTTTCTGGTTTTGTCTTTTCCCTCATAGATCTTCTTAGGCCATGATGTGATGATTCTGCCTCAAGTCCAAGTTCCTGCAATTTTGCTTTACCTTTAGACTTCCATGATTTGATCTTTTCCATGTGAGATTCTTCATCATCCTCTGAGGTGTCTTGTTCTTCAATCTTTGATTGTTCTCTACCAAGCTTTGGAAAATCTTCTTCAAGATCATATGGTAAATTGATCTTCCTGCATGAATCTTCATACCATGAATTGTTCTCATCAAAAACTACATCTCTGCTTACCAAGAATCCTTTGTTGGTAGGGTTGTATAACCTGTAGCCCTTTTGATTGTTGTCATATCCAATAAATACACACCTTTCTGCCTTTGGATCCATCTTGCCTCTAACCTGTGAAGGAACATGAGCAAAAGCAATACATCCAAAAATTTTACAATGATCTAAGCTTGGTCTTCTTCCATTCCAAGCCTCATATGGAGTCATCCCATCAAGGGATTTTGAAGGCAACCTGTTAATCAAGTAAGTGGCTGTAGATACAGCCTCAGCCCATAAGTAATTAGGTAAATGCTTTTCATTTAACATAGACCTTGCAGCTTCAACAATTGTCCTATTCCTCCTTTCTGCCACTCCATTTTGCTCAGGAGTGTACCTTGTAGTTACCTCTCTTTTGATTCCTCTTTCTTGAAGAAAAGAATCAAAATCATGGGAGAAGTATTCTCCCCCTCCATCTGACCTTAGCGTTTTTAGTGATTTACCTGTTTGATTCTCCACAAGAGCCAAATATCTTTTGAAACATGAAAAAACTTCATCTTTGTGTTTCATAAAGAATAGGATAGTCCATCTACTGCAATCATCAATAAAGGAAACATAATACCTTGATCCAGATATTGAAGCTTCCTTGCTAGGTCCCCATACATCTGTATGAACCAACTCCAAGAGATCTCCATGCATATAACCTTTCTTCATGAATGGTAACCTGTGAGACTTTCCAAATTGACATGCACTACACTTATAAATCATATGTTGTTTTGACAAATTAGGAAGTCCAAGTACACTTTGGTCCCTGCAGATTTGCTTTAATGACCTTTCACCAATATGTGCTAACCTTTTGTGCCATACTTCCAATTCTGTGAGTGTCTGACTACCATAATTAAAGAGAGCAATGTTTCTAGTGTCCTGTAATTCAAATGTGAACAATCTACCTGTCTTTTCACCTTTTGCAATTCTTCTGAATCCTTGACTTGGATCTTCAACAAATGCTCCTGCTTTTGTGAACCTGACTTGCAACCCTTTCTCTACTATCTGCCCAACACTTATCAAATTCTTTGTAATGGTAGGGACATAGAGTACCTTACTGAGTAGGTTGATGTTTCCATCGGGTGCTTTGACATTGCCTATTTTCTCCACAGGATGTTTTGTATCATCTCCTGTTTGTACCTCATGCTTATTCCTTGGATCTTCTAAATCTGATAGGAGTGCCACATTTCCTGCCACATGATTTGAACAACTTGAATCTATGTAGAAAACATGCTCATCAGATTTACCTTGTGGCATAGCCATGTTCATGATCAATAATGAATCCTCTTTGTTTGAGTCTTCTGTGTAGTTATTGTAGTCTCTCCTTCCTTTGTAGCCTCCTTGATAGTTTGAATGATTGTAGTTGTTGTAGTTGCCATGGTAGTTGTTGAACCTTCCTCTTGAGTAGCCATAACTTCCTTTATTGTATCCTCTGCCTCTTTGGTTCCTCGAATTCCTAAAGCAATTTTCAGTTGTATGATTAGTTAATCCACAAATAGAACATGAGTTGGAGTCTTGGGATCTCCCCCTGCCTTGTCTACCTCCTCTTCCTCTACCTCTGCCATGTCTTCCTCTACCTGCATAGTTAGCTTGATATGTACCTGCTTCATCATCCACTTTCTTTGTCTTTCCTTTGTTATCTTTAGACTTGCTTTTATCCGTGTATAAAGCTGAAGATTGATTACCTTTAGAGCTTTCTCCATTTTTAATAAGCTTTGCCTCTTGAGTAAGTAGTTGTCCAATGAGTGTGTTGAAATCAGGTACATGCATGTCCATGTACAAATCCATAGCTGTGGTGAATGCTTCCCACTTATCATCTGCCTTCAAGCCATTGATGACCTGCCTTACAATTTGCTCTTCATCTATTACCTCTCCAATGCTTCCCAACTGATCCGCTATGTCCTTGAGCTTTGTGACAAAATCAGTCACATTTTATTTGGGAGCCTTCTTGAGAGTTGTGAAATCCAGCCATAGTTGATGCTTCCTAGCTTTGGTACTTGAAGAAAAGAAAGCTTCAAGTGCATCCCACACTTCCTGAGATGTCTTACAACTTCTAATGTGAGGCAACAAAAAATCTGAGATAGAGTTGAGGAGATAAGACCTTGCAAGTGCATCCTTGGAGCACCATGTGCTCAATCTTTCTTGCTCTTCTTGTGTTGGTTGACTTTTGTTCCTGAAACTTGGCATAACTTCATCTCCAGCCACATAACCATATAAACTTCTACCTTGGAGATAAGCTTCCATTCTTAATGACCAAGCTGAGTAATTACCTCTATCCAATTTGTCAATTGATGAAGGAAATCCATCTGCCATGTTGTCCAACCTTGCTCTGATACCACTGTGAAGAGATGGATAGGTATGTGCTTGAAGATGAAGAGGTGTTGCAAAATCCTTGATCTACACCAGCCAAATGAACTCCAGGAGTATATGGTGGGCCCTTTTAGCTTGTCAATGGATGTATTAGACACCCTATGTACCTTGGAAGATCACTCTCAAAAAGATAGATCAAAACAGATAAGTTGGAGTTAGCTCAGAGGTGAAAACTTGCTATTCTTGGTTCATACACCTGTCCAGTGTTTTACATAATTCTCTGAGCACAGCAGCAATTAGCTTAATTCCTCTTGGGGAAGTCTAGGTAGCTTAAAGAGCTAACTTTCAAGAGTAATCTCATAAAAAATAACAAAGCACACATTGAGAATGAGTTTTAACAAGTGATGACATCATCCCGATTTTCACGGGCTGCTACAGAAATAGACCAGTGAGCAGAAACATCACCGTAACTCCAAATGTAGAAATCTAATGATTATGAAACTTTGTATGGTTATACTAGACAGTAAGCTGAATCCAACAAACTTTAAATCACTGAATTTGGATAAGTAACCACTGAGAAACACCTCTGACAAGATGAGTGAAAAAGTCGGGTACCTGACAGAGAGGTGAAGATGAACAGACCCTGTTGACTTCAAATAAACATAACTGAAGATTGCAACATCCAAATGACATGAAAATTTATGAGCATATAGTAGACTTATAGAGCTAACTTTACCAAGTTAAATCACTGAAAATGATGCACCAAGCTCAGAGAAAACATCTCTGCAAGCTGACTGAGAAAACTGAGAGTAATGGTAGTGAGTAGTACACTTCACAAGAACATGGAAAGATGAAACCAAATAATCATGAAAATGAAAGTATATTTCTTGTACAATAAAATGACTTACTGATACATATGTGTGCCTTGTAATCACACCTTGATATGGCATAAAGCTCAGCTCTTGGAGGTCTTCACATAGGTCTCTCTAACCACGACTAAAACTGCCATCTATTTATAATTGAGTTTGGGAGGCTAACTTCCCTCAATCACTCTCCAATCAATCAATGATTGATTTGATTCTCTACCTACCACAAATCACGAATTCGTGGCTTCTCTTTCCATTCTTGATCATGTGGACTCAACCACTTAAGATTCTCTTACTTTTACATTAAGTAAACTCTTCAAAAGTTACAAGAGGTAGTTCACAAGTGAACTTTACATAGTCTTCTTTTTAAAGCTTCTTCTAAGACTTTGTGAGACTCAAGCCAATACTTAGGCTTGTCATAGACTTGCTCCAACAACCATCACATATGGATGTAACCTTTCAAGGTAGCACAACAAAGTCCACCTTGATCGAAAAAGACAAACATTAGATTAACCTACAATTCAAACAACCATTTAACAAGACAATGCACATTGAAAAAGGAAAAGACGTGCAAATAGGGGAATAACCGATTATACCAAAAACTTGGTTGAATGTGGATGTGGCACAATTAAAAACAATGGTAAGAAAAATGATTCAGATGGCCATGGACACACAACAACAACTAGTGGAAGGTGATAAAGATTATGACAAAGCACTAGTAGAAAGAAATCAGTTCAAGATATTAAGTGAAGAGCTATTAGCAAAGGTGATACAAGCTTAGCAAAAATTAGCAAAAAAAGAGGGGGAAACCTAGGAGGTTATGGAAATAGCAAAAGGCTTACAGAGGAAAATCAAGAACTACAAAATCAGCTCAAGGAGCTTACAAATAAATATAAGACAAGTGAAGCACAAAAGGTATCTATGTCAAATAGAGGAGAAATTTTAGAAGCACAAATAAAAATATACATGGATGAGGCAGACGCACTAAGAAATAGAAACAAAGAATTAATGAATTCAATTCTACTAAATCAACCAATTGAGGTACCAAAAGCTAACCAAAGAGATACAGTGGAACTGGGGGCACAAATGGCAAGGTATGCGGAACAACTAAAACCAGAGCAAGAATTACGGGAACAATGGTGTTGCTCTAGCACAATGGTGAGAACCACGTTAAGAAGCTCCACCTCCTTAATGTCAATCCGCGGAAGAGATAGGAGTGATATGAAGATCATGAACGTGAGACATAGTGAGAGTGAAGGTGAGAAGCATAGAGATGCACACACACTTACACACACGCAATGAAGAGACAAGCAAGACACAATGGAAGGTGAGAATTAGACTCTATTGCTCAAGAACACTCTTACAAGCTCAAAATAGCTCTAAGCTCTTCTCTACTCAAACAAGCTAACCTCAAAAATGAGCTCTCTAGCTCTTTTTATAGATTCTAGACTAGTTTTGACCGGTTTCACATCTAGTGTCCGGCATAGTTAAAAAATAGGTCCTAGATGCTATTTGAAGGGGTAAACGGTATCTAAAAATAACTAAAAATTGGTATGCTCATTCTACCTAAACTCCTCAAGCTAGAGGACTCCTCGGCTTGCACAAAGTGGAGCTATAAATTACAAAAAAGGGTTTTTCTATGTTACATATGGTACAAAAGTGATGAAAATCACTGTTGGAGGTTTTGAGAAGTATTTATAAAACATAAGTCTTTGAAAAAATGATTCGACTGACTCCTTTCTTCTTTGTTATGCTCTATCTTCACATGCTTCCGTGTCTTCTATGCCTCTGGCTACTGCCAACACCCCCCTCCTTCTCACTTCTGTCATCCGTGACAAAACCTTGTTGTGAGGTCTGTCGGATATAATTTTGGAGTAGTTCCTGAGCGAGGGTGTGTTCTGATATGCGAATTCCTCGGGCCGGAGATTGTAAAATTCTTTCTTCAATCATTGCCATGGCGTGTAACTGCACCTCGACCCTTGCTGAGTGAGTTCTTCCCAGTTCTTCAATTGTCTTCATCCATGCGGGAGTTGGAAGTTCGAAAGTTCTCTAGCCTTCGGCATGACTCGTCCGCCTGGGATGGGTTGACGTTCATATGCTTCTTCAAAAGTTTCTTCCACCGGAATGGTCACTGTTTTTTCCTCTGCTGGTAGTTCCGATGGGGAGTCTAGCCTCGATGGTGCTTCATATATTGCTATATGTGATTGAAGAGTTAATACCTGGGCCCGTAATGTGTTGAGTTCCTCTAGGACGTTAGGAGATGGGTCCGCAGGAGCTGGTAGTCCTTGCGGTACAGGTGCTTTTAACTACAATAATTTGTGTTCTTCTTTGAGCTTCTGGAACTCCTCGTTCATGCTGTCGTATTCGTCTAACAGTCTGACGTGATCATCTAGTAACAACTTCATAGATTCCGAACGAACAGCTTTGAAGCGACTGGGGCTGAATGATTGGTCAGGTTGATCTAGGGCTGCTTCTAAATTCTCTCTGTTCTGTTCTTGTAAGCACTGGTTCTCTTCTTTTGCTGCTTCCAAGTGTCGTTTAAGTAAGCCCATGTTCCTGGTGAGCAATGCATTGTGAATCGTCTGGGCCCTTAAGAAGTTATCGATATCTGTGACGGCCTCTTTGGTTTTTTCTTCACTTTCTAGTTCCAGTTTATGATAAGCCTCTCGTAGCTCTTGGTAGCGGGTGTTTAGTGAGGCATTCTCGATGGTCAGTGAATTGAGCTGCGACTGTAAATCATTAGTTGTCTTCTGCAGCGTCTGATAATTAGTTCCAAGAGATGCAAACTCATCTCTTACTTGAGTCATACATGTGAACATTTGTCGAAATGCATTGTCTATAGTGGATGATAATATTAGTGACGGAGTGAATGCAGTTGCGGTGTGTGTGGGTGTTGATGCAGGGGTTAAGGGGAATGGGGAGGGAAATGTGGATGCAGTGGTGATTGTGGAAAACATTGGGGTGCCTAAATATGGTGGTATCATGAAGGAAGTGAGCGGTGGTGCAGTGGGCGGTGATATATCCATGTCGCTGGAAGTGGTATCAAGTGCGATGACTGTGAATAATGGAGTGATAGTGGGTGCATGCGTGGGTGTAAATACAGGGTTTACAAAGGTTGAAGAGTAATTTACAAAGGGGGTCTCTTGTACTGCTTGGTGGAGAGAAGGAAGAGGAAAGGCAGTTGGACGGGGAGGTGAGACAGGGGAAAAGGTCAATGGAGGTGGGAATGGGAAAAGGTGTCTTGGAGGTGTGGGGAAGGATGGGAAGGATGGAGGGGGAAATGGGTTGGGTAGAAAGGGGGATGTTTGAGGAGGTAGACTAGGTGAGGTGGGTGTGGACATGGTGAGAGGAATGGATTTTACAAGGGCTTCTGCTACTTCATCATGGAAGGAGGTGGAGGTTCTAGGAGAAGGAGGGTGTATGGGGGAGATTGGATGGATAAGAGGTGAAGGAGCGGTTGGGGTGGTGGGTACTTCGGTCACAGTGGTAGTATGTACAGTAGCGGGGTGCGGCGGGGAGTCGATGATAATGGTGTCTTCTACCAATGAGCCTTCGGGGAGGAGACGCACTTCTCGTGCCTGTTGGGATGACTGAGCATCTGTCAGTACTCGAATGTATTTGCCTGGTTCCGATAACAATCACACTCATCGGGGGTCAAATTGCGGTAGTGGTTTCCTCTGCAAATATCTTAATGCTTCGTTCGATCCCACTGATTTAACAAGTTCCCTCAAGCCTTTAATGTATACAGAGACAAGTTCTTGTTCTATGAGTGCTACGCTCTCTTCTTCTGATAACTTCTTACGTGCCCAAACTTTCTCCATGGTGCGATATAACTTTTTGATTGCCAGCATATAAGTTGCTGTGTCAAATGTTTCTTCTTCGTGTGTGCTCGTGTCACCTTGGGTATCGGTGTGTTGTCCTTGTTCATCTGTCTGCACATTTTCTTGGGAGTCATGAGTGCCCTGGATGGCTTCATCATCGTCCTCATCTTCATCTGTCTCTGTTCTTTCTTCCTCTGAGATGGACACTACTTGTCCTTCTATTGATCCGGGGGAGTGGTAGGATAGCTTGGATGTTCACATTCTTGAGAGAAAATCTGGCCTTCAAAAAACTGAAATTCATTTGAGAAAGCATCTAGCATTTCAAAATCAAATGTTGTATCTATGGGTTCTGCTTCCATGTTGGGTATTGGAAAAGAAAACGCTTCTGCACCAATAATGGTGGGAACTTCTGTTGCAGTGGTGGTAGGTTCCTGAACTGATGTTGGTTGTGAGGTAATCACACTAGTAGAGCCTTCTGTAAAGATAGGTCGTGATAACCGTATGCGAATAGGTTGTACAATTGCAGGGGCTTCCATCGGAGACTGTTCTGGAGAGGGTTGCAATGACGGTGATTCTGGGACCTATAGGCATGGAATGGTTCCTCTCATGCACTTCCCTGCTCGTCCTTTGCTAGACTTCCTAGCTGTCTTTGTTGTCCCCTTGAATGCTTTCAGCTCCTCGCTTGTCATTGCATGCTCGATTGGTTAATCGTAGGCAAAACACATATATACAATCCTTGTAAGAGTGCAGCATCCATTGATTACCTTCTTTCTTTCCCATCTATGTTATGCTAAGTACAACTGATCAATTATCCAGCTTGCTAGGTCTACCGTTTGAGGTCCAGTACATGCTAAATATAGCCCAAACCAGATACACTTGTGGGGCATAGTGAATCGATCATGAGCGGGGAAAGAAAAATGCTGCATGCATATCCTTAATGGTTTAGAGAGCTCATGTGTGATCGCAGAAACATCTTCCCATTTAGTAACATCCCCACGTTTCATAGGCTCTGGAATCAACCTCTCGAGCTCTGTCGGCGTATGCGTTCCATGTATCTTAATAGCAGCTCTAATCAAATCTTTAGACAGATAAAACTTCTTATATGGTGGATCATTTACCAAAGACGACAAAATGAATGTTCTTGGCAAATCTTTGTTCTCTGAAGCTGTCAATGTTGTTACTAAGTAGTAGCATCTGTAGAACTCTGGTTTAGGCAAAGGATCACTAAAATATTATGTGAAGCCTGCTCTTGCCTAAACATGCGTTAAGTCTTCTGTGTTCTGTAGTCCTTCAAACTCTCTTGAGAAAAATTGGTACTTGCCCCATGTACGGTGATCAAAAGTTAAATTGGCCTCAAAAAGGAAATTTGCATCCGCCAACGGGCCTGCTAATCCTTGGAACCAATGAGAATTGCGATGAATCTTCTCAGTATATCCCCTAGGAGGATCGTCGATCGGCGTGGGTCTTGGAAATCCTTGAAATTCTGGTGGTCGAGCTGTAGGATGTGGTTCAGCTAGTAATTCGCCAATATTCTCCATCGGTGCAATGGGGCGAGCTTCAGATGGTCCTTCTGCCTGCATGATGAATGATGCAAGTGTGTAGGAGATCTGCTACAAAAGATTAACACATTACTATGGAAATTAATCATGATCCCATTAAAGTGAGACCGCAATCCCTTTCCATAACCGATGTGTAACCCGTGTAGCTGAGTGGTGTGATATGGTTTATGGAATGATTTCTTGCAAACTAATGTAGGTCTCTAGACACCTGCATGCTTCAGATGATGCATACATTTCTTTGATGAGATGTTATTACATGTGATGTTGGGTTATAGTGTGTGGATTTGTACAAGGTTCAGTTGTGAATGAGTTATTACAAGGATAATGTTTAGTCGGGATGGGAGTAATGTTAGATAAGGGGGTCGGAGAAGTCGTCTGGATACGTTTTGATATCCATTTCCTAAGAGTTTCTGAGCGGGTGATATGTTTCTGCTGAGTGACAAAAGGTGATATCGGATGTGATGGTATTGAGGGGTGAAGAGATTTCTGAGGGGTATATATTACATGGCTTGAGGGTTGAGCTATGATACACTGTTTGGGTACCCAAATCTTTGTGGGTGTGGGTCGATTTGTAAGGTACTTCTTGGCGATCCAAATTTGTCGAATGTTCGTAGTCGTAGAAGAAGATAGCAAAGGCTTTGGATACTGCTTTTGATTCTGCCGTAACTTCTTCTCATCATTGTCCGCATTGGTGGAATCTGTCTATGCTTTCTGTCCTTTTGGCACCCATATTTGTCTCGTGCCTCTTGCTTTATGATACTGATACTGCAGCTTTCTTCCTTGTGTCATCTGATATTGTCGTCGGTCTGGGTTCCTCTGTTGTGATTGACTCCTTTGTGGTTGAGGTTGAGAGGTCCGATGGACACTCTGCTTTGGAAAAGAACGGAGGTCCAACACTTGCAAAACCTTCCCATTAGGAAGTGCTCCGTTTTGTACTATTTATCTATGCCAGTCCACAGTAAGTGTGGAAGGATGGGCACTGCAGCTTCTAGTGTCCATTTGGCTGCTGATGCAGTCCACCTGACCTGCAATCGTCCCCATTTGTCCAATGATGTAACCCACCTGACCGCTGATTGTGTCCATTTGACCACTGATGGTGTCCATTTGACCAAGCAGTTGGGTGGTTGCCCCTTCTAATTTGCAGGAAGCCCAAGGGAAAATCTCCTGACGTCCTTCTGATTGACAATTGTCCATCACCAAGCCCGTGTGGGTTGGTGTAGATGTAACGTGACTCATCTGACCAAAGATCTTCCGGTCCTCCTTCGCATGTTGGTCATATGGTCTAGGGTTACATACCTCAGTCGGAATGCCATTAGGGAAGTCAAGCGGTATCACTTGCTTCTGATCTAAGGTTCCAATCTACAAGGAGCCTTGTCTAAGGTTTAGGTCCACTGAGTGATCGTATAGCCAATCTTGGCCAAGGATTAGGGGTTCTATCAGGTCCTCGTCATGGCACACTAGTAGCTTCGCTATCATGGTCACATCATGTATGAGGATAGGAAGGTCCACCTCACCCATGCAAGGGGTTTCCATGCCTCCTAGCCCTATGAGGTATGCCTCAATTGGCCGCATTTCTATTCTTGACTCCTTATAATGGGACCATCTAATCGCACTTTTCGCAGCACCTGAGTCAATTAAAGCCCTGAGCTCTTGGCAAGGGTTGCCATGCTCTAGGCTGACTGTAATGAATGGTCTCCTGTCCACTATGCTAGGATGAGTGGTTAACTTTACTTGACACATGGCCATGGGGTATCTGGGTGTTGTTTCCAGATGGTTATAATGTTCTCTCCCTAGTCCTTGTCTTCTTAACTTCATGCGCTTAATGTGTTCTATAGCTTCTCCCTGAGCTTCAGCTCGTATTCTATTTTCTTCCTCCTTACGCTTCTTTGCCAATGTGAGTCGTCTAAGCATATCCTCAGTAAGAGGTTCCTGGTATAGCCTGACTCTACAGCCACTAATGTAATTAGGCATTATGTCTCCTTCTAAGGTGGCTAATTGTACTACTCCACTTGTCGAGAGTCTGTTAATGATCATAGGTCCATAGCCTCGCTTTTCTAACTTCCGTGCATGTTGTTTCAACGTATATACTAGAACTAAATCTCCTTCTTTTAAGCCTTTATCTTTCACATGTGCATCAAAATAGGCTTTCTGTCGCTTCTTTGCTGCATAAATTCTTGTTGCTGCTTTCAGCCTGGTTTCTCCTAATCGTTCCAAGTCCATTATTCTTGATGATAATTCATGCCCGGTCCACTGATGTTCTTGTGCAACCTTAAGGGTCGGTATCAAGAAGTCCAAAGGAAGCACAACATTCTGACCAAAAACCATCTGAAAGGGAGTTGCATTGAGTATGGTCTTGTAGGCCCCTCGATATGCCCAAATAGCATGGTGTAACTGTTTGTCCCAATCTGAACGTTTGTTGTTCACAAGTTTCGTCAGTACGTTACAAAGGATCTTGTTAGTGCTTTCTGCTTGACCATTGGCCTGAGGATGATATGGTGCAGATTTCTTGAGTTCCTCGATCGCTCACAAACTCTATAGGCAATCCATATCTTGTAAAGACATTTTCAAATAAAAATTTTGCAGTCGTGTGTGCATCATTCTTTTTTGTGGCTTTTGCCTCTACCCATTTGGTAAGATAATCTGTCGCAACAATAATGTATTCAACATGTGTACCTTTTGCAGGGGGGTTAATGGGTCATATAAAGTCTATACCCCACTTAGAAAATGCACATCCCCCCATCATGGGTTTCAATGGCATTTCATCTCTGCGAGTAGGAAACTGAGTTCTCTGGCACACATCACATCTCTTTACATAGGTATGTGCATCCATGTGAAGAGTGGGCCACCATAATCTTGCAAAGAGGACGGCTTTGATGATCATATCGGGTCCAAAATGACCTCCTGCAACACCTTGGTGTGCAGTCTCTAGTATGCTCAAATAATCACTTTCATGAACACATTGTCTTAAATATCCATCTCGTCCTTGTTTATATACATTATCGCCAATAAGTGAATAGTCTTGAGCTTCCTGTTCTAGACTTCGTTGTCATGCTAAAGTCATTCCTTGAGGGAATGTTTTTGTCCTCAAGTATGTCACTAAAGGTTCACTCCATTCCGGTGTGAGAGACACATGATATAATGTAGCATGTTCTACAGGTGGTCTTTCACAACAAACAGGGCATTCTTTACACAACTTGTAGACATCTGCTTCCATCGAAGGCCAATAGACTCCTAATCTATGCACAGTCTGCAATGTACGACATTTTGAATGATGTTGCTTTAATGCACCTACATGTGCTAATTGCAAGCAATTCGCATGTTCTAATTCATCTACACAATAAGCAAGAATCTTTTGATTATCCTGTTTATATATACTTCCTGCTATTATTTGATATCTTTGAGACTTGGTAATCTCGCCTTCCTTGATTCATATCCTAGGATGCTTGGGTCCATATGTGAGAATAGGGACAATAGGCTTAGCCCATTCTGGTGCTATCTCAAGGTTAAACAAATATGCATCGGGTAATTCATCCGCTGTCCCTTGAGGAGCGTCTCCTGAGGTTAGTCTCGAGAGGTGGTCAGATCTAAGATGTGTCTTTCCTTTCATGACTACTACTTCAAAATCATACTCCATGAGTAATAGAAACCAACGTATCAATTGTCCCGTATTACATGGCTTGTTGACTATGTACAGTAATGCTTGATGATCCGTGAAGAATTTGAACTTGTTTGCCAACAAATAATGTCTGAATTTTTTTACTACGTAGATCATTCCTAATCCTTCTCGTTCCGTAGTGGTGTAATTCCTTTCTGCTGTGTTGAATTGTCTGCTTGCGTAGGCTATGGGAAGATCTATATTTCCTTCATTCGTGGGTTGTGCCAACACACATCCTATAGCATAGTTGGATGCATCCACATGTACATGGAATGGCTTGCTCCAATCTGGGGTTATCAATATAGGTGCTGAGCACAAACGTCGTTTAAGTTCATTGAATGAATTCTCACACTCACCTGTCCATTCAAACTTGATCAAAAGAGAGTACAAAGGCTTGGCTATGATTGCATACATGTGTATGAATTGTCTGTAATAACCGCAATGACCCATAAATTTTTGTACCTCTTTTACGTTATTTGGTCTAGGTAGTTCTACAATCACTTTCACCTTTTCTTCATCTGTCGAAATCCCATTCTTTGACACAATGTGTCCTAGAATTTTTCCTTGTTTGACCATGAAAACACATTTTTCTGGGTTCAAACAAACCTGATATTCTCGACATTTGTCAAATACTTGTCTCAACTCTGGGATATGCGTCTGCCTAATATTCGAATGAGCAGATATGTCATCGACATAAACTTCCAAATTCTTGCGTAAGAATTCCTTAATAACATGACACATGAGTCGCTGGAAAGTGGCGGGTGCATTTGTCAAGCCAAATGGCATCACACGAAATGCAAATATGCCCCATTCTATGGCAAAAGTTGTCTTGTGTTGATCTTCTAGAGCAATGGCTACTTGATTATAGCCTGAGAATCCATCAAGAAAGCTATAAACTTCCTTGCCTGCAACTCTTTCCAATAGATGTTCCGTGATAGGAAGAGGATAGCTCAAGTGATGAGAGATATGCCTTCCAGTAAGCCTAATGGTTTCTCTATGTGTCCATCAGCCATTTGTAGCTTCATCCTGGTAGGTCTTAATGCTGGCTTACCCCAACGTTTCCATAAAGCGGTGGTAGCTATGGCTACTCCGGCTCCTGAATCTAAGATGGCTTTCGTGGTGTAGCCCTGATGGGTTATTGGAAGATAAGTGTTACCTTCCTCTCCTTCGCTTACATCTCCGATCTTTTCTACTGGTATCTCTAGTACCTTCTTGTGTGTTCCTATTTGTGAGGGAGTAGTAGCAAGCTCAGGGAATTGATTTGGTACATGTTTCCACAACTCTGGTTTTACCTTCAACAACTCCTCTAGAGTGAGGTGACACTGTACTTTAGTGTTCCTTACCACTTCCGTGTTTCTAAGGATTACTGATTCTTCATTCCTCACTATTATCATGGGTGCTCTCATGCTAATAGACTTTGCTTCCCAAGGTCCTGTGAACTGAGGTAATTCTTCTAAAGAATTGGATTCAAAACCCGTGTGTTCACTCAGTTGCTCTTCCTCTACCTCATCGTAAATAGAGGGGATGTCTCGGGGAAATTGCTCCTACAAGTCATCTCTTGAATAGGAAGATGAGTTCCTTGTTCTTTTCTCCATTTCTCTTCTTGGATTTCTCTCAGAAATTCATGTGAATATCTATGTATGGAAGACAATTTTCTTCACCCTCGGTATCTGGTACTTGAGACAGGGATGGTGCATTCCTTTCCTGTGTCTCCGAAGCAATAGGGTTCCTATGCTGATTCTTTTTCTTTTTGCTTTCTATCAAGTATTCTAGCCTCTCCATTAATCCTTGAAAGTGTAATTCAGGTTTTGCCATGTTATTCCAATTAAGATATCTAGAGGCTTCAAACATAGCTTGTGCTAATTCTACCATCTTCGTGCAAAGTTTAGTCCTCTCAATTTCTAAGTCTGCTAGAGGGTAGTTCTTACTCATTTATGTTATCTGAGGTCCTTCTCTTAATCTTGCTTGATACGCGCAAAACATCATGTCTACGTTTTCTGGTATGGGTGCCACTAAAACTGATCCTGCTCTTTGAGCTAGGTTCTCTTGATTCAATTCCTATGAAGTCAATTCTAGGATTTTGGCTCTAGATTCCTTGAGACTTCCTTCCAATTCTGTTATCCTCTTACTCCACTTTCTCTTAATCCTTTCTGTGGAATCTTTCCAAGATTTCATCTTCTTACTGCTAGATTCTCCAACTTCACTAGTTCCAGTTCTTTTCTCCTGATTAAGTTGTTGGTTCTATAAGAGCCTATGGGCTCTAGTTATAGCTTGGATAGGAACGTATGTAGGGTTGGATCCATCTGCGTTGTTTACAATACCTAGCACATTGATGGATGTCACATTTGAAGCATTAGCAGGGTTCTTAGGACACTCTTTGATGATATATTCTTTACCACAATCGGCATAGAAGCCTTGTATGTTATAATATTGTGATTGTCCGGCTATCGGAGGATGTGGACAATCTTTTATGAAATGATCTCCTTGGCATCTAAAGCATGTCCTCTAGGACCCTGTGGTCTTTGTTGTCTCAATTGGGGCCATGGATTAGGGTTTGTGTACATCACGTTAGCGTACTCGGGCTCCCAACTGGTTTCCAATGGTGGACTATTGTACTGATATGTCTCCACGTGTTCTGGTGACTCTATGTAGTATGCGGGTGGACTATCTACATGAGTAGAGTCAAAACTGTTTGAGTTCGGGTCACTTTTGGTAATTAAGGGTGGAGAAGGCACTAAAGCCCTATTGAGGTTCTCTTCTGCAACATCATATTTAACTGAGATGACATTCGTTGGTGGGGGTGGCTGCTGAGCTAAGACAGGTTGAGGTCTCTGTTGAGCCTAATAAGGATAGTTCTGAGGAGGCCTATAGTAATGAGGTTGAGTATTGTATTGGCCTTGATACCTACCTAGCTGTGCATATGCTTGAGGGTAATTCTGTCTCACTGCTTGTTTGTTGTATGGGCAGTCTTGAGCCGTGTGATTTGTGTATCGTCTCTCAATTGTACAATATTGGCCACTAGAGTTGGCTTGTGGTTGTGTTGCATTGGGACACACATTTTTCATATGATCACCACCACAAGTGTAACAACGCTTGTTTGTTGCTAACCTTGGCATCTGTTTACTAGAAACTCCTAGTTTTTGGGCCACTTTTTCTGCTAGGTCTTCTATCAAGCTAGACAGTTTTGTGGATGCTAGAGAGGAACAATCTGAGTCCTTATAAACCTTTGAGAGTTCCAACTCGTCTCCTAAGTTGTCCTCAATGTCTATATATATATATATATATTCTTACACACTGCTCTAGCATTCTGGGTTCCTTCAAGTATACATAGGAGCATAGTTTAGAGCTCAATTGGCCATCTAAAAACAATGACACTTGCTTGGCGTGTGAGGGTAACTCTTGCATAGGACACCTCTCCACATATTGTCTAAACCTACGTCTTGCAAATCTAACTATTTCGTGAGGAGTCTGTTTGAAGCTATGAATCAATGAAGACGTGTCATGTCTGATTCCACTTTTAGAGAATTCAGTGATGAATGACTCTAAAAAGTGATGGATGTCTCTAAATTGCCTTTGTTGCAATGGTTGGAACCAAGCTAAAGCGGTGTTCTTTAACGTTAGTCCAAAAGCATTATATTGTGTGAACATGTCTTCTACTTGTTCTGCTCATAGAACTTGCTTAAACTCTGCAACGACCATTAGGGATCTCCTATCCCATCGAAGTAGTTTTTCATGGCCTTTACTAACTGAGTGGGTCTTAATACCCTTGGGTGCTCACGTGGTATAGGTAGAGGAAAATCATCTCCACCTCCTAGTATTCTAGGTTCTCTTTGTCTATCCACTCTATCCGTGTCTATGGTGGTTCTATCTCTCCCTATAGGATGATTGAAACTTACTTCAGGTCTCTCTTTGTTTTTCCATCTTTGATTACCATGGGCTGAGGATGTTCCTACCCCTTGTTGGCTCGTGTTTACATTTGCTCGAGATGGAGGGAAGACTAAATCACCTCTCCATGTATATGTGTTTCTTGCATGGTCAGGTACCACAAATACTCTTTCCAAAGTTTCATCCAGGTATACAACCTTTCCAGGTGTATCCAGGTCCTTAAACTCATAAACTGTGATGGAGCCTACCTCACTAGGTTGTTCCGCTCTGTATCTCCAAAATGCTTCATCAGTTTCCTTATTAACATACAACTCTATGCTTATGTTATCCTGAGGGATCCACTCTAGGATTATTACTCGTGTCAGTACAGATTTCCCTCTAGGTGTCGTAGGTTCTTCTAATGGTCCTTTTCCTTGTGCTCTTGCTTCCGTCTCTAACTGAATTACGCCAAACTCATTGGTATTGTTTGGTTGCGTACTTAAGATGTACATTGTTCCTTCCTTGTCTATGTACGCATCTCTCTTGAATTTTACCATTGGACATTCCAATCCAATGGGTTGGTCCGGGTTGTGCATTTGCAACACTTGTCTTCGCAAACCATCCTCATAGATGCGAGCACCTAAGCGGTTGGTTCGGAGAAATTCTAACTGAGTTCTATAGGGTCCTTCAGGTTTTTCCAAGTATGCTATGTTCGACCCTCCTTCTGGTCTTTCCATGCTAAAAGCCATTTCTGATTCACGCGTATCTGAGCTCAACTTGTAAGGGTAACTATTATTCAATTGTTGAGCCCACGAACGTGTAGTAGTTCCTACGCTTGCTTCTGATGATCTAAGGCTTCGTCAGTCTGACTTACCTATATGCTTGCCCGATCTAAGGTTCATGAATTTACTTAGCGGCACTCTCTGATCATCAGTGTTCCTTGTTTTTAATTGCTTGGTTCTTTTAAAATGCTTTTAGGTTCTTGTCTTGTCTAACTGTATGCGTCAGGAATCGACTTTCTGTGGTACTTTTGAGTTCCCATTATGTCAGACTTAAGTTCTTTCCTTTAGGTTTTCATATCACACACCTTTACTTTAGTCTTGGACTTGAGAAATTAAATATCTTGAACTTGATGCGCTCCTATCGTCGTTAATCCACAGTGCTAACGTTTTAGCCTAAGCTAATAATTAACTGAGGGGGTTGAGTATTCTTCCAACCTCAAAGTCAGCTTTGTTGGTTGCCCTATTGCCCAAGAAGTCGCGCTTCCCAAGCCCTGCGTTCTTCACTGCCTTGCCTTGATTGCCCTTGATTGCCTTTGCTAGACCTGTAAAATTCAATATTAGACCAATTCTCAAATGGATGATCAAGCACTTGAATATATACACTTTTAAAGGTCCCTTCCCTTTTGCCCAAAATTTCAATGCCCCCTGGCTTTCTAGTCCTAAAGATGGTCAACCTCAATTTATCCTCTCTAAAATTCAACGTCTTCTTTTTGAAAAAAAAAGCTGAGGTCACGTAGTACTCGTAAAGAGATTTCTATCGAGCTATAAAGCTCAAAAAACAGACTTCGGATGAAAAGGATATGAGCGTTCAGCTCCTCAAGGGTAAAAATTGATAAACAGGTTTTTCTTCCAATATGCGCTAAGGGGTCTCCTATGAGTGTAATCACCCAAAAATTTTCAAAAAATAGCCCCAAAATTGGTCAAAAAATCAAACCCTAAAAATTGCATTTGGGATGAGCAATCGCGATGGTCTGAGATAATCGCGATGGTCTGGGACCGTCGCAATGGTCCAGGTGAACCGTCGCGATGGCGTGGTACAATCGCGATGATCCAAAGGATCGAACTGTCGTGATGGCATGAATGTGAATGATCGCGATGGTGTGGATGAACCGTCACAATGGTCTAATCGACGAGCAGTCGCGATGGTGTCAGTCAACGGTCAACGAGACAATCACGATGGCGTGAGCCCTTCGTGATGGTCACAAAGCACGATGGCATGAGCCAATCGCGATGGTGCAAATGTCGAGGCGTCGCGATGGTCTGAGGGTATCGTCGCGATGGTCTAGCTTGCCACATGGCAGCGTCAACACGATGGCATGGGGTCGACGGGATCGTCGCGATGGTCAATGACCGTCACGATAGTTCAAGTGAACCGTCCCGATGGCATGAGACCGTCGCGATGGTCCGACCGAGCCATCGCGATGGTCCGGCCGAGCCATCGCGATGGCATGAGCCAATCGCGATGGTGTGACACAATCGCGATAGCGTGAACCAATCGCGATGGTGTGACACAATCGCGTTGGCGTGAGCCAATCGTGATGGTCCACCAAAATGCAAATTTTTGAAATGAAACAATGGATTCCTATAGGCGCAAGGATGCTCTATAGCGTGGTGAACTCGCTTACCTCAAATTTTGAACTTGGCAGACCATCGCGATGGTCTGACACAGTCGGCATTTTTTGATAGAAAGTGATTTTCTTACCTTTTTGCAGCTTTCTTGATGCTCAGGAGCATTGTACCTACAAGAAAACTCAAAAACACAATAGCACATGCAAGCACAAAAGCTCTCTCTCTCTCTCTTGCATGCACGAATGAGGAGAAATGAGGAGAATGGGTGGATATGGTGAATTTTTTGATTTTTTTGGAGTGGAAGATGATGATGCGGTGATGAAGATGGAGTGTGGGGGAGGTGAAAAACACTAAAAACTAACTAAAAACAACAACAAAAACTGAAAAGTTTTACCTTCCAATGCCACTTCTTGCTATACTCTTACCATCACACATTCCTCCTAGACTCGATCCCCGGCAACGACGCCAAATTTGGTATTGCTCTAGCACAATGGTGAGAACCACGTTAAGAATCTCCACCTCCTTAATGTCAATCCGCGGAAGAGATAGGAGTGATATGAAGATCGTGAATGTGAGACATAGTGAGAGTGAAGGTGAGAAGCATAGAGATGCACACACTTATACACACACAATGAAGAGACAAGCAAGACACAATGGAAGGTGAGAATTAGACTCTATTGCTCAAGAACACTCTTACAAGCTCAAAATAGCTCTAAGCTCTTCTCTACTCAAACAAGCTAACCTCAAAAATGAGCTCTCTAGCTCTTTTTATAGATTCTATACTAGTTTTGACCAGTTTCACATCTAGTGTCCGGCATAGTTAAAAAATAGGTCCTATATGCTATTTGAAGGGGTAAACGGTATCTAAAAATAACTAAAATTGGTATGCTCATTCTACCTAAACTCCTCAAGCTCAAGGACTCCTCGGCTTGCACAAAATGGAGCTATAAATTACAAAAAGGGTTTTTCTATGTTACATATGGTACAAAAGTGATGAAAATCACTGTTGGAGGTTTTGAAAAGTATTTATAAAACATAAGTCTTTGAAAAAATGATTCGACTGACTCCCTGCTTCTTCGTTATGCTCTGTCTTCACATGCTTCCACGTCTTCTATGCCTCTGGCTACTGCCAACAAATGGGAACAAAAATATATTCATGACACGAATGAACTTAGAAATACGTGGAAGGAAGTAGAAGCCAAGATTGTTGAGTAGTGCAAGAAAGATGCAGATCAAGTAGCTATGCTTGGTGAATGCCTCATGCAAAGTAACACTAGCCTATAGGTAGCTCAAGAGAAAATTAAAGACAAAGATAGACTCATTGAAAGTCTAAAGAATGAACTTACAAAGAGGACAATATGGGGACACTAGTAGTTCCGATCTCACACATGGCTACTAAGGAGAATGAGGTATGCCCTCTCCCCATCAATAACTTGCATGTGGATATGGGAAAGGGGGCTCCAAGTGCTGATCGAGAAAAATAAACTATTGCAAAACTGAGCCGAAATGAACAAGCCGTGCCAGTGTCCCAACTTAATGAAAAATTTGAAGAAATGGTAGCAAAAGTCATGCAAGAAGCAAAGATTAAGAGCAAAAATTTAGAACAAATCATAAAGCCATTCAATGTACCATATGGATTTCTCAAAGAAGAAACCACACATTACATTCAACGAACATCGCAAAAAGATATCGATCAATAATTAAAGTTTAGAAAGGACACTTTTTCATACACGTAAGAAGAATTCAATAAAGCTGATCCAACATGGAGATGCAAGTTTTTGGAGAAAAATACTACTCTATGGGTGCATTGGGAGTCGGCACTATGTTTACTGTAAGGAAATCCTTCTTTTTGTCCCGTACCATGAAGAAGACCATGGATGCAATTTTGGGAGGCACAACACGATGGCACAATAAATAATCAGTGGCTAAATTACCCACTCCTGCCAAACCCACCACATGAGTATCTGCCAATGGAGGATTGCACGGTGTGTACAATAGAATTTTGGCTCTTGAGATATGCAACCATTCCAAATTTAGCAATCAAAATGACAAATAAAATATTGAGCATGCTACTAACAATTTTGAAGGTATTTAGACATGCTCAAAATACATTTTTGAACTTCATTCGCATTAACTAGGACATGGATGCTCTGATTTTTTATCTTTTTATCATGCCTAACAACTTACAATAATGGCTATTTATTCAAGAATAATGTTTCTACCAAGCCCTTACATGCAATCATTCAAAGAAGCTTTCTTTACAAGGTTTTTTGAGATGGACTCAGAAATATTTTTGAAAATATCATCCAATTTAAATGCTCAATTGGTGGCATATGAGCTCCATTTCTTTGCTAATCATAGATAGGCACCAAAAAATGGTGTCAAATCAGCTCAATGGAAGGAGTTGATAATACGTGAAGCTAATATGCTAAATCAAAGAGAGCAAACCACCATTCAGACCTACTTGCATCACCATTCAAAGCCTGTCAAGGATGGCATAGTTCAAGAGGAGGGATGTGTGGAGGGAGAATCAAGCAAAAGACAAAGAAGAAGAAAATCAAAACAAAAAACAATTCAATATAAGACTCACCCCTACCCAAAGCCCCATAGGGGCACGCATCAGGCTGGAACGCAAAAGAGGGAGGTCTCGAAGGATGTAAATAAGGATTTATAACAAGACCTTTGAAGCATCAGCCATACTCTAGTGAAGGGTGATTGGATCACCATCACCTAAGTCACTCTACCCACTGGGTGCGTGCGTGGCAACCCATATCAATACAACAACCCTGATGTATGAATAAAAGGAATATCAAGGGGTGAACGGAAGCATTGAACTGAGGCTCGAATAAGGTTAGAAATTCTCTAACAATCCTAGAGGCTTCCTCGACCATTGAGTGTGTGTGATGAGGAGTAATAAATAGGCTAAGAGTAAAGCAACAGGGCTCAAGAGTGTGAACAAGAAGTTAAAACAGGCATAAGGTCCTTCCAACAATCGATCAAAGCATAATAGCAAAGAGTGACCACTATCAATGTCACTCTAGTCACTTGAAGTGGGAGGTGGAAAGAAATTAACAAGCTAAAAGATAATACATCGGGCCTCGAGTTATGATCAATTCCTTGACCACTGGTAAATAATTAAAGAAGTATCCATTGCCTCCAAACCTTTGAGGCCTCCATAGGTGCTAGCAGTGGACAACTACAAATATGTCATCAACACAATCAGGAACTAGATCCGACAAGACAAGAAGCAAAGCCTATCAAGGGACGATAGAAACAAAGAGGGGGAGAGTGTTGTAGAGGAAAAAAGCACAAAAAAAGAAGGCCCCAAAATTTTCAAATTCAGGCATAATTTTCTTCTTCAAGTTTCTATGAAAGACATCATGAGCCATGTAAATCCACTAGAGGATTCTTCTAGATGCATAAACCCCAAATGTTATAACATAATTCTTGTAACATAGTAGGAATTTAGTATTTTCCAATAAAAGTGCCGGTCTCTTTTGTGAAAGGACCACTTTTAGGGCACATGTATATAAGTCACTTGATGACTCTTTGTAAGAACATTTTTGCCATAAAAATCAAGAGGAGGAAGCATTAAAGCAATTGGCCAAAACTTATAGGGATGTGTTTGCTTATAGTTATAAGGATTTGAAAGGAATTGATCCTAACATTTGTGAACATAAGATTCCTATTACTCCTGATGCAAAACCTAGCAAACAAAGACACTATACATTTAATGAAAAATACTCTTCTAAAATAAAGGAAGAAATTGACAAACTGGTGGCTGCCAATTTCATCTATGAAATTGAGTACACTCAGTGGATATCTCCTATAGTTTTGGTACCTAAGAAGAATGGGAAACTCAGGGTATGTATTAATTTGAAAAAAGTTAATGTAGCAACTATAAGAGATAGCTATCCATTACCAATAATAGACCATCTCTTGGAAAGAGTCACAGCTAAGGAGGTCTATAGTTTTTCGAATGGTTTTTCAGGATATAACCAGGTGCCAATAGCTTTGGAAAACCAACATAAAATTGCTTTTTCCACAGAATGGGGAATTTTTGCATTTAGGGTTATGCCTTTTGGTTTAACTAATGCTCCAGCAACCTTTCAAAGGTTAATGTGCCACATATTCAAAGAATTTCTTAAAAAGATAATGGAAATTTATGTTGATGATCTTTGTACTTTTTCATTAAAAAGAGAAGATCATTCGAAAGATTTGGAAATTATATTTAAGAAATGTAGAACATACAGAGTGTCTAAATCCTGCGAAATGTGTGTTCTTTGTGAGGCAAGGGAGAATGCTCGGTCACATAGTTTCTAGAAATGGAATTTCAATTGATGAAAGAAAAATTAAAGCCATAGTGGAACTCGCAAGACCAACAAATGTAAAAGAACTTCAAACATTCATGGGACACTGTGGATATTATAGAAAATTTGTGTACAAATTTGCAGATATAGCAAAGCCTCTGTATGCATTAATTACAAAATTTGAGTGGAATACAAAATGTGACCAAGATTTTGAAGTTTTGAAAACTTGTCTAGTGACAGCACCTATTTTAAAAACCCCACAGCGGGATAAAATTTTTCATGTTCATGTTGATGCTTCAAATTTTTCTTTGGGATGTGTTCTAGCACAACCAATAGAAGGAAGCAAATTAGACTTTCCAATTGCTTATGCTAGTAGGCAATTGAATTCAGCAAAAAAAAGTATACAACCACTGAAAGGGAAGGGTTGGGAATGATATTTGCTGTAAAAAAATATAGAAATTATCTTTTAGCAAGTTTAAATTCTTTGTGGATCACCAAGCCTTAATCTACTTGGTAAACAAACCATGCCATACAGGTAGGATAGTCAGATGGTTCCTCCTACTGATGGAATTTGAATTTGAGGTAGTGGTGAGACAGGGGAAAACTCATTTAAGAGCAGATCATTTGTCCAAAATACAAACCAGAGAGCCAAACTCACCTTTAGATTATGAATTACCAGATGCATATCTATTCAGAATAGAAAGTATTCTTGATTGGGCAATAAATTTGGTGCCTGTGTTAACCATGGGACCTTGTAGAACACATAGAAACAACACACATGTGATATTACAAAGTAGGAACTTTGTATTACTAGCAGGGCACCACTCCAAAAGATGAGCAGCAGGAATATCTAAGAAGAGCTCATTGTTGGAATCCTTGTACTCATGCTTCCATGATAGTCACCTTAAATAATCTCAATAGAATGGGTGTACATTGGCCTACAAAGATTCAAGATGTGAGAAAATATGTTTCCAATTGCTTTGAATGTCAATCTTTGCAAAATTCAGAAGTTACAACTTTGTATTGGTTTCAAAAAAATCTAGATTGGAGTACAAACATAATTGATGAGTTAAGAAGTAACAAAAAGGAGAGCCAATGAAAGCTAGTGCAGACTCAATAAATTTACAAATAATCTCTGAGGAATATCAATTGATAGGAGACCAATTATATAGGAAAGGAATGGATGGATATCTAAGAATTTGTGTTCTTGAAAATAAGTATATGGAAATGTTAGAGATGGCACATTCTGGAGTGGCAGGAGGAAATTTTTCTAGTGAAAGGACTGCTAAAATCATTTTATATTCCAGTTTTTGGTGGCCAACTCTATTTCTAGATGCAAGAACATATGTGAAAAGATGCAACATTTGTCAAAGAGTAAGTCAACCAAGTAAAAGAGATGATATGCCGTTAGTATCACTTGTTTTAGCAAGAGCATTTAGCAAATGGTGGTTGGATTTCATTGGACCTATCCATCCTCCTGCAAAACAGTCTCATGCTGAATATATACTTGTAGCCACAGATTACCTGACCAAATGGGCAGAGGCTAGGGCTACAAAAAGGAATGATGCTCAAACCACTGCACGATTTCTTTATGAAAATGTTATCGTCAGATTTGGATTACCAATTGAATTGGTAAGTGATAGGGGGACTCATTTTTCAAACCAAGTAATTGAAAACATGACTGAGTATTTCATGATTAATCATAGGAAGTCAGCTCCTTATCATCCACAAGCTAATGGATTGGCAGAAAGTACTAATAAGGTACTTTGCACTGTTTTATCAAAATTGGTAAATACAAATAGGAATGATTGGGATTTGCAACTTAATCATGTCCTATGGGCTTATAGAGTGGCATACAAAACTGCTATTGGAACAACACCCTTTAATTTGGTGTATGGACAAAATGCACTCTTACCTTTGGAATTTCTCATTCCAACATTAAAGGTGGGAAATCAATACAAGTGGACCGGACATGATTTATCTGATAGAGTGGTGGAATTGGAAAAACTTGGAGCTTCCAGACTTCAAGAAATTATGAGCATATATGCAGATAAAAGAAGGCAAAAATCATATCATGATGTTCATATTAAAGAAAAAGACTTGCAAGTAGGGGATCTAGTTTTGCCATATACAGTGAAGGAACATCAGAAAAAATTTCAGAAGAAGGGGCATGGACCTTATATTATCAACCAAATCAGTAACAGTGGAGCTATCCAATTAGCTAATATAGATGGAGAAATCATGCCGAATTCCATAAGTGGATGTAGGGTAAAAAGGTATGATCTTCCATAAATTGTTCTTGAATGGAGAAGAATACATCAAGCTCAAAACAGGAAAAAGGAAGACTCGGAAAAAATCAGGAATGAAGCCCAACAAGAAGCAAAGGAAAGAATACGAAAGGCTAAGGATCTTAGAGAAGTTTTCTTATGTGAAACACCTTCAAGAGTAAAAGAGCATTTGCTTGTTATAACAATGAATCTTCATAATGAGCAAATCAAGGTTTTGATAGATTCAGGTGCAGAAGTTAATTTGATTAGTTCAGTTTTGTTGGATAAGTTCAACTTTAAAAGGACTATGAGTAAAACATTTATCAAAACACTGGAGGTCCAGATAATACAAAGCTTGTCTTCACCATCTATTGAAGTTAAATTCAATGAAGTAAATATGAAAATAGATTGTGAAGAATCGCCCGATCATATGATGACTGAGAAATTGATTTTCGAACAACCATGGTTAAGGCAAGGTAAAGTAATTTTGGATTTTGAAAATATGAAGCTTAAATTGACAATAAATGACAAAAGGTTTTTAATTTTTTTATTGAGTTATGAATAGGAAAATCAACAGGATATCTATGACTCAGATTTGGAAGGATTTACTTTTCCACTAAAAGCTACAAAGGAATCACAACCAAAACTTCTGCATGACCAAATCTACTTCAAAGTAGAATCTGTGACATTGTCAAGAGGACACTGGTTTTTGGACAGTGAAGCAGTAACGGAAGATGTAGAGCTAGAATCTCATGAAGAACAGGATATCCCAAAAGTTGAGAAGATAGCCAAAGAGCTGAGGGAAACCATCAATATCATTGGTCAACATATCTTTACAGTGGGAATTGGAGGTCATAAATATACCATGCTATGTCAGGAATTCTACAAATTTCAAAAAGTGGCAGCTAATTATAAAAGAGGGAAGGCAGTGGGGTTACATAGACTATTGGATGAACCTCTTTTCTTTATAGATTTTGAGAGAGTATCACAAGTAATGTCTAGTCTGTTGGAAGTGGGAAAAGGCAATGATGCATACTTCAGATGTTCAGTTAAGGACAAAGAGAACAGAGGTACAAATCACCATAAAAGTAGAACACATCAGGACAGCTCTTCAATTCTATCCCATGGGAACTAAATTAGATGCCAGTTTTGTCAAGAAGAATGCATCCTCATATGCTGGATATTAAAAGTTTGCGAACTTCAAAGGAAAATAAAATGAAGAATTTGCCACCAGACTGTTTCTTCAATATATGTGTTTTCATGAGTTGCCAAGATATACAATTCCACATAAGCCAATGACATTGGTTATGTTCAATAATAAGGACAAGACTAAACCATTTGGAGTAATGGATGTAACTCCCTACATTCATGACCAATTGAAGGAAGAAGCGAAGCATTGGGAGCAAAGAAAGTTTATGAATGGAGCACAGTTTTTAACAAGAATTATATACCATGTTTTAGGTATGGAGGATCAGTTGAAGTTGGCTCCAGAAGCTCAATATTTCAGGAGTTTGATGGCAAGAGTTAAAAATCCTTCAAAGATGATGTCTATAAGAGAAGCAAAAGTCCAGACAAGCATGAGGGGATCAGGAAGGAAAAGGAAAGGGGTATCAGATGAAGTAATTCCAATAAAGAAGAGAAGACTAGATCCAAGGAATGTGGTCTTGGAATAGGAAGAAGTGACAAAAGAGGAATGTGAAGCAGCTCAGAAGGAAGTTCAGGCCTCAAAGGAACCCCATCCACCTCAAACAAGCAAGGAACAAATTTATTCATATTTGACTCAAAGTAATGATAAGAAGGCAACCTATGAAGCTCAGTATCAGAAAATGTTGGAAAATTATTCATGTGAAGCAACATATTGGATATAGGAAGAGGTGGAACATTATGAAGAATTACATGATCCAATGATGGCTGTAGAAACTGAGAAGTGTTTGTTAAGAAAGAAGTGGAACTATTGGCTTATTTTAAGGAATTACAATGTCCTCCAGAGACTAGAACCATAGTGGTGGTGAGAAAGAAAGTCCTGAAAAAGTCTGTGATAAGCTCCTAAACCCACGGAAAAGATGATTACACGAGGCTTTATTTGGTTTAAATCCCTCGCAATCGGTCTACTTGGATTACCTAGAGCCCACAATTATCTCGCAATGAATTCTTCCTATGTCTATGCACTAGCTCATAAATTCCCGGCAAACGCACCAAATGAACAGATCTCTTAGTCCAAGGGAAAGTGCCCCGTACGCACTTGTTTTGCTCAATTGCCTGGGAATTTGTCAACCCGTATTGCTTGAAAACCCTAGTTTATACCTCAAATTGGGAGCTTCACGCTCTCACCCACGTACACCTACTCTCATACATTCACACTCACTCACTCACACACCCTTACGTTCACACTCACACCTATATACTCCAACACCATCATTCTCGCATTCATGCACATGGCCATTACACACACGCTCGCACACACCTATGGTTACCCCCGAATGTACTTTCTTTCTCTTCCCATGTCCTCCCTCATGCATCCTTGTACTCATATACTCTCATGCACCTTATGCACACATCCACTCCCTTACTGTAGTTCACCCTTTCCCTTTACTCACCCCCTTCTTTCACGTCGGGTTCACGTACGTGGTCGGGTTCACACGCGCTTAGGGGTGCACATAGGGTGCCACGTTAAAATGAATTTTACTTTCGTTTGTTTGACACATGAAAACATGAGACAAGTCTAGAATCTTAACTCAACTTTCTCCTCTTTTAACTTTTTGTTTCATTATGATCGCTCTCACGGTGCCTTAGTGTTATCTATTACGTCACATTCATAGTTACGGATTTTTATGGGCCAACACAAATCATAAATAGGTCACTAAGTCTCACAATTGATCTCATGTAATGAAATTGGCACTTCATGTAAGATATCTCAAACTCATTCGAAGAACATACTTAACTCAAAACAAGAGCAACACTTTTCGCTCTAAGGAGATATGTTTATCTTTGAAGGTCATTTGACGTAGAGAATTATGTTGCCAGTTTTACTTCAAAAAGAAAAAAAACAAACATAACTTTTATATCATTACAGTTCAGCAAATGCAAAGAGTATGGAGTACTCTTTTGACAATTTGACATGATATATTACAGCAGTCATTAGCGCACAGGTTTCGTTCAAGAAAACAGATTGTGAATAAAACTGGTATGTGTCACTAGCGACCGAACATTATAATGTACATTGTGCAACATATTTATTTCGCCAATGCGATCACGTATCTCAAAACAATTGAACTTGAAATGCATCCATTATGAGAATAGAAAAAAATCGTTTATGCTCCAAATGCAGACATCCGGAAATACAAAGAACACATATATCGATCATTGTCTCGATGAACATAGAGCGTATGATCTTGTGCACAGAAATACCATTACATCAATATTTCTGTTATGCTATACATAAAGCAGATGAACCTATAATCTCGATGCAGTAGCACATTCGCGTTCAGAAAACAGAATGATAATTGGAACAATTTCCTTGCCAAAACAAAAGTATAAAATAGGGAATACTTTACTCCTTTTTCACGTCAAAATGCTTGATCAGAACCACTTTCTGAAATTCGGAGTTGTCCGCTTGATTCTATGTTTTTCTCTATTCTCACACACAGCATATCGTTTGGGTGAATTTTTAGCTCTAACCCCTTTTCCCTAACCCAAAGTATTGACTATCGACTTATTTGGCATCCTGCTACTATGCATAGCACAGACATAACAAAACAATTTCAGAGTTAAAACAGGTGTCCAAACTTTTGCGCATGATATAGAGACTCCCGTTTCTTCAACTCATGTGAGTAGCTAAGACACTCAAGTAGTGTTAGTCTTCGTATTCTGCTTCTGCTGACGGGCTTGCATTGACTGTGCAATCACTGATTCTCGTTGATTACTGTCTTGAGTGCAATGAAGCAGCGGAATGACGGTAAAAAAAACATAATGCATTCTTGACAATTAGAACAAACAATTTTCCTCTCAATTTATCACCTCATTCTGCTATCAGCGTCGTCCCAGCTCGCGATGACCATTGAGAAGCGGCAGGAACAGTTGATGGACCGCCAGCAGTAGGTGCGGGGGCAGCAACAGGACCAAAAGAAGAAGAGGAACCTTGCTACCTCCCACTCTATCTCCTTCGTCTTCTGAGGAGTAGATGCAATTATGGATTTCAGCAGCGCGAGTCAATTGGTGTGGAAAGAAGTGACATTGTTAGTAGCATTGGTGCCATCTTCACTTCGAGCGCGTCCTGTGAGGAGCTCAGATCAGCCGCTAGGATGGAGCAGTTGCATCATTGCTTTGAGGATCATAAGCCTCAGCTATTCGATCTCTAGCAGCGAGCGACCAACCCCTGTGCTCTGATACCCCTCGAGGGAGCATGCGCAGCACAGTAGCTATGGCGATATGCTGCAAACAGGAGATAGGAGCCGAAAAAACGCGTGGATCAGAGCCCCCCTGTTACATATTACAGACGCTACAGAAGTTCACCGAAATTGACGTTCAATTTGATTGAGAAAAAACTGTTGAAATTCCAAGCTTAAGTGGGGTGCCTGTACCCCTTCCTCTGTTTCCATCTAGATCATTCCTTTCTGCTGCCATGTTTCTTCCTCCGTACTCTCTGCTGTGCTGGATCAACCTTGTTGCTTTATCAGCTTACATCTCTGATAAATGAAAGCTAACAGACAACAGTTTTTGTTTTTCGTGAATGGTGGAGCTGAAATTGAAATCAGCTCATATCTAGCGAGCAAATTCTGTGCTAAGCTCTGAGGCACAGTTAGAGATTGTGGTAGCAAAATTGAAGTAATGGCAGAGTTAGGAGTCGGGCTAAGTTCTGATGCGCAGTTAGAGGCTGTCCTGTAGATTTCGAACTTATGGCGGAGATGCGCTTAAAATGATAACCTGATAACCTGGATTTCACAGCCCCGTTGCACAATCCCACTCTCCAAATGTCAACATTATTTGACAAAACAAAAAGCAAAAGGTCCGTGAGACTGCTTTCCCCTCTTTTCTGTTTTTCCTGTCAGAGATTGCTACCAAAAAAACGGCTTACCCCAACCTTAAATCACCGACAGAACATCCAAACAAAATTTAGCCGGAGGCTCCAGTCAAGCTTAATTCTTTTGTCCCCATGCAATGCATCCCATAAGCTTCCATTTTGCATGAACTCGTAAAAAAATAAGTTCCCATGTGAAGATAGTGAGTAGCCCAGCAAACTGACAAGATTCCTATGCTTGATTCTTCCCACGGTATCCAGCTCAGCCTCGAATTCCAAGATGTTTTGATGGTACTGATCAAAGAGTTTCTTGACAGCAATAGGCTTCCCACTCTTCAGAACACATTTATAAACTGTGCTTGATGCTCCAAAGCCAATAACATATCTCTGACCAAGGTTGTCAGTTAATCTCATAACATCGTCATAGGAATGAGAGGCCAAGTCCATATGAAGCATAACAACTTTAGTTAAAACATGCATAACTTTTCCAGAACCTATTTTGCCACCACCCTTCAGAATAAGCTTGTCCTGTTGATAATTTGTTTTCCATATCCATGCCAGGAGAGCAATCATGCAAATAGCGATACTGAGGCCAAGTCCAATAAACAGAGATTTGGATCTTAAGTCACTTGAAGGAGCGCTGTGTGAATCACAAAAATTCCTATCTTCTTTCCACATAGCCCCTTGTTGCCACGATAACTTTCAGCTGTAAATCTTGTAAAGCTCTTTGTTGTTGGTATGTCACCAGAGAGCTTGTTGAATGACAGATTTAAGGCAACAAGGCTCAGACAATTCTCTAGCTCCTCAGGAATCGGTCCAAACAGTTCATTATCGTTGAGAAACAGAATATTAAGGTCTTGCAGTTGAACCAACTCTCGAGGAATGACCCCATGAAGATCATTGAATGATAAATTCATCTTCAGAAGTCCCCTTAAATTCCCAAACTCCACTGGGATTGCACCTGACAATTTATTCCTGCTTAAATTCAGTTCAAGAAGGTGCTCCAGTCGCCCTATAGAAAGAGGTACAAGGCCACTCAGATAATTGCCGATACAATAGCAAGCCCTTTTCTCCCCATCCCTACAATCAATATCTCCACATACTTCTCATCAATTATCAAATTCATTCTTCAAGTGCCTGCAATCAAACAAATTTCCTGCCAAATAAAACCACATTAGAACATAAAAATCAACCATTTTCGGAGCTAACATACTTCCCTCTTCTTATTTGCGAAGTCGTCCTCGACGAGTCACTCTTGCTGCAATAAAATCAAAACAGCCATGAACATGTCAATTTCCAATTGGTTCACATACCTTTCCATCGAGCCGATACTCCAACTGAACCTGCACTCATTGAAGCTATTAGTGCTCAAAAATCACTCATGAATACATACAAATCAGTCACTTCCAAAATGATCCAAGAACATGCACATATATGCAATCCCATTTCAGCCATGCATCAATTTGCTCATACATTCCATTATGAAAAATGGTCTCAACCAAAATAACACATGCACACCTTTCCATGTTTTAGATATGCAACTACCATTGCAGAAAACAGAAAAGAAATTACCGAAAACAACAACAACTGAAATGAATCAAATCGGAGATGCAAAAATACCCAAAATGCATACCCCATTATTGCACCTACTATTCGCTATGTACAATCATTCCATGACTAGACACTTCCAAAGAATCCCCATCGTCGTCCTACAAAAGCCATCGAAACTCGAGTGGAAGTGAAGACATACATCAGAACCCTAGAGTGTCCCACATACTAGAAAAACCCTCAGATAGAGCACACAAGTTGTAAAGCAAGACCGTCGCATTACCTCGCTAAAGCCTCATCCATAAGTACATATAGAATATCTGTGCCTTCAAGAATGTTGATTCAAAGTGAGCTGATCTGTCGCAAGCCAACAAATACCAATCACACAAGCAAATAACGTTCCCTTCCAGGCGATCATCGCCCTCTCCTCTCTCTCTCTCCCCCTCAGGAGTGGGAAATAATTTCATATGAAGATTTATTTTAATCACACGTTGGCCTACATTGACACTGGATGCGATTCGTGGACCTGACCACACGATCAGGTTGATTCCATCCATCTACCAATGCAATGCAGCGCACAACACACAAACACAAAATGATACACATAACATATATCAGCTAGCCCATAACGAAGCTGGATACGGCCTGTGGTCGTGACTACCCAGCCACGATGGCTCCACTTGCCTACCAACCCGTTATGGCGCGTAGCTAAGACACAATCATATACATCCCAAGCCTATGGCGAAACTAGCTGCGGCTCGTGGTCCTAACCACCCGGCGAGGATAAATCCACCCACCTACTAGCCCACCATAGCGCATTGGTACGATCACACAACACACTTTCTTTTTCTTTTCTTCGTTTTTTTTTTTTCATAGTTAATTAGTTCACCCAAGTCCTGAGAATTAGGGAGAGGAAGAAAGGGACTTTTCCCACTGTTCCCACACAGACATGCAAACATATACACTCTAGCCTTTGACAGATCAACCACCTCTTCACTTCATTCTCTCAATTACAGACACTACATATGTATTCATCGAGTTGACTTTTCACTTGGTAACTACAGCCAGCTATGCCTTAGTCCCTCGTATACCTATCCCTAGGTGTCCTAGAATGTGATTCTCCGGAATATCTCATGTAGTCTCACATCGTACTCGCATCCCGACAACTTCCCTAAGGCGAGTCAGGCTCAGCTTCAGGAGCTCCGTCATCACTTCCTAGCGTTAGCACATCTGCCCAAGCCCATGTGATATCGTTTTCCTTGTTAGGCATTTCCCTCGAAGGATCGAAATAGTAATATCGATCTCCCGCCCATCCTACATGTCGAGTCAAGTATTCCTCAAAACACTCAATGTAAAATGCAACACCCAAACCCTGGTTTATAAAGCATACCAGCCAATGCGCTTCCTCAACATCGTATTCCGTCTCAAAGTCGTCGACATCTATGTCCATGCGAGCGAACGTTTGGTCCGAGAAATATATCCTTAGCTCGTACAAGTAGAGTTGCGTAATTTGGTCTGCCATTTTGTTACTTAGCTCCTAACAGTCTCTGCACAACATAAGAAAAATAATTAGAAGTCCAAGATTCTTGAGCTAGCAAGGAAGGATATTTATGACACACAAATCATAGATTACATATGCGCATATATATATATGACTATATGTGTATGTACAAGGAATCTACTCCGTCCTGCTTGGATATCGTCTAGCCTCTCCCGTCCTAATATCACTTGAAATATGGTTTAACTCAAAGCGCGTTAACTTTCACGGGAGCATATTCTTCTCCTAAATCTTGAATTTGCATGGAACCATTAGAATTGAGTTCCACCACCTTAAACGGTCCTGCCCATCTTGTCTGTAACTTCCCCGGGAATTTATAATATTTACTATCATAGACTAGTACCAAATCCCCTTCTTGAATCACATAGGTTTTGAGATTCTTGTCATGTCTCTCCTTACGTCTCTTCTGAATAGCTTCCAAGCTTTGTTGTGCGATGAGTCTCTTTTCTTCCAGCTTGACCAGTTGTATATACCTCTCCTTTAATGACTCTTCCTCGCCCAATCTGGCCTCAATAGCCACTCTTAATGTCGGAACTTCTTTTTCGATGGGGAAGATGGCTTCCTCGCCATATACTAGAGAGAACGGAGTGCTCTTTGTCGTCACTCGGTAGGATGTTCGATATGCCCATAAAGCTTCCAAAAGTCTCTCATCCCAGTCTCTCCTATGCACAGCTACTGTCTTTGTCAGAATCTGTTCAAGAATTTGGTTGGTGACCTCCACTTGTCCATTTGCTCTCGGGTAATATGGAGTGCTTTTTCTATGTTTGATCTTATATAATTCCATTAGTTCTTCGATCAGTTCGTTGACAAAATGTGTCCCTCTATCACTCACTATTTCCAACGGGCATCCGAATCGAGTGATAATTTGTTCATACAAAAATTTCGCTACATCAACAGCTCGGTCAGTCTTTGGCTTCCACCCATTTGGTAACATAGTCAGTACAGACCAAGATATACCTATTGGATCTTCGTCGTGAAGGAGGATCAATAGGCCCCACAAAATCAATTCCCCATTTCTCAAACGGCTTAAGAGCCAACACCGGCATAAGAGGAGCAGCATGTGCTAATGTGGGTTTGCCCATTCGTTGGCATTTGTCACATTTCTTACAGTATGTGTGCGAGTCTTTGAACAATGTTGGCCACCAATACCCAGCTAATAAAATCTTTCTTGCCGTCAGTTCACCAGCAAAATGCCCACCGCAAGGTTCGTCATGCAAAGCCCTCAACACTAGATTTTCTTCTTCTTCCTCGAGACACCTCCGATAAATACTCTCATGAACAAAATATCGATAGAGTTGCCCCCCAATGATGCTATGGTGCTTCGCCAATGCTAGCAGTTTTTGCTTTTCTCTCTTGCTTGCTCCTGGAGGATATTTAGTAGTGCATAAGAAATTCACCAAGTCAGCATACCAAGGTACTTTCGCATCAACCTAGAATAGATGCCCATCAAGAGCATCGTCGAGCACACCAGAGATTGGCTCCTCATTAACAATTCGAGATAAATGGTCAGCCAATATATGCGCTTTGCCTGGTCTGGTTACCACTGTGAACTGAAATTCTTGGAGAAGTAGCATCCACCTCATCACGCCCTGATAGTTCTGGTTTATTAATGATATACTTAAGGGCTTCGTGATCCACGTAAAAAGTGAAATGCTTTCCCATACTTGTTCACCGCAAAGATCATCGATAGGCATTCCTTCTCCGTAGTCGTGTAGTTCCTCTCAGTGCTATTTAAATTGCGACTTGCATAGTAAATAGGATGGTCCAACTTCTTTTCGTCGGCTTGGCATAGTACTGCTCCAACCGCAGTATGAGAAGCGTCGGTATGTACATGAAATTCCTTCGTCCAGTCAGGTGCTACCAAGATCGGTGCATTTATTAACCTCCCTTTGATCGAGTCGAATGCCACTTGACACTCTCCCGTCCACTGGTATTGTTGGTCCTTCCTCAAAAGAGTCATCAGTGGTGCCGCTATAGATGCAAAATTTAATATAAAACGTCGATAATAATTTGCATGGCCCAAGAATCCTCTGAGTTGTCGCAAATTTTGCGGAGGTGGAAGTTGTCTGATCTTTTCCACTTTATCTTCGTCAACCGCAATCCCTTTTTCGGAAATAACATGTCCCAAAAGCAATCCTCTTCGTACTCCAAATGTACACTTTTCAGGATTTAATGCGATGTCTTTTTCGATGCTTCTTCTTAAAATTGCTTCGATCCTCTCCATCATGTTTTCATCGTCGCCTCTGATTGCAAAGTCATCGAGAAATATCTCCATCCAATCCTGCAGGTAGTCTTGATATGCAGCTATCATTGCTCTTTGGAATGTGGCCGGTGCATTGCATAACCCAAATGGCATCACCCGATATGCATACGTACCCCATTCTGTCGTGAAAGTAGTTTTTGATTGATCCTCTTCATGGATTTGGATTTGGTTGTACCCACTGAAACCATCCAAAAATGAGTACAACTTATGGCCAGCCACTCTGTCCAATATTTGATCAGTAAATGGCAAGGGGAAGTGATCCTTCTTTGTGCGCTCGTTCAACTTTCGATAGTCTATGCAAATACGGATTTTCTTATTTTTCTTCGGAACCACTACAATTGGTGACACCCATTCGCTGGATGCGATGGGATATATGAATCCTGCCTCTAATAATTTGGTCAATTCCAACTTGATCAATTCCGAGTAGACTAGATTTGTTCGCGTGAGTCGTTGACATATTGGTCGTGTGCCTTCTTCCAAGTCTATATAATGTTGGCAGATTTGGGGATCAATTCCTCTCAGATCACTGTATGACCATGCAAAGGCCTCGACGAAATTTTTGAGTGTCGTTTTAATACAATCTCGTACCCTGTCTGGTAGCTCTGACCCTACACTCAAGAACTTTTCTGGAACAACTTCCCATTTTTCCAACTGAGCTTCTCGCGAATAATCCTTATTTCTCGCTAACACTGTGATTGGAATGTGCTCTCCGATCATGCGTGTATGATTGGCCAGTAAATCATTGTGTTGTTCTCTTTCGATTGAACCTAATTTCTTTAATGCAACTTTTGCAATGGCTTCCGACACTTTAGTTTTACTCTTCGCTTCTTTTTCCGATTCTCGACTTCTCTTTAGAATCTCTGCTTCTAGGATTCTAACTTTTTCTCGCAACTGTTGCACTTCCATCGCCGGAGCTGACTCTAGTTTCAACTCTTCTTTTGAAGTTCCCTTCTCCAGGGATTGAGTAGCTTTGTTTTTACTTGAATCTATACTCAACATGTAACACTCAAATTCACTTGTATGTGTCAACCATCCTAGCAACTCATGGTCGGAATCGTCGTTATAGAGCAATGGATTTTTATACTCTCCCATCTTCGTGTCTTGATTCTTAAAGAGCTGCAAGTTGAACCCGTCTTGAAGCAGATTCTTGTAGTTGTCTGTGTTCAAAGAAAACCTAGCTCGTGCAATCTCGGGCCTTGCTTTCTCCTTCTCTTTCTTTTCCATCTCATCGACTATTATTGTCTTCTTCTTGTTGCTCGAGGGTGGGGATACTTGTATTTGAATCCGATCAGACTTTGGCCCTATTGAAATAAAACCTGTGCGCCAGTCGTGCACACATTCGGCTTGCACCAGCCATGGCCGTCCAAGCAAGATCGAGAAGGTAGCCTCTGAGGTCCTTGGTCTTACTATCAGATAATCAACCTTAAACTCTAGACCGCCCACAACTGTACTTACATTCTTCAAAAGACCCGCAGGCTTCACTTGTGTTTGATCCGCCATTCTCAAAGACATCGGCGTTTCTTCCATGTGGTTGAGGCCCAAAGCTTTCATCATGAACTCAGTCATAAGGTTGATTGCGGCTCCACTATCTAACTAAGCACCAGGGACTGCATATCCTTTAATTTCGACCGTCACAGCTGGAGCATTCGAATCAATTTGCGTCGTAATACTTTGAATGATCCCTTGGACATCTTTATCTTGCCTATTTTTATCTCGAGCTTTCCTCGTCTTCTTAATATATTCGTTGTAGAATTGTTTCCTATAAACAGGTGAACATTTTAGCAATGTGCCCATGTCCAGCGTGACTTCCGTGTCAGCGAGAAACTTTACAATATCTACTCCTTCCGAACTTTGTCCTTCCTTTCTAATCTTAGGGGCTTTCAATCTTTCAGGGAATGGTGCTATGCCCGGTACAAACTCCTTAGTCACTGGTGGAAGAATCTCAACCTCTTCCCCATCCTCAAACTCTTGCTGCTCAACAAATCCTCCAACTTGGTTTTCTACCTCTTCGTGTTCAGCTATCCTCTCTTGACTCCCGTCTTCACCTTCGCCTCTTGGGTTCTTCTTCGAGTACTCTTGAGTCCTTGTGACTACTGCCACAGTTGGATCTTTGTGTGGTTTCTTGGCCTCGTAAGCATCCACAAAGTGCATTGACGAGCTAGAGCCTTCTTGAGGGTTCGGTGTCTTGAACACTACTCCGATCGTAGGAACGTGCTCTTGAGCTCTTGATGTGGGATGCATCTGAGTATCAACATAGTTCGAGGACCCTACTGGTCCTTTTTCCTTGCCGGCGGCAGCTCTTCGTTTTGGACAATCTTCATCAAAGTGGCCCTCCCCACTACAGTACCTACATAGTGGGGTATAATCAATTGGTTTCTTTTCGTTTGGACATCTAGATTGAGTATGGCCAAAGCCATGACATCTCCAGCACTGGATTGGACCATCTCTTCTTTGATCACGTGCGGCTCCTCTTGAATAGTCTCCTCCTTGACCCTGAGCACCATGTCCATAAGTCGATCTGTTTTCCCATCGAGATGTCGGTGGTACACTTTGAGCGGGCAATCCCGTGTAAGGTCTTTCTCTTGTATCTCCTGCTTTCATGGTCCTTTCTTCATAGGCTCTCTTGTTGTAACATCGGTCCTCTGTGTGATTTGTCCTTCCACAAAAAGTACAACGCATCCTAGGTGGCGATCTATCTGTGAATACTCTCGAGACTGTAGGGCATTTTGAAGCCAAATGGCCGTAACCATGGCACTTTCCACACCATGTATTTGATCGAAACACTTGATTCGGGTTTGTTGTGACCTCTGGTTTTACTGTATATGTCTCTTGAGTTATCGTGGTAGCTTTTATAGCTTGCGTGACCAATTCCAATATTCGTTCTTCAGTTAGCGCAGGCTTTGCCTCGCCTGACGTGCTAGTGGCAGCTACAAAAGCTGGGGTCGTCAATGCGGGACTTCCTTGGCCAGGATCTTTCATCGGTATGTTTCCTGGGCCTCCCATAGGCTCGTATAAGAGCTCCATCTTCCTTTGTTGGCATAATTGTACTTCCTCCCAAAGCCTTGCTTGTTCCTTAGCATCCATTAAGGTTGCAGGTCTTGTCAGGCTGATATGCTGTTGTGCCGTAGGATCTCGCAATCCTGAAATGAATCTACGTTTCAATGTCTCATCATTCGGGGCATTCACGCCCATCTTTCTTACTAATGTTTCCATTCTCTGAATGTAGTTATCGATGCTCTCGTTTACTCCTTGTCGCAAGTAATCCATTTGTTGGGCCAATCTGTCTTGGAAGCCTTGTCGTCGAAACTTTGCCAAGAAGGCTTCCTTGAGCATCTGATAAGTTCCACGCTCTTGTGGTGTCAGATTCCCATACCAATTGGCTGCCTCATCACGGAGAATAGCCGGAAAAATTCGCAACCTTTGATCCTGGTCGACTACGTCATTGGCCTCACAAGTAACCTCAAACAACTGGATAAAACTATCCGGATCTTCGTCCCAAGTACCCGAAAACTTGGTGAAGTCCCCCAAGTGAGCTGAAATCCGCTGAGCCATTTCGAACAGAGGTGTGATGTCGATATCACTTCGATCCCAAAAATTTAGCACACGTGGCTTCAGGATCCCTCCTTCAAACTTCCGCACTTGATTCACGACTCTCCTACGGGAGTACACATTTTTGACTGATTTCTTCGAGCCAATTGAGGTCCACTCACCTGGTGGTTCCCACCTTCTTCTTTCTCTTTCAAGGGCTCTTCTCTGAGCGCGTTCCTCTCTTTGCGTTTGTGTTGCTCCTGACGATGAGCTTCCCTCGCTCATGTACTAGATCGTGGGGTCCGCAAGCTCGGCCAACCTGTGGCGCTAGGCGAACCTATGGCACTCTCTTATAGAGACGTACCAAGCTATTTCCCGGCAAACGCACCAAATGATAAGCTCCTAAACCCACGGAAAAGATGATTACACGAGGCTTTATTTGGTTTAAATCCCTCGCAATCGGTCTACTTGGATTACCTAGAGCCCACAATTATCTCGCAATGAATTCTTCCTATGTCTATGCACTAGCTCATAAATTCCCGGCAAACGCACCAAATGAACAGATCTCTTAGTCCAAGGGAAAGTGCCCCGTACGCACTTGTTTTGCTCAATTGCCTGGGAATTTGTCAACCCGTATTGCTTGAAAACCCTAGTTTATACCTATAATTGGGAGCTTCACGCTCTCACCCACGTACACCTACTCTCATACATTCACACTCACTCACTCACACACCCTTACGTTCACACTCACACCTATATACTCCAACACCATCATTCTCGCATTCATGCACATGGCCATTACACACACGCTCGCACACACCTATGGTTACCCCCGAATGTACTTTCTTTCTCTTCCCATGTCCTCCCTCATGCATCCTTGTACTCATATACTCTCATGCACCTTATGCACACATCCACTCCCTTACTGTAGTTCACCCTTTCCCTTTACTCACCCCCTTCTTTCACGTCGGGTTCACGTACGTGGTCGGGTTCACACGCGCTTAGGGGTGCACATAGGGTGCCACGTTAAAATGAATTTTACTTTCGTTTGTTTGACACATGAAAACATGAGACAAGTCTAGAATCTTAACTCAACTTTCTCCTCTTTTAACTTTTTGTTTCATTATGATCGCTCTCACGGTGCCTTAGTGTTATCTATTACGTCACATTCATAGTTACAGATTTTTATGGGCCAACACAAATCATAAATAGGTCACTAAGTCTCACAATTGATCTCATGTAATGAAATTGGCACTTCATGTAAGATATCTCAAACTCATTCGAAGAACATACTTAACTCAAAACAAGAGCAACACTTTTCGCTCTAAGGAGATATGTTTATCTTTGAAGGTCATTTGACGCAGAGAATTATGTTGCCAGTTTTACTTCAAAAAGAAAAAAAACAAACATAACTTTTATATCATTACAGTTCAGCAAATGCAAAGAGTATGCAGTACTCTTTTGACAATTTGACATGATATATTAGAGCAGTCATTAGCGCACAGGTTTCGTTCAAGAAAACAGATTGTGAATAAAACTGGTATGTGTCACTAGCGACCGAACATTATAACGTACATTGTGCAACATATTTATTTCGCCAATGCGATCACGTATCTCAAAACAATTGAACTTGAAATGCATCCATTATGAGAATAGAAAAAAATCATTTATGCTCCAAATGCAAACATCCGGAAATACAAAGAACACATATATCGATCATTGTCTCGATGAACATAGAGCGTATGATCTTGTGCACAGAAATACCATTACATCAATATTTCTGTTATGCTATACATAAAGCAGATGAACCTATAATCTCGATGCAGTAGCACATTCGCGTTCAGAAAACAGAATGATAATTGGAACAATTTCCTAGTCAAAACAAAAGTATAAAATAGGGAATACTTTACTCCTTTTTCACGTCAAAATGCTTGATCAGAACCACTTTCTGAAATTCGGAGTTGTCCGCTTGATTCTATGTTTTTCTCTATTCTCACACACAGCATATCGTTTGGGTGAATTTTTAGCTCTAACCCCTTTTTCCCTAACCCAAAGTATTGACTATCGACTTATTTGGCATCCTGCTACTATGCATAGCACAGACATAACAAAACAATTTCAGAGTTAAAACAGGTGTCCAAACTTTTGCGCATGATATAGAGACTCCCGTTTCTTCAACTCATGTGAGTAGCTAAGACACTCAAGTAGTGTTAGTCTTCGTATTCTGCTTCTGCTGACGGGCTTGCATTGACTGTGCAATCACTGATTCTCGTTGATTACTGTCTTGAGTGCAATGAAGTAGCGGAATGACGGTAAAAAAAACATAATGCATTCTTGACAATTAGAACAAACAATTTTCCTCTCAATTTATCACCTCATTCTGCTATCAGCGTCGTCCCAGCTCGCGATGACCATTGAGAAGCGGCAGGAACAGTTGATGGACCGCCAGCAGTAGGTGCGGGGGCAGCAGCAGGACCAAAAAAAGAAGAGGAACCTTGCTACCTCCCACTCTATCTCATTCGTCTTCTGAGGCGTAGATGCAATTATGGATTTCAGCAGCGCGAGTCAATTGGTGTGGAAAGAAGTGACATTGTTAGTAGCATTGGTGCCATCTTCACTTCGAGCGCGTCTTGTGAGGAGCTCAGATCAGCCGCCAAGATGGAGCAGTTGCATCATTGCTTTGAGGATCATAAGCCTCAGCTATTCGATCTCTAGCAGCGAGCGACCAACCCCTGTGCTCTGATACCCCTCGAGGGAGCATGCGCAGCACAGTAGCTATGGCGATATGCTGCAAACAGGAGATAGGAGCCGAAAAAACGCGTGGATCAGAGCCCCCCTGTTACATATTACAGACGCTGCAGAAGTTCACCGAAATTGACGTTCAATTTGATTGAGAAAAAACTGTTGAAATTCCAAGCTTAAGTGGGGTGCCTGTACCCCTTCCTCTGTTTCCATCTAGATCATTCCTTTCTGCTGCCATGTTTCTTCCTCCGTACTCTCTGCTGTGCTGGATCAACCTTGTTGCTTTATCAGCTTACATCTCTGATAAATGAAAGCTAACAGACAACAGTTTCTGTTTTTCGTGAACGGTGGAGCTGAAAATGAAATCAGCTCATATCTAGCGAGCAAATTCTGTGCTAAGCTCTGAGGCACAGTTAGAGATTGTGGTAGCAAAATTGAAGTAATGGTAGAGTTAGGAGTCGGGCTAAGTTCTGATGCGTAGTTAGAGGCTGTCCTGTAGATTTCGAACTTATGGCGGAGATGCGCTTGAAATGATAACCTGATAACCTGGATTTCACAGCCCCGTTGCACAATCCCACTCTCCAAATGTCAACATTATTTGACAAAACAAAAAGCAAAAGGTCCGTGAGACTGCTTTCCCCTCTTTTCCGTTTTTCCTGTCAGAGATTGCTGCCAAAAAAACGGCCTACCCCAACCTTAAATCACCGACAGAACATCCAAACAAAATTTAGCCGGAGGCTCCAGTCAAGCTTAATTCTTTTGTCCCCATGCAATGCATCCCATAAGCTTCCATTTTGCATGAACTCGTAAAAAAATAAGTTCCCATGTGAAGATAGTGAGTAGCCCAGCAAACTGACAAGATTCCTATGCTTGATTCTTCCCACGGTATCCAGCTCAGCCTCGAATTCCAAGATGTTTTGATGGTACTGATCAAAGAGTTTCTTGACAGCAATAGGCTTCCCACTCTTCAGAACACATTTATAAACTGTGCTTGATGCTCCAAAGCCAATAACATATCTCTGACCAAGGTTGTCAGTCAATCTCATAACATCGTCATAGGAATGAGAGGCCAGGTCCATATGAAGCATAACAACTTTAGTTAAAACATGCATAACTTTTCCAGAACCTATTTTGCCATCACCCTTCAGAATAAGCTTGTCCTGTTGATAATTTCTTTTCCATATCCATGCCAGGAGAGCAATCATGCAAATAGCGATACTGAGGCCAAGTCCAATAAACAGAGATTTGGATCTTAAGTCACTTGAAGGAGCGCTGTGTGAATCACAAAAATTCCTATCTTCTTTCCACATAGCCCCTTGTTGCCACGATAACTTTCAGCTGTAAATCTTGTAAAGCTCTTTGTTGTTGGTATGTCACCAGAGAGCTTGTTGAATGACAGATTTAAGGCAACAAGGCTCAGACAATTCACTAGCTCCTCAGGAATCGGTCCAAACAGTTCATTATCGTTGAGAAACAGAATATTAAGGTCTTGCAGTTGACCCAACTCTCGAGGAATGACCCCATGAAGATCATTGAATGATAAATCCATCTTCACAAGTCCCCTTAAATTCCCAAACTCCACTGGGATTGCACCTGACAATTTATTCCTGCTTAAATTCAGTTCAAGAAGGTGCTCCAGTCGCCCTATAGAAAGAGGTACAAGGCCACTCAGATAATTGCCGATACAATAGCAAGCCCTTTTCTCCCCATCCCTACAATCAATATCTCCACATACTTCTCATCAATTATCAAATTCATTCTTCAAGTGCCTGCAATCAAACAAATTTCCTGCCAAATAAAACCACATTAGAACATAAAAATCAACCATTTTCGGAGCTAACAGTCTGTCTAGAAAAAGAAGTCAACCAAAAAGAATAAGGGTAAGGTAGTTGAACATGAACAAATGCAAGAGTCAGTAAAATATCGAAGAAAAGAATCACATGCAATCAATTGGAATAAAAGAGCATAGAGTGGACAAACAAGGGGTAGCTAGCTCTTCACAATTTTCATCCGATTCAGAAAGTGATATAGAGAATTTCCTTCTCAAGAGTTTAAACCTCTTAGTACCCAGCACACCAGTAACAATAGTACAAGCTTCTGTAAGAAACAAAACACCAGAGGAATTGAGTCAAAAGTCAGAAGGGATACAGGTCTGTGAAGAATCAACAAAACAAGTTAGTCCTAGGGAGAAAAAAAGGAAATTAAAAGGTAAAGAAGTAATAAGGGAAGAAGAGGTTGAAGCAAGGAAAGAACTCAGCAATGGACTGATAGACACAGGATTTCCAGCTATATGGACAAAACCCTCACAACAACCTCATTATCAAGTATATGAGGAAAAACAAGGATTGGAAAGCAAAACATAATTATATAGTCAGATGTAGAGTCAAGAGGATGGAAGCAAGGAGGAAGAAAAGGTTGCAATATCAGAAAGATCAGAAAGAATAGATTCTAAGGAATAGACCAGGAACACAAATAAATCAGAGTATAGAGGAGGTACTTTATGATTTAGATCATAATGAAGAGTCCACACATACAAGTGATCAGGAAAAGGAAGAAGAATTAGACTTTATGGATATAGATGAGCAGGAGGTGGAACAAAAGGAGCATCAATTGAATGATCAAATAAAGAATTTAGTGGAGAGTGACTCAACCTCAATTCAGGCAAACAAAGTCCAAGAAAAGGAAAGACAAGTTATTCAAGAAAAACAACAGGAAATTGATGAAAAAGAGGCAGAAGTATTGGAAGAAGAAAAAAACTATGAAGAAGAAGAGAATCAGGTTACAGAATATGAGGAAGAAGATGGAGAAAAAAATGAATATAAAGGGGAAATTTAAAGCAGATAGAAGTGAAGCAAATTGAGTTGGAAACTGGCCTTGAAAGGATACCAAAGGATATCAAATCTGCATGTAAAATCATCATGAGTAACATAGAACAATTCAGACCCTCCAGCAGAAATATGATTATATCAGGGATGGTGGCTGAGTCAGAATTTGTAAAAGGTAGCATGATCATCAAAGAGCAAAAGAAAGAAAAGGAGCAACTGGAAGATCAGATCAGGGTCATCAAGGAAAAGAATGAAATTTTGTCTCAAAGAATAATTTCATTAGAAGAACAAGAGGTTCAAAGCCAGAAAAAAATTCAATTTCTTGAAAACAAATGTGCCAAGCAGTTGGAGCATATTAATAAAATGGAAATGGAATTAAAGAAAATGGAAGGAAGATATAGAACTCTTTAGAGCTCATATCAGATAATGGTCAAAGCTAAAGAAGACATAAACAAATTGTTGACGGAGGAAGGTCAAATGAAAGAAGAGAGTCAGACTGTACAAAGAACTCAAAATGAGAAGGAAGAGTTGAATAAGGAAATTCTGAGGTTACAAGCAGAATTGAAGGAAGCCAAGGAAATGGAGAAACAAGTCAGTGTGCATACTACCAGTGCAATGAGAGGATATAACAATTTACATTTGGAAATAACAAAAGAAAGGGGTGAATGGAAATCAGAGAGAGAGCAATTGATATCTCAGAATCAAGGGTTAATGTTGATGGTGGAAAAGTTATAGAAAAACTTGGAATGCTCACAAAAACAAGTTGAAGAATAGGTAGTGACCACACAAGCAGAGGAATATGAGGGAGGAGAGGATAACAGGTTTCAAAATCAAAATTTTGAAGAACATGGTGAACAAGAAGGTAAAGTTATTGAAGAATATTCAGATGAATTTGTTCAGAAGCTTTTAACAGACAGGGAATCAAGAATGGAATTCATAAGGAAAATGCATAATGAGTATGAGGAACAGATTGTAAATTTTTCTCTAAATAAAGAAGTAAATCCAGATCAACATCATTGGGCAGCTGATGGGTTAGGAATACCATTTTGTATGATTATGGAAAGTGTCAGGAATTATCAGATTGCAAGAGTATGACTACCACCAAACAGATATTTGGAATATGAAGAAGATATTAATGTCACTAAGGAGTTGTTTGAAAAAACTAACCCTAAATGGAGGAACAGATGGTTGGATGCCAACAAGGAATGTAGAAAGATCTGGAAAGAGGCACCTTTGCAGTTAAAGATAAATTCAGCCTATTGTCCAGTAGCCAGAAGAAGAGAATGGTAAGTATTTTGGGAAAGAAGAAATGCAGGACAACTTCCAGCAAAATGGATGAATTTTCCAAAAATAGCCGAACCAAAAGCAAGAACTTGGCCAACTAAGAAGTACATGATTGATACAGTAGAATCTGTTATATCCACATACAAAGATGTAAATGATCCAGCTTGTATTTTATTAGTAAGAGTGATGCAACTTGTGGTGGCATGCATAGAAACCTTCACATATACAAAAGTGAGAACTCTTAATTACATTGGATTCAACTCACCTACAGATGCTTTACTCTTTGATTTAGGTGAAACCCCAGATAGAATTTGTTTAATGGCATATTATAGCATAATAGTATTTTTGGGAAGCCATTATCTTCAAATCTTTGAAGATGCCTTTGACTATGGGTTTTTTGAAAGGGAGTCAAAAATTTTTGGGAATCTATCAGTAGTCACTAAATCAAGACTCACTACATATGAAGCTACTTATACAGAATACTTGAAGAATGATGTGATAGACAGACCAGAGGCAGTAGTACAATGGAGGAAAGCTTTATTTGAAATGGTGAACAATTTGAATATTATAGAAAGAAAGATTCATGACTTGTTATCTCAGGTTTATCAAAGAAAGAAGAAATGAAGGAAGCTCTCCTTACTTTTTTTGTCAGAATATTTTTTGTCAGGAGCCAAAAAGTCTAGGAGGGGAAGGATGTTAGAAGAAGCAATACTTGAAGAAAAATTATTTGGAAAATGTCAAAAATTTGTAGAAATATTTATACAAATGATGTAAAATTGAGGAAGACTCTTCCTTATGGATGATAGGATCATATGTATTTTTCCTAGAATTTTTGGAAGCTCTTTGATAGCATATTTTTAGAATAAAAGGTGAAAAGGACCAAAATTCAAGTGTGAAAAGGGACACTTGAAAAAGTATAAAAGATAATTTCTACTATTTTGAAGAGGTTGGTTGTATTATTTTGATGCTATCCAAGTAAGGTGAGAGCTCTCCTGCAGAAAATTGTGTTTTCTCCTTCCATGATCTTTCTCTTGATTTGTTGAGTCTTTCCATTGTGTGATCCATGGAATTTGTGAACTTTTCTTGTGTATTTCTGAGTAAGATGTATGAAGAGAGGTGATTTTCAGTGTATTGAGTAAGAAAATGTAGAAGAAAAAAGCTGGAATTGGAAATTCTTAGTTTTTACAGAATCGCGATTCTCTTGTCTGTGTGATAAAGGTACTGTTTTGGAAATTTGACTTCATATTTGTATTCTATTGTGAAAAAATGGCACACTTTAGGGACAAAGATCATTGAAAATGCTGTTGTCGAACTCAAGATAATCAAAACCCTAGATATTTCCTTCCTTCTTCATAAACCTCTCAGAAAAACAATCATTTCAACTCTTATTCTTGGATTCCATTAACTAAAAGGGGTTGCGGTCTTTGCATACTTCCCGGATTGACAATTTAAAGATGTGTAGTTGATCTTTTATGCTATAATGATTGGAGAGGACAACTCCAAAGGGTAACAACAAACAAGAGTCTTCAAAAGCCATCTGCACATATAAGATAATAGAGAATTTGTCTTGAGAATAAACCAATGCCATCAGTGACTCGTAGTTTCCCATGTTTCGGTATCCCCCTTGCTAAGTAGAGACAAGTAAGATACCTGGCCATATTTTAATGACTAAAAGAAAACAAGAGATTAGCTTATAGCCAAAGCATTTATTTATTTACATTAATTTGATTTCATTCCTATAATAGTACATGCTAGGTCCTATTCTTGTGGCAGAAAAGTGCACCACTATTTTTGTTGAAGAGTCCATGTGCTGAATACATGGCCAAGTAATGTGGCCCTATCATGCATACTTTGGATGCAATGAACTCATCATGAGTGCAAGAAAGGTCTATTGGGTTATTATCTTGGCCGAGTTCATGTTGCTTATTTGGTTTCCACATCAACTGTGATTTTTGCTTTCCTGGCATTTGATTTCATTGTATTTCCTTTTCCTCATTCTTGTAGGTAGTCGTCACTCTTCATCTGCCCTTGGTTTGGAGTTTCTGTGTTGTAGCTATCTGAGGTTTTCTTCTATCCTTGATGATTGGTTCAATTGCTTGATTCCACTAATATGACACTTCAATCAGCTTTTCCATCTCTTGATTTGCTTTTCATTTGGCTACTTTTGTAATCCAGATATGTCGTTGTGACCTCTAAGCTTCCATCAATGGCTTTGGAAGCCATACATGTAGAATTGTAGATTAATTCCATGGCGATTTCATATAGCGGCTATTCTTTTGAGTTTCTAATTGTTGATTGATCCGTTCATTCTTTTGACCTTCATGCTATGGAAATTGATCCTTTTGAAACCATTGAAATCATGTACTCAATCATTGTTGTATTCTCGTACTAGATATCCATGTAGGATTTTCAATTTGCTTGCTGATGTGGTCGAATGAAATGTCCTCACTCACTCTTTCAGTTTCACTTCCTAAGAAAGAATTGGCTAAAGGATCATGTGATACATTACAAGGTGTATACAAGTCAGGATTTGGGCATTCCTGATTCGTAATAATGCTTGGAATTTCTTCTCCTACCTTCTCTAGACTCGCCGCCCTAGGTGCTATTGTGTTGGTTATTTGGGGTTGTCTAGCCTCTAGAAGACCAAAGACTTCTTTGTGTCCTACTTTTTCCGATATGTATCTGTAGCTCAAGCGTAAGCACCACCTCCTTTACTTGTCAATCCACGGAGATGTGAGGAACGGTATGAAGACCACGAGCATATGAAGGCACAAGTGCGTGAGTGAAAGCACACAAACATGCACACACATACACACACATGCGCACAAAGTAAGATCAAAGAGAGGAACAATGGAAAGCTTAGATTGCAAAAGAGTTCTCTTACAAAGCTCTAATCTCTAACAAGCTAACCTCAAAAGTGAGCTCTCTAGCTCTTTTTATAGTTTTTTGACTAGTTTTGGCCCTGTCCAGACCTAGTGTCCGCCCTAGTTAAAAATTAGGTTCCAGGGCTTATTTGAGGGCTCAAATGAAGTCTAAAAATTATGAAAATTGGTAGGATGATACTTCTAATACTCCTCAAGCTCAAGGACTCCTTGGCTTGAACAAAATGGAGTTAGAAAAATAGAAAATGGTATTTACAATGGTTTTTAGTGATGAAAATCACTATTGTTAGGGGATTCTTTAGAAAATTTGACATAAACTTCTTGGAGCTCCCTACTTGCTCCTTCTACTTGTGTGTCCACCTCTTTGATGTGCTCCTGTGCTTTGTCCTTGACCTTCAGCTTCAACACTCCCCCCCCCCTCTCGAGTCTGTCGTCCCTGACAGACCCTTGTTGTAATGGTTGTTCCATGTAGTGCTTTGAGAGGTAGTGTCTGTTCGGTAGGAACAAGAGCCGTCTTCCTTCCAAATGTGGCAGGGTTGGTTGTCCGATTCTTCATTTGACAATAAAAGCCATTGGAAGTTGTTGTCCCTTGGTATGCGCTCCTTCCTTGGATTCCAGCATGATGTGTCATTGTGAGTCGCCATTGATGGCCTCTAGATCTTGTTAAGATGATGTTCATAGTAATCATGCCAAGTACTCATAACCCATAATGTCTGATGGGTAAGTGTGTTCGTGCATGGGTTGAGGAAAATATGTGCCTTGTGCACGGCCTTGTAATGTAGCCCTATGCATGCTTACTTGGAAAATACATCGGAAGAAGTATGGTGCAAAAATTGGGGTTCTTGAGCTAAGTGCTCAAGGGTATGCCAAAAGAGAGGTTTCCTAAGCTATCATGGTTATGATGTTTCCAAAGTAAAGATACTTACCATGGAGAAGGTCGATCGATGTTCATCTCTTCGTGTTGTACACTCGGCCTTTAGGATGGAACATTGTTGATGAATGTCCATGTTGATGGTCCACTGATGAGATCTTTTGAGTGGCTGATCCTGTCTCCTCTTTTCAACGCATCATTTGCCAAATGCTGAGAATTGAATTTCTTTATATTTTAGTATACATACAAGCATTTGCATGGTACCAAAACTATCCCTTGCAGATATCTCCTTGGATGCTCTTGTACATATGGTAGTTAAGCATCTCTCAAGTCGCGGGCCGTCGAGATCTTTCCTCCTACCAAGGTAAGGGGAAACAAAGTTGTGGATGCCATGTTCCTGTCAAGTTCTTTACGTCAACCAGATAAAGCAGCAATAATATCATCTGCTAACCGAGACACACTTCTATCGAAGCTGATAAATGTCTAGTAATCAATGGTTCCACCTTCAACTAAGCATGACTGATTCATGTTCCATGAGCCAATCCTTGGATCAAGCTCTCTCTCTCTTTTCTCCTTCTCTCTCTTCTTCTTCTTCCCTTTTTTTTTTGCGAAAGAATGTCACAAAACAAGAAGACAAAGGTTAGTATCAATAAAAATATTTGACATATGTCAATGTGCTCTTGTGCCTGGGATTCTCAAGTGTGTCTATGCACGGCCGTGTAATGTGGCCCTATATTAATGCATACTTTGGAAATGCATGACCTGAATGGTGCAAAAGACAAGGTTGTGCAAGGAGCACATGGTTGTCACTCGTCAAGGCTTTCGATGTTATTTGTGGAGGTTGATGCCGACCTTGGTGGAGGTATCCAGTGAGTCTCAAACTGATGTAATCCTCCTTATTGGAGTCCATTTTAGAACAGCATTTGGCACTATAGAGATCACTTCAAGCATCTTTCGCTTTTGGGTGCTTTCTGAACTGTGGTATCTAGTGTGATTGGCGCATTGGTTCCGTGGAGGCTACTTGTACTTTTGGCTTCCAAACCCATACCTTTTTTACACGTCTTCCTACTATGGTTGAAGAGGTGAGTGATCGTCTTTCAATCTCTGTATGCGGTTCTTACCCTTTTCTCTTTGTGGCTTCTTTGTTGAGACCTTTTGCATGTGGGAGAACATAGGTTGTTGTGGATGTAAGAGCTTCTTAGGTACCCACATCTCTAATCGCCCTTGTTGAGCTGCAGCTAATTTTTTAGGCACCCAAACTTGTCGGATACCTTGTGGTTGAGCTTGTCCAAGCTTCTTCCTTCGTCTTCTTGCCTGGTTGGCTTGCCTGGATGGGATTTGTGGGGGCAAGGCTGGTGGTTGCTCTCCTTTGCATACCCAGATCTGCTTCATGCTTGGAATTGTTTTTTTGTTGAAGGGTGTCTTTCTATTTGCTATAGCAGTTGTCTTGAATTGTTGTGCTTGCTTCTGAGGTTGAACTACTATGGATGCTTTACTCTTCAAAAAAGAAGGAGGGTTTGCTTGCCTTTGCGACTCTCCTTCCATGATTGAGTCCTTCTAGATCATAGAGCTTTTGACACATACAACATCTTCTTCCATATGATTAGTCTTAGAAGAACTAAGAGAGTGTGTGGTGCCATGATCTAGGAGCATGCAGCTCTCTAATTCTAAAGTACTGCATTGTTCATGTACCCAAACTTGAAGAATTTGACTTCTTAGGTTTAAGTTAACTGCATGGTCATAGATCCAATCTTGACCCAAGACAAGTGGTTCTATAAGGTTCTCATCTTGACACACTAGCACTTTGACTTTCATTGGAACATCTTGAAGGTAGATGGGAAGTTCCACCTCGCCCAAGCAAGGAGTTTCCACACCTCCCAATCCTATGAGATAAGCTTCTATGGGGTTGATCTTCAACTCCAAGTCTTGGCAATAGGATAGTCTAACTGCACTACTTGCTGCACCTGAGTCAATCAATGCTTTCACAGTCCTTGCACCCTTTCCTTGTCCCATCTCTATGGTCACAAAGGGACGTCGGTCAATGACTTGAGAAGTAGTTATGCCCAATTTTTGGCACATATCCATGTGATATTTTGGGGCTTTTGAGTTGACATCTAGGCCTAGTCGCCTTAACTTATTTCACCTAATACGCTCTCTGGCCTCTGCCTGTGCTTCTTCCCTCACCCTTAACTCCTCTTCTTTTCGCTTCTTAGCAGTGTTGAGTCTCGTAAGCATATCCTCTGTAAGAGGTTCTTGGTATAACTTGACTCTATATCCACTAATATAGCTTGGCAAGATATCTCCTTCTAAAGTGGCCAACTGAACTGCACCGCTGGTTGAAATTCTATTAATGATCATGGGTCCGTATCCTCTTTTTTCCAACTTACGGGCATATTGCTTTAGCGTATAAACCAGCACTAGGTCTCCCTCTTTCAATCCCTTATCCTTGATGTGTGCATCGAAGTATGCCTTCTGCCTTTTCTTTGCAGCGTAGATACCTGCTGTCGCTCGTAGCCTCGTCTCACCTAAGCATTCTAGGTCAAAGATTCTAGAAGAAAATTCATGTCCATTCCACTCATGCTCTTGTGCTACTTTTAAAGCTGGGATTAAGAAATCTAATGGTAGCACAACATTCTGTCCAAAGCCCATCTGAAATGGGGTGGCATTGAGTACCGTTTTGTAGGCAACTCGATAAGCCCAAACAACATGATGAAGTTGTTTGTCCCAATCAGAGCGTTTGTTATTGACCAGTTTTGTCAATACGTTACAGAGGATCTTATTGGTGCTCTCGGCTTGTGTGTTAGCTTGTGGGTGATAAGGGGCAGACTTCTTATGTATCACCAAGAATTCTTGGAGAAGATTTTCAATGACCTCATTCAGGAAATGTGTGCCTCTATCGCTCACTAACTCTATTGGTAGCCCATATCTCGTGAACACATTCTCAAATAAGAACTTAGCCGTTGTCTGAGCATCATTCTTTGTTATGACTTTCACTTCTACCCACTTGGTAAGGTAATCTAACTAGATATTGTGCACGTTGGCATGTGTCACATTTCTTCACATAGGTATGTGCATCCATATGGAGAGTGGGCCACCAAAGTCCTGAGAATAGAATGGTCCACTCTAACTAGATATTGTGCACGTTGGCATGTGTCACATTTCTTCACATAGGTATGTGCATCCATATGGAGAGTGGGCCACCAAAGTCCTGAGAATAGAATGGTCTTGATCACTCGGTCAAGACCAAAATGCCCATCTCATCTTTTCTAACTAGATATTGTGCACGTTGGCATGTGTCACATTTCTTCACATAGGTATGTGCATCCATATGGAGAGTGGGCCACCAAAGTCCTGAGAATAGAATGGTCTTGATCACTCGGTCAAGACCAAAATGCCCACCTGCAACACCAATGTGTGCAGTCTCTAAGACCTTTAAATAGTTTGATTCATGAACGCACAGTCTTAAGTAACCATCTTTGCCTCTTTGGTATAGGTTTTATCCTACTAAGGCATAGCCTTGAGCCTCTTGCTCCATGCTTCGTCTTCTTGCTAGACTAGCCTCTTTGGGTAATCTTCCCGACCTCATAAACTCTACCAATAGAGCACTCCAATCTGGAATTAATGACACTTGATAAAGGGTCGCATGCTCCACTGGGGGTCTCTCTCTGCACATTGGACAATTCTTAATCCACTCATGTATTTCTTTGTCCATGCTAGGCCAATACACTCCTAAACGCTTCAGATTCTGCAATGTTCGTTGTTTAGAATAGTGATTCCCTAGCATTCCTTGATGGGCTTGTTGCAACCAACTACTATGTTCATCATCCTCCACACAACAAGCTAATACACCTTCTGTATCTTGTTTGTACATGCTTCCTACCAATATATGATATTCTTGTGATTTCACAATTTCTTCTTGTGATGTTTTCACATTCTTATTTGTAGGGCCAAAGGTTAGGACTGGTACCAACTTATTTGCCCATTTGGGAACAACTTCCAAATTGAACAAATAAGCATCAGGTAGTTCATCAGATACTCCTTGCAGTGACTCTCCTGAAGTAATGCGAGAAAGGTGATCTGCCCGAAGGTGGGTTCTACCTTTCCTAACAACTTCAAAGTCATATTCCATTAGTAAGAGGAACCATCTTACTAAGCGTCCAATATTGCAAGGTTTATTGACCAAATATAACAAAGCTTGATGATCACTGAAAACTTGAACTTCTTGGCCAATAAATAGTGTCTAAACTTCTTCACAGCATATACCATGCCTAAGCCCTCTCGCTCAGTTGTGGTATAGTTTCGTTTAGCTGCGGTGAGCTGTCTACTAGCATATGCTATGGGCAAATCTAAGTTTCCTTCACCTGTAGGTTGTGCTAGCACACATCCTATGGCGTGATTGGATGCATCCACATGGACATGGAATGGTTTATTCCAATTAGGAGTGGTCAGTATTGGTGTTGTGCACAAACGTTTCTTCAGTTCGTTGAAAGAATTCTCGTATTCATCGTTCCACTCAAAATTAGACAACAAGGCATAAAGGGGTCTCGCTATGATCGCATACATGTGGATAAACCTACGATAATATCCACAATGGCCCATAAAGGCTTGTACCTCTTTAACATTCCTTGGCCTTGGCAGCTCTGCTATGGCTCGTACCTTATCTTCATCTGTTGAGATTCCATTTTTAGAAACAATATGACCTAAGATTTTACCTTGACGCACCATGAACACACACTTTTCTGGGTTCAGACACACTCGATATTCTCTACACTTGTTGAAGATTTGTCTGAGCTCAGGGATGTGAAATCTTCTTTCTTGGGAATGAGCACATAAATCATCCACATACACTTCTAAGCTCTTTCGCAAGAACTCTTTGAAGACATGACACATGAGCCTCTGGAATGTTGCACGTGCATTGGTGAGCCCAAATGGCATCACACGAAATGCAAAGATTCCCCACTCTGTTGCAAAAGCTGTTTTGTGTTGATCTTCAGGGGCAATGGCTACTTGATTGTAACCTGAAAATCCATCAAGGAAGCTATAAACTTCCTTGCCTGCCACACGCTCCAATAGGTGTTCCGTGATTGGAAGTGGATAACTATCTCTGATCGTAGCAGCATTAACTTTTTTAAGGTTAATACACACGCAATTTCTCATTCTTCTTGGGCACCACTACAATGGGGGACACCCATTCAGTACGCTCAATCTCATAGATAAATCCAGCTTCAACCAGCCTATCAATTTCTTCTTTTATCTTGGCTGCATAAGTGTCATTATATGTGTAGGGCTTCTGTTTGGTGGGTCTGGCATCAGCAATCATGGGGATAGTATGAGAGCAAATTCTTGGATCTACCCCTTTCAAGTCTCTGTAGTTCCACACAAACACATCCCTATATTCCCTTAATAGAGCTACAAGCTCCATTTCTTCTCTTGCACTTAGGTCATCTCCTATATATGTGCATCTCTCTTCGTTCTCTTCAATGGTCACTACAATCTTCTTGGTCTTTTCTTTATTATCATTGTTGGAGTTAGATGTCTGCAGTAGCACGCGAACAGCACAAGGAAGAAGAAGAAGCTTGGAGCACAAACACACAATACTAAATCTATTACTAGAGAATGTACAAAGATACGTAGCCCATTAGGGCAATAGGCGTATATACAAGCCGGGGGAAATAAAACCTCCTAAAGAGGGAAAAAAGTGCCCCGGCGGTCCTAGTGTGTTCACGCACATCACTACCTAAATATATCAACAAATCCCCCCTAGGAGTGATGCGGTGAACAAGGAGCTGGCACTCATGTATAAGGAAGTGCCAAGCTATGTGGAAATCACTCCACAAAAGGAAGTAAGCCCAAAGCTTTGTGGAAAACTTCAAACTTCTCCCTAGGCAGAGCCTTCGTGAAAAGGTCTATAATGTTCTCCTGCGTGGGCACATATGCCAAGCTGATCTCCCCAGCAGAGAACCTCTCCCTGACATAGTGATAATGCACCTCAATGTGCTTAGTGCGAGCATGGAACACAGGGTTCCTCGCAACTGCTAATGCGCTCTGACTGTCAGTGAAGATGGTGGTGGCAGAAGACTGGCCAACACCCAAATCAGCCATAAGGCGTCTGAGCCACACACACTCAACAGTCGCTGTGAAAGCTTCCCTATACTCAGCCTCACAACTGGAAGTGGCCACAGTAGGCTGCTTCTTGCTCAACCAAGATATACATGAGCTACCAAGCATGAAGCAAAAACCACTGGTGGACACACGAGTGTCATAACAACCAGCCCAATCTGAGTCAGAAAAAGCATGCAAATCTGGCGGTAGTGATTGTTGAAAGTTTTTCAAGCTCAAGAGTGTGGGAACATGCCCCAAATTGAACCTTCCACATCATCCACAATCAAAGGAGGCTGATTTCCACGAGTTTGAGGCATCCAATTATGCCCATAATGGAAAGAAGTTGATTAGAGAAGATTTAGCTCACCTCTTGATGTGATTGGACCTCACTTTTGACATGTATATGTTTTTGATTGGTTAAGGAGGTTAGTAGGTGGTCTTTAAAACCTGTAATGAGTTGTATTATGACTTAGAGTCGTGGAAATACGTGCCCAAGCTGCCCCCTTTCTTAAGCACACCCCCTACTAGCTGTTCTCTGCATATTTTGTAGAAATTTCACTTTTACACACTCTATCTATCTAGATGTTTTTGGCAGACCCCCCGGTCTTGTAATTGTTGTTTCTCCTTCATCCGGAATTCATTTGCAATGATTTTTGTCTTGTTGGAAAGCTTATAAGTTCTACTTTGGCTGGTATAAGTCTCAGGTTCAGTGCCTGCACATGTGCAGAGAAATGACCAGAACAGTGTCTGTCTAGTTAGCTCATACTGTGTGAAGAGATCAAGTTATCTGTTTTGTTGCAGCTAGTTGAGGCAGCATCCAGTGTTCAAATGGAGTGATTTTACTCTCATTTGAAAGATCTTAAAGTCTAGTTTATGCCTGCAAAATTTCATTTTCAGTCTCTGCATATACTCAAAAAAACTCAGAAAATACAGAACCTATGTCTGAAAAATTTCAGGATCCTAGGAGGGTTCATTTGCTTTTGTTGTGCACATAGGAGTGTTTATCCTCCAACAGTGGTATCAGAGCTATAAGTGGAGTATCAAAGAGAGAAGAAGGAGCTACTGAAGTGAAGTGAAGACTTCATCAAATTTTGAAGGAAGGAAGCAAAGAACGGGCACGTCAACAACAAGGGGAAGCAAATACATCATCAAATCAAAGGCGAAGCTTCATCAAAAGGAGTAGCTCTATTTTTTGAGGTAAAAGCCATCCTTTTCAACTTCATTGCATCAAGGGGGAGGTTCAAAAGAGTTAGGAGGCACCATGGCTGATCTCAATGCTCAGATTGAGAAGCTCGAAAAAGGAAACTACCAACCGTGGCGATTTAGAATAAGCAATTTTTTGATGGGGAAAGGTTTGTGGGGACTTGTGAGTGGTGGAGAGCCAAAACCCTACATAGATGAGGTAAATCCAACCAATGACGAGAGAAGAGCAGTTAGAGAGTGGGATGAAAGGGACAAAAGGGTCATTTTCGTTTTATCTCAGCATATTAGCAACTCTATGGTAGGGCATATTCAAGATTTGGATACATCGAAGAAGGTGTGGGAGTGCTTGGAGAGATTGTATTCAACCTCCACAAAAGGTAGAAAAATTCAGCTCAAGAATGAGCTAAATAATCTTAGAAAAAGCCCCTCTCAAGGTGCTAATGATTACATATTAAAGGTTAAAGAGCTTGCAAATGCACTAGGGTCAATCGGTTGTGCCCTAGATGATGACGATCTTGTCGCCCACACCCTAAATGGACTTAGGGATGATGAAAAATGGAGGGCTTTCACAACTTCAGTGTATGTAAGGGACTCTCTTCCTGATTTTGATCAACTAATCACTCTCATGGTGACAGAGGAGATGAACCTTGGTGGTCATAACGCCAAGGATAGCCAAGGGCAATTGTTGTATGCAGGTAGAGGAAGAGGAAGACACAACCGAGGTGCTTCAAGAGGAAGAGGAAGATATCAAAGCAACCAAGGAGGTCAAGGACAACAAGAAAATGTAGGTCAAAGAGGTGGAAGAGCCACAAATAGAGGAAGAGGTGCAAGATTTGGTGGAAGAGGACAAGCCACTTCAAATGGATGCTTTGTATGCGGTAAGCTCGGTCATTTTGCAAATGAATGCTATCATAGAGCTCAAAGACAAGGGAATCAAAACAACAACAACAATTATAGAGGGCAAGGTAATTATGCAAACACATCATCCAGCCAAGGGAATGATTATTTACTTGCCATGAGGTATGGTGAAGATACAACTCAAGCTAGTGAAGATGTATGGTATGTAGACAGTGGATGTAGCAATCATATGTCATGTCGAAAGGATTTTTTTAGTAATTTGCAGGTCCCAAAGCATCAAGGGCATGTGGAAACAGGTGATAACTCAGAGCATATCATTCAACATGTGGGAGATATCAGTTTGGAAGGAAATCAAAGAGCAAAGTGCTTATCAGAGGTATTACATGTCCCTACTATTACCAAAAACTTGATTTCGGTAGGCCAAATGGTAGAAAAAGGCTATCAAGTTAGGTTCAATGAAAGAGGATGTTTTGTTGAGGATCCAAGGGCAGGTTTCAAGCTCATAGCAAAAGGAAAAAAGCAAGGGAGAATGTTCACAATGGACATAAATCAGCCACACCATTCAATGTATGTCACATATGGAGACAAGAGGATAGCAAATTTGGATCTATGGCATAAACGAATAGGTCACATCAACCTACAAAAGCTCAAGGACATGCAAAGGAGGAGCTTGGTAAGAGGCCTACCAAATTTTACATCTAAAATGTTGCATGAAATTTGTGTAGCTTGCCAACAAGGAAAACAATCAAGGCTGCCCTTCAAGAAGAGTACCTATGTAAGTGCAAATGTTTTAGACCTCATTCACACGGATGTTTGGGGTCCAACAAGAGAAGCATCCCTTGCTAGAAATAGGTATTTTGTAACCTTCATTGATGACTTTTCAAGGAAAGTGTGGTTGTATTGCATTAGAAAAAAATAAGATGTGTTCCGCTACTTCAAGAAATTCAAAGCACAGGTGGAAAAGGAATCTGGCAAGTTTATCAAAACTTTGAGATCCGATGGAGGGGGAGAGTATTTCTCCCATGAATTTTCTGAATTTTTGTAGGTCAATGGCATCAAAAGACAATTTACATGCAGGTATACCCCTCAAGAAAATGGGGTAGCAGAGAGAAAGAACAGACACATAGCAGAGGTAGCAAGGTGTATGCTCAACGAAATGAATATGCCGCATTGTTATTGGGGAGAGGCTACATATACAGCCACATACATCATGAATAGATGTCCTACATCAGGTATACATCATCTAACCCCTGAGGAAGCATGGAGTGGAAGAAAACCTTGCATTTCACATCTTAGAATCTTTGGTTGTATATGCTATGTACATGTACCTCAAGAGTTGAGGTCAAAGTTAGATGCCAAGTCTGAAAGGTGTATTTTTTTGGGATATTCTATGGAACAAAAGGGGTATAAATGCTATAATCCCATCACCAAGGAGCTGAAGGTAAGTAGGGATGTTGTCTTTGATGAGTTGAAGCCTTGGTATGCATGCACAAGTCCATTGCAGGTTGAAGACATAGGTGAGACAGATTTGAAGAATGATGATAGAGTTCAAGTAAGCATGGACTTAAGTGGTCCAAGCAACTCATGCAACACAAGGGCACCCTCACCATGGAGTGGAAGGCTTAGGGAAAGAGAGACCAACTCTGAAGAAAGCAAATTCAAAGGCAAAGAGAAGATTTCAATTGAAGAAGGAAGCTATGTGGACGAGAGCATGTTGGAAGATGAAGAGATAGAAGAAATTCAAACTCCAGGAGTGGCAAAACAAAGAAAGAAGATGGCAACCACACCCAAAGGAAGTGAAAGAAGGTCTTCAAGAGTAAGATATCCAGTACAAAGGTTAACATATGATAATTTCATTGCAAAGCATTATGCATACATGACTCAGGTAATCAAGGACAAAGAACCAACTAGTTATGAAGAAGCTAAGGATTGCAAGGAATGGCAAGAGGCAATGAAGGAAGAGGTCAAAGCACTTGATGAGAACCATACTTGGAGCTTGGTACCAGCTCAAGAAGGCATGAAGGTGATAGGTAATAAGTGGGTTTACAAAATTAAAAGAAACTCAGATGGTTCCATTGCTAGGTACAAAGCAAGGTTGGTGGCGAAAGGCTTCTCCCAAAGCTACGGGATAGATTATGATGAAACTTTCAGCCCCGTAGCCAAGATGCCAACAATTAGGACTTTGATTGCAGTGTCCACATCAAGGAAATGGAGCTTATATCAGTTGGATGTGAAGAATGCCTTCCTCAATGGAGAGCTTGAAGAAGTAGTCTACATGAGCCAACCTCAAGGATTCGCTAGTATGAGGTACCCAAATCATGTTTGCAAGCTAAGGAAAGCACTATATGGACTAAAGCAAGCCCCAAGGGCCTGGAATCAGAGGTTAGTGGATTATTTATCAAGTTGTGGATACAAAGAAAGTGTTGCAGATCCATCACTTTACATGAAGAAGCAAGGAGACAAGACGGTATACATATGCATCTATGTGGACGATTTGATCATCACAGGAAGTGATATTGTAGGTATTAAAGATATCAAATCAAAGCTAGGAAAGGAGTTCAAGGTATCTGATCTTGGAACACTAAAATACTTCTTGGGAATAGAGGTAATCTATGCACACAATGGCATCTTCTTGATTCAAAGAAAATACTTGTTGGATGTGCTATACAGGTTTGGTATGAGTGGTTGTAAGCCACTTTCTCAGCCCATGGAGCCCAATACAAAGTTGGTTGCAGGTCAAGGAGAGGCTATACAAGATATTACACTATATAGAAGCATAATTGGTTCATTAATTTATGCTACATTCACTAGACCTGATCTTGCATATGTAGTAGGTGTTCTCTCTCAATTTTTGCATGCACCTACTCATGATCATCTTATGGCGGCAAGAAAGGTGCTACATCAAGCACACCATCAACCAAGGTCTGTTTTACTCATATGATGCTGATCTAAGTGTCAAAGGATATAGTGATGCTGATTGGACAGGTAGCAAGGATGATCGAAGGAGTACATCGGGTTATGTTTTCATGATAGGTACAAAAGTGATCTCTTGGAGCTCTAAGAAGCAACCCACTGTTGCTCTTTCATCCACAGAGGCTGAGTACAAAGGTTTAGCATTGGCTACATGTGAGCTATTATGGCTTAAGAAGCTACTTAAGGACTTGGAAGTGGAAGTGCAGGAGTTTCCTCTTTATGGAGACAACATTTCAAGCATCTATCTAGCTAACAATCCTATGTTTCATGCAAGGAGCAAGCACATAGAGGTTCATTACCACTTTGTTAGAGAAAAGGTGATGGCAAAAGAGCTAGATATAAGGTATGTGAACACTAAAATGCAGGTTGCAGACATGGTGACAAAGTTTCTTGAAGGTACAAAGCTTGGAGGATTCAAGGAAGCTATCAACATAAGAGACATAGGCTGAAGCAACAAAGGAAAAGACTTGAGCTTGAGGGGGAGTGTTGAAAGTTTTTCAAGCTCAAGAGTGTGGGAACATGCCCCAAATTGAACCTTCCACATCATCCACAATCAAAGGAGGCTGATTTCCACGAGTTTGAGGCATCCAATTATGCCCATAATGGAAAGAAGTTGATTAGAGAAGATTTAGCTCACCTCTTGATGTGATTGGACCTCACTTTTGACATGTATATGTTTTTGATTGGTTAAGGAGGTTAGTAGGTGGTCTTTAAAACCTCTAATGAGTTGTATTATGACTTAGAGTCGTGGAAATACGTGCCCAAGCTGCCCCCTTGCTTAAGCACACCCCCTACTAGCTATTCTCTGCATATTTTGTAGAAATTTCACTTTTACACACTCTATCTATCTAGATGTTTTTGGCAGACCCCCCGGTCTTGTAATTGTTGTTTCTCCTTCGTCCGGAATCCATTTGCAATGATTTTTGTCTTGTTGGAAAGCTTATAAGTTCTACTTTGGTTGGTATAAGTCTCAGATTCAGTGCCTGCACATGTGCAGAGAAATGACCAGAACAGTGTCTGTCTAGTTAGCTCATACTATGTGAAGAGATCAAGTTATCTGTTTTGTTGCAGCTAATTGAGGCAGCATCCAGTGTCCAAATGGAGTGATTTTACTCTCATTTGAAAGATCTTAAAGTCTAGTTTATGCCTGAAAAATTTCATTTTCAGTCTCTGCATATACTCAGAGAAACTCAGAAAATACAGAACCTATGTCTGAAAAATTTCAGGATCCTAGGAGGGTTCATTTGCTTTTGTTGTGCACATAGGAGTGTTTATCCTCCAACAGTGATCCCCCCTTGGGATAAAACAACCCAAGTAGCCGAGTATCACTCAAGTAGCGAAAGATGCGCTTAACCACCTTCCAATGTGTGACTCTTGGGCAATGCATAAACCTGCTCATCTGTGAGATAGCAAACTGAATATCTAGTCGAGTAATGCATAAGTAAATCAAGCATCCAACAGCCTGCTGATAGAGAACAACATCAAATGCATCTCCAACAACATGGACTCAATCGTAAACCTGTCTCCATAGGAGTGGCAATAGGCTTACAGTCTTCAAGGCCAAAAAGCTGCAATAATGTGTCAATATATTTCGTTTGACACAAATCCATTCCACCATCAACTTGCATAAACTGAATGCCCAAATAGTGATGCAAATGCCCCAAATTAGATATCTCAAATGAGGCATGCAAATCAGCCTTGAAATCAGCAATATGCTTCTCAATAGGACTAGTGAGCAGCATGTCATCAACATAGACAACAATGATCAGAAGCACATCATTAGCACGCTTAACATATAAGGTGCTTTCAGTTGGATTGTTCACAAAACCATGTGCAACCAGATAGGCATGTATCTTCTCATACCAAGCACATGGTGCTTGCTTTAAACCATATAATGCCTTCTTTAACATGCACACCTAGTTTTCATGCCCTTTCTGCACAAAGCCACAGGGCTAAAAAACATACACTTCTTCATGCAAGTCACCATTCAGAAATGCTGTTTTAATGTCCAACTGATGTACATTCCAACCATGATGGGCTGCAAGTGCACAAATGCTCCGAACAGTAGTCATACGACATGTAGGTGCAAAGGTCTCATCAAAATCAATGCCTCTTTCCTACGCATAACCCTTTGCAACAAGCCTAGCCTTATACCTGTCAATTGTACCATCAGGTTTACCCTTCAGCTTGTATACCCACTTAGTGCCAATGGCCTTCTTGTCACGAGGAAGGAGATAAGGAAGAGAGCTCTCACACACACTCTCACTCTCAAGGAGAAGCACACACACAGATTGAGGCAAGGAAGAATGATCTTCTTCTTCTTCTTCTATTACATAAAAGGAATGTACAAGAATGACCTAAAAACAAGAATACAACCAGTGCAATATATAAAGACCAGTACATAAGGAAAAACCTAATGTCCGCGAATGAGTGAGCTGGCAAGAAACAAATGTGCCATCACTCTCGGTAGATAAATCTAATAAAGCTCAATGAAGTATCCCTGACATATACCGGCGTGACCACTATACATGTCAGAGAAACGAAAAATTGGTACGTGTCATCCTGGATCATCACATGTTGAGCTTGATATCTCAACACTCCCTCTCAAGCTCAATGCCATATCCTGTAATCCAAGCATCTTCCGAAACTTCTTCAACTTCTCAGCTCGAAGTGCTTTGGTGAAAATATCAACAACCTGCTCATTTGTTCTCACATAAACAAGATCAATATCACCTGCTAATACCTTCTCTCTGATGAAGTGATAATGTACCTTGATATGCTTTGTTCTAGCATGGAAAACAGGGTTCCGTGCTAACTGTATGCTGCTAAGATTATCACAATAGATAGTGATAGGCTTTTGCACTTCCACACCTAAATCTACAAGTAACATCTCCAGCCATGATGCCTCACATGCTTCCATTGCAGCACCTCTGTACTCAGCCTCTGTACTCGACAAAGCAACAGTGGGTTGCTTCTTACTGCTCCATGTAATAGCTGCACCTCCAAGTGAGAAAAGAAAGCCACTATTAGATCTTCTATCTGGAGTACTACCAGCCCAATCTGCATCGGTGTATCCATGAACCTGCAAATTTACACCAGCTTCATAAAACAATGCATAATCCAAAGTAGCACTCACATAACGTAGAGTGTGCCTCAGAGCATCCAAATGTGGCTTCCTGGGAACCTTCATAAACTAACTTTCAAGTCCACCAGTGTAGCTTAAATCAGGCCTTGTAATTGTAAGATATATAAGACTTCCCACAATTTTCCTGTACATAGTAGCATTTTCCAATGCTTCACCTGATGTAGTATCCAATTTCAAATTCTGATCTAAAGGCATAGAAATTGGCTTACAATTAACCATACCATACTTTTGTAGCATATTCAAGGCATATTGCCTTTGCGACATCCATATACCATCCAATGCCCCGAAATCTGTATGTATAAACTCAATGCCCAAGAAATAGCGTAGCACACCAAGATCTTTCATGTCAAATTCCTGCATAAGAAGTTTCTTTACCTCTTTGATGCTTTCTTCATTATCACCACCTACAATCAGATCATCAACATAAATAGCCACAATAGTGATGCCATCATCATCCTTCCTTGCATATAGTGAATGATCTGCATCACACATAGAAAACCCAATGCTGGTTAAGTAATCAGCAATCCTTGCATGCCATGCACGCGGAGCCTGCTTCAGCCCATACAAAGCCTTTTGCAACCTGCAAACATATTCTGGATGCTTTGAATCTTCTTATCCTTGTGGTTGGTCCATATATACTTCTTCCTGTAACTCACCATGTAGGAAAGCATTCTTCACATCCATCTGATGCAAAGTCCATCCTTTTGCTGTAGCTAATGCAACAAGTGTTCTGACAGTAGACATTTTAGCTACAGGGCTGAATGTTTCCTCATAATCAATGCCATATGTTTGTGCATAACCTTTAGCTACCAATCGTGCTTTATACCTGCTTATGCTACCATCAGCATTATGCTTTACCTTGTAAACCCATTTGCAGCCTATGGATTTCTTTCCTTGCGGCAATGGAACCAGCTTCCATGTATCATTTCCATAAAGTGCAGCCATCTCCTCATCCATAGCTTTTTCCCAATCTGCATTACCAATTGCATCTTCAAAACAAGAAGGTTCAGCATCTTGTATTACCTTTGTCATGTAGGCACAATGGCGAGCCATGTAACTATCATATGTCAATCGTTGCACTGAATTATGCATCCTCCCAGATCTTCTTAGTCCTGGGTCACTTCTTCTTGTATCATCTGCATGTGCCCTTCTTACTCTTGGAGTCTTCACAGAGGGCAATCCAAGTTCCTCATCAAGACTCTTTTCTGAACCGCTTGAATCTCCATCAACATCTTCAAAACCTGCACCTGTTTTACTACCAGCAGAAAGCTTTTCTTTACCTTTCTTGGATGTATTTGATGAATTTGCTGGATTGAAATTTCCACCCAATCTTCCACTCCATGGATTTGAGTTGGAACTATTGCTTGGTGATGCATCCGGTTCACTCAAAACTTGAGATTCTGCAATAGATTTTTCAGCATTTTCTTTGTCATTTGGTTCAAGATTCAGTCCTTCTTTGGCATCTGCATAGAAGCTTGACATTTCATCAAATACCACATCTCTGCTCACCTTCACCTATCGTGTGAGTGGGTTATAACATTTGTACCCCTTTTGCTCAAGGGAATATCCAATGAAGACACATTTTTCTGCTTTCGGATCAAGCTTCGTCCTCAACTCATCTGGAACATGTACATATGCAATACAGCCAAAAACTTTCAGATGTGATAAGTTTGGCTTTTTACCTGTAAACTTTTCTTCAGGTGTAACTTGATGTACAGCAGCAGTCGGAGTTCTGTTCATGATGTATACAGCAGTATGCACAACTTCTACACAATAACAATGAGGCATCTTCTTCTCAGCCATGAAGGCTCTTGCTATTTCTGCAATATGTCTATTTTTGCGTTCAGCAACACCATTCTGTTGTGGTGTGTACCTGCATGAAAACTGACGCCGAATTCCATGATTTTTTAGAAAACTGCTGAACTCATTTGGCATGTATTCACCTCCTCCATCAGATCTTAATGTTTGAATGTACTTCCCTGTCTGCTTTTCCACCATAACTTTAAAATTCTGGAAGTGAGTAAACACCTCGCTCTTCTCTTTCATGAAATATACCCATACTTTGCGTGTATGGTCATCAATGAAAGTAACATAAAACCTGCAACCGCCCATAGATGTGGTCTTTGTTGGACCCCAAACATCTGTATGTACTACTTCTAGTACATTCTCACTAACATGCTTGTCATGTGGAAATGATGCTCTTGATTGTTTACCAAATTGACATGCTGCACATACCTTTTGCATTTCTGCAACTTTGAAATTTTGTAGTGCGTGGACAATCTCCTTTGACTGCATCAGTTTCAGCCTTTGCAAGTTTGCATGTCCAATCAGTTTGTGCCATATCTCTATATCTGCAATAACTCCTGCACCTTTTGCAAACATGGCTACATTCATTTCAGGAATCTTCACATTTAAGGTGAACATCCTACCCACTTTGTTTCCTTTGGCAACCAATCGTCCATCCTGCTTGTACTCTTCTACATATAATCCATCAGCATTGAACCTGACTTGTAATCCCTGGTCAACCATTTGTCCAACAGAAACCAGATTCTTTGTTATATTTGGAACATGCAGCACATCAGCAAGATGTTTTACCTTTCCGTCCTCCATAGACAATGCTATGTTTCCTGTATGCTCAATAGGATGCGATGTGTCATCACCTGTTTCAACATATCCAGGAATTGGCATTTTCTGCAAACTACTAAACCATTCTGCATGACTGGTCATGTGATTTGAAGCACCTGAATCAACATACCAGACATTATCATTCGATTTTGAAACACCAGCAGACATCGTATTCATCATGTGATGTTGAACCATAAACAGCTTCTCAGAATCATCTGCACTTGTGGATGCATAGTTGTTTTGCTGCCTTCTGTTATTTTGATTCTTTAACTTGCAATCACGTTCAAAGTGTCCACGTTTACCACAATTCCAGCATCCTTCACTATCATTACCTGAATCATTTCTTTGGAAATTTCTGCGACCTCTTTGGCTCCCCCTGCCTCGAAACTGTCCTCTTCCTCCTGCATGATTCTGTTGTTGACCTTGGTCTTGGTTACTCTTTCCTCTTCCACTTCCAAAACCTCTACCTCTGCCTCTTCCTCTGCCAGAGTAGAATACCTACTCAGAACTGGGCTTTCCTTGGGAGTTTGAATCCTCACCAAGATTCTTTCCTTCAATGATCAGCATAGAGACCAAATCAGCAAAATTCGGAATATTTTCCCTAGTCTGTATAGAAGTTCTGAACTGCTTATATGCAGCTCCTAAACCACGAAGGCACACTTCCACCTTATCATCATCATCTACATTCACGCCAATAGATGCAAGTGACTCACATATGCTTTTGATTTTTAGAGTGTAGTCACTTACCGACATGCTCTTTTTCTCCAATGTATGCAGCTCGTTCTTGAGTTGCAATTTCCGTGCCTTTGTATTGGTCTCGTACAAAGTGACCAAACTGTTCCAAGCCTCTTTTGGAGTCTTGGCATCCTGTATGTGTCCAATCATGCTATCCTGTATGCTAACAGATAGCCAATATATTACCTTTCGTGCTCCCTGATTCCATTCCTCATATGCTCTTAACTGTTCTGCAGTCCGATTCCTTTCTGGTAACTGCGGAGCATTTTCATTCTCTCCTTTGATGTACTTCCAGTAGCCTTTTCCCATCAGGAAATTTGTCATTCTGAATCTCCAATCATGGAAGTTGTTCTTGTCTAGCTTATCGCTCATAAGCTGACTCATTCCATCTGCGTTTGCCATTTCTGCAACAATTCACAACACCGCAACACACTACAAGCAGCACTTCTGCTTGAACACTGTCGCACTATGACGTGACAGTTCGATCTCAGTTTTAATACTTGTGAGAGGTTCTTCTTCTTTCTGGGTGAACACTCCTATATCTTCTAGATAGTGCTGCTCTGAGTTAAAGCAACTATCCATCACAATGGACTCTATATCATCATCATTCTCTTCTTCTTCTATGACATCACTAGGGTCACATTCTTCTAGCAAGGGTTGACACATGAACACTGAAATATCATAACCCTCCTCATCACAATGAGGTGTCCATTGTTCTTCATTGACAGCAATGTCCATGGTGGCTAAGATTTCTGGCCAGCCATGAGGCTCAAATTCCTCATCTGGAAAGATCATTGGTGTGTGGGCTGGGTCTTTCACTGGTCTATCTCTTGGCGAAGTTCCTTCTTCTCTTGCCTTTAAACGTTTTTCCTCTTCCTCTGCAACCTTGCACATCCACAAATGAGTATCTTCACGCAACCATGATGGATTAGGTGAACTTTCAGAATGCACAGAGATGTACATTGCTTCCACAAGGAGGTGGTTGCAATAGCAACACCAGCACCTGAGTCTATGATTGCTTTGGTTGTGTAACCTTGGTAGGTGATTGGAAGATAAGTATTCCCTTCTTCACCCTCACACATGTCCCCTATTTTGTCTAGAGGTATCTCTGGAACTTTTTGCTGAGAGCCTGTTTTTGTCCTATTGGAATCAAGTTCTAGAACCTGATCCTTCACATGGTTCCATAGCTCAGGTTTTGCCTTGAGCAGCTCTTCTACAGTGAGATGACATTGAACCTTAGTGTTCTTCACGACATCAGTGTTCCTTGGGACCATTGAGTCTTCATGTCTGACCAGTATTGTGGGATCTCGGATCTGAAGTGATTCAGATTCCCAAGGGCCAGTGAATTGTGGTAGCTCTTCTAAAGTATTAGATTCAAAATCTAATCTTTCATCTTCTTGTTGTTCTGCTACATCTCCGTAAATAGATGGAATGTCTTGGGGAAATTGATCATGAAGATCATCAATCTCAGGAATAGGAGGGGAATTACCCTTCTCCTTGGCCCATTTATCTTCTTGTATTTCCCGCAAGAACTCTTGAGAGTACATCAATGTAAAATATGTGATCATCATCCTTACCCTTCTTCACTGATAGATTCATAATCAATACTGAATCTTCTTGACTTTGGTCCTCTGCATAGTTATTGTAATCTCTTCTTTCTCTATGGCCACTTTGATAGTTGTTGTTGTTGTTGTTGTAATTGTTGTTGTAGTAGTTGTTGTTGTAGTAGTTGTTGTTGTAGCCTCCATTGTACCTGCCTCTATTTGATCCATAGCCACCTCTATTGAATCCTCTTCCTCTTGAGTTCCTTGGGTTCATGAAACATTTTTCAATAGTATGATTAGATAAGCCACAGATATTGCAAGTTTGAGATGACCCCTGCCTTCCTTTCCACCTCTGCCTCTTCCTCTAGCTCTTCCTCTACCTACAAAGTTTGCTTGGAAAGAGCTACCTTCATCTTCATTCTTCCTATTCTTTGACTTGTCCTTGACCTTAGCTTTATCTGAATGTAAGGCAGAAGTTTGATTACCTCTTGAGGACTCACCACCTTTGCTAATCTTTGCTTCATGAGTGAAGAGTTGGCCCATGAGTGTGTTGAGGTCGGGTACATGCATATCCATGTATAAATCCATGGCTGTTGTGAATGACTCCCACTTGTCATCTGCTTTGATTCCATTTATGATTTTTCTAATGATTTGCTCCTCTTCAATTACCTCTCCAATGCTTCCAAGTTGGTCGGAAATCTCCTTCATCTTTGTGACATAATCAGTCACATTTTGCTTCGGGCTTTTCTTCATTGTTGTGAACTCCATCCACAATTGGTTCTTCCTTGCTCGAGTGTTGGAAGAGAAGAAAGAAGCAAGTGCATTCCAGGTCTCTCTTGATGTCTTGCATCCCTTGACATGAGGTAAAAGAAAATTAGAGATTGAGTTTAGAATATAGGACCTTGCAAGTGCATCCTTCGAACACCAATTTGAAAGTCCTTCCACTTCTTCATGTGATGGTTGCCCTTTGTTCCTCATGGTTGGCATTGCTTCATCTCCGGATATGAATCCATATAGATTCCTCCCTTGAAGGTAAGCCTTCATCCTTAGAGACCATGCCGGGTAGTTGTTTCGATCCAATTTTCATCAATTGTTGATGGAAATCCATCTCCCATGTTGCTTGACTATGCTCTGATACCACTGTGAAGAGAGATGGTGGATGCAATCCAAAGATGAGTAGGTGCTGCTACAACCAGCTTCATACCAGCCAACTGAGACTTCACAGTTGATTAGTAGACCCTTTGAGCTTCCTAAATCCACCAAAATATCAGCCAAGTACTTTGGAACATATATACCAAAAGTTTAAGTCAAGACAGACTAGTTGCGAAATGACTAGCTCCCAAAACTTGTTATTTTTGGACATACACCTGCTGGAAAAAATGAATAGTGCTTTCAACCTGGTAGGAATTAGATACATTCCTTTTGGACATAGCAAATAGACCTAGCAAGCTTCCCAATCCAAGTTAAAACACTTCAAATGATGGACTGAGCATTGAGAACAAGATTTATCAATTTCTGGAACATGCCCACCTTTCTCGGGGCTCTGCAGAGATAGACCAGTGAGCAGTAAAATGCAGTTATCTCCAAAACTCTAAATGCAATGACCTTGAAACTTTATACTCAGAAAAAAAACAGTACGAGCTATCCAACGCACATTAAAACACTGAAAAATAATGCATAGAACGCGAGATATGACCTTCTGAAGTTACTGCTCTGAGTGAGTATAACAGAGAACAAAACAGAGAAGTAGATGATGATAAATGTATAGATTCACATATGATTACAACCACCTGTTCCTTCTTGCTCTTTTTATAGCTATTCTTGGAGGGAGTTTTGAATTCGAATTCGAATGGCTCCACCTAAAAGTGATCCCCAAAGTTAGGAGATATTCCCTCAGCTCAAAAATTCGTGGTTTTAGGTAGTTAGACCCACGAATTTGCTTTTACATCATGGATGAGGTAAGCCATCTTTTTCCTTTTTCCTTTTTCAATTACAAGAGATGAAAATGAACTATTTTACAAGAGGTGTTCACATGACTACACATGTGACTTACAAATGAGGATAATATCAAGCATATCAAGCATGTAGGCTTGGGTAAAATGCACCAACAATGAACACACAAGTGTAGTTGATTATCCTTTCCCCTTTTGAATAATTGTCTTACAATAATAGTGTATTCTTTACTCATTTCTTCTAAAGCCATCTTTCTTGCTAGGCTTGCTTCTTCTTTGTGAGTGTGTGATTTCAAAAAATTCACTAATGCCTTACTCCATTCTGGTGCTATAGTGGAGAAATGTAAGGAGGAATAGTGCTCAGGGGCATTCTCTTGGGATTCTTGGCAATTCAGATTGTATTCATGTGCATCTTTTTGCATGTCTGGCTACCATACCCCTAGTCATTTCAACTCCCTTGTCATTCCATTAATGCCCTTATGCATTTTCTGTTGGTTTACATGAGCTTCCTTGAGTAGATTTTTTTGTTTTGCATCTTCTACATACCTTAATGACAAGCCATAAGGTTCTTTGTAATACAGACTATTGACCACAATATGTAGATTCTAGGATCATATGAATTCGTTTCTATTGTCCCTATTGATCTTGTGGTGTGGTCCATGCATGCGGATTGGAATCAATTTTTTTGCCCATTTCAAACACACTTCTAAGTTGAACAGATATTTATCAGGTAGATCATCTGCTACTCCAGTAGGTGGTTCTCCATGTGTCATTCTTGATAAATGGTCAGCTCTTATGTGAGTCTTCCCTTTTTTTATTACCACTTCGAAATCGAATTCCATGAGTAATAGGAACTATCTCACTAGCCTTCTTGTATTGCAAGGTTTGTTGACCAAGTACAATAGGTTGGCGGTCTATAAAAAACTTGAATTTATTGGCTAGGAGGTAATGTCATAATTTCTTGACTACATGCACCATTCCTAGGGCTTCTCTTTCAGTAGTGGTGTAGTTTCTTTCCGCTTGATTTAGTTGTCTACTGGCATATGGAATAGGTTGATCTAACTTTCGTTCATCTGTTGGTTGAGCTAGTATGCATCTGATCACAAAATTGGATGCGTCCACATGGATGTGGAATGGTTTATTCCAGTTGGGTACTTTCAAGATAGGTGTTGAGCTTAACCGTTGCTTTAACTCATTGAATGCCTTTTTGCATTCCTCCATCCATGTGAATTGTGTCAACAACCCGTACAATAGTTTTGAAATTATGGCATACATGTGGATGAACCGTCGGTAATAACCACAATGTCCCATAAAAGCTTGTACTTCCTTTACGTTTCTTGGTCTAGGCAAGTCCAAGATGAATATTTTATCCTCATCAGTGGAGATACCATTCTTGGATACAATATGTCCCTTGCCTTACCATAAAGACACATTTCTCCGGATTCAGACACACTCTATATTGTCTACATTTCTCAAATATTTTCCGTAGCTCAAGAATGTGTTCAATTCTTCTAGAGGAATATGTGCATAAGCCATCTATGTAAACTCCCATGCTCATTCTCAGAAATTCTTTGAACACATGACACATCAAGCTTTGGAAAATTGTAGGAGCATTCCTGAGCCCAAAAGGCATCACTCAAAAGGCATATACTCCCCATTCAATAGCAAATGTTATTTTATGTTGATCCTCCATAGAGATGGCTACTTGGTTATAACCTAAGAATCCATCAAGAAAGCTATAAACCTCCTTGCCTGCTACTCTTTCCAAGAGGTGTTCAGTTATGGGTAATGGGTAACTGTCATGTATTCTAGCTGGATTAACCGTTTTTAACTTGATGCACACCCTAAGTTTACCATTCTTCTTGGGCACTACTACCAGAGGTGATACTCATTCTGTATGTTTGATCTCATAGATGAATTTTGCAGCTAACAGTCTATCGATTTCCTCTTTAATTTTAGCAGAATATACATCATTATATGTGTAGGGTCTTTGTTTTGAGGGTTTCGCATTGGGGGTCATTGGAATTTGCAAATAGAAGGATCCACTCCCTTGAGGTCTTTGTAGGTACATGGGAATACATCTCTATATTCTTTGATTAATTCTATCAATTCTTGCTCCTCATTTGGTGATACATCCTTCCCTATGTAGGTGCATCTCTCCTCTTCCTCTTCCATGGTTATTGTTACGTTCTTGGTTTGCTCTTTATTGTTGTAGGCCTCTCCTCGACTTCTCTTTTTGGCATTTGGATGGCTATTTTCTCTTCCTCCACTTCATACTGATTGAAATATTCTGGAACCTCAAAAAGATCCGATGGTTGCTGTATTCAAACTTAAAGCTCCTCATTGTCCTATTTTCTTGGTAGTTTTGTATGGTGAACACTCTTGGCTCCTCTATGTCCTCGTCATGTTTAATCTTTTGTAAGTATTGTTCTTTTGAATCAAATTCTGGCTCCATTTCAATACTCTCGTACTCCTCTCTCCATTCTTTTTCCAATAATTCACCATCTTCCATTTCTTGGAGGATTACCATGTAAAGATTCACGTCATATCCCTCTTCATCTACACATTCATTCATGGTCAGTACTTCCTTGTTTACACATACATCTAAGGTGGCTAATATCTCCATCCATCCGTGTAGTTCAAATGCTTCGTCGAGAAACATTTGAGGCATGTAAGTTGGGTCATCTATGGGTATGTAATTCTTGTGTCCTATTGTCCATAATTGTGCTTTCTTTTCCTCTGTTTTTGCTTCCTTACACATCCATAGCTGGACATCTTCCTTCATCCATGATTGGTTACTAGATCTTGTGTTATGAATGGATAGATCATCTTCCTCTCTATGGATTGAATTCCATTGTAATGGGGGTACATCTCTATACATGAAGCTATGTAAATTTACCTTTGTAGTAGTAGCCTTGTGTTTTAGATACAATGCATCTTTTTCCCAATCTTTCACAACTCAATTGTCTCATGAATGGTCTTCCCAAAATCATTTCATAATTGCTAGCTTTTTTGAACTCTGATATGGCTAAAGTATGTTTGAATTCTACTCCACGAGTGGTTAGCATAACCTTTTCTAGAATTCCTAGTGGTCTCTCAACATGAGCGTGTGCTAGCTGGAGTTTCATTCGTGTGGGTCGTAGGGCTAGTTTTCCCCATTTTTCCCAAATCTCTTTAGTGGCTATGCCTACACCCGCTCTGGTGTCTAAGATCACTTTATTCATGTATCCATTAAAAGTGATGGGTAGACACATTATTCCTTCATCTCCGTCGTTGAATTCACCAACTTTATCTATTGGGATCTGGATGGTTGGGGGAGCCTCTACTTCTTTGCTCTTTTTTATAGATTCTCCCACTTCTATCTTCAAGTGTGCAGCCAACTGCTTCCACAATCGGGGTTTCACTCGTAACAATTCTTCTATTGTTAGTGAACATTGTATTTTTTTTTTATTGAGTTTTGATAAGTTAAGTGAAGTCTCATTTTGTGATCTTTCCTCTTTGCCCTTGATATTGGGAGCATGGAATATTTTCGATTTTCTCTTGTACTCCCCCATATAGTTGGGTAGTGAGGATATGCTATTTTCTTCTTCCTGATTTTGATCTAGGATGCACACTTCCTCATATACCTCCTCCAAGTCCAATACTGATTGAGTTTCCCAAGCGTCTAGTTTTTCAAAGGGTGGTAGAGAAGTCTCATTCTTTTTCCACCATTCCTCTTGAATCCTAGCCCATAGGTCTTGTGGCCAATTTGCCTTTAATTTTGGAATCATTCATACTTGTTCTTCCTTGTTACTCCAAATGTCTTCCCTCTTTTTTCCTATTGTTGTTCCTTTACTAGTTTTTGCTTGTTTGCTTCCAAACATGACTTGAATTTGTTTTATGGGATTCTCATCTTGAGGAGGGTTGGGATAGGACATTCGAGTGTGGTTTGAGCTAACTCAATGAGCTTTCTACACATTTCCACTCTTTCCTTCTCCAACTCTCCTCTTGGATAGTTTTTTTCATGTTGCTCCACGCTAAGTCTAGTCTAGACGGATACAATTTCGACCACATGTTCAAGTCTTTTCGCATGGGATTTGCTAAAATTGATCCTCCCACTATTGTCTTAGATTCTTTGGTTGCTTGATGGGTTGTCCTTTGCACCTCCTGATCATGATGCTTCTTTGTTTCCTTCACCACTTTCCCTTCTTCCTCAATTTTCTTCGTCATCCATTTATTTTTTAATTTTTCTCTTCTAGCCTTCCATCTTTGCATCTTCCTTGTTTTGTCAGTTTCCTCTAAGTCTTCTAAATCCTCGACTACTTGAGTTTTAGGTTCTAATATTTTCTCCACCTCATGCTCATAAAATGTTTCCTTTACTGCATTCTCCTTGGTTTGGGCTTGACTAATAGCTTTCAATGGTACTGTGTACTCCTTGTCACTTCTTGATGATTCAATTACCTCAATAACATTCATCTGAGTGGTAGTCTGAACCTTGTTGGGGTTCTTAGAAAAATCTCAAAACAGATGTTCTTTACCACGATCCTTACATTAGCCTTCCCATACCTTGGGGGTCGTGGGTTGTATGGAAAAGTGCATTCCCTTATAAAGTGATCTCCTCCACACTTATAGCATGGTTCCCTTGGGGAAGGTGGTCTAGTGGCTGATCTAATTGGAGCTTGGACTTTAGGTGTTGTGTACATGAGATTAGCATACTCAAGTCCATAAGGATCTTCATATTCCTCATAACCATAGTATTGTTGCTCATAGGTCTGGTCATATTCTATTAGGCATGCATCATAAGAGTAATACTCTCCTTGGGTTTGATCAAAAACCTAATTTGCAATTTCAGAGCTAGTCAATGGTATCATTGGTACTATGGCTCTTTCTAAGTTTTCCTCCGATTAGGTGTACTTTATTGGTACTACATTTTGTGGGTGGTGGTTGTTGTCCTAGTATCGGTTGTGGTTGGCCATATCCTCCATGTTCATACAGTCTAGGTGCTCCTTGTGGTCCCCCATAAGAGTTATATTTGGGAACTTCTCTACTTTGTTCCCTAGGTAGATATCCATATGGTCCATACTAAGGTGGTACAATTGGTCTTGGCTTTCTGTTAAAAGGGTAGTTCTCAGTGTTATGGTTAGTGTACTTTTGCTCAATTCATATGATAGTATATGTTGGGTCCTTGAGTTGGTTGTCTATTAAGGTTGTGACAACCCTAAACCTCCTCTCATGCAAACATGGGATTGATGATCTCCACTGCGAAGTGCACATCTTCTCAATATTGCTACTCTCAAGAGGGGGTTTTGGTAGTTCCTCTGTCCTTCTACTCCCAATTTCTTAGCTACTAACTTTGCGAATTCCTCCACATTACTTGAACTAAAAGTCACATTGCTCCTGGTGTCCTCTAGTTTAATAGAATTTTGTGTGGTTTAAGATCGTCTGCTAAGTTTTCTTCCGAATCTATGCAATCTTGAAGACACTCAATTAGTGTTTGCAATCATTTTACATATACTAAGGTTCTCAATGTTCCATTAGTTAGTTCTTTTAAAAATAGGGATATCATTTTTTGCTGGGAAGGTCTCTCCATCATAGGACATCAGTCAACATACCGATTGAATCTTCTTGCTATATTTTTTACTGTCTCATTAGGAGCTTGTTTGAAACTATGGTTTAAGGATGAAAAATTGGAACCAAGTCAAAGCCGTTCTCGTGAGGGTTAGCCCAAAGGATTCATATTGCACAAAAAAGTCATCCACTTGCTCTGCTCGCAATACTTGTTTGAATTCTGTGATGTGGTCATAGGGTTCTCCTATGCTGTCATAATGATTTTGTATACATTTGGCCACTTCAATTGGTCTCAGTCTCCTTCCTAGCTTTGGGGGTCGAATTATGATGGGAACTGCTGGTCCTACTGGGTGCATTCCCGATCCTACACCTCAAGGTGGTCTTGCCCTAAAGGTTGTCCTATTCATATTTCCCGTTCTTTGGCTAATTTGGTTGTTGGGATTCACTCTTGGCATAGCAAATGGCACATGAGCTCTGTTGGGAACATTGCATTGCCTAGTTTGTCCTCATGTCATGTTTTCTATACCTTGATGGGTTCCTGTTGGGAAAGATGGATGGCCGCCTCAAGAAATGAGTTGGTACTGCTAATCCTTGCTTTGTACTTGCCCGCTTTGACTTTAGAGTTGTGTTGTAGGCCCCTTTAGCTTTCCAATGACACTAAATAAGTGTCTATGTACTTTGGAGATGATGCTTCAAACCATTTGATCAAAATAGATAAGTTTGCAACTTGCTAGATACCAAAAACTTACTATTTTGGTCTTGATACCTGCTAGATGTTTTGCTCACTACTCATAGTACAGTAGTAATTAGAAAAATTCCTTCTGAGGGTATCTAATTATCCCCGACTTTTTAGGACATGTGCAAAGAATGACCACTGACCACTTCGAGCCGATTTTCTCCCAATTGGCTGAATGAAACTTATTCAAACTTTGAGAGCTTGTAGTAGATTCTGATGTGGTTCCAACAAGCTATAGGTAATTGAAAATGATGGAGGGATCACTGAGACATGAGCAATACAAGTACATTGTTCTGGGTGAACATAGCAGAGATGAAGACAGATGTAATCAACAATGTAATGTATTATGTGAATATGTTATACATGATCTTCCGTATACATATGAAGGACAATGATGGTGATAAGAGTAGGCTATATTGTAAGCCTCTCAACTACATCAAATGATCAACATTATGCTCAGTAAAGGGGGCTCATTTGGCCACGAGACTATAGGTCTCTTTTATAGTCACTTTTCCAAGTTTGAATTTTAAAATTCAAATAGATGCTCTACCTAAAAGTACCCCTCTAAGTTAGGGGTGACTTTAACAAGTGATATTCATAGCTTTTAGTTGTCTAACCTCCACGATATATGTGGACTTACAAATATTCCCTCTAGTCAAATGACTTTTACAAAATTTAATGGTGAAAACCATAAGGAATGGTTCATGTGGTTCTTCAAAGAGTTGCACATAACTTCTTCAATGCCTAGCCAAGTGTGAAGGCTTGGCATTTGCACCAACAACTCCCCCTCAAGCCAAACATCTTGGCTTAGATGTCTTCATGATTCTTCTTGAATGTCCTTAAACCTACAAAGTTTAGTACCATCAGTGGACACATATGCTAGTTGAATTTCCTTGCTCAATAGCTTCTCTCTCACATAATGATAGTTAACTTCTATATGCTTGGTCCTAGCATGATAGATAGGATTTGCTGCAAGATGTAAAGAATTAGTATTGTCACCAAAAATCATTGGTGAGTTAGAATGTACTCCCAAATCTGCATATAGCAATTTGATCCATATGGCTTCTTGAGTAGCATTGTCTAATCCCCTACATTCAGCCTCTGTTGAAGATAAAGCACCAGTAGGTTGCTTCTTGGAAGACCATGAAATAGGCTTATCACCTGCAAATGAAAGATAACCTGAAGTAATCCTCTTGTCATCCTTACAACCTACCCAATCTGCATCTGAGTATAGCTTGATGTCCAAATCTGAAGTATATGGAAAGTATGAACCTTGATTTTGAGTATTGTTAGCTCCGAAAATGGTTGATTTTTATGCACTAATGTGGTTCTAATTGGCAGGAAATTTGTTTGATTTCGGGGAGTCAAATGACCTTTGTGCTTGGAGTCAAATGACCTTTTTGCTTGGAGTCAATCTATGCCAAAATTGTTGCAAAAAGGATTGCAAGATAGCAAGAAATTTGTTTGATTTCAGGTATTGAAGAATGAATTTGATAATTGATGAGAAGCATGTGAAGATATTGATTGCAGGGATGTGGAGAAAAGGGATTGAGCATGGACAAGCCTCCTAAGAGCATAAGAGATACGGACGTGCAAAGGAAATCAGAAGCGGCTTTGGTTCAAGGGGGAATGCTTTCTTATCAACCATCAATTATAATCGTTTGACCGATTTCCGGAAATTGATCTTCGACACATCCACTAGAACAGGGAAGGCTTCTGCATATGGAGATTATTCGAGATGGGATGCACTTGGATGAGGTAGTTGGAAGTGCTATTATTGATATGTATGTGAAGTGTGGAAGCTTGCTTGATGCAGATACAGTTTTTGAAGATTTGGCAATCAAAGATGTTGTATCATGGAGTGCTATGATTCGAGGTTATGCAGATCAAGGACATGGCCAGAAGGCTCTTAATTTGTATTCAGATATGCTGTCGGAAGATATATGCCCTAACAAGCTCACGTTTTTAGGTGTGCTAAAAGCTTGTTGGCTGGTTGGGAATTTAAGACAGGGTTTATACATGCATTCAGAAGTCGTGAGCCAAAGTCTTGATTCGGATTTAGTGGTTGCAAATACCCTCATTGGCATGTATGCCAAATGTGGAGCTCTTAATGAGGCTCGACATGTGTTTGATCTTTTGTCAAGCAAGGATGGGGTATCATATAATTCTATGATCCCGGGTTATGCGCAGAATGAACATAGTCTGCCTGCACTTGATATTTATTCATCCATGCGATGCAGGGGTATACGGCCCAACAAAGTCACTTTTCCCACCATTTTGAAAGCATGCTCAAACATAAGGGCATTGATAGAAGCTAGGCAGATACATGCCAATGTGATAACAGAAGAGTTTGACAATGATTCAACCATTCAGAGTGCGATTGTTGATATGTATGCAAAATGTGGAAGCATGGTGGAAGCTATCAATATGTTTGAAAGGATGCAAAGTCGTGATATTGTATTATGGGGAACAATTTTTTCAGGGTGTGCACAATCAGGGGATTGGCAACTTGCGAGACAATATTTTCTGAAAATGCAAGGTTATAATCTTAAGCCAGATGCATTGTCTGAGTTTTTGGGGCCGTACTACAACGCCACAAGTTGTTACTCTTCAAGGCCCGTTTTTTTTTTACGAGCGAAACAAAAAAGGGGGAAGTTTCCTCTTTTTTGTTTGGATCTGTACAGGCACACATGGGGGGGGTCGCTTTCTGTTACCCACGACCAGGGGGGTAGCGGTGCTTCCTCTACCACGAAAGGGGGGGAATAGGGGATTGCTCAAAAAAGGGGGGGGACATGACAATTCAGACGGCGGTACTCATCGAGACACTCACAGCCCTTGGTGCTGAAGTTCGTTGGTGCTCTTGCAACATCTTTTAAACGCAAGATCACGCAGCTGCTGCGATCACCCGCGATAGTGCTGCAGTTTTCGCGTGGAAAGGGGAGACTTTACAAGGGTACTGGTGGTGCACGGAGCGAGCGCTTGATTGGAGCCCTGGTGGGGGACCAGATCTGATAGTTGATGACGGTGGTGATGCAACCCTTTTGATTCATGAAGGTGTCAAGGCGGAGGAGGCATATGCCAAGGATGGCACACTTCCAGATCCTTCCTCAACCGATAATCAAGAATTTCAGATCGTGCTTTCCATCATTCGAGATGGGATCAAGGCGGATCCCAAGAAATACCACAAGATGAAGGACAGACTTGTTGGAGTTTCAGAAGAGACGACCACTGGTGTGCATCCAACTTCTTGTTGAAATTTGGTGCAGTAAATCCACTATGTGCATGCCAATCTTTATGCTATTATCATGCGGCTGACCTTGACTTTTTGAAATGTTATGGTTAACTCTTGCAATATTTCCAACCAGATCAGGTAGTTTTTTGATCTGCTTTGAGTATGTAGCCTGCTTCTTGAGTTGTTGATTAGATGGTTTATCTGTTATTTGAGAGTGTTTTTTTTGTCAGAAAATGATTTGTTGTCTTGTTGTGGGTATTAATGTGGGAATGGTTGTCATGGAGGACACCCCTTAAGAACCTTGCAATACCTTGTTCGTAGTGGTGTAGTGACTGCGAAGTGCTTGCCGTACTTTGATTCTCAAGGTTGCCAACATCCTGGATGTACACCTATTTATCCAACTCCAGAAAAGCCATTTGGACATGAAGACGAAGGTTGTTGCAGTTATTGTAGGAAGGAACTCTTGTTCGTCATGTTGGGGATTCCAGTAGCTCAAAGTGCATAATCGTCGGACGTTCTTCTGGAAGAGAATTCTATGGAGCTTTTGGACTTTTGCAATGAAAAGAGAAAGGCTGATCTCTTGTGAAGGAGATCCTAGAGGAATTGGGGACATAACTTTCAAAGGTGCCACTGTATGAGGGCTTGGATAGACTCTCTATGCACAAAAGAGGAAGAGGGAGAAGTGCTCTGAAACCATGGAAAGTGATATGCACATGAAGCGCTGAGGACTTGGCGTAGAGTATCATGTAGTATCATGAGTAAATGACTAGTGGAGAAAGAAGAGATCTTTCTTTCCTTTTTGCGTGATCTGACAGAGTCTAGACTGTGAATGAAGGCACTCCAGCCCATGCGCAAAGCTTTTCCTCGTTCGTTGATTGATCATGTTCATCATTTTGTTCGTATGCATTTGGAAATTCATGGTTATTGCACAGTATTTTCAATCCATCAGCACATAGATGCAATTGAGTTTTATGGTCAAAGCATTTTGAGACTTTTTGTGCCCCAATGTCTTCGTATATGATTTGTTCTAGCGAAGAAATAACAAGTTAATGGCTGCTTTTCTCCCTCGCCTCATCATGTTCAGAGCCCAATGTGAAGATGACGAAATTATCAAGGCAATTTCTATTGATCACTCTACTAAAAGAAAAAAAAAAGGGGTAACAGAGTGTATGTGAGAGTAAGTGGGAGAGAGGGAGAGATAGGCTAAGAGCAAGAGTAATAGAAAAGAGGGGAACTGGGAATCAAGTGGCATGGGAGTATGTGAGCAAGAAGACACCTGGGAGTACATTCACGTACAATTTAGGAATTCAAAGGCAGGCAAGTGAACCGATTTTGGGGAGTTGGAGTAAAACATAAGCGTGCGTATGCATCTTTTCGTTGGGCTAAAGACCGAAACATTTTGGTGCGTTTGCCGGGAAATATATGAGCTAGTGCATAGACACAGGAAGAATCCATTGCGAGATAATTGTGGGCTCTAGGTAATCCAATTGGACCGATTCCGAGGGGTTTGAACAAAATAAAGTCTCGTGTAATCATCTTTTCCTTGGGCTCAAGAGCCAAACATTTTGGTGCGTTTGCCGGGAAATATATGAGCTAGTGCATAGACACAGGAAGAATCCATTGCGAGATAATTGTGGGCTCTAGGTAATCCAATTGGACCGATTCCGAGGGGTTTGAACAAAATAAAGTCTCGTGTAATCATCTTTTCCTTGGGCTCAAGAGCCTATCATTTTGGTGCGTTTGCCGGGAATAGCTTGGTACGTCTCTATAAGAGAGTGCCATAGGTTCGCCTAGCGCCACAGGTTGGCCAAGCTTGTGGACCCCACGATCTAGTACATGAGCGAGGGGAGCTCATCGTCAAGAGCAACACAAACTCAAAGAGAGGAACGCGCTCAGAGAAGAGCCCTTGAAAGAGAAAGGAGAAGGTGGGAACCGCCAGGTGAGTGGACCTCGATTGGTTCGAAGAAATCAGTCAAAAACGTGTACTCCCGTAGGAGAGTCGCGAGTCAAGTACGGAAGTTTGAAGGAGGGATCCTGAGGCCACGTGCATTAAACTTCTGGGATCGAAGTGATATTGACATCACACCTTTGTTCGAAATGGCTCAGCGGATTTCGGTTCACTTGGGGGACTTCACCAAGTTTTCAGGTACTTGGGACGAAGATCCGGATAGTTTTATCCAGCTATTTGAGGTTACTTGTGAGGCCAATGACGTAGTTGACCAGGATCAAAGGTTGAGAATTTTTTCGGCTATTCTCCGTGATGAGGCAGCCAATTGGTATGGGAATTTGACACCACAAGAGCGTGGAACTTATCAGATGCTCAGGGAAGCCTTCTTCGCAAAGTTTCGACGACAAGGTTTCCAAGATAGATTGGCCCAACAAATGGATTACTTGCGACAAGGAGTCAATGAGAGCATCGATAACTACATTCAAAGAATGGAAACGTTGGTAAGAAAGATGGGCGCGAATGCCCCGAACGATGAGACATTGAAACGAAGGTTCATTTCGGGATTGCGAGATCCTACGGCACAGCAGCATATCAGCCTGACAAGACCTACAACTTTAATGGATGCTAAAGAACAAGCGAGGCTTTGGGAGGAAGTACAATTATGCCAACAAAGGAAGATGGAGCTCTTATACGAGCCAATGGGAGGCCCAGGAAATATACCGATGAAAGATCCGGGTCAAGGAAGTCCCGCATTGACGACTCCAGCTTTTGTAGCCGCCACTAGCACGCCAGTCGAGGTAAAACCTGCGCTAACTGAAGAACGAATATTGGAGTTGGTCACGCAAGCTATAAAAGCTGCCACAATAACTCAAGAGACATACACAGTAAAACCAGAGGTCACAACAAACCCGAATCAAGTGTTTCGATCAAATACATGGTGTGGAAAGTGCCATGGTTACGGCCATTTGGCTTCAGAATGCCCTACAGTCTCGAGAGTATTCACAGATAGATCGCCACCTAGGATGCGTTGTACTTTTTGTGGAAGAACAAATCACACGGAGGACCGATGTTACAACAAGAGAGCCTACGAAGAGAGGACCATGAAATCAGGAGATACAAGAGAGAGACCTTACACGAGATTGCCCGCTCAAAGTGTACCACCTACATCTCGTTGGGAAAACAGACCAACTTATGGATGTGGTGCTCAGGGTCAAGGAGGAGATTATCCAAGAGGAGCCGCGCGTGATCAAAGAAGAGATGGTCCAATCCAGTGCTGGAGATGTCATGGCTTTGGCCATACTTAATCTAGATGTCCAAACGAAAAGAAACCAATTGATTATACCCCACTATGTAGGTACTGTAGTGGAGAGGGCCACTTTGATGAAGATTGTCCAAAACGAAGAGCTGCCGCCGGCAAGGAAAAAGGACCAGTAGGGTCCTCGAATTATGTTGATACTCAAATGCATTCCACATCGAGAGTTCAAGAGCACGTTCCTACGATCGGAGTAGTGTTCAACACACCGAACCCTCAAGAAGGCTCTAGCTCGTCAATGCACTTTGTGGATGCTTACGAGGCCAAGAAACCACACAAAGATCCAACTGTGGCAGTAGTCACAAGGACTCAAGAATATTCGAAGAAGAATCCAGGAGGCGAAGGTGAAGAAGGGAGTCAAGAGAAGATAGCTAAACGCGAAGAGGTACAAGTTGGGGGATTTGTTGAGCAGCAAGAGTTTGAGGATGGGGAAGAGGTTGAGATTCTTCCACCAGTGACCAAGGAGTTTGTGCCGGGCATAGCACCATTCCCTGAAAGATTGAAAGCTCCTAAGATTAGAAAGGAAAGACAAAGTTCGGAAGAAGTAGATATCGTAAAGTTGCTTGCTGACACGGAAGTCACGCTGGATATTGGCACATTGCTGAAATGTTCACCTGTTTATAGGAAACAATTCTACAACGAATATATTAAGAAGCCGAGGAAAGCTCGAGATAAAAATAGACAAGATAAGGATGTCCAAGGAATCATTCAAAGTATTACGACGCAAATTGATTCGAATGCTCCAGCTGTGACGGTCGAGATTAAAGGGTATGCAGTCCCTGGTGCTCAGTTAGATAGTGGAGCCGCAGTCAACCTTATGACTGAGTTCATGATGAAAGCTTTGGGCCTTAACCACATGGAAGAGACGCCGATGTCTTTGAGAATGGCGGATCAAACACAAGTGAAGCCTGCGGGTCTTTTGAAGAATATAAGCACAGTTGTGGGCGGTCTAGAGTTTAAGGTTGATTATCTGATAGTAAGACCAAGGACCTCAGAGGCTACCTTCTCGATCTTACTTGGCTGGCCATGGTTGGTGCAAGCCGAATGTGTGCATGACTGGCGCACAGGTTTTATTTCAATATGGCCAAAGTCTGATCGGATTCAATTGCAAGTATCCCCACCCTCGAGCAACAAGAAGAAGACAATAATAGTCGATGAGATGGAAAAGAAAGAGAAGGAGAAAGCAAGGCACGAGATTGCACGAGCTAGGTTTTCCTTGAACACGGACACCTACAAGAATCTGCTTCAAGACGGGTTCAACTTGCAGCTCTTTAAGAATCAAGACACGAAGATGGGAGAGTATCAAAATCCATTACTCTATAACGACGATTCCGATCAGGAGTTGCTAGGATGGTTGACACATACAGAGAATTTGAGTGCTACATGTTGAGTATAGACGCAAGTAAAAACAAAGTTACTCAATCCCTAGAGAAGGGAACTTCAAGAGAGGAGTTGAAACTGGAGTTAGCTCCGACGATGGAAGTGCAACAGTTGAGAGAAAGAGTTAGAATGCTAGAAGCAGAGATTCTAAAGAGAAGTCGAGAATCGGAAAAAGAAGCGAAGAGTAAGACTAAAGTGTCGGAAGCCATTGCAAAAGCTGAATTAAAGAAACTAGGTTCAATCGAAACAGAACAAAACAATGATTTACTGGCCAACCATGCACGCGTGATCGGAGAGCACATTCCAATCACAGTTTCATCGAGAAATAAGGACTATTCGTGAGAAGCTCAGTTGGAAAAGTGGGAAGTTTTTCCAGAAAAGTTCTTGAGTGTAGGGTCAGAGCTACCAGATGGAGTACGAGATTGCATTAAAACAACACTCCAAAAATTTCAACAAGGCCTTTGCATGGTCATACAGTGATTTGAGAGGAATTGATCCCCGAATCTGCCAACATTATATAGATTTGGAAGAAGGCACCCGACCAATATGTCAACGACTTAGACGAACAAACCCAGTCTATTCGGAATTGATCAAGCTGGAATTGACTAAGTTATTGGAGGCAGGATTTATATATCCCATTGCATCCAGCGAGTGGGTATCACCAATTGTAGTTGTTCCGAAGAAAAATAAGAAAATCCGTATTTGCATAGATTATCGAAAGCTGAACGAGCGCACGAAGAAGGATCATTTCCCCTTGCCATTTACCGATCAAACCTTGGACAGAGTGGCTGGCCATAAATTATACTCATTTTTGGATGGTTTCAATGGCTACAACCAAATCCAAATCCATGAAGAGGATCAATCAAAAACTACTTTCACGACAGAATGGGGTACGTATGCATATCATGTGATGCCATTTGGATTATGCAATGCACCGGCCACATTCCAGAGAGCAATGATAGCTGCATATCAAGACTACTTGCAGGATTGGATGGAGATATTTCTCGATGACTTCGCGATCAGAGGCGACGATGAAAACATGATGGAAAGGATCGAAGCGATTTTAAGAAGAAGCATTGAAAAAGGCATCGCATTAAATCCTGAAAAGTGTACATTTGGAGTACGAAGAGGATTGCTTTTGGGACATGTTATTTCCGAGAAAGGGATTGCGGTTGACGAGGATAAGGTGGAGAAGATTGGACAACTTCCACCGCCTCAAAATTTGCGACAACTCAGAGGATTTTTGGGCCATGCGAATTATTATCGACGTTTTATATTAAATTTTACATCCATAGCGACACCACTGACGAATCTTTTGAGGAAGGACCAACAATACCAATGGACTGAAGAGTGTCAAGTTGCATTCGACTCGATCAAGGAGAGATTGATAAATGCACCGATCTTGGTAGCACCCGACTGGACGAAAGAATTCCATGTGCATACCGATGCTTCTCATACTGCGGTTGGAGCAGTACTATGCCAAGCCGATGAAAAGAAGTTGGACCACCCTATTTATTACGCAAGTCGCAATTTGAATAACACTAAGAGGAACTATACGACTACAGAGAAGGAATGCCTATCGATGATCTTTGCGGTGAACAAGTATCGGCATTACTTGATGGGAAAGCATTTCACTTTTTATGTGGATCATGAAGCCCTTAAGTACATCATTAATAAACCCGAACTGTCAGGGCGATTGATGAGGTGGATGCTACTTCTCCAAGAATTTCAGTTCACAGTGGTAACCAGACCAGGCAAAGCACATATATTGGCTGACCATTTATCTCGAATTGTTAATGAGGAGCCAATCTCTGGTGTGCCCGACGATGCTCCTGATGGACATCTATTCCAGGTTGAAGCTAAAGTACCCTGGTATGCCGACTTGGTGAACTTCTTGTGCACTACTAAATACCCGCCAGGAGCAAGCAAGAGAGAGAAGCAAAAACTGTTAGCATTGGCGAAGCACCATAGCATCATTGGGGGGCAACTCTATCGATATTTTGTTCATGAGAGCATTTATCGGAGGTGTCTCGAGGAAGAAGAAGCAAGCCTAGTGTTGAGGGCTTTGCATGACGAACCTTGCGGTGGGCATTTTGCTGGTGAATTGACGGCAAGAAAGATTTTATTGGCTGGGTATTGGTGGCCAACGCTGTTCGAAGACTCACATACATACTGTAAGAAATGTGACAAATGCCAACGAATTGGCAAACCCACATTAGCACATGCTGCTCCTCTTACGCCGGTGTTGGCTCTTAAGCCGTTTGAGAAGTGGGGAATTGATTTCGTGGGGCCTATTGATCCTCCTTCACGACGAAGATCCAATAGGTATATCTTGGTCTGTACTGATTATGTTACCAAGTGGGTGGAAGCCAAAGCTCTGAAGACTGACCGAGCTATTGATGTAGCTAAATTTTTGTATGAACAAATCATCACTCGATTCGGATGCCCGTTGGAGATAGTGAGTGATAGAGGAACACATTTTGTCAACGAACTGATCGAAGAATTAATGGAATTATATAAGATCAAATATAGAAAAAGCACTCCATATTACCCGAGAGCAAATGGACAAGTGGAGATCACCAACAAAATTCTTGAACAGATTCTGACAAAGACAGTAGCTGTGCATAGGAGAGACTGGGATGAGAGACTTTTGGAAGCCTTGTAGGCATATCGAACATCTTACCGAGTGACGACAAAGAGCACTCCGTTCTCCCTAGTATATGGCGAGGAAGCCATCTTTCCCATTGAAAAAGAAGTTCCGACATTAAGAGTGGCTATCGAAGCCAGGTTGGGCGAGGAAGAGTCATTAAAGGAGAGGTACATACAACTGGTCAAGCTGGAAGAAAAGAGACTCATTGCACAACAAAGTTTGGAAGCTATTCAGAAGAGACGTAAAGAGAGGTATGATAAGAATCTCAAGACCTATGTGATTCAAGAAGGGGATTTGGTACTAGTCTATGATAGTAAATATTATAAATTCCCGGGGAAGTTACAGACAAGATGGGCAGGACCGTTTAAGGTGGTGGAACTCAATTCCAATGGTTCCATGCAAATTCAAGATTTAGGTGAAGAATGTGCTCCAGTGAAGGTTAACGCGCTTCGAGTTAAACCATATTTCAAGTGATACTAGAACGGGAGAAGCTAGACGATATCCAAGCAGAAGGACGAAGTAGATTCCTTGTACATACATGTACAGTATTATATATATATATGCGCATATGTAAGCTATGATTTGTGTGTCATACATATTCTTCCTTGCTAGCTCAAGAAACTTTGGACTTCTAATTATTTTTTCTTGTGTTGCGCAGAGACTGTTAGGAGTTAAGTAACAAAATGGCAGATCAAATAACGCAACTCTACTTGTACGAGTTAAGGATATATTTCTCGGACCAAACATTCGCCCGCATGGACATAGATGTCGACGACTTTGAGACGGAATACGATGTTGAGGAAGCGCATTGGCTGGTATGCTTTATAAACCAAGGTTTGGGTGTTGCATTTTACATTGAGTGTTTTGAGGAATACCTAGCTCGACATGTAGGGTGGGCTGGAGATCGATATTACTATTTTGATCCTTCTAGGGAAATGCCTAACGAGGAAAACGATATCACGTGGGCTTGGGCAGATGTGCTAACGATAGGAAGTGATGACGGAGCCCCTGAAGTTGAGCCTGACTCGCCTTAGGGAAGTTGTCGGGATGCGAGTACGATGTGAGGCTGCATGAGACATTCCGGAGACTCACATTCTAGGACACCTAAGGATAGGTACAGGAGGGACTAAGGCATAGCTGGTTGTAGTTACCAAGCGAAAAGTCAAATCAATGAATGCATATGTAGTGTCTGTAATTGAGAGAATGGAGTGAAGAGGTGGTTGATCTGTCAAAGGCTAGAGTGTATATGTTTGCATGTATGTGTGGAAACAGTGGGAAAAGTCCCTTTCTTCCTCTCCCTAATTCTCAGGACTTGGATGAACTAATTACCTATGAAAAAAAACGAAGAAAAGAAAAGAAAAGAAAAAATTTGTGTTGCTGTGATCGTACCAATGCGCTATGGTGGGCTAGTAGGTGGGTGGATTTATCCTCGCCGGGTGGTTAGGACCACGAGCCGCAGCTAGTTTCGCCATAGGCTTGGGAGGTATATGTCTGTGTCTTAGCTACGCGCCATAACGGGTTGGTAGGTAGGTGGAGCCATCGTGGCTGGGTAGTCACGACCACGAGCCGTATCCAGCTTCGTTATGGGCTAGCTAATATATGTTATGTGTTATCACTGTGTGTTTGTGTGTTGTGCGCTGCATTGCATTGGTAGATGGGTGGAATCAACCTGATCGGGCGGTCAGGTCCACGAATCGCATCCAGTGTCAATGTAGGCCAACGTGTGATTAAAATAAAATTTTCATATGAAGTTATTCCCCACTCCTGAGGGGGAGAGAGAGAGAGGAGAGGGCGATGATCGCCTGGAAGGGAACGTTATTTGCTTGTGTAATTGGTATGTGTTGGCTTGCGACAGATCAGCTCACTTTGAATCAACATTCTTGAAGGCACGGAGACTCTATATGTACTTATGGATGAGGCTTTAGCGAAGTAATGCAACGGTCTTGCTTTATAACTTGTGTGCTCTATCCGAGGGTTTTCTACAGTGCGGGATACTCCAGGGGTTTATGTAGGTCTTGACTTGTACTCGAGTCTCAATGGTTTCTGTAGGACGACGATGGGGATTCTTCGGAAGTGTCTAGTCATGGAATGATTGTACATAGCGAATAGTAAATGCAATAATGGGGTATGCATTTTGGGTATTTTTGCATGTCCTGTTGGATTCATTTCAGTTGTTGTTTGTTTATTTCGGTATTTTCTTTTTTGTTTTCCGCAATGGTGATTGCATGTGTAAAACATGGAAAGGTGTGCATGTGTTATTTTGGTTGAGACCATTTTTCATAATGGAATGTATGAGCAAATTGATGCATGGCTGAAATGGGATTGCATATATGTTCATGTTCTTGGATCATTTTGGAAGTGATTGATTTGTATGTATTCATGAGTGATTTTTTAGCACTAACAGCTTCAATGAGTGCAGGTCCGCTTGGAATAATGGCTCGATGGAAAGGTATGCAAGCTTGTTATACACTGATACTTTCATGGCTGCTTTGAATAGAATGCAGCGAGAATGGATTGTCGAGGACGACTTCGCAAATAAGAAGAGGGAAGTATGTTAGCTCTGAAAATGGTTGATTTTTATGCACTAATGTGGTTCTAATTGGCAAGAAATTTGTTTGATTTCGGGGAGTCAAATGACCTTTGTGCTTGGAGTCAAATGACCTTTTTGCTTGGAGTCAATCTATGCCAAAATTGTTGCAAAAAGGATTGCAAGATAGCAAGAAATTTGTTTGATTTCAGGTATTGAAGAATGAATTTGATAATTGATGAGAAGCATGTGAAGATATTGATTGCAGGGATGTGGAGAAAAGGGATTGAGCATGGACAAGCCTCCTAAGAGCATAAGAGATACGGACGTGCAAAGGAAATCAGAAGCAGCTTTGGTTCAAGGGAGAATGCTTTCTTATCAACCATCAATTATTATCGTTTGACCGATTTCCGGAAATTGATCTTCGACACATCCACTAGAACAGGGAAGGCTTCTGCATATGGAGATTATTCGAGATGGGATGCACTTGGATGAGGTAGTTGGAAGTGCTATTATTGATATGTATTTGAAGTGTGGAAGCTTGCTTGATGCAGATACAGTTTTTGAAGATTTGGCAATCAAAGATGTTGTATCATGGAGTGCTATGATTCGAGGTTATGCAGATCAAGGACATGGCCAGAAGGCTCTTAATTTGTATTCAGATATGCTGTCGGAAGATATATGCCCTAACAAGCTCACGTTTTTAGGTGTGCTAAAAGCTTGTTGGCTGGTTGGGAATTTAAGACAGGGTTTATACATGCATTCAGAAGTCGTGAGCCAAAGTCTTGATTCGGATTTAGTGGTTGCAAATACCCTCATTGGCATGTATGCCAAATGTGGAGCTCTTAATGAGGCTCGACATGTGTTTGATCTTTTGTCAAGCAAGGATGGGGTATCATATAATTCTATGATCCCGGGTTATGTGTAGAATGAACATAGTCTGCCTGCACTTGATATTTATTCATCCATGCGATGCAGGGGTATACGGCCCAACAAAGTCACTTTTCCCACCATTTTGAAAGCATGCTCAAACATAAGGGCATTGATAGAAGCTAGGCAGATACATGCCAATGTGATAACAGAAGAGTTTGACAATGATTCAACCATTCAAAGTGCGATTGTTGATATGTATGCAAAATGTGGAAGCATGGTGGAAGCTATCAATATGTTTGAAAGGATGCAAAGTCGTGATATTGTATTATGGGGAACAATTTTTTCAGGGTGTGCACAATCAGGGGATTGGCAACTTGCGAGACAGTATTTTCTGACAATGCAAGGTTATAATCTTAAGCCAGATGCATTGTCTGAGTTTTTGGGGCCGTACTACAACGCCACAAGTTGTTACTCTTCAAGGCCCGTTTTTTTTTGACGAGCGAAACAGAAAAGGGGGAAGTTTCCTCTTTTTTGTTTGGATCTGTACAGGCACACATGGGGGGGGGGTCGCTTTCTGTTACCCACGACCAGGGGGGTAGCGGTGCTTCCTCTACCACGAAAGGGGGGGAATAGGGGATTGCTCAAAAAAGGGGGGGCACATGACAATTCAGACGGCGGTACTCATCGAGACACTCACAGCCCTTGGTGCTGAAGTTCGTTGGTGCTCTTGCAACATCTTTTAAACACAAGATCACGCAGCTGCTGCGATCGCCCGCGATAGTGCTACAGTTTTCGCGTGGAAAGGGGAGACTTTACAAGGGTACTGGTGGTGCACGGAGCGAGCCCTCGATTGGAGCCCTGGTGGGGGACCAGATCTGATAGTTGATGACGGTGGTGATGCAACCCTTCTGATTCATGAAGGTGTCAAGGCGGAGGAGGCATATGCCAAGGATGGCACACTTCCAGATCCTTCCTCAACCGATAATCAAGAATTTCAGATCGTGCTTTCCATCATTCGAGATGGGATCAAGGCGGATCCCAAGAAATACCACAAGATGAAGGACAGACTTGTTGGAGTTTCAGAAGAGACGACCACTGGTGTGCATCCAACTTCTTGTCGAAATTTGGTGCAGTAAGTCCACTATGTGCATGCCAATCTTTATGCTATTATCATGCGGCTGACCTTGACTTTTTGAAATGTTATGGTTAACTCTTGCAATGTTTCCAACCAAATCAGGTAGTTTTTTTATCTGCTTTGAGTATGTAGCCTGCTTCTTGAGTTGTTGATTAGATGGTTTATCTGTTATTATAGGGACATTGTGGTTCTTGTTGGGCATTTGGAGCGGTAGAGACTCTGTCTGATCGCTTTTGTGTCCATTATAATGAGAGTGTTTTTTTTGTTAGAAAATGATTTGTTGTCTTGCTGTGGGTATTAATGTGGGAATGTTTGTGATGGAGGACACCCCTTAAGAGCCTGGCAATACCTTGTTCGTAGTGGTGTAGTGACTGCGAAGTGCTTGCCGTACTTTGATTCTCAAGGTTGCCAACATCCTGGATGTACACCTATTTATCCAACTCCAGAAAAGCCATCTGGACATGAAGACGAAGGTTGTTGCAGTTATTGTAGGAAGGAACTCTTGTTCGTCATGTTGGGGATTCTAGTAGCTCAAAGTGCATAATCGTCGGACGTTCTTCTGGAAGAGAATTCTATGGAGCTTTTGGACTTGTGCAATGAAAAGAGAAAGGCTGATCTCTTGTGAAGGAGATCCTAGAGGAATTGGGGACATAACTTTCAAAGGTGCCACTGTATGAGGGCTTGGATAGACTCTCTATGCACAAAAGAGGAAGAGGGAGAAGTGCTCTGAAACCATGGAAAGTGATATGCACATGAAGCGCTGAGGACTTGGCGTAGAGTATCATGTAGTATCATGAGTAAATGACTAGTGGAGAAAGAAGAGATCTTTCTTTCCTTTTTGCGTGATCTGATAGAGTCTAGACTGTGAATGAAGGCACTCCAGCCCATGCGCAAAGCTTTTCCTCGTTCGTTGATTGATCATGTTCATCATTTTGTTCGTATGCATTTGGAAATTCATGGTTATTGCACAGTATTTTCAATCCGTCAGCACATAGATGCAATTGAGTTTTATGGTCAAAGCATTTTGAGACTTTTTGTGCCCCAATGTCTTCGTATATGATTTGTTCTAGCGAAGAAATAACAAGTTAATGGCTGCTTTTCTCCCTCGCCTCATCATGTTCAGAGCCCAATGTGAAGATGACGAAATTATCAAGGCAATTTCTATTGATCACTCTACTAAAAAAAAAAAAAGGGGTAACGGAGTGTATGTGAGAGTAAGTGGGAGAGAGGGAGAGATAGGCTAAGAGCAAGAGTAATAGAAAAGAGGGGAACCGGGAATCAAGTGGCATGGGAGTATGTGAGCAAGAAGACACCTGGGAGTACATTCACGTACAATTTAGGAATTCAAAGGCAGGCAAGTGAACCGATTTTGGGGAGTTGGAGTAAAACATAAGCGTGCGTATGCATCTTTTCGTTGGGCTAAAGACCGAAACATTTTGGTGAGTTTGCCGGGAAATATATGAGCTAGTGCATAGACACAAGAAGAATCCATTGCGAGATAATTGTGGGCTCTAGGTAATCCAATTGGACCGATTCCGAGGGGTTTGAACAAAATAAAGTCTCGTGTAATCATCTTTTCCTTGGGCTCAAGAGCCTATCAAGTACCCTTGAGATACTTCAAAATCCTTTTGATAGCTTCCAAGTGAGGTGCTCTAGGTTAATGCATGAATTGACTTAAGAAACTTACTCCATAAGCAATATCAATCCTTGTCAATGTTGCATAGTTTTGACTTCCAACTATGCTTTGGTATCCTGCAATATTTTCAAGCACATCACCTTCATAAGCACTTAATTTTTGGTTTACCTCCATAGGAGTGCTAGCTATCTTGGCACCCACCAAGTGGAACTTCATCAACATGTCGAGCACATACTTTCTTTGAGTAATATAAATTCCAGAATTTGTATAGACTAATTCAATTCCAAGAAAGTACTTTAGTGACCCTAGATCATTGATTTTGAACTCCTGCATCATTTGGTTCTTAATCTGCTTGATGCCATTGGCATCACTACCTGTAAGTATGATATCATCAACATACACACATAGGTATATCAGCTCTAAATTACTTCTCTTGACAAACAAAGAAGTATCTGCTTTACTTATAATGAATCCTTGACCTTGAAGATAGGTAGTCAACCTATGGTTCCATGCCCTAGGTGCCTACTTCAATCCATAAAGAGCTTTGTTTAGTTTGCACACATAATTTACCTTGCTTGGGTCTTCATAACCAGGAGGTTGAGCCATGTAAATATCCTCTAAAATCGAGCCGTTAAGAAAGGCATTTTTTACATCCAATTGGTACATATTTCCAATTCCTTGATGCAACCACACTTACCAATACCCTGATGATTGGCATTTTGGCCATAGGTGAGAAAGTCTCTTCATAATCAACACCTTGGGTTTGTGCAAAACCCTTAGCCACAAGTCTAGCTTTATACCTATTTATGGATCCATCTAAGTTTCTCTTGATTTTCTAAATCCATCTAGAACCAATTACCTTCATAGATTCCTTCTTTGGCACTAGCTCCCAAGTGTCATTCTCCTTGAGTGCTTCTATTTCTTCATCCATAGCTTCCTTCCATTCTACCTTGGTCTTTGCCTCTTCATATGATGAAGGCTCTTCAAGTGGTAAATCTTTAACAAGACAAATGGAATGCTTAGTAACTAAAGAAGTGTCATACCCATATCTTATTGGCTTCTTTCTCTCCCTTTGTGATCTCCTTAGAGCTTGGTTGGATGATTCAGGTAAGTCTTCCAACCTCTTCATCTTGGCCTTGCCCTTTGATTTCCATGCCTTGAATTCTTCTAGGTTGATCATGTCCTCCTCATGTGATTTGATGTCTTCAATTTGGCTTGGCTCCTCCTTGGTGAGGATTGGAAACTCCTCTTCCACGTCATAGGCAATTTAACCTTCCTGTATTCACTTTCAAACCAAGAGTCATTCTCATCAAACACAACATCTCTACTGACCATAAATCGCTTGTTGGATGGATTATAAAACGTGTATCCTTTCTGATTTAAATCATACCCTATGAAGATGCACTTCTTTGCCTTAGTGTATAGCTTACCTCTGATTTGAGATGGGATATGCACATAAGCAACACATCCAAAGATCTTGCAATGATCAAGTTATAACCTTCCACCATGCCATGCTTCATATGGGATCATCCCATCAAGTGATTTTGATGGCAACCTATTAATGAGATAAGTGACAGTAGATACAGTCTCTACCCACAAATAATTAGGTAACCTTTTCTCATTAAGCATTGACCTAGTTGTTTCAACAATCAACCTATTTCTCCTCTCTACCACCCCATTTTGCTCAGGGATATACCTTGTAGTAATTTCCCTTTTGATTCATCTATCTTGCAAGAATGTATCAAATTCATTGGAGAAGTACTCACCTCCTCCATCTGACCTTAATCTCTTTAGGCTTCTTCCTGTTTGGTTTTCCACAAGTGCAAGATACTTCTTAAAGCAACTGAACACTTCATCTTTGTGCTTCATAAAATACAAGATAGTCCATCTATCGAAATTATCAATGAAAGTCACATAGTACCTTGAGCCAGAAATTGAAGGATCCTTGCTTGGTCCCCACACATTTTTGTGGACAAGTCTGTTGGGTGTGTGTAGAAGTGCGAGAGACACACAAGAAGCACACACAAGGAGCACAAACACAGCAAGACACATGGAGAAGACGATGGCTAGAATAGCTCTCTCTATTGATCGATGAACTAAACTGAAGTAAGAGCTGAATAATATCCCTAAGTACAAAGTACCACCACATATGAGAGTATCAAGTATGTGGTAACATGGGGAAAAACCTCTAGCCAGCACTAGAGTAAAAAGTGCCCATGTATAGGGAAAAGGTTCACATCAAAGCTACCCGAGGAACACATAAGTGTAATAAACCCCCCTAGAGCGAATGATGTGAACACATACAGGGAGTGAAAGATCAGCCCCCACAAGGTAACAAGCCTAAAGCTTTGCGAAAAGCTTCAAACTTTTCCTGTGGAAGAGCTTTGGTGAATATGTCTACCACATTATCCTGTGTAGGCACATATACCAAATCAGTATCTCCTACATGAAGGCACTCTCTCACATAGTGATAATGCACCTCAATATGTTTGGTCCGTGCATGAAACACTGGGTTTTGTGCAACCAAAGCACTCTGACTATCTGTGAGAATATGCGTAGCTGCATCAATCTCCATGCAAAGATCCATCAATAGGCGTCTCAGCCATATACAGTCCACTATAGCTATGAAAACTTCCCTGTACTCAGCTTCACAACTTGATGTCGCCACTATAGGTTGCTTCTTACTCAACCAAGATATGCATGAGTCTCCAAGGAAAAAGCAATTACCACTAGTGGACACGCAAGTATCATAACAACCAGCCCAATCACTATCTGTAAAAGCATGCAAGCATGGTTGAACATCTCTGCCATAAAAGAGACCTAAGCTCAAAGTGCCTCAAAGATATCTAAACACACGTTTCACCACTTGCCAATGCTTAGTGCCAGGGCTATGCATGAATCGACTCAACTGGGAAACTGCATATTCTATATCCGGCCTTGTGCTGCATGCATATATAAGACATCCCACAGCTTGCTGATAAAGAGAAGTGTCAAATGCATCACTGGAATCCTCAACTGAGAACCTGAATCCTGTCTCAATTGGTGTGGAAACTGGCTTATAATCCTCAAAGTCAAAACGCTGAAGTAGTTTTTCAACATACTTTGCTTGATACATAACAATTCCCCCCTCAACGGATACAAACTGGATGCCAAGATAGTAGCTCAAAAGACCAAGATAAGTGACATCAAAAGTATGCTGCAAATCAGCCATAAGAATGTCAAGTTTTGCATCACATGACCCAGTCAAGAGTATGTCATCGACATAAAGAAGAAGCACTATAAGATCAGCCCCATTTTTGCGTACATAGAGTGTGCTTTCAATCGGACTACATGTGAAGCCAAGAGCAATCAAGTGCTTATGTATTTTGTCATACCATGCACGTGGAGCTTGCTTGAGACCATACAAAGCTTTATGCAAGCGACAAACCATATGCTCTTTCCCTTTCATAGCAAATCCAGGAGGTTGCTTCACATAGACCTCTTCTTGCAAATCTCCATTCAAGAAGCTATTTTTATGTCCAATTGATGCACTTTCCAACCTCGATGGGCAGCCAATGCAACCATGGTACGAATGGTAGTCATGCGTGAAGTAGGTGCAAACGTTTCCTCATAGTCAATGCCATATTGTTGTGCATATCCTTTGGCAACCAATCTAGCTTTATAGCGATCAATGCTACCATCAGATTTTCTCTTAATCTTGTAAACCCACTTTGTACCAATGGCATTCTTTCCTTTTGGCAATTCACATAACTCCCAAGTACCATTCTTATGTATGGAATCCATTTCTGATTGCATAGCACTCATCCATTGTGGATCGTCACATGCATCTTCAAAAGAAAGTGGCTCTTCATTACATGCTGTAGCAATAAGAGAATAATCCACAAAATTACTTGATGCATGGTGAGAGCTTGATCTTATTCTACCAAGTAAAGGTGCACTCAATTTGCTGTCCTGCAAAGTTTGTTTTAGCCACTTTGGCATAGATTGTGCACTCTTGATAGACATGCGTTCATTATGTAAAACATCTTCAATATGTACATCATGGGTGGGCTAAATTTCATGCTCAGTTTCATCCATATTTTGACGCAAATGTTCAGCCATATGTGGCTGGAAATTTCCAACAGCTTTGACAAATTTTGGCTGAAATTTTTCAGCCATATTTGACGGCAAATTCTCTACATTTTCAGCCCCATTTGGCTGGAATTTTTCAGCCCTTTGAACCTCAATCGGCTGGTCTACATGGTCATAGTCAAGCGCACCATTTTGAAACAAAGGCATGAGTGTATCGAACACATCTTGTGAGCTAACTATTGGCAATTTTTTGCATTCAAGTAGAGGGAAGACTGAATTTTCAGCAAATACCACATCTCGACTCACAATAATTGTGTTCGTCAATGGATGGTACAACCGATATCCCTTACTTTTAGCACTATAACCAACAAATATACATTTCTTTGCCTTTTCATCAAGTTTGTGACGTTGTTGTGATGGCACAAGAGCATATGCCAAACAACCAAACACACGCATATGACTAACCATAGGCTTAAGACCATTCCAAGCCTCATAAGGAGTGATGAATCTCAATGCTTTTGTAGGGCAGCGATTCAACACATAGTTTGCAGACATGACCGCTTCCATCCAAAACTTATGAGGAAGATGCTTTCCTTTAACCATACATCGTGCCATTTCAAGTAAAGTTCTATTTTTATGCTCGGCAACACCATTTTGTTGAGGTGTTGTTAGAGGATGTATTTTTGGAAGCCTTTTTGAAGAAAAATAATTGTAAAATGATAAAAATTTGTAAAAATATTTATGCAATTGTTGTAAAAATAAGGAAGAGTCTTTCTTATGTAGGATAGAATCTTATGTAATTTTTCTAGAATTTTTGGAAACTCCTAGATAGCATATTTTTAGAATAATAGAGGAAAGGACCAAAATTCAAGTGTGAAAAGGGACACTTGAAAATGTATATAAGCTAATTTCCTCTATTATGAGGGGGTTGGTTAATCATTTGTTTACATGCTATCCAAGTGAATAGAGAAGGAGTTTTCTATTGAAGATCGTGTTTTCTCCTCTTTGTGTGGTTTCTTTGATTTGTGAGTCTAGTGCTTGTGTATCCATGGAGATTTGTGAGCTTCTATTGTGTAAATCTGTTGAATGTGTATGAAGAGAGCTGAATACTGATGTGTTGAGTGATGAGTTGATGAAGAATGGTGCTGGAGCTGAAAATCGTCTGTTTTCACAGAATCGCGATTGTCTCGTCTGTATGATACAGGTGATATTTTTTGATTTTGACTTCATAATTGTGTTCTGCTAATAAAATAGCATGCAATGGACACCAAGATTGTAGAAAATGGTGAAGACTTGCTCAAGATAATCCAAACCCTAGAAATTCCTCTTCATTTTCACCATTCTCAAAAATCTAGCCATTATTCTCTTATTTCTTGGATTCTATCATCTTGAAGGGGATGTGGTCTCATGAATACTTCCAGGATTGACAAAATAAAGATGTATTGTTGATTCTTTATGCTAAATGATTGGAGAGGACAACTCCAAAGATCAATAACAAACATTTTTTGGCGCCGTTGCCGGGGAGTATTTCAAAAGCTTCATTGAAGTTGGACCTTGCTGGATCTTCTATTGATGATGGTAACAAACACAAGGAAAAGGTAACACTCTTTAATCAAGAAATGTGAACATGAAAAGGTAGATGTCTTTGTTTGTCTTTTGGGAAAAGAAAGCAATAGATCATCTTTTAGAATTGGAAGTGCTGAAATTTTTGTAAATTGATAGTTGCTCATTACATTGTTGAAGTAAAAGTGCAGGTGTGTGGAAAATTTGAACCAAGAAAGCTGAAGATGAGGTAACATGTGTCTATTCTTGCATTTTTAGAGTTCTTTTTGACCAAGTACTAGGCAATATTGTTGATCTTGGGAAGATAACATGGTTGCACTAAGGAAAAGTCAGGTAAAGTAGCTAGATGCAAGTAGAAAAGATTCATTTGTGAACCAAATCAAAGCATAAATCTTGAGAAACAAAGCTGATTTGCATTTTGAAAAGAAATGTGTGATTGAGTTTATCTTTGCAAAAATTGATACTTGCATTTCATAGCACATTTTCTTTGGAAAGTTTTTTTTTCATGAACTGTTTTGATCGCTAAACCATAAGAGATCATAACCAATCAAGGAACATAGGATCAGTAGATCACCAAACAAGAAACCCTAATTGAAGTGTTTACCTTTATTTAGGGCAAAATACTAAAAAAATTCATAAAATTCATCAAAAACAATCAAACAAATTTCTTTTTAGGAAGTGGACTGGAGCTTTGTGGATAAGAGTAATAGGGACCACGTAAGAGAAAAGCAAAAAATTTGTCAAAAAATTAGCAGATTTGAAAAAACACGATTTTCCGAACAACATCGCGATTTTCTGATTAATGTTGTGACTATGAGGTAAAATTGCAGGTGATGGTGGAATTGGAGTTGGTAAAGGGTACTAAAGGGGAACAAGAGAGAAAAATACTCAAATTTAGATAAAATCAGAAGTATAGAAAAAACACGATTTTCTGCACAAAATCGTGATTTTCTGAGTAAGGTTGTGATTTTGATGCAAAAGTACAGGAGTCTGGTGAATTGCAATTGGCAGAGGGTATTGAAAGAGAACAAGAGAAAAGAATACTCAAATTTGCACGAGATAAGATCTACAGAAAAAACACGACTTTCTACACAAAATCGTGATTTTCTGTAAGGGAAATTTTTTGGAATTTCTAGCATATTTGGGTTTTTGGAGAAAGATAATTGCAAGAGATGTCATCAAGATTGGGTAAGTAAAGATTGGACAAGTGAAGGAGTGAAGAACTGTGGAAATCACACAAAATCGCGATTTTCTGGAGTGTGAGAGAGAGAGAGAGCAGGAAAAACCTGGAATTCAAAGAAAAATTCATTTGAGTGAGTGTGAGAGAGCAGGAAAAATCGTGACTTTCTGCAAATACAGGTCTTGAGGAGCTTCTTTGAGTCAAGCAAGCAAGGTGAGTGGTTTCTATATCACCTCAATTACATGACTTTAAATTTTTATGATCAATATGTACAAAAAAGTAGGAAAATAGCAAAATTACGAAATCGCGATTTTCTGAGTTTTGAATTTTTAGTGAGAAAATATTATTTTTTGGTTAAGTTTTTTCATTGCATGTTAAAAACTTAATAAAGCGATTCTGTTAGGAGAAAGAAAAATTTGAAAATCAACACTTCAAAAAATTCAAAAAAGTGTTCAGAATCGCGATTCTGTAGTCAAACACAAAATCGCGATTATCTGAACTAGGGACAAAATCGCGATTCCCAGAACACGATTTTCATAAGAAAATCGTGTTATTTACGATTGTGAGCAATCACGATTGTCTGGGAACAAAATCGTGAAAAACGTGATTTTGAGCACAGAATCGTGAAAAACGCGATTTTGAGCACAGAATCGTGAAAAACGCGATTTTGAGCACAGAATCGTGAAAAACGCGATTTTGAGCACAGAATCGTGAAAAACACGATTTTGAGCACAGAATCGTGAAAAACGTGATTTTGAGCACAGAATCGTGAAAAACGCGATTTTGAGCACAGAATCGTGAAAAACGCGATTTTGAGCACAGAATCGTGAAAAACGCGATTTTGAGCACAGAATCGTGAAAAACACGATTTTGAGCACAGAATCGTGAAAAACGCGATTTTGAGCACAGAATCGTGAAAAACGCGATTTTGAGCACAAAATCGTGAAAAACGCGATTTTGAGCACAAAATCGTGAAAAACACTAATTTGAACTCAAAATTGTGAAAAACACGATTTTAAGTAGAAAATCGTGAAAAACACGATTTTAGTCAGAGAATCGTGAAAAACACGATTTTTTGAACTCAAAATCGTGAAAGACACGATTTTAATTAGAAAATCGTGAAAAACACGATTTTAGTCATAGAATAGTGAAAAAACACTAATTTGAACACAAAATCGTGAAAAACACGATTTTGAGTACAAAATCGTGAAAAACACAATTTTCAATAGAAAATAGTGAAAAATCACTAAGTTGAACACAAAATCGTGAAAAACACGATTTTGAGTTCAAAATTGTGGAAAACACAATTTTAGTCATAAAATCGTGAAAAAAAAAAAACACTAGCCTAGTTAGAAAATTGTGAAAAACATGATTCTGACCACAGAATCGTGAAAATTAGGTGAATGATCCTTAGGTCTGGGAACAAACTAAATTCACATACTAAGCAAGACCTAGGTAGGAAGGAGATAGAGTCAGTAGTAGGGGAAGGGCAAAAAAGAAATTTAGGGCAAGGAAACAACATGGAAAATTTAAATGAAACAAATGAGCCCATTGAAACTGGGGATTATAGAAATATCCTCAAATACATGTATACAAATAGGTTTGGCGCCTATGTATATCAGGATGGAATGCATAAGTTTCTCCTTAGATTGAGAAACTTAGAAGTTCCCCTAAACATAACACCAGTAGCTCAGTTCAAAGATGGTAGGTATGAGGATAGGCAAGGGTGTGTGTACATCTTCTCCCAAGACCTAGAAAATTCAAATGACTTAGGGCAATGTGCTGACAAAGGACCTTGGGAACATAACATGGGACAACCAGATTTACCTAGACCACATGAGAACTACACTAGTACTGAGCAACAACAAGGGAGGAGGACACATGCTTCCCCAAATCCCTTTGACAAGGAACCAGAAGGATATAATGAATTTTCACTCAGAAGAAGACATCATTGGCAACCTCAGGGTAGAATGCTTAGACCATATCAAGTAGCCAAATGCATGAAAAATCAATATGAAGGATATTCTGATCCTCATGCTCATGCTGCAGAGTTTAGGCAATTAATTAGAGCTGAGGAGGTGGAAGATTACAAAGTTCAATTTGAAGCATTTGGTCTAACCCTAACAGGACCAACATTATCTTGGTTCATACCTTTGAGAAAAGAAATGTACCTAGATATTGAATCCTTCCTAGAAGCCTTTATTGGAGAATTCTCAAAGACCGGAATAAAACATAGCACAGCCACTCTGATACACAGTTTTAAACAACAAAAAGATGAAAATGTCAGAGAGGCAGCCAGGAGATTTAAGCAATATATTGACAGATGTTCTAAAGAGGAAGTACCTTCCATGGCTAGACAAGTATCCCTATTCATAGAAGGGTTGAGAAGTGCTCAATTAAGAACCCTAGTGTACTACAGGAGATGCCCTGATCTAGGAGCTTGTGTAAAAGAAGCAATAGATTTGGAAGATAACAGAGGCCAAGATCTGTTAGCATTTGATCAACCCAGATCAAATGAAGATAAAATTCCTCTAGCAGAAGAGTTGGCTCAGGCCATTGCTAAAGCCCTAGAGGTAAGCACTAAAACCAATTTGATAAACTCCAGGATAAACACAAATAAAAAATGCTACAATTGTGGAGAAAGTCATCTGGTACAACAGTGTCCATATCAAAAGCCTCCACATTTGCAAGATAGAAAGACACTCAAATATTGTACACTAGAGAGGAAATGGACCAACCATACCAGAGAGGAATGTTTCTATAATAAACAACCCATAAAGGAGAGAGACTATGGGAGCCAAAGAGAATCAGTGTATATTGAGCAACCAAGACCTGTGCTTGGGCAACAACCTCCTATACCAACAAATGTGGTACCAATCAAATACACACCAATAGAGGAGGGAAACTCAAGAACAAGGTCACCATACAAGGAAGATTATCAATGGAATGAAGGATATCAAGAAGAATGGGAAGGTTATGAGTCAAGAGAACCAGAATTACAAGCCCTAGACTTGGGAAATGGAAGAATTGAGATGGACACTGCCACTTTCATGTATATAACCAATAATTATATGTCCAATCAAAAACCTCAATTCAAAGGAGGACCAAAGATAACTTGTTATAGGTGTGGGGGAGATCATTTCATTAGAGACTGTCCACAACCTCCTACATTAAGAATAGAAGGAGCATATTGCAAGGATTGTGGCAGGGAGCATTTGATTAAGGATTGCCCAAAGAATCCTCAAAAACAACAAAACACACCTAATAACATACCACTAAAAGCAGTCAGTATCATGGAACAGGAAGAATTGAGTGACATTGACCAAGTGAATGTAAATGCTATAACAAGGTCACAAACAAAACAACAAAGAACAACTAAGGAACAAAATGAAGGTTCAATCTCAAAGGTAAAGAAAAATAGACAAAAAGGGAAATGGGAGAGGAAAAAAAAAAGAGTAAAAATATTGAGGAAGAAAATAGGGAACAATCAAACAGTACTTCTCCTCAAAAGACACAAACCCAGTTGGAAATAGGAAATTCACAAAGTCTAGATACTCTGATAAAAGCATACAAAGGAAGAATTCAAGAGGGACCAAGCCCTGCTGATCATACAATGGCTTATCCTATGCCAGACTTAGAACATGAAAGAATGCAGAAGTGTAAACAGATCATACGAGAAGTACAACTCAAAATGGGGAAAGGAGACAATTCTCAAAAAACAGTTGAGGAATCTGAGACAACAACAACAAGAGGAAAGAGTATCAAGGAAGAAAACCCACAAGTAACACTCCAGGTGAATATAGATAAACGATGCACAATTCTGTAGCATACCACATGGGAAGATTTAATGAAACAAAATCCTCACCTACAGAACCAAGTGAAAAAATGGGAGACAACACCAGAAGATCTTCACCCACAACTACAGGAAATGGAGGAGTTGTGGTATATTCCCATTGATAAGATAGGAGGATATTGTGAGGGAGAAGAGGGAAACTCAACTTTAAAAATACAATTTGGTAAAAACCAGGCCAAAGCTATTTTGGATAGTGGATCAGGAGTGGCCATCATGACTAAACAAACTTGGGAGAAATAGGGAAAAAATGAATTATTACCCACAAAAATGAGATTGCAACTTGCAGATGGACACATTGAAAAACCCCTAGGAATATGGGAAAAAGTGATTGTGGACATATGTGGGATAGAGATAGAACATACCTTTGCTATAGTTGAGTTCCCACAATCCACTTCATATGAAATTATCCTAGGAAGACCATTCATGAGACAAATGCAAATTGTGCAAGATTGGGGTAATGATTGCTTATACCTGCAGAGCAAAGGAAGAATAACCAAAGTGAATCTAAGAAATGGGCACTACTGTGACATATCTCCTCAAGAATGGTATAAAATTCATCAGAATCAAGAGTTGAGTGAGGAATCAGAGATAGAAGATCAGGATGAGGCTGAATCATCAGTATGGAAGTGCAATATGATAAGAAATCTTACCAGTAGGAAGAGGAGATTAAGAAGAGAGGATTGTGTGGAAGGAAGGAAGTTACAAGATGAGAATTATGTACCACAACAATTCAAGGATGAGGAATTTGAGCCCTATGGGTGGAATCAAATCTTGGCTACTATGGATCTAGCCAGTGATGAATATGTAGGGGTGGAATTTCAAAATGAAGAAGGATATGATATTTTTCACATTGGAATACACATGATAAAGGTATCCAGAACAGTAGAGGACATAGAAGAAGAAATGATATTAGAAAAAGGGAAGACACAATTTTTAGAGCAAGTAAAAGCTGAAGATGCTATTAAGGATAAAATCTCAGGCAAGTACAAGAAAAATAGACACAAGGAAGTCGAAGAAAATCAGGAAAAGGAAAAGAAGACAAGGGAAATGAACAAAGATCAACAGTTTGATGTACCAGAAAATTTCAAGACTTATGAAGTGGAAAATAGATTACTTCTCAAAAGGAAACCAAAGAGGGAAAAGAAGAAAGGAGAGGCTTATGATAATGAGGAAGAAACTAAAAAGATCATAATCACTCAGGAGGAGGGAGAAGAAAGACACATTGTAGTGGCTGATGACATGACCACTCAAGAAGAAGAGGCACTAAGAAACTTGGCAAGAAACTATAGGGATGTATTTGCTTATAGCTATAAGGATTTGAAAGGTATTGATCCTAAAATCTGTGAGCATAAGATTCCTATTACACCTGAAGCAAAACCTAGTAAACAGAGACATTACACATTTAATGATAAATACTCTGCAAAAATAAAGGAAGAAATTGACAAGCTATTAGCTGCCAATTTCATCTATGAAATTGAGTATACAGAATGGATATCTCCTATAGTTGTGGTACCAAAGAAGAATGGGAAACTTAGGGTATGCATTAACTTGAAAAAGGTAAATGCAACAACTATAAGGGATAACTATCCACTGCCTATAACAGATCATCTTCTAGAAAGAGTTGCAGGGAAGGAGGTTTATAGTTTTTTAGATGGTTTTTCAGGATATAACCAGGTTCCCATAGCATTGGAAGACCAACATAAAACTGCCTTCTCCACAGAATGAGGAATTTATGCCTTTAGGGTTATGCCCTTTGGATTAACTAATGCTCCAGCAACTTTTCAGAGATTGATGTGTCATATCTTCAAAGAGTTCCTGAGAAAGGTAATGGAAATCTATGTAGATGATCTTTGTACTTTTTCATTAAAAAGACAAGATCATTTGCAGGATTTAGAAAATATATTCAAGAAATGCAGAACCTACAGAGTATGTTTAAATCCAGAAAAATGTGTATTCTTTGTGAGACAAGGAAGAATGCTGGGTCATATAGTCTCTAAAAATGGAATTTCAACTGATGATAAAAAAATAAAGGCCATAATAGAGCTTCCAAGACCAACAAGTGTAAAGGAACTTCAAGCCTTCATGGGACATTGTGGGTACTATAGGAAATTTGTACACAAATTTGCTGACATAGCAAAACCCTTATATGCCCTAATTACAAAGTTTGAGTGGACTAAGGAGTGTGACCAAGCCTTTGAAACTCTAAAAACTTGTTTGGTAACAGCCCCAATTCTGAAAACACCTCAATGGGACAAAATTTTTCATGTTCATGTGGATGCTTCAAATTATGCTTTGGGATGTGTGTTAGCACACCCAATAGAAGGAAGCAAGTTAGATTTTACAGTGGCCTATGCTAGTAGACAATTGAATCTAGCAGAGAAAAATTACACAACCACTGAAAGAGAGGGATTGGGCATGGTATTTGCTGTAAAAAAATACAGACATTACCTTTTGGACAACAAGTTTAAGTTCTTTGTAGACCATCAAGCTTTGTTATAATTGGTAAATAAACCTTGTCACACAGGGAGAATAGTCAGATGGTTTCTTTTGCTAATGGAATTTGAGTTTGAGGTGGTGGTCAGACAAGGGAAAACACACTTGAGAGCAGATCATTTATCTCGAATCCAGTCTGAAGAACCCAGATCACCTTTAGATGACAATCTGCCAGACACTTATCTGTTTAAGGTAGAGAGCGTTCCTGAGTGGGCCATGACTTTAGTACCATTATTAACCATGGGACCTTGTAGAACAGTTGGGAACAATGCACACTTAGTATTACAAAGCAGAAACTTTATGTTACTAGCTGGGCATTTGTACCATCTCAACCACACAGGCATATTAGAATATTGCACTCCTGAGGAGGAGCAACAAGAATATCTGAGGAGAGCTCATCATTGGAACCCTTGCACTCATGCTTCTAGGGTAGTCACCCTAAGTAATCTCAATAGGATGGGGGTACATTGGCCTAATAAAATTCAAGATGTAACAAAATGCATTGCCAATTGCAGGAAGTGCCAAATATTGCAAGATTCAGAATTCATAACTCTATATTGGTTCCAGAAAAATCCAGATTGGAGTGAAAATATCATTGAAGAATTGAGAAGGAAGAAGAAAGGAAAACAAGTGATAGCTGGTACAGATTCAAAAAACTTACAAGTAATCTCTGAAGAATATCAATTGCTAGGAGAACAGTTGTATAAGAGAGGAATGGATGGATACCTAAGAATTTGTGTTCCTGAGAACCATGTTGAATACATCATAGTGGCTACAGACTACCTGACAAAGTGGGCTGAGGCCAAAGCCACAACAAGAAATGATGCTCATACTACTACCAGATTCCTATATGAAAACATTATCACCAGATTTGGACTTCCAATTGAACTAGTAAGTGATAGGGGGACCCATTTTGTAAACCAAATTATAGAAAACATCACTGAATATTTCCTGATCAGTCATAGAAAGTCAGCCCCATATCACCCACAAGCCAATGGGTTAGCAGAAAGTACCAATAAAGTGCTTTGTACTGTACTATCAAAACTAGTAAACACAAACAGGAATGATTGGGATTTACAATTGAATCATGTCCTATGGGCTTATAGAGTGGCTTATAAAACTGCAATAGGAAACACACCATTCAATCTAGTATATGGACAAAATGCAGTTTTACCCATGGAATTCCTTATTCCAACATTAAAAGTAGGAAGTCACTACAATTGGACTGGACATGAACTATCAAAGAGAGTAATAGAATTGGAAAAATTGGGAGCATCTAGACTCCAAGCCATTATGAGTTTATATGTGGACAAGAAAAGGCAAAAAGCTTATCATGATGTTCACATAAAAGAGAAAGATCTACAGGTAGGAGATCTAGTGTTGGCTTACACAGTCAGAGAACATCAGAAAAAATTCCAAAAAAAAGGACATGGACCATACATTATACATCAGATAAGTAATAGTGGAGCCATTCAACTAGCTAATATAGACGGAGAAATCATGCCAAACTTCATAAGTGGATGTAGAGCTAAGAGGTATGAATGCCCATTAACTGTTGATGAATGGAGAAGGTTGCAACAAGCTCAAAACAGGAAAAGAGAAGAGGAAGACATTAGAAAAGAAGCTCAACAGGAAGCTATGGAAAGGATAAGGAAAATCAATGAGCTTAGGGAAGTCTGTCTGTGTGAAACTCCTCTCAAACCAAAGGAACATGTTCCTGTGATAATAATGGATTTTCAAAATGAAAGCATTAGGGTTTTGATAGATTCTGGAGCACAAGTAAATCTGATTAGTTCAGCTTTGGTAAGTAAATTCAACATAAAAAGAACTAAAAGCAGAACCCTAATCAAAACTTTGGAATGTCAAATAGTACAGAGCATGTCTTCACTGTCTATTGAAGTAAAGTTCAGTGAAGAATATATGAGAATAGACTGTGAAGAATGGCCAGATCATTTGATGGCTGAAAAAGTGATTTTAGGACAACCATGGCTTCAAAAAGGTAAAGTGATCTTGGATTTTGAAAAAATGAGGCTTAAATTGAACATAAATGACAAAAGGTTTTTAATATTTTTATTGAGTAATGAAAAACAGGAAATTCAATCAGATGTTCATGATATACACATGGAAGGATTCACTTTTGCATTTGAAGATACACAGACATTACCAATACAAATGTTAAATAACCAAGCTTCATGTAATCAAAATCAGCAAAAGATTGGAAGAACAAAGAAGGGTGGAGAGATAGGAAGAAGATGGCAATCATGGCATTGTCCAAAGAATCAAGGCATCAGAACAAGAAGCACATGGAATCAAAGTCTACAAGAGGTCTGCTCATCAAAATAGAAATCAAGGACAAAATGGATATGGAGACCAAAAACTCCTACAAAATGCTCAGCCAAAGGGAATGGTTGTTTGCCTGGAACCAGAACAATTGGACTCAGGAAGTATTGGGTTAAAAAATCAGAGTTGTTCCAGTGGAAAAAAGATCATCCAGATTTGATCTATATTTAGAAAATCATAACATGTTGAAAAAATTATGCAAAAATATATATTTGACCTGATTTTCTTTTATAAAAAAAGAGAATTAGGAGGAGAAGAAAAAGAAATAGAAAAAACTATTATTGAAAAAACAAAAAAACAAACAAACAGACAAAAGCAATCATTGTTGAAAAAAAAAAGAGGAAGAAAAGTTGAGAAAAATTGTTTATTTTTCTTTTTTACAAAAACAAAATTATATAAGCACAAAGCAAGATCTAGGTAGAAGAGTAGGAGAGATCTATTTATTTTTTTAAATTAATTTTTGTTTCTATCATTGATAAATGTTTTGTTTCTTCTCCAAAAAGAGTGGTTAGGAAAAGGGACTGCACTAGACATCTTGCTACACATGTAATGATCACTTTTTGAGTTTTTCTGAAGAAACTGAATTTATTTGGGATTTTATTTTCATTCTTATGTCATGACATCTAAAAATAAATATTACTCTTTGATTTCTTGTAACTTATGTGGGTAGAGTTTTTCTTTGTGCATATTATTTTCCTCAGAATGGTGAATACAAAGGAGTTGTCAATTCATGACTTCAAGGCAGAATCAGTCACTCTATCAAGAGGCCATTGGTTTCTAGACAATGAAGCTGTGGAAGAACAGGTGGACCTAGAGTCAGATGAAGAATCAGAAATTCCAGAAGCTGAGAAGGTGATGAAGGAACTCAAGGAGACCCTAAGCATAATTGGTCAGCACATATTCACGGTGGGAGTAGGAGGATATAAATATACAATGTTGTGCCAGGAGTTCTACAGGTTCCAAAGAGTTGCTGTCAATATGAAAAGATGGAAGGCAGTAGGATTGCACAAAATATTGGAGGAGCCTATCTTTTTCATTGATTTTGAGAGAGTAGCACAAGTAATGAGCAGTCTGATGGAAATAGGAAGAGGGAATGATGCCTATTTCAGGTGCAAAGTCAAAAACAAGGATAATCAGGAAGTAGGTATCACTATCAAGGCAGAACATATCGAGCAGCATTGCAATTCTACACAATGGGAACCAAACTTGACCCGATCTTTGTCAAAAAGAATAAGGAAACTTATACAGGATATGCAAAATTCACTGACTTTAAAGGAAGGGAGAATGAAGAATATGCCACAAGGATGTTCTTACAGTACTTTTGTTTTCCAAAACTACCAAGGTATACCATGCCACATAAGTCAGTGACACTATTGATGTTCAACAACAAGGATAGAACCAAACCTTTTAGAGTAATGGATGTCACACCATACATCCATGAACAGCTGAAAGAAGCAGCAAAACACTGGGAATAGAAGAAGTTCATGAATGGAGCCCAGTTTTTAACAAGGATCATTTATCATGTCCTAGGGATGGAAAATCAATTGAAATTGGCTCCAGAGGCACAGTATTTTAGAAGCTTGATGTCTGGAATCAAGAGTCCTCCAAGGAAAATGGCTGAAAGGGAAGTAGAAGGACAAACCCGCATGAGGGGAACAGGAATGAAAAGAAAGATGATATCTGAGGAAGTGATTCCTGTAAAGAAAAGGAGGTTGGACCCAAGGAAGGTTGAACTAGAAATGGAGGAAGCTACAAAAGAAGAACATGAGGAGGCAGAGAAACAGGTTCAATCCTCTAGTGAACCTCATCCACCCCAAACAAGCAAAGAACAATTGTACACTTATTTAACCCAAGGAAATAACAAAAGAGCTATGTATGAGGCACAATATCAGAAAATGCTGGAAGATTATTCATGCAAAGCTATAGATTGGGTTCAGGAGGAGGTGGAGCACTATGAAGCACTCCATGATCAAATGATGACAACTGAAACAGAAGAGGTGTTTGTCAGAAAGGAAGTTGAGTTGCTAGCCTACTTCAAGGAATTGCAAGGACCTCCAGAGACCAGAACCACTATTGTGGTGAAAAAGAAGGTTCCAAAGAAACCAGTGCAAAAGAAGAAGTTGACCAAGAAGGGAAAGGGCAAATCAGTAGTTGAAACTGTTATCACCCAAGAAAGGGAGGAAGTAATAATGGAAGAAACACAGAAGCCATCCACTGTGGAAGAAGAATCAAGACCCACAGAACCAGAAAGAGGAGGACCTTCACATTTTTCCTCTGATTCTAAAAGTGATATTGAGAGCTTTTTACTGAAGAGTCTAAATTTGTCAATACCAAATACTCCTAATGTATTTTCATAGGCCTCTAAGAAACAGAAAACACCTGAAGAATTGAAGAAGAAGTCTCAGGAGAAGCCGATTTAGGAACAAGCAGGAAAACAGCTCAGTATTGAAGATGAAAGAAGGTTGATGAAGGGAAAAGCAGCTATGATAGAACAGGCAAGTGAAATAAGGGAAGAAGTTAGTTGTGGACTAGTGCATACTGGGATGAAATCCATATGGACAAAACCCTCACAAACCTACTTCAAACTAGATGAGAGCATAGAAGAAATAGCCAAGAAGGTACAAATAAGCAGCTCAGTCATAAATAAAAAAGGTACAGATCAAGATCCAATTCAGGAAGAAGAGGAAATAGTTGTGAAAGGCAATATTAAAGAAGTCACAGGGGGAGTAGTGGAAAAAGGAGCCAGAGTATAAAGGATGTACTGCATGATTTGAAGAACAATGAAGAATTTACATCCAATGAGGATCAAGAACAAGAGGTAGCAATGGACCTCATGAACATTGATGAGCAGGAAGAAGAACACAAAGAGGAAAGAAGTAATGATCAGGTCAAAGATTTTGAAGTAACTGAATCAGTTCTAGCCCAGGAAAAGGAAAGACAGGAAGAACAAACAGGTGAATGTCAGGGAAACTCTAGTGGGGAAACTGAATATACTCTGTTCCAGGAAACTTTAAGCCAGGAAAAGGAGATACAAATAAAGGAGGGACACCTCTCTGAAGAGAAGCAACAGGTGATGGAGAAGGAAAAGATACAGGAAATAAAGCTTATTTCAGATGTTTTAGAGCAAAAGAATTCAGGTGTTCAAGAAGACATGGCAGATTCAGAAACACTGGACACTCATCCACGCAATGAAGAAAACAAGGCCAAGATTATAGAATATGAAGAAGAAGAGGAAGAGGAGAGTGAATGCAAAGACGACAAACAACTAGAAACCAAACAAATGGAAATGGAAGGGGGATTGGAAAGAATACCAAAGAATATAAGGTCAGCATGTCAGATCATTATGACTAACATTGAACAGTTCAGACCTTCTAGCCAGAACATGATCATTTTAGGGATGGTAGCAGAGTCAGAATTTGAGAAAGGCAGTATGATTATTAAAGAGCATAAAAGGGAGAAGGAGCATATGTCAGAGCAACTGAGGAAGGTACAAGAGAAAAATGAGGAATTTACCAATAAAATAATTGCTTTGGAAGAGCTAGAAGTGCAGAAGCAGAATAAGATTCAATATCTAGAAGAAAAGAGTGTAAAACTAGCAGAGCAGAACACTAAATTGGAAAAGGAGTTGAGAAAGATTGAGGGGAGATATAGAACTCTGCAAACCTCTTATCAAATTTTGACTAAAGCAAATGAAGAAATCAACAAGCTACTATTGGAGGAAGGGCAGTTGAAGGAGGAAAGTCAGACAGCCCAGATGACAGAGGAAGAAAAGGAAGGATTGCTCAAAGAGATTCAGAAATTACAAAGAGAATTGAAAGAAGCCAAGGAATTAGAAAAGCAGGCTAGTATACATGCTGCTACATCTATGAGAGGATATAATAAGTTACACATGGATATGGAAAAGGAAAGAAGTGATTGGCAGACAAGGAGAGAAAAGGAACAGGATGAATGGAAAAAAGAAAGAGAGCTATGGGCAAAATAGAATGGAAGTCTGATGATGACGATAGAGGAATTGCAGAAAAAATTGGATAAGCCACAAATTCAGGAAGAAACACATGTGGAGACCACATATACAGAAGAATATGGGGTAGAAAATAATGAGGGAAACCAACATGATAGTGAACCGGCAGATAAAAGATCAGAAGGAGAATATTCAGAAGGTTTTGTAAAGAAATTGCTGATAAATAGAGATTCTAGAATGGAGTTTATCAGGAAGATGCATGATGAGTATGAAGAACAAATTGTCACATTTGCATTAAATAAGGGAATTAATCCAGATCAGCATCACTGGGCTGCAGATGGATTGGGAATACCATTGTGTATGATTATGGAGAGTATAAAGAACTATCAGTTGGCCAGAGTTGGGCTACCTCCAAATAAATATCTTGAGTATGAAGAGGATATCAATGTAACTAAAGAACTATTTGAAAGAGCCAATCCAAAGTGGAGAAACAAATGGTTGGATGCCAACAAAGAATGTAGGAAAATTTGGAAGGAGGCACCTCTTCATCTAAAAATTAATCCAGCTTATTGTCCAGTGGCACGAAGGAGAGAATGGACAATTTTTTGGGAAAGACGAAGAGAAGGACAAATTCCACCTAAGTGGTTGAATTTCTTGAAAATAGCAGGTCCAAAGGCAGGCACATGGCTTACAAAGAGTTACATGGTGAATACAGCTGAGTCCGTAATAGCTACATACAAAGATGTAAACGACCCCTGCATGCATTCTACTTATCAGAATAATGAGATTAATTTTGGCCTGTATAGAAACATACACCGACACAGATATCAGAACTCTGAATTATATTGGCTTTAATTCTCCAACAGATGCATTATTATTTGATTTGAGCGAAACACCTGATAGAATCTGCTTAATGGCATACTACAACAGAGTGATATTTTTGGGCAGTCATTACTTACGAATTTTTGAAGACGCCTTTGATTACGGGTTTTTTGAAAGAGAGTCAGAGATTTTTGGAAATCTGTGAGTTGTTACTAAGTCCAGACTTACAACATATGAAGCTGCCTATACAGAGTACTTAAAAAAGGATGTCATTGATAAACCAGAGGCTGCAGTACAGTGGAGAAAGGCATTATTTGAAATGGTCAATAATCTAAATATTACAGAAAGGAAAAGTCATGATTTGCTGTCACAAGTATATCAAAGAAAGAAGAAATGAAGAAAAGTGATCAGTACAGAAGAGTAGGAAAGTCTTTTGTTAGGAGCCAAAAGGTTTAGGAGGGGAAGGATGTTAGAGGATGTATTTTTGGAAGCCTTTTTGAAGAAAAATAATTGTAAAATGATAAAAATTTGTAAAAATATTTATGCAATTGTTGTAAAAATAAGGAAGAGTCTTCCTTATGTAGGATAGAATCTTATGTAATTTTTCTAGAATTTTTGGAAACTCCTAGATAGCATATTTTTAGAATAATAGAGGAAAGGACCAAAATTCAAGTGTGAAAAGGGACACTTGAAAATGTATATAAGCTAATTTCCTCTATTATGAGGGGGTTGGTTAATCATTTGTTTACATGCTATCCAAGTGAATAGAGAAGGAGTTTTCTGCTGAAGATCGTGTTTTCTCCTCTTTGTGTGGTTTCTTTGATTTGTGAGTCTAGTGCTTGTGTATCCATGGAGATTTGTGAGCTTCTATTGTGTAAATCTGTTGAATGTGTATGAAGAGAGCTGAATACTGATGTGTTGAGTGATGAGTCGATGAAGAATGGTGCTGGAGTTGAAAATCGTCTATTTTCACAGAATCGCGATTGTCTCGTCTGTATGATACAGGTGATATTTTTTTATTTTGACTTCATAATTGTGTTTTGCTGATAAAATAGCATGCAATGGACACCAAGATTGTAGAAAATGGTGAAGATTTGCTCAAGATAATCCAAACCCTAGAAATTCCTCTTCATTTTCACCATTCTCAGAAATCCAGCCATTATTCTCTTATTTCTTGGATTCTATTATCTTGAAGGGGCTATGGTCTCATGAATACTTCCAGGATTGACAAAATAAAGATGTATTGTTGATTCTTTATGCTAAATGATTGGAGAGGACAACTCCAAAGATCAATAACAAACAGGTGTATATGGAGCCGTACATTGGTGTGAAATACCTTTTTCATGAAGAAAAGCATTAAACTCATGTGACATGTATTCCACACCACGATCCGTGCGTAGAGTCAAAAGCTTTTGTGAAGAAAAATTTTCAGCCATAGCTAAAAATGCTTTGAAGCAAGAAAATACCTCATTCTTTGCTTTCATAGGATACACCCATGTATGGCGAGTAGCATCATCAATGAAGGTAACAAAATATATATGCTTCCCAAAAAATGGACTCTTGACCGGACCACATACATCACTATGAACAAGTTGCAATTTTCTTGTAGTGTGTGTATGACTATCTTTTGGAAAAGAAGCACGATGCATTTTTCCAAGAATGCAACCTTCACATGCATGCTTTTCAATGGACTCAAGTGTAAGAAAGCCAATAACCATGTCCTACTTTTGCAAGTAGAGCAAACTATTGAAGTTTAAATGACCAAAACAAGCGTGCCAAAGCTCCATTTCAGCCATGGAAGAAGTATGAGCAACTAAGGCATTCGAGGCAGCCCTCTTGTATGTATCCATATGATACAAACCATTCACCGGACATCACGATAACATCGCCATTGCTGAAATCATGAACCATACACTTATCATCAACAAAGTGTACATGAAGTCCAACTTTGGCAATCAACGGAACTGAAATTAAGTTCTTCTTGATACCGGGCACATACAATGCATTCTTCAAGAGAATCACACCTCCATTTGCAGCCGTAAGCTCAATTTCTCCTACTCTAGTGATAGGATAAGAGGCATTGTTTGCACACACCACATGTCCTCCTTTAGGTGCATCTTTCAAAGAGGCAAAAAATCTTTTGCATGATGTTATGTGCTTTGAAGCACCACTATCAAAGAACCAATCCGAATCAACCTCACTCACAACCATACATTTAGAATGTAAAGAAGCATCATAATGACATGTAACAACACATGCCCAAAAATCTTGAGCCATGTTAGCTTCATCATTCTTTGCATTTGCTGAATTTTCAGCAATAGACATGCCGGATTCCTTCTTCTTTTCATTGCGTTTTGCAAGCTTTCTACACTCATCAATAGTATGACCAGCCTTCCGGCAATATTTGCATCTCTTCTTCTTTTGCAAATCACCATCATTAGAGGAACGAGTGGAAGAGGAAGCTTGAGGCTTTGGTTTTGATGAACCCAAAGCTGAACCATACTTGCTTTTCCCCTTTTGTGAGATAGCAAGTGCTTGCGTTCCCTCAATCAAACCACTCCTATTCACTCTAGATTGCTCTTCTTGCAAAAGAAGAGACACAACCTCATCCAATGCATACATATTAGGATTTCCTTTTGCAACCAAATGAAGTGTAGTAGCAAAGCTTTGAAAAGATTCTGGTAATCCTTTCAACAATGTAGAAATGAGTGATGCATCCAGAATGATCTCATCTATGTTTGCCAATTGCTCTTTCAAGTCCTTGATGCATGTCACATACACATCCACTGACTCATTTTCAACCATACATACATCTTCAAGTTGCTTCCTCAAGTATGCAACACATGCTTCATTACGCACAACATACAAAGAAGCAAGAGTGTCCCATGCATGTCTCGATGTAGAACATGACCGAATGTGTGGAACTATATGACGCTTCATTGAAAGCGCAATCAAATCATGAGCTTGAGCATCTTTTCCATCCCATCTAAGCTACTCCTGTGTAGGTGGAGAAGGAGAAACCACTGTACTTGAAGAAGAAGCTCCATCTGTGACAGTAGACTGTGAAGTAGAAGCACCTGCCGGTCTTCGATCTACATCTGCCACTATGTTCCAAAGTTGTTTTGCAACAAGAACATGCTTCATCATGTAAGACCACATCGGATAGTTAGTCCCATCAAGCTTATCTTCAGCTTGAAGCATGCCAAACAAGTCATTGCTGCCTACCATTTCACTAAGGAACAAGAATGTGACAAAATCTTCACTTCGAGGAAAGCTGAAATGAGTGCTGAAATTTCAGCTCACAAACCGTCACTCTGATGGCGATTCTGACTGCACAAATGGCTTCAAAATGGGGATAAAACCCTAGCGCACCTGGTGGAAATGTTCCCGGGCTGCTGAAATTCACACTTCTATGCTCCGAAGTCGATTTGCACTCTTAAAGTGCGCGCGCCGCGACACGAAAAACCGAAACTTGAAAAGAAGTTGAACCTGCTCTGATACCACTGTTGGGTGTGTGTAGAAGTGCGAGAGACACACAAGAAGCACACACAAGGAGCACAAACACAGCAAGACACACGGAGAAGACGATGGCTGGATAGCTCTCTCTATTGATCGATGAACTGAACTGAAGTAAGAGCTGAATAATATCCCTAAGTACAAAGTACCACCACATATGAGAGTATCAAGTATGTGGTAACATGGGGAAAAAACCTCTAGCCAGCACTAGAGTAAAAAGTGCCCATGTATAGGGAAAAGGTTCACATCAAAGCTACTCGAGGAACACATAAGTGTAACAAGTGCCAAGTCTCCAAATGCTCCATATTTGTTGAACCTAACGTGAAAACCATGTTCCACAATCTCTCCAACACTCATCAAATTCTTAGTGATTGTAGGTACATAAAGAACCCTGCTCAACAAATTTCTATTCCCATCAGAGGTTTTGATATTTCCTACCTTGACCACTGAATGCTTGGTGTCATCACCTGTTTGCACTTGGTGCTTTCCCTTGGGTTCCTCAAGGTCAGAGAGAAGAGCTACATTGCCTAACACATGGTTTGAACATCCTGAGTCAATATAGAAGAGGTGTTCATCATTCATACCTTGCTTTGAAGTCATGTTCATAATCAGAAGGGAATCCTCTTGATCCTCTGTGTAATTGTTGTAGTCTTTCCTTGATTTGTAGCCTCCTTGGTAGTTATTGTTGTAAATGTTGTTGTAGTTGTTGTTGTTGTACCTTTGAGTATGATTGAATCTTCCTCTTGATTGTGAGTAGCCCCCTCTTTGATATCCTCTTCCTCTCTGATTCTTTTAGTTCCTATAGCACTCATCTATAGTGTGAGTAGACAATCCACATATGTTGCATGGGGAAGAGTTGAAGGGTCTTCCCCTGCCTTGCTTACCTCCTCTACCCCTACCTCTTGAGTTCCTACCTCTTCTTGCATAGTTAGCTTGAGAAGTAGTACCTTCATCTTCAATCTTTTTGCTCTTGTATTCGAAGAAAAGTATAAAGACAATGTATCCCAAGTCTCTTGAGATGTTTTACAGTTCCTAACGTGTGGAAGAAGGAAGTCAAAGATAGAGTTAAGTAATGACCTTGTTAATGCATCTTTGGCACACCATGAGTTGAGTCTTTCAAGCTCCTCTCTTGTAGGTTGTCCTTTGCTTCTAAAAATGGGCATCTGCTTGTTAAGTCCTAATGCCCAAGAGAAAGATGATTATACAAGCCTTTATTTTGCTCAAACCTCTAGAATTGGTCCACTTGGATTACTTGGAGCCCACAATTATCTCCCAATGCATACTTCCTTTATCTATGCACTAGCTCATATGCTTCCTGGCAAACACACGAAAATGTTGGGTTCTTAAACACACGGAGATGATACCGATAGGTGCTTACTTTGTTGCCCAAATGTCTTGAAATCCACCAATAACTCCCGAATATATTTGTAGAAAAGGGGACTTGGACCTTACGAATGGGTTCTTGAGATCTCTCAGCCCTAGTTCCACCCTCTCTCTCCCTCTTAGTCCTCTCTCTTCCACTTTACAGATGTAGCAACCTGATGGCGTATGAATCCATGAAAGAATGGGCCTTTCATCCCCCTTTTTTCTTAGTCCTCCCCCTCTTCAAGAGGACCCTTCGCATGGTTCCTTTGGAATTTGGAATAAAAGGACTGATGCATAGAGCTAGAATACCCAAGAAAGTGTGTCTATTGCACCCACGGACTGAACTGTTCTCGATTGGAATATCAGTTTTTAGAAAATGGCCAAAGAGCAGTTGTCCATTTAGGAAGGAGGGAACCAATCCTATCTCTAGGTCTAGTGTCAAGTGCCTTTATTTCAACCTCCTGGTCATCTCTCTCTCGTGACTTCACAAGTACTTACAAATGCATTTTCTTTAATTTGGAAGTGGCACCTTCATAGGCAACTTATCTTGTTGTCAAGCATGGAGTAGTTTTGGAAACAAAAGGCGACAGACTCTGGATGTACTTGTCTGAGTTTATTTCATTCTTCTCATTAGTCTTTGTGCCTTAATTCTAAACAAGTGCAGAACTTACGAAATCTATTATAATGATTTAAAATCACATCTCCTGGAGTTCCCGAGGAACTAGCATGTCTGTTGGGATACCAACAAAACAAAAAACCATAGATACTGCTACCTTTCTGAGAATCAAAACAGTCTTTGGAGTGCAACTATTTTCCCCCCAAGTCCCAACTTCTCCCTCTCATGCACTGATACATGTAGCGTGGTCAATTATCTTCCTCCCTCGCTTATTCTCTTGTGTTATCAACTAGGGGTATTGTTAGCTCCGAAAATGGTTGGTTTTTATGCACTAATACGTTTGTATTTGGCAGGGGAATTTGTTTGATTTCAGGTATTTGAAGAATGAATTTGATGATTGATGAGAAGGATGTGGAGATATTGATTGCAGGGATGTGGAAAAAAGGGATTGAGCATGGAGGAGCAAGGAGGTTTTTCATGAGTGGCCCATTGTTAACAAGCAGAAGTGAATATGGATGTGTAACCCAGAGCAGATTACTAAGGACGAGTATGCAGCATTCGACAAGGGAATCACAAATAGCTGGAAAGATCATCTCGCTGTAAAGCACTTTTTCTATCGAAGTTCAACTAGAGATCAAGGGTGTTTCTTATGGATAAGCATGAGGAGATCGAGTGGTAGATTGTCAGGATTTGCCCCTCAATATTCCTGTGGAAATGTTTCAGCACAACAAGATTTTGAAGGTCATCAGAACAATTCCATGGTTGCTGGTTCTATGTGGCATGTATATGGGTCTGCTAAAGGTGGGTTCTTCTTCTTCTTCGATGGATTCTCGAGGTGTGCAAACAGGGGGAATCCCTCCTATTGTATTGGGGGGTGGGACTCTCTCTCTATGGGAAGAAGCATAGAGAAATAGAGAGTGAGCGGATATCAATGGCAAGATGGGAAGGTAACACAAAGCTCCCAGGTTTCCAACATAGCAGAAGCTTTGACTGCTACTCTCAAAAATCTGGATTGTGGAGCCGTCTATTTTTGCAATATTGCCAGCCTTATTTTCTCCATGGCCTCTGCATTGCAATGTTATTGCGCGATCTTGCTTCTGAATTCCTGCCAATCAAGGATTAGAACAAAAGGCGTCTGATTCATATAAAAAAGAACCATTATGGGTCATCCCGAGGAGGACAAGATAACGTAGGGTTTGACATTAGAAAAGAGGGGGGCACGCAAAGTTCGAAGGGGGATGAACCAGAAGTGCTCGCACTTTTTGGGGGTGGGTGGTGGTCTGCCCACCCTTGTCAGAGGTGTGGCAGATAAAAGGAATGGCGGGTGGTGGTCTGCCCACCCTGGTCAGAGGGGGCAGAGAGGAGCGGGTTTTTTCTTGTTACGAAAGGTGGAAGGGGGGAGGTACCGGCTGAGGTCAGCTAAAAAGGGGGGGGGGAGCCTGCTATCGATTCCAGAAAAAAAGAGAGAGATAGGGCGAAAAAGAGGGCGGCTGTGTCTGGCTTTGGCACACATCGAGGAGGAAGCTGGATTTTGCGCAGAGTGGGAGAAATGAACGAGAGACATAGAGTAGGAAGATGGACATTCGAAAAGGGAAAACGCTGCTGCTGCTTAGAGATGATGACAAATGGGCTGATTGTGGCGCACAAGAGAGGCCACCATCTATTATGGAAAAAAAAATGCTTTGGTCCTGGAGGGCTCGAACAGGAGGACTCCATGGTCGCATGAACTCAGCTGGAGAGTAGAGGGGCAACAGAGAATACTTTTACATGCCACGCTGAAGACTTAGATGTATTTCTTGTAGTTTCTTATGAACCCCTGCGATCTGATGGAGCAAGGGGCCAACTCGTAGTATCTGAACCGATTGGTCCAATTCTTGCATCTTCACCGTGTTGTGTCTCTTTGACGTTGTTGGGCAACAGCATAGAAGGACACTTTTGAGAAAAACTACAGGTAAGTTTCATTGTGTTCTGATTATATGGACGAGACATGCTTTTCATGCTTGCCCTTGAAACAAATCCATACCCAGAAATGTACAGTCTTGGTAACGTTTGTACTGTCCTTTTTGTGTGGTTGTTGATTGATGCACTTTTCTTTTGTTGTACTGTTGTCCAACTAAATTCATAACATAGTGCTTTATGATTTGGCTCGTGAAGAAAGTGCCAAGTTTATATTTCATGTTTATTTGCCAGTATATGGGATGCAAAAGATTTGGGCGCATGTTCATATAAGATTGAATTAAATTGGGCATGTTTATTAGATTGCTACATGTACTTGACGTAAATGCATATATTTTCCCTATATTATGTTACTCCTTCCGAAGTGATTGCATTTATATACGAGTGAAGGGACTTCCTCAGAAATTGGTGGAGGTGTCACAGCTAGCCCGAAGATCTCCATCTCGGATCCGAATGTATATGACATGATTTTGGGACCTAAGAGATCAACTGATGCGACAGCGTTAAACCGTGAAGAATTTCATTTCGGATCGAACTGCATTAGCTACACTATGTTAAGTTGCACTCTGAAAAATATAGGATTGCAAATTGTTTGTCTTCACTACCAGGTTTTGTGATGACAAATTTTCATACGATGAGGTTATTCTGATAATCGTCATCTATTGCACCAAGACAAACTGTTGTTTTGTCCTCTTCATAACACGTATTATGATTTCAGTTTCTATGATTGTTGGAGCTTCAGATACGTTTAAAGTTTACATTGTCTGTGAGAATGAACTGGCATGACTGATGATGCTTTCTTGTATGAACCCCAATTATTTTCCATGAAATGCATTCTTCCTCATTGCGCGAATCCCCTTCTTGTGCATAATCTTCTTTGAACGTATGGCTTAAGGGCACGAACTCAGGCTCTGCATATGAAACTCCAGTTCAATATATATGCTATTTAAATGTGAGGTTTGAAAAGACTAAGTTTTTTATTTTTATAACAATGAACTTCAAGTTTTCTCGCATCCGGGGAACATATGCGCTAGTGCATAGACATAGGAAGAATCCATTGCGAGATAATTGTGGGCTCTAGGTAATCCAAGTAGACCGATTCCGAGGGATTTGAACAAAATAAAGTCTCGTATAATCATTTTTTCCTTGGGCTCAAGACCATATCATTTTGGTGCGTTTGCCGTGAAACATATGAGCTAGTGCATAGACATAAGAAAAATCCATTGTGAGACAATTGTGGGCTCTAGGTAATCCAATTGGACCGATTCCGAGGGATTTGAACAAAATAAAGCCTCGTATAATCACTTTTTCCTTGGGCATAGGAACAAAACATTTTGGTGCGTTTGCCGGGAAATGCTTGGTACGTCTCTATAAGAGAGTGCCATAGGTTCGCCTAGCGCCACAGGTTGGCCGAGCTTGCGGACCCCAAGATCTAGTACATGAGCGAGGGGAGCTCATCGTCAGGAGCAACACAAACGCAAAGAGAGGAATGCGCTCAGAGAAGAGCCCTTGAAAGAGAAAGAAGAAGGTGGGAACCGCCAGGTGAGTGGACCTCGATTGACTCGAAGAAATCAGCCAAAAACGTGTACTCCCATAGGAGAGTCGCGAATCAAGTGCGGAAGTTTGAAGGAGGGATCCTGAGGCCACGTGCATTAAATTTCTGGGATTGAAGTGATATCGACATCACACCTCTGTTCGAAATGGCTCAGCGAATTTCGGTTCACTTGGGGGACTTCACCAAGTTCTCAGGTACTTGGGACGAAGATCCGGATAGTTTTATCTAGCTATTTGAGGTTACTTGTGAGGCCAATGACGTAGTTGACCAGGATCAAAGGTTGAGAATTTTTCCGGCTATTCTCCGTGATGAGGCAGCCAATTGGTATGGGAATCTGACACCACAAGAGCGTGGAACGTATCAAATGCTCAAGGAAGCCTTCTTGGCAAAGTTTCGACGACAAGGCTTCCAAGACACATTGGCCCAACAAATGGATTATTTGCGACAGGGAGTCAATGAGAGCATCGATAACTACATTCAGAGAATGGAAACGTTGGTAAGAAAGATGGGCGTGAATGCCCCGAACGATGAGACATTGAAAAGAAGATTCATTTCGGGATTGAGAGATCCTACGGCACAGCAGCATATCAGCCTGACAAGACCTGCAACTTTAATGGATGCTAAAGAACAAGCGAGGCTTTGGGAGGAAGTACAATTATGCCAACAAAGGAAGATGGAGCTCTTATACGAGCCAATGGGAGGCCCAGGAAATATACCGATGAAAGATCCGGGTCAAGGAAGTCCCGCATTGACGACTCCAGCTTTTGTAGCCGCCACTAGCACGCCAGGCGAGGTAAAGCCTGCGCTAACTGAAGAACGAATATTGGAGTTGGTCACACAAGCTATAAAAGCTGCCACAATGACCCAGGAAACATACACAGTAAAACCAGAGGTCATAACAAACCCGAATCAAGTGTTTCGATCAAATACATGGTGTGGAAAGTGCCATGGTTACGGCCATTTGGCTTCGGAATGCCCTACAGTCTCGAGAGTATTCACAGATAGATCACCACCTAGGATGCGTTGCACTTTCTGTGGAAGAACAAATCACACAGAGGACCGATGTTACAACAAGAGAGCCTATGAAGAGAGGACCATGAAATCAGGAGATACAAGAGAAAGACCTTACACGGGACTGCCCGTTCAAAGTGTCCCACCTACATCTCGTTGGGAAAACAGACCTACTTATGGATATGGTGCTCAGGGTCAAGGAGGAGACTATCCAAGAGGAGCCGCACGTGATCAAAGAAGAGATGGTCCAATCCAGTGTTGGAGGTGCCATGGCTTTGGCCATACTCAATCTAGATGTCCAAACGAAAAGAAACCAATTGATTATACCCCACTATGTAGGTACTGTAGTGGGGAGGGCCACTTTGATGAGGATTGTCCAAAACGAAGAGCCGCCGCTGGCAAGGAAAAAGGACCAGTAGGGTCCTCGAACTATGTTGATACTCAGATGCATTCCACATCAAGAGCTCAAGAGCACGTTCCTACGATCGGAGTAGTGTTCAAGACACCAAACCCTCAAGAAGGCTCTAGCTCGTCAATGCACTTTGTGGATGCTTACGAGAAACCACACAAAGATCCAACTGTGGCAGTAGTCACACGGACTCAAGAGTATTCGAAGAAGAATCCAAGAGGCGAAGGTGAAGAAGGGAGTCAAGAGAAGATAGCTGAACACGAAGAGGTAGAAAACCAAGTTGGAGGACTTGTTGAGCAGCAAGAGTTTGAGGATGGGGAAGAGGTTGAGATTCTTCCACCAGTGACCAAGGAGTTTGTGCCGGGCATAGCACCATTTCCTGAAAGATTGAAAGCTCCTAAGATTAGAAAGGAAAGACAAAGTTCGGAAGAAGTAGACATCGTAAAGTTGCTTGCTGACACGGAAGTCACGCTGGATATTGGCACATTGCTAAAATGTTCACCTGCTTATAGGAAACAATTCTATAACGAATATATTAAGAAGCCGAGGAAAGCTCGAGATAAAAAGAGACAAGATAGAGATGTCCAAGGAATCATTCAAAGTATTACGACGCAAATTGATTCAAATGCTCCAGCTGTGACGGTCGAGATTAAAGGATATGCAGTCCCTGGTGCTCAGCTAGATAGTGGAGCCGCAGTCAACCTTATGACTGAGTTCATGATGAAAGCTTTGGGCCTCAACCACATGGAAGAAACACCAATGTCTTTGAGAATGGCGGATCAAACACAAGTGAAGCCTGCGGGTCTTTTGAAGAATGTAAGCACAGTTGTGGGCGGTTTAGAGTTTAAAGTTGATTATCTGATAGTAAGACCAAGGACCTCAGAGGCTACCTTCTCGATCCTACTTGGACGGCCATGGCTGGTGCAAGCCGAATGTGTGCATGACTGGCGCACAGGTTTTATTTCAATAGGGCCAAAGTCTGATCGGATTCAAATACAAGTATCCCCACCCTCAAGCAACAAGAAGAAAACAATAATAGTCGATGAGATGGAAAAGAAAGAGAAGGAGAAAGCAAGGCACGAGATTGCATGAGCTAGGTTTTCCTTGAACACGGACACCTACAAGAATCTGCTTCAAGACGGGTTCAACTTGCAGCTCTTTAAGAATCAAGACACGAAGATGGGAGAGTATCAAAATCCATTGCTCTATAACGACGATTCCGATCAGGGGTTGCTAGGATGGTTGACGCACACAAGAGAATTTGAGTGCTACATGTTGAGTATAGACGCAAGTAAAAACAAAGTTACTCAATCCCTGGAGAAGGGAACTTCAAGAGAAGAGTTGAAACTGGAGTTAGCTCCGACAATGGAAGTGCAACAGTTGAGAGAAAGAGTTAGAATGCTAGAAGCAGAGATTCTAAAGAGAAGTCGAGAATCGAAAAAAGAAGCGAAGAGTAAGACTAAAGTGTCGGAAGCCATTGCAAAAGCTGAATTAAAGAAACTAGGTTCAATCGGAACAGAACAAAACAATGATTTACTGGCCAACCATGCACGCGTGATTGGAGAGCATGTTCCAATCACAGTGTCATCAAGGAATAAGGAATATTCGCGAGAAGCTCAGTTGGAAAAATGGGAAGTTTTTCCAGAAAAGTTCTTGAGTATAGGGTCAGAGCTACCAGATGGAGTACGAAATTGTATTAAAATGACACTCAAAAATTTCGGCAAAGCCTTTGCATGGTCATACAGTGATTTGAGAGGAATTGATCCCCGAATCTGCCAACATTATATAGACTTGGAAGAAGGTACACGACCAATATGTCAACGACTCAGGCGAACAAATCCAGTCTACTCGGAATTAATCAAGCTGGAATTGACCAAATTATTGGAAGCGGGATTCATATATCCCATCGCATCCAGCGAGTGGGTATCACCAATTGTAGTGGTTCCAAAGAAAAATAAGAAAATCCGTATTTGCATAGATTATCGAAAGTTGAACAAGCGCACGAAGAAGGATCATTTCTCCTTGCCATTCACTGATCAAATCTTGGACAGAGTGGCTGGCCATAAATTGTACTCATTTTTGGATGGTTTCAGTGGGTACAACCAGATCCAAATCCATGAAGAGGATCAATCAAAAACTACTTTCACGACAGAATGGGGTACGTACGCATATCGTGTGATGCCATTTGGATTATGCAATGCACCGGCCACATTCCAGAGGGCAATGATAGCTGCATATCAAGACTACTTGCAGGATTGGATGGAGATATTTCTCGATGACTTTGCGATCAGAGGCGACGATGAAAACATGATGGAGAGAATCGAAGCGATTTTAAGAAGAAGCATTGAAAAAGGCATCGCATTGAATCCTGAAAAGTGCACATTTGGAGTACGAAGAGGATTGCTTTTGGGACATGTTATTTCCGAAAAAGGAATCGCGGTTGACGAGGATAAAGTGGAAAAGATCTGACAACTTCCACCACCTCAAAACTTGCGGCAACTCAGAGGATTTTTGGGCCATGCAAATTATTATCGACGTTTTATATTAAATTTTGCGTCCATAGCGGCACCACTGACGAATCTTTTGAGGAAAGACCAACAATACCAATGGACTGGAGAGTGTCAAGTTGCATTCGACTCGATCAAAGAAAGATTGATAAATGCACCGATTTTGGTAGCACCCGACTGGACGAGAGAATTTCATGTGCATACCGACGCTTCTCATACTGCGGTTGGAGCAGTACTATGCCAAGCTGATGAAAAGAAGTTGGACCACCCTATTTATTACGCAAGTCGCAATTTGAATAGCACTGAGAGAAACTATACGACTACGGAGAAGGAATGCCTATCAATGATCTTTGCGGTGAACAAGTATCGACATTACCTAATGGGAAAGCATTTCACGTTTTATGTGGATCATGAAGCCCTTAAGTACATCATTAATAAACCCGAGCTGTCAGGGCGACTGATGAGGTGGATGCTACTTCTCCAAGAATTTCAGTTCACAGTGGTAACCAGACCAGGCAAAGCGCATATATTGGCCGACCATTTGTCTCGAATTATTAATGAGGAGCCAATCTCTGGTGTGCCCGACGATGCTCCTGATGGACATCTATTCCAGGTTGAAGCTAAAGTACCCTGGTATGCCGACTTGGTGAATTTCTTGTGCACTACTAAATATCCACCAGGAGAAAGCAAAAGAGAGAAGCAAAAACTGTTAGCATTGGCAAAGCACCATAGCATCATTGGGGGGCAACTCTATCGATATTTTATTCATGAGAGCATTTATCGGAGGTGTCTCGAGGAAGAAGAAGCAAATCTAGTGTTGAGGGCTTTGCATGACGAACCTTGCGGTGGGCATTTTGCTGGTGAACTGACGGCAAGAAAGATTTTATTGGCTGGGTATTGGTGGCCAACGTTGTTCAAAGACTCGCATACATGCTGTAAGAAATGTGACAAATGCCAACGAATGGGCAAACCCACATTAGCACATGCTGCTCCTCTTACGCCGGTGTTGGCTCTTAAGCCGTTTGAGAAATGGGGAATTGATTTTGTGGGGCCTATTGATCCTCCCTCACGACGAAGATCTAATAGGTATATTTTGGTCTGTACTGACTATGTTACCAAGTGGGTGGAAGCCAAAGCTCTGAAGACTGACCAAGCTGTTGATGTAGCTAAATTTTTGTACGAACAAATTATCACTCGATTCGGATGCCCGTTGGAAATAGTGAGTGATAGAGGAACACATTTTGTCAATGAACTGATCGAAGAATTAATGGAATTATATAAGATCAAACATAGAAAAAGCACTCCATATTACCCAAGAGCAAATGGACAAGTGGAGGTCACCAACAAAATTCTTGAACAGATTCTAACAAAGACAGTAGCTGTGCATAGGAGAGACTGGGATGAGAGACTTTTGGAAGCCTTGTGGGCATATCGAACATCTTACCGAGTGACGACAAAGAGCACTCCGTTCTCTCTAGTATATGGCGAGGAAGCCATCTTTCCCATCGAAAAATAAGTGCCGACATTAAGAGTGGCCATCGAAGCCAGGTTGGGCGAAGAAGAGTCATTGAAGGAAAGGTACATACAACTAATCAAGCTGGAAGAAAAGAGACTCATCGCACAGCAAAGTTTGGAAGCTATTCAGAAGAGACGTAAGGAGAGGCATGATAAGAATCTCAAGACCTATGTGATTCAAGAAGGGGATTTGGTACTAGTCTATGATAGTAAATATTATAAATTCCCGGGGAAGTTACAGACAAGATGGGCAGGACCGTTTAAGGTGGTGGAACTCAATTCCAATGGTTCCATGCAAATTCAAGATTTAGGAGAAGAATATGCTCCCGTGAAGGTTAACGCGCTTCGAGTTAAACCATATTTCAAGTGATATTAGGACGGGAGAAGCCAGACGAGATCCTAACAAAATGACGAAGTAGACTCCTTGTACATACATGTATAGTTATATATATATATATATGCGCATATGTAAGCTATGATTTGTGTGTCATAAATATTCTTCCTTGCTAGCTCAAGAAACTTTGGACTTCTAATTATTTTTCTTGTGTTGCGCAGAGACTGTTAGGAGCTAAGTAACAAAATGGCAGATCAAATAACGCAACTCTACTTGTACGAGCTAAGGATATATTTCTCGGACCAAACATTCGCCCGCATGGACATAGATGTCGACGACTTTGAGACGGAATACGATGTTGAGGAAGCGCATTGGCTGGTATGCTTTATAAACCAGGATTTGGGTGTTGCATTTTACATTGAGTGTTTTGAGGAATACCTAGCTCGACATGTAGGATGGGCGGGAGATCGATATTACTATTTCGATCCTTCGAGGGAAATGCCTAATGAGGAAAACGATATCACATGGGCTTGGGCAGATGTGCTAACGCTAGGAAGTGATGACGGAGCTCCTGAAGTTGAGCCTGACTCGCCTTAGGGAAGTTGTCGGGATGCGAGTACGAGGTGAGACTACATGAGACATCCCAGAGACTCACATTCTAGGACACCTAGGGATAGGTATACGAGGGACTAAGGCATAGCTGGTTGTAGTTACCAAGTGAAAAGTCAACTCGATGAATACATATGTAGTGTCTGTAATTGAGAGAATGGAGTGAAGAGGTGGTTGATCTGTCAAAGACTAGTGTGTATATGTTTGCATGTATGTGTGGGAACAGTGGGAAAAGTCCCTTTCTTCCTCTCCCTAATTCTCAGGACTTGGGTGAACTAATTAACTATGAAAAGAAAGAAAAAGTAAAGAAAAGGAAAAATATTGTGTTGTTGTGATCGTACCAATGCGCTATGGTGGGCTAGTAGGTGGGTGGATTTATCCTCGCCGGGTGGTTAGGACCACGAGCCGCAGCTAGTTTCGCCATAGGCTTGGGAGGTATATGTTTGTGTCTTAGCTACGCGCCATAACGGGTTGGTAGGTGGGTGGAGCCATCGTGGCTGGGTAGTCACGACCACGAGCCGTATCCAGCTTCGTTATGGGCTAGCTGATATATGTTATGTGTTATCATTGTGTGTTTGTGTGTTGTGCGCTGCATTGCGTTGGTAGATGGGTGGAATCAACCTGATCGGGTGGTCAGGTCCACGAATCGCATCCAGTGTCAATGTAGGCCAACGTGTGATTAAAATAAAATTTTCATATGAAGTTATTCCCCGCTCCTGAGGGGGAGAGAGAGAGAGGAGAGGGCGATGATCGCCTGGAAGGGAACGTTATTTTCTTGTGTGATTGGTATGTGTTGGCTTGCGACAGATCAGCTCACTTTGAATCAACATTCTTGAAGGCACGGAGACTCTATATGTACTTATGGATGAGGCTTTAGCGAGGTAATGCAACGGTCTTGCTTTATAACTTGTGTGCTCTATCTGAGGGTTTTTCTAGTGTGTGGGACACTCCAGGGTTCTGATGTATGTCTTGACTTGTACTCGAGTCTCAATGGTTTCTGTAGGACGACGATGGGGATTCTTTGGGAACGTCTAATCATGGACTATGTGTACATAGCGAATAGTAGGTGCAATAATGGGGTATGCATTTTGGGTATTTTTGCATGTCCTGTTGGATTCATTTCAGTTGTTGTTGTTTATTTTGGTATTTTCTTTCTGTTTTCCGCAATGGTAGTTGCATGTGTAAAACATGGAAAGGTGTGCATGTGTTATTTTGGTTGAGACCATTTTCATAATGGAATGTATGAGCAAATTGATGCATGGCTGAAATGGAATTGCATATATGTGCATGTTCTTGGATCATTTGGAAGTGACTGATTTGTATGTATTCATGAGTGATCTTTTTTGAGCACTAATAGCTTCGATGAGTGCAGGTTCAGTGGAAGTGACGGCTCGGTGAAAAGGTATGTGAACCAATTGGAAATTGACATGTTCATGGTTGTTTGGATTTTATCGCAGCAATAGTGGCTCGTCGAGGACGACTTCGCAAATAAGAAGAGGGGAGTATGTTAGCTCCGAAAATGGTTGGTTTTTATGCACTAATACGTTTGTATTTGGCAGGGGAATTTGTTTGATTTCAGGTATTTGAAGAATGAATTTGATTATTGATGAGAAGGATGTGGAGATATTGATTGCAGGGATGTGGAAAAAAGGGATTGAGCATGGAGGAGCAAGGAGGTTTTTCATGAGTGGCCCATTGTTAACAAGCAGAAGTGAATATGGATGTGTAACCCAGAGCAGATTACTAAGGACGAGTATGCAGCATTCGACAAGGGAATCACAAATGACTGGAAAGATCATCTCGCTGTAAAGCACTTTTTCTATCGAAGTTCAACTAGAGATCAAGGGTGTTTCTTATGGATAAGCATGAGGAGATCGAGTGGTAGATTGTCAGGATTTGCCCCTCAACATTCTTGTGGAAATGTTTCAGCACAACAAGATTTTGAAGGTCATCAGAACAATTCCATGGTTGCTGGTTCTATGTGGCATGTATATGGGTCTGCTAAAGGTGGGTTCTTCTTCTTCTTCGATGGATTCTCGAGGTGTGCAAACAGGGGGAATCCCTCCTATTGTATTGGGGGGTGGGACTCTCTCTCTATGGGAAGAAGCATAGAGAAATAGAGAGTGAGCGGATATCAATGGCAAGATGGGAAGGTAACACAAAGCTCCCAGGTTTCCAACATAGCAGAAGCTTCGACTGCTACTCTCAAAAATCTGGATTGTGGAGCCGTCTATTTTTGCAATATTGCCAGCCTTATTTTCTCCATGGCCTCTGCATTGCAATGTTATTGCGCGATCTTGCTTCTGAATTCCTGCCAATCAAGGATTAGAACAAAAGGCGTCTGATTCATATAAAAAAGAACCATTATGGGTCATCCCGAGGAGGACAGGATAACGTAGGGTTTGACATTAGAAAAGAGGGGGGCACGCAAAGTTCGAAGGGGGATGAACCAGAAGTGCTCGCACTTTTTGAGGGTGGGTGGTGGTCTGCCCACCCTTGTCAGAGGTGTGGCAGATAAAAGGAATGGCGGGTGGTGGTCTGCCCACCCTGGTCAGAGGGGGCAGAGAGGAGCGGGTTTCTTCTTGTTACGAAAGGTGGAAGGGGGGAGGTACCGACTGAGGTCAGCTAAAAAGGGGGGGGGGAGCCTGCTATCGATTCTAGAAAAAAACAGAGAGATAGGGCAAAAAAGAGGGCGGCTGTGTCTGGCTTTGGCACACATCAAGGAGGAAGATGGATTTTGCGCAGAGTGGGAGAAATGAACGAGAGACATAGAGTAGGAAGATGGACATTCGAAAAGGGAAAACGCTGCTGCTGCTGACAGATGTGTGTAACGGATTTGAGGGGAGGCGCTGAAGACAAAGGAGGGAGGAGGCAAGAATTGAGGTTTTCAGGAGATAGAGATCATCAAGGACATTACGGGAGGAGGTAGCAGCCTTGGCCTGAAGAGCTTTATTGACAAAAAGAGGACGATTCATGGTCGAGGATCAGAGATGATGACAAATGGGCTAATTGTGGCGCACAAGAGAGGCCACCATCTATTATGGAAAAAAAAATGCTTTGGTCCTGGAGGGCTCGAACAGGAGGACTCCATGGTCGCATGAACTCAGCTGGAGAGCAGAGCGGCAACAGAGAATACTTTTACATGCCACGCTGAAGACTTAGATGTATTTCTTGTAGTTTCTTATGAACCCCTGCGATCTGATGGAGCAAGGGGCCAACTCGTAGTATCTGAACCGATTGGTCCAATTCTTGCACCTTCACCATGTTGTGTCTCTTTGACGTTGTTGGGCAACAGCATAGAAGGACACTTTTGAGAAAAACTACATGTAAGTTTCATTGTGTTCTGATTATATGGACGAGACATGCTTTTCATGCTTGCCCTTGAAACAAATCCATACCCAGAAATGTACAGTCTTGGTAACGTTTGTACTGTCCTTTTTGTGTGGCTGTTGATTGATGCACTTTTCTTTTGTTGTACTGTTGTCCAACTAAATTCATAACATAGTGCTTTATGATTTGGCTCGTGAAGAAAGTGCCAGGTTTATATTTCATGTTTATTTGCCAGTATATGGGATGCAAAAGATTTGGGCGCATGTTCATATAAGATTGAATTAAATTGGGCATGTTTATTAGATTGCTACATGTACTTGACGTAAATGCATATATTTTCCCTATATTATGTTACTCCTTCCGAAGTGATTGCATTTATATACGAGTGAAGGGACTTCCTCAGAAATTGGTGGAGGTGTCGCAGCTAGCCCGAAGATCTCCATCTCGGATCCAAATGTATATGACATGATTTTGGGACCTAAGAGATCAACTGATGCGACAGCGTTAAACCGTGAAGAATTTCATTTCGGATCGAACTGCATTAGCTACACTATGTTAAGTTGCACTCTGAAAAATATACGATTGCAAATTGTTTGTCTTCACTACCAGGTTTTGTGATGACAAATTTTCATACGATGAGGTTATTCTGATAATCGTCATCTATTGCACCAAGACAAACTGTTGTTTTGTCCTCTTCATAACACGTATTATGATTTCAGTTTCTATGATTGTTGGAGCTTCAGATACGTTTAAAGTTTACATTGTCTGTGAGAATGAACTGGCATGACTGATGATGCTTTCTTGTATGAACCCCAATTATTTTCCATGAAATGCATTCTTCCTCATTGCACGAATCCCCTTCTTGTGCATAATCTTCTTTGAACATATGGCTTAAGGGCACGAACTCAGGCTCTGCATATGAAACTCCAGTTCAATATATATGCTATTTAAATGTGAGGTTTGAAAAGACTAAGTTTTTTATTTTTATAACAATGAACTTCAAGTTTTCTCGCATCCGGGGAACATATGCGCTAGTGCATAGACATAGGAAGAATCCATTGCGAGATAATTGTGGGCTCTAGGTAATCCAAGTAGACCGATTCCAAGGGATTTGAAAAAAATAAAGTCTCGTATAATCATTTTTTCCTTGGGCTCAACCATATCATTTTGGTGCGTTTGCCGGGAAACATATGAGCTAGTGCATAGACATAAGAAAAATCCATTGTGAGACAATTGTGGGCTCTAGGTAATCCAATTGGACCGATTCCGAGGGATTTGAACAAAATAAAGCCTCGTATAATCACTTTTTCCTTGGGCGTAGGAACGAAACAGGTATATTTACACAAGCAACGAATATCGCTTCCAATGAGCACAAAACCTATTGGCCACTCATACCATGCATTCAAGGAAAGTAAAAACAACTTATCTCGTTAATGGAATGCTTATATGCCTGCATAAAAATGTCGTTGTTCTTAGCAACAAAATAACCCTATTAGCTAATCACTATTTCAAGCTCTTTAAATGTGAAATACAATAACTCCAAATCGCCTCACCATCCTTCACCAGTTCTTCTTTTCCTTGATAATCATCTACATTCTTTGAGTTACAGTAAGGGATATCAAGCACCAATTTCACGACACGATATTTTCCATATGACCTCATTGCTAATGCGCGTCCTAGGAGTGTATATGAAGCTTAAACATCTAGCATTAATCCTCCCAAGAGAATTAGGAACTCTAAAGAAATAATTCTCAGGAGAACAAGGTGTGGGCGAGAATAACCTGTAAAGGAAGGATTTTGTCAATCGTGCATCCCGTTGTATCTGCCTCAGCACTCGATTTACGCAGAGGTGTTCTTGCATGTGCGAGCCCACCGACAAAATTACTTCCTTGCTTTGCAGCATCAGAAGAAGTCCCTGTTTACCACAACTTCCTCATATGTTCTTGTGCAGGTGAATATTGCTAGGTGTAGATGCTCCCTCTCTGGTCAGACGCCACTAGTTCAGTTGAACTTCGCATGCCTCCCTCGGAGCATAGAAATATTGTCATGACTCCCCTTGTTTTGCCGCTCAATCTCTTTACGTCTGGCCATGTATCTCTGCATCGGTGTTTATCAACCACCTATGAAAGATGTGTGGCATAGTTCTTCTATCAAACACATTCAGGGTCTTTGATTAGATGGATCATATCTTGGCCAAGCAGAAGTGATCTCCCATTGATATCCTTATTAGACATCGATATCCATTCCCGACACATGACCTTCAGCAGATGAATCTATCCAAGTGAAACAGGCAACATTCCTCCCTAGGTGGAATACAAAGAAACACAAGGGGTCCGTCGCATGAGGGCATCCAACGGGGGTTTCCCCATTTTTGTGATTAGCTTCCTTGCCTTTGACGATGCTCTCCTCTCGGAAGTAGCTACTACCTCCATCACCAAGCTCACCCAAGAACTCTTCTGCTCTATCTGTGTTACTCTCCACAATCTTCCTGCAGCCCCCTTGCCCAGATGCCCCCCCCTTCTTTGTGGAAGCCCCTTGAAAAATAGCAGTTGTGGCCCTTTTTCACGAGAGAGAGTCCTTTCCCTTTTTTCTGTCGCCAAAGGTAAAGGCCCCAATCCTCTCAAGAGAATAGACCACACAATCTTTGTAGCAAAAAAACAAAAGAAACTTCCTCCCCTGTGCACACAAAATGGAAGCGGCCCTTTTGTCTGACAAATAAAATGGACAGCCCCTGGTCCTCCATTCCAGCTACATGAAAGGACTCCATGGTATGGTATTACAATAGAGGATACCTTCCAAGAGTTCAATTGAACATTCACAAAGCCCCTTTTCACCTTGTTTTTCACAAAACTCCAACACCCACCTTCCAAGATCAATCCAAACTATAGCATATATATGAGGTTATTCCAAGGTCCAAAAAATACTTGTGCCAACGCTGCCGTTTTCACAATAGTAGTTCCATCTTGTTTCCTCTTGAAAATCTAATCCATAAGTTTATGGAAAATGTCCAAAGGGTCCAGCGTATGCAATCCATAAAGGAAGACAAGAAGAATCCTTTTGTAATCTAATCTCTTAGCTCCACCAAATTTTTTGAGCGATCGTTTGGCTACAACCTGCTATACAGCTAGCAATAATTGCTTTAGTGCAAAGGGGATGGTCCCTAAGAGCTGACAAGTACTTGCGGCCTGCATCATTGACGAGCTCCCCCCATGGCTCCTCTTAAGTTCTTCAAATGCATCTTCATCAAGAGACACTCCTCCCCCATTGCAACAAGCTTTTAAACTGCAATCGAAGGTAACACATGGGGCAAAAATCCTTCAAGCTCCCTTTTAGCACTACATTCTAGTGCTTCTTCTCATCATAACACCCACATTCTCCTCAAGGTACCTGCAATCAAGCATGTATTCTACACAACAGAAGCATATAAGTGCATAAAAATCGACCAGTTCATGAGCTAACACTCCTCATCTCCTGATATGTATCCATAGAGACTCCTTCCTTTTAAGTATGTTTTCATCATCAAGGACCATGCTTGGTAGTTGTTCCTATCCAATTTATCAATAAAAGAAGGGAAACCATCTCCCATTTTACCTCAATTTGCTCTGATACCACTGTTGGGAAAGATGGATGGACATCTCAAGAAATGAGTTGGTACTGCTAATCCCTGCTTTGTACTTGCCCTCTTTCACTTCAGACTTGTGTTGTAGGCCCCTTTAGATTTCCAATGACACTAAATACATGCCTATGTACTTTGGATATGATGCTTCAAACCATTTGATCCAAATAGATAAGTTTGCAACTTGCTAGATACCAAAAACTTACTATTTCGATCTTGATACCTGCTAGATGTTTTGCTCAATACTCACACTACAGTAGCAATTAGAAAAATTCCTTATGCGGGTATCTAAGTAGCTTAGAGATCTAATGTTTCCAAGTGGAATCACTTAAAATGATTGACTATACACAGAGCAATTTCTTTAGCAAGTAGAAGCTTACCCCCGACTTCTTAGGAGATGTGCAGAGAATGACAAGTGACCACTTCGAGACAATTTTCTCCCAATTGGCTGAATGAAACTCCTTCAAACTTTGACAGCTTGTAGTAGACTCTCATCTAGTTTCAACAAGCTATAGTGCAATGAAAATGATGGAGGGATGATTGAGATATGAGCAATACAAGTACATTATTCTGAGTGAACATAGCAGAGATGAAGATAGATGTAATCAACAATGTAATGTATTATGTGACAATGTTATACATGATCATTGGTATAAATATGAAGCCTAATGATGGTGATAAGTATAGTGTAAGCCTCTCAAATACATCAAATGATCAACAATATGCTCAGTAATGGGGGCTCACTTGGCCACGAGACTACATGTCTCTTTTATAGTCACTTTTCCAAGTTGAATTTTAAAATTCAAATAGATGCTCTACCTAAAAGTACTTGTTGAGGTTGTAGCAAGGAATGACCAAAACCCTCACCACCTTGCATGGAAGCAAGAAGGAAAGCTCAAGAGTGACTCTCCTCTCATCCACCTCTACCTCCCACATGTTCAAGCCATTGGCAATAGCCCCATGCTTTGCCACATGCTTGAAAACAAGGAGAATAGAGGGTCAAGGATCCTTGTCCATGAGGAAAATACAAGCAAATACAACTAGTCTACTCACACAAAGGAGAGACATGCATAGGCACACACACACCACTCTCACACACTCACAAAGACAACAATACATATAAATGTAACAAGTCTTGGAGTAAATGAGAGCATCTTCCATTGATAAATGATCTTACATGAGAGCACGTCGACCAAAAGCTCCACTCTTTACAAAAATGAGCTTATATTTATAGGCTAAGCTCTATTCCCCATGTGCCTCTTTGAAAAGTCAAAAAGGTGATCCTCTCTCTAACTGCCAATCTTCTAGGATATTCTAAGATCAAAAATGGTAACAACCAAATCCCCAAAAGGAACATGCGTGGGTTTTTTCACGTGGAGAATCTTCTAGAAGGCACAAAGGTGAGAGATTCTTCAAGTATAATATACTATGGTCTAAGGAAATATCAAAAAGTGATTTTTGGAGAGTGTTCACATGTGATACTTCAAGTATATACAAAGAGGTTATTTCTCATGGTCTAGAGAGGGTTCTTATGCACCATTGAGGGTGTGTGCATACCCTACAACCCAACACTCTCCCCTCCTAGACTTTGTTGTCCTCGACAAAGCTAAGAGAAGAGCATACATAACTGAACTGACCCAAGGTAGAGTCTTTCAAATCTGGAAATCTTCAAGTCTTCAAAATCTGCAAAGCTTCAAGCTGATCTTCAAATCTGCAACACTGCCAATCTTCAAGCCATCAATCTTTTCTTCATTCTGCAAATCCTCAGTCTTCAGAGCTAGGTGACACAATCCCCTTGGGGGTCAGTCAGCCCAGCATGCATCCCATTGTGTAGTCCCATCAAGAACTTGAAATTAAACATATAAAATACGAGTAGACTGTTTCTGAAAAGAGGTAGAATATAACATTTAGCTCAATTGGTAGTTTCCACTTCAGACATTAAGTCCTATAGGACTGGCTCTTCAAGTCCTCATAATGAGCTTTTCTTTTCTTGTCAGAGAGACACAAAACCTGAATTTTTTAACCAAGTGCATATCAATCCTCACAAAACAGAAGTGGAAATGAGGGTCACAATCCTAGGACTCATGTTCAGTTTTTAATTAGTGTATATCCTTGTAAGGCTTATTCTAATCTCCTAAATCATAGAAACATTTAGCAACAGATGGACCAACAGTTATCCTTGAAAATTAGGAGCCACAATGATCCTCCTCTTTGACCTATACAAATCCGAGCAATTTCTGAGCAAATGAATAAATGAGACCAATATGAGTATTGTGAAACCAGTGAGTGAATTTCCTGGCAAAAATCAATTACTCAATCCTTTGTGACTTCATACTTAATTAAGTTCAAAAAAAGTCAATTGAGTTAATCATATTGCCCTTGTAGGGTGCAAGAGTGGAAGCATACAAACCAAGCAAATAGTAACATTAAATTAAACTATGACCCAATATAGGTGGGATCCATGTCATACAGAACCACTCTCAAGCTGCCCTAATTGTGAAGACACAATCATGGGAGTAATCGCTTCAGAACAGGTCTATATTCCTGCAACTCTCTATGAGCATCAAAAGATTTAGTCAAGAGATTTAGTCAGAGGGGCACTCATACCAATCTTCATCAAAACACTTGTGTACTAAGGCATCAATAAGACTTTAAACTTGCATAACTCTAGACCTTTGCTTATCCTCCTAGAGGCAGAATGATATTACTAATATCAGGTGTGAAACAGAGTAAAAGGCGAGCCTCATCAAGCCCCAAAGGATGCAATATCAATACTTCTTTCTCAAATGGAGAGTCTTGGACCTACTCCTCTTGCAGGGCAGTCACAGAAACTAAAAACCAATGTTAGTGTGTTACATCCACACATCTCCATCATTTCCAAAAGAGCTGCCTTGACATGAACCAAGTGCCTTGTATAAAGTTCAGACCTGCAAGTTAAATTACACAAGGCAACCATCCTAAAATTCAAAGAAGAACCAAAGAGAGAGTACTTGCACTTGTTCAGAAAACAGATACTCAAAACTTAGCTTCCCGAGAGTCAGGAGCCGTAGAGACCAAAAGACTAGTCCGCCACTTTAGACCTAGAATGCAAGTAAAGAACAACATAGGATATGGCTCATCATGTATGTCAAAACAAGTTTGATAAGTATTAGCATTCCTAGAAAAATCAGTAGTCTCAATTATGAACTCAAGCAATAGGATCATCATTCCTTCATGTCGTGTCAAAATGTCTGGACTTATCCCCTACAACTAAGTAGTCACGCCCAACCCCTTATCGACAAGAGCAATTGAGTGTCTTAGTTTGCAACAATTTTAAACCTGTAAGACTTAGATCAACGCAGAATATTGAGTCCCAAATCATGATTGCATCAATGCAAATGTATTGCTTGTTGGAACATCAAGAAAGAGAAACTTACTACTTCTAGGTAGTGATGTAACGATCCTCTCAAAAGAGCATAATAGGCCATGGTCCGAAATCTATGGAGTTGTGTTTCAATTATGCTTCATAACACCTCTCTGAGTACTCCACATGCCGTTAAGTTATTCTTAATTTCATAAAGTTTTCACTATAAGACAAGGATATCCCGTGCAAAATATTAGAGTTCATATGTTCATCGCAGCACAAACAAATAGATGAAATTATTCAGCATTTCAAGTCCAATAGTTCAATGAGCATAAAACCTCTACCAAAGCTTCATTCTGATGTTCAAATATTATGTAAATTCAACTCATGGTAAGCAAAACTATGCTTGAACATTTAGGTACTTAAGACATTACAAAAGCATGTATTGATGTATGATCCGAAGGATAAGTCCCAAAACGAAGGCGTGACTCTGTTGATGTTTAGAGAGTCCTCTGTGAACCCAAGTAAGCCCTCCATGCCTCCTTACTCTTTGAGGGAAGTGATAAATATGAACATTACGTTCTCGAGTCTGACTTCAACCTGTTTCTTTAAAAAACACAAGACACAAGCAATCGCAAAGAACATCTTTTCTTGGAACGATCCTCTGGTTTGAATTACAATAAATATTCATATCTATGCCCCTTATGAGTGAATGTTCTAGTTATCGAAATGTGGTTTGGGCATGCCAAATTCACATGATACAGTAAGCACGCTCAACCCCAACCTTAGGAGGCAAGTGCAGAGCCATGGCTCAAATCCATCATGAGTACTAGAGAAGGGTCTGGCGGGGTGTGGTAAGGGCCGAAGCCCAACCCTATAGAGGTGAGGGGTGAAGGGGGAGCAAAATAATAGGAGAGCCTAGCCAAAAGGCAAATAAAGCCCATGAAGGCTTGCCCTGATAGAGGCACACCACAACAAGGGTGGCACAACATAATGGAGAGGCCATCATTAAACACAACAACCAAATAACATCTTTGCCCCCATCAACCTATTAGACATCCACCCTAACCAACGTGTAAAGCACATGAATGTGAGATGAGGGAAATTCATGCAAGCATATGAGAAAAATGTTAAAAAATATCCTTGACCATATTAGAAGCTCATGGGAACATATCTCTACTACGTTGGGTTCTAATCGTGTGAATGCAAGCATGGAAAATACAAGAGGGGAAAGCACTATTATTTCTCATTCGACATTCAAAGGACATTCAAAGGCCATCACCAACCATCGAATGCAGTCATACCTTTGCTAGCAAATTACCACACCTATGCAGAGGAGAAAGCCACCAACCCTGTGCAATATGTCACACAAAGGACAACACATACGAGAATTAGATCCAACCCTAATGGTGCATTACATAAGAAAGACACATCCTGAAGCCAAAAAATCTCATCATAATTCCGCGTAATTATCAACAGAAAGTAGGTTGTTGGGAGATTTTTGGACAAGAAGGGATTTGAGTGTTTGTAGGTGAAAAGGGTAAGACAAGAAGAGAAAATACACACTGGAGCCTCTGTGATTGATTATAATGAGACAATTACAATGGTGGTGCACAATACAACCAATGCTTCTATGTAAAATCCCACAGAGTGCTCAATTACAAAATACCAAATACCCAAAGTCTTGTGAAGTCTTATGGCTATCGGACTCCTCTGCACCAAACCTCCACCTTCTCCAAGCCTGCACTTGTGCACACCTTGCACCAAGCTTCCAATACGGGGGAGGGTTGGACACCTTTTGTTGGCGCGCGCACACTGCAATGAGACCTTGGGATCCTTGGGGAACTAGCTTAGCACTTCTCTGCACACTTCCTTAGTCAATCTCCATGCACACATTGCACTTCACTTCTCTGCGTCGCACACTGGTGTCCCTTGCACTTCTCTCTCTTGCTTCCTTAGACTATGCTCCTCTTGCTTACACTTAGCATATGCTCCAAGAATAGTCCTTGCCTTGATTTTAGTGTCGATTCACATACACTCCTAACTGCAAGAGTATCTTGGTGCTCAGTTTGATGTCCCAAAATTGTCTTTACAAGTGGTAGCCAATGAATCCCTGTTTTGTCCTGTAGTGACTTGAGCCTAAAACAAAATTTTAATTGGGGGGGCATACTTTCACTTCTGCGTATGCTGCCGCTTCACATACCTTGATATTTCCCTTTTAAGTCTTTACTTGTGCACTTAAGAGAGGGTTCACCTGAACCTTCCAAAACACTTTAAACAACACTTTTGAACCTTAGGGAAATTAGAGAAATACCTCTGCAACCTGCAACCACTTTCTCCAATTCACCCTTTGTGGACAATAAATTGTGCACTACCTGTGCACTTTGACACCTGCACTTTAGCACTTTGACTTTGCACCTTTTGACTTTTGACCTTGACCTTGTTGACTTTGACCAGATTGACTTTGACCAGATTGACTTTGACCTTTTGACTTTGACTACAATTGACTTTGATCAATATGACATTTAGGGGCTCAACAGTTGCCCACCACCTAATGTGCTCTCCGTCCCGGAGAGCTACAACCAAAACACTAAGAAGATTGGACACCATAAGAATGGTGCTGCCAGATCTTGAAAAAGGACACCAGAATAGCTACCAAGTCCACCAGAAACAGGAGAGAACAAGCACCAGAGAAGAACCAAAAGGAGGATTTTGGGCATGGAGAAGCAAAGGAGGGAAATGGGAAGGTAGAAAGGAGGGGGAAGGGAGGGTTGAGGGGGCTGAGATGGATAAGGTAGGGAGGGGTAAGGATGTAGCTGTGCCAAATTTTGTTGGGGGAGATTGGGAGTATGATTATGGGGTCTGGAGAGGGTTAAAATGATCAAACAATAGAGCTAGAGAGGGTGCATATGGGAAAATATGAAACATAAGGTAAGATCAAGTGAGAGTAGACCATGTGGACAATGTGATGAAATAAAAACATGTGATAAATGTGCTCAAAACAATTGGGGTTTGACCAAAAGTTAGAGAAAAGGTAGGATTTTGGAAAACAAAATGCAAAAATTGAATCCATAGGTGCCAAAATACATGAAAATGACTCCAAGTTTGAAAAAAATGGCCACCCGAGGCGCGATCCAAAGCCAAAAGTGTAGAACCATGAAATTTAAATATATATATATATATATATATATATATATATATATATATATATATATATATATATATATATATATATATATATATATATATATATATATATATATATATATATATATATATATATATATATATATATATATATATATATATATATATATATATGTTTTTTATATATATTTATAAATAATTTTTTTTTAATTGTTACTTTTTATTTTTTTTATTTTTTTATTTTATTAGTATTATTATTATTATTATTTCTTTTAAATTAATGTATGTATTTAGTTTTATAAATTTTTTTATTTTTATTTTTTTTATTTTTATTTTTGTTTGTTTGTTAAAACTGAAGGCACAGATCTGTATGAAAAAAGAGAAAAAAGAAATAAAAGAAAATTAAAATAAATAGAATATATAAAAAAATATATTTATATAGAGTAAAATAAAATAAATAAAATAATAAAATTAAATATGTAGTAAATAAATAAAGAAAATGGACGTCAGGCGACGGGAGGGAATAAAAACCAAGAAAAGAAATAAAGTAAAAAAAAATAAAAAGAAAAATTAAGCAAGGGGCGCACGGGTGGGGGGGGGGGGGGGGGGATAAACACTTAAAAAAAAGAAATAAAAAAAACAAAAGGAAAAAAAAAGGCAGGGGAAGGGGGGGGGGGGTCGCCCGGGGTAGGGAGGGGGTGGTGGTGGGGGGCTGCAGGTGGGCGGGCGGAGGGCTGTGGGGGGGGCGGGCGGAGGTCTGCGGGTGGGCGGGCGGGGGCTATGAGGGGGGGGGGGGGGGGGGGGGGGCTGTGGGTGGGCGGGCGGAGGGCTGCGGGTGGGGGGCTGCGGGGGGGCGGGTGGAGGTCTGTGGGTGGGCGGGCGGGGGGGGTGGGGGTTTTTTTCTTTTTTTCCCGAATATGTCTTCCCTTTTTTTTGGTGAAAAAAAGAGGCCTGGGGGTCTTTTTTTTTTAATTAAATTACCCAAAATTACAAAAAAACCCAAAAAAACCCAAAAAAAATCCAAAAAAAGCCCAAAAAAATCCAAAAAAATTTTGAAGAATTCTCCATAGGTTTTAGCCCAGATTTCTCACTCAAACCCACAGAGAGCTTCCCTTATTTCTCCAATTTGGCAAGAAAATGATACTTGAAGAAGGATGAAAAATACCAGAAAATTTCAAAAAGTGCGTGAAAAATTCCCAAAAAATTTCCAAAATTATACTTATGCCAAGGCCTAAGAAAGAGTTGCTAAATTTTCTAAAAACTCAAAGAACAAGCATGAAAACTGATGAAATCTACTAAAACTTAAGCAAAAATGACGGGAAACGACTATGTACAACCTCGACAAATTATGAAGGTTCCAGGTGATCCATAAATCTTCATTTTTTGTTGATGATAGGCCTTGAGCCTTGTATTGTTGACTCAGATAAACTCCTCCATAATCTCCAATTGTACTGCACTTTGTTTGTTTTTTCCTTTATTTTGGGCATGCTGACGATTTGATAGGGCCACCTTAAATCCTTTAGTAAAATATTATCTCCTTCATACTGCATCTTCTGTTTCCAAAGACTTGCAGGTACTCCTTCCACATCCTTGTAAAACCCTGCACTTACTATCACAAAAATTGACATAACAAAAGATAGCCATACCAATATCCATAAAAAAGTGGCCATTGACATATGAGTTGGAATATCTTCATCACTGCTGTACTTAAGGGTTTTGCTTTTCTTCTCTTTGCTATGGCCTTTGACTGAGACTGTTTCACTCGAATCAATATCCTGAGTGTTTTCCTCTTTTTCTTCATATGCTTCTTCTCTACTTGAGTTTGGAAAAATTCCATAACAGGAAGATGGGTCTTTTGCATGGAGCCAAGCCAACATGTTTTCATCTTCATATAAATCTGCTCCTTCAAATAGATCTGCTTTCGGGTTGTCCAGCAATTCTTCTTCCATACAAATACCAATTGTCTGCATCATGCTGGTATGTCTTTGATTGTCTGGACCTTCTTCTAGAATTATCTGATGCAACTCTTTTCCCTCTTGCTTTACCCACATTATGTCCTTGCCCTAGTCATGAAGCACATTGGCATGCCTTAACCAAGGTCTCCCAATAAATAGGGGGAAGCTTCCTTCTACCTGTGGCAGCCTTAAAACAACAAAGTCCAAGTTAAAGATGGTACTTTGTATCTTGACTGGAACTCCAGGAACCACTCTTATAGCCCTTACTATGCTTTGGTCTACCATTGTTACAGTGAAGTTGGCAGGTCTTGAAGGGTGTAGTCCAATCTTTTTCATGGTATATTCAGGCATCAAGTTAATGCCAGAACCACCATCCACAATAACTCCTTGAAGCTCATGACCTTTAATAGAGACTGTTAGCCGAGGGCTCTTGTAATCTGAGAGGGGTGCTTCCCCTACACTTTTATCTTTATGCATAACCGTAGCCTTTGCCACTAAACTTGTTGTGGATATTTCATCAGTTATCTGCAAGAGTTCTGACCTGAACTTCCCATCCATCTTTATTAAATAAAAAATACTAACCTCCTTTTTCATGGACTTGAGTAGTCTGGAAGCTTCTGATTCCTTAAGAGCGTGGGCTCCATTTGACTTACCAAACTCCTCATGGGCCCTGTTGAATGCATGTCCAATGGCATCACTGGTACCTATGAAATTTTCATTTTGCCTTGTGTCTGCACATGTAGTTGCTTTGTTCTCAGGTGCACCTTTTTCTTTGTTCAATCCATTAATCATTGATTCTTGACCTATTTCCACTTGAGCCTTCCCCTTGCTTCTTGTCTGTACTATAAAAGATTCAATTTCTTCTAACTGCACCACCCTGGTAGATGGAGATGGAACATTGACTTGATCTACCCTTTCTTCTTTGCACACCGAAATCATTTGAATGTGGGGCCCAGATGAAGATGCTTGGTTCTTAGGACAACAATTAGTATAGTGATCTCTGGCCTCTGGGTAGTTCCTGCAAGGAGGGGCATTTTCTGGGAGAGTGCACCTACTTTGATAGTGCCCACATTCTCCACATCTGAAACAAATAATTGGCCTCCTTGGCCCATTTCCAAAGTTATCCCTCTGTCTAGGGTTGTAATTGTTACCTTGATTGGGTGCAACTGCCATCATGTTTGCTGGTGGTAGGGGTCCTCCTTGGGCCTAATATGTTGTTGTAGGCATTCCTCTTGATTGGCATCCCTGGGCCTCATGACCAGCTTTCCTGCATAATTGGCAAGTCACACTTAATAGAGGACATTCACTTACTATATGACCTTTCTTACTGCACATGATACACCAAAGTCCACTCTTGATGCCACCTCCTCTGAGTTCCTGCAGCTCCTGTCGCAGTTGGGCCAATTCCTCTGCTTGGGCCTCATCCTCCTTTTGGAGCTTTAATGCTTCAATCTCCCTTCGCAACTAAGTAACAACATTCTCCTCCTCTTTGTGGGGCTTATTCCTTTTTAAGCCCTCCAACTCCTTCCTTAGCTGGATTACTGGATCCTCCATTTCTGTGGAATATTGTAGTTGAGAAGAAGTTGCTCCATATTGTTGCCTTATCTGCCCCAGTTGAGTGGCTGTGTTGATGAACTCCTCTATGGAGGCTATAGGCAACACTAATTCCTTGATTTTGCATTGGGTGGCCACTGGAAGTGGCTTAGCTAGCCATTTCTTAACAAAAAGATCATGTGGTGGATCTAGCAATTTAGCCATTAGTGCCTTGGCCCTAGTCACAAACTCTGGGAACTTTTCACCTGGACCCAATCTCAAATTTTCTAGTTCTTCTATGATGATCTCTGCAATATTTCCATGCTGGAATTGATTTTTGAATGCATCTTTCATCAAATCCCAAGTTGTAAAATGGTTCTCAGCAAATTGGGTTGAACCATTTATCTACTAATCCTTCTAATGTGGCAGGGAAGAGTATCAAAAAGGCATCCTCCTACCCATTAAGCCTCTAGTTTTGCATAGTGCCAAAAACCTTCTAATATGCTCGACAAGATCTTCCTAAGCTAGGCCTTTGAAAGAGGGAAATTTTATATTTAATCTTGATAGTAAGGTTTCCAAGTCTACCTGACCAGCCATGCTCCTTACTGATGAAGTTGATGAAAGTGGACTAGATGATCTTCTAACAGCCTTCCTTCTTGTTTGCTTGTAGGTGACCCTCAATGTTTGGGACCGGGTTGCGGTGATGAGCTGTTCATAGTCCTCTTAGTATGAGATAATTGATAAGAATATGTACCTCTTAGTCCACTGTAGTAGTATTTTCGACACTAGAATACTGCTTTTCCAACTTCAATATATCTTCTCCTATGCTCAAATCTCCTTGGGTGTCCCACCGGGCGTGCCAAATTTTGTTGGGGGATTATTGGACAAGAAGGGATTTGAGTGTTTGTAGGAGAAAAGGGTAAGACAAGAAGAGAAAATACACACTGGAAGCCTTTGTGATTGATTATAATGAGACAATTACAATGGTGGTGCACAATACAACCAATGCTTCTGTGTAAAATCCCACAGAGTGCTCAATTACAAAATACCAAATACCCAAAGTTTTGTGAAGTCTTGTGGCTGCCGGACTCCTCTGCACCAAACCTCCACCTTCTCCAAGCCTGCACTTGTGCACACCTTGCACCAAGCTTCCAATAAGGGGGAGGGTTGGACACCTTCTATCGGCGCGCGCACACTGCAATGAGACCTTGGGATCTTTGGGGGACTAGCTTAGCACTTCTCTGCACACTTCCTTAGTCACTCTCCATGCACACCTTGCACTTCACTTCTCTGCGTCACACATTGGTGTCCCTTGCACTTCTCTCGCTTGCTTCCTTAGACTATGCTCCTCTTGCTTACACTTAGCATATGCTCCAAGAATAGTCCTTGCCTTGATTTTAGTGTCGATTCACGTACGCTCCTAACTACAAGAGTATCTTGGTGCTCACTTTGATGTCCCAAGATTGTCTTTACAAGTGGTAGCCAACGAATCCCTGTTTTGTCCTGTAGTGACTTTAGCCTAAAACAAAATTTTAATTGGGGGGGGATACTTTCACTTCTGTGTACGCTGTCGCTTCACATACCTTGACATTTCCCTTTTAAGTCTTTACTTGTGCACTTAAGAGAGGGTTCACCTGAACCTTCCAAAACACTTTAAACAACACTTTTGAACCTTGGGGAAATTAGAGAAATACCTCTGCAACCTGCAACCACTTTCTCCAATTCACCCTTTGTGGACAATAAATTGTGCACTACCTGTGCACTTTGACACCTGCACTTTAGCACTTTGACTTTGCACCTCTTGACTTTTGGCCTTGACCTTATTGACTTTGACCATATTGACTTTGACCTTTTGACTTTGACTACAGTTGACTTTGATCAATATCACATTTAGGGGCTCAACATAGGTTAACCATGAAATAGATGTTTCAAAAATATATAGCTTTGTCTTTGTCCTTGAGCAGAGTAGGTACAATAGCAGGAGACATGATAGGGCTCGACCATGCCAATACACAGCTCAACCACATAGTTCCTTCGACTAGGATCCTTTGGGGTGCATTCCTACAAAACTTCAATCTTTATGAGCAAATAAAGACAATCGACGGTGGCAGGAATTTGTATTTGGTCATGACACCTTGCAGATATACAAATAAGCAAGCCTGTTAGACAAACTTTTGACTGAACACAATTCCTTTGCACAGGGCAGCCATACTCCCAAAGCCCACAATAGCCACCTTAGATCCTAAGAGAGAAGGTGTTCAACCCATTCTTCCATCAACCGTTACAATGATCTGTAAGAAATTTTTACAGATAGCACAACGTCGAACAACTCCAATACCTCAGACAGATTAGTGAACATGGCAGGGTTACGGGCATCTAACACATTGATCACGTTGAGAGTCATCATTCTTGCCATGATAAGCCACAAACTGAACCTAACCTTTGGAATATAAGCTGCCGGGCAGATAACATTTTCAGGGCCATGGTAAGAAAGGCAACAACTCACCTTTTATCATCGAACAAATGTAAACCTAAAGGGGTATGGGCACTTACCTTAGCACGTACACAGGAAACAAAAGCCCTTAATATAATAAAAGAGTTTATCTGCCTGCGAGGCTTCAGAAAAAACATGTAGTGAGTATTATCAAGATACATTTTACCCAGAACCACAATGGATGGTACTTCATCCTCAAAAGCTCCTTATCTCAGTGTGGAGGTGTCTGGCCTGATTTGGTATGTAGTAAGTGCACCAGAACCCTGTCGCGCCACGGTTGCTTCAACCTTTAAAAGCATCATCGAGAAGAGACGCAACGGTGGGTACACCCATCAACTTGGAAGAGGGCAAGTCGAGAAAGTAATAGAGTTGCGGGACACAATCAAGCCAGGAAAGCACAACTACTGTTCCTTAGCTATGTTCACATATGCTTGATGGTCACCCTATAATGAAATACATTCTTAGCCATGAGAAAATCTGCAAGCCTTTTACCAATAATACGACATAGGATTTTGCTTTAGCAGCGGGATGGAAAGAGGCGTAGCAGGCCTCAAGTCTTTGACAACTGTATCGATACCAAGGACTCCCAAAAAAGTCTTGGATGCCACCCTTGGAAAGAACTTTCCGACATGGAGATTATCAGAATCTACGAACACAAGCATCCTTTACTGCCGGCTTAAAATCAAACAACATAGAGCAAACTCTGGGTATAGAGCATTGTAAGTAGGAGGTGGCAAGAGATGCATGCAATAGTGCGCACGACTTGATCCCAAGCATGGGAGAACTCATGGCTTCATCACCCCCACAATCAAGAACTCGACCTAAGCCGAATCAAGCAACGATCAGGCATAACAAGGAGAGTGTCGATCCGCTTGGGGCGAACGAGGTTAAGAGTCATCACCACAAGTCTGTGAAACCTCCCCCGCCATAGCGCCCACCAGGGAAGCTCGAGCATAAGTACCGTGAGGGGGGAGTTAGTGGGAACTCACCCTCAGCAAAGCGACTCTACCAAGTAGGAAATACCAAAACACGCCAACCCGAGGTATCTGAAGAAGAAAGGAGGTGCCCGATTGCTCATCCCCACCATGAAAGCACATACCAAGCTCGAGGGAGAAGCTCATGCAATCGCAAGGGGATCTAAGAGCAATCCCGACCCCAAAGAAGATGTCAAGTGCCACCCTAGACAAGCCTGCGCAGCCCGAGAGTGGAGAGCTTGGAACAGATTGCTCTTCAAGAAGAAGGAGAGCCATAGCTCAATCCTTCGCAGAGCAGCAAGCTCGACTCGCAGGGGGAGCAGGAGGCTCATCCCCGAATAGGAGGGCCAAAGAGGATATGAACATGCCAAAAATCTAGGTGAAAAAGAAGTGCGGGTATCCCTTTCACCAACCTTGCACATGCATGTACTGATCGTGCGTTAATGAAGAGAGAGAAAGATGATCTGGCCTTTTAGTTTTGCACAAATTTAGAACAATATCCCGAAGTTTCTTAATTCCTTTGTTTTCATATTTTGTTTTTCTTTGAGATGAGAGAGAGAGGGAAAACAAGGAGTCTACTACCCAACCTCTCACCCAAGGCAAACACCAAATTCAAGAAAATGAAAGAGATGGGGGGTGATGCCAGAGTGTGTATATGTGGAAGTGTGAGAGAGAAAGAGAGAAGGGTAAGGGGGTGTTTTTGTGCAACAACCAAACATGAACTTAAGCTATACTACTAAAAACAAGAAACGGAGAACTAATGGCCCAATGGAAGGGTGAAAGTGCCATGCACAAACTCAAATCTTACGCAATTGAGCAAAAAAGATTGCAACACAATACTTTACCACATGTTCTTGAGCTCTCCAAGTGATGAAAGGCCGACCATCCTTGGCAACGGTGCCAAAAAGTGCTGAGGTTGTAGCAAGGAATGAGCAAAACCCTCACCACCTTGCATGGAAGCAAGAAGGAAAGCTCAAGAGTGACTCTCCTCTCATCCACCTCTACCTCCCACATGTTCAAGCCATTGGCAACAGCCACATGCTTTGCCACATGCTTGAAAACAAGGAGAATAGAGGGTCAAGGATCCTTGTCCATGAGGAAAATACAAGCAAATACAACTACTCTACTCACACAAAGGAGAGACATGCATAGGCACACATACACACCTCTCACACACTCACAAAGACAACAATACATATAAATGTAACAAGTCTTGGATTAAATGAGAACATCTTCCATTGATAAATGATCTTACATGAGAGCATGTCGACCAAAAGCTCCCCTCTTGAAAAAAAATGAGCTTATATTTATAGGCTAAGCTCTATTCCCCGTGTGCCTCTTTGAAAAGTAAAAAAGGTGATTCTCTCTCTAACTACCAATCTTCTAGGATATTCTAAGATCAATGTAAGAGTAAGTTTGATCCATGTACCAAGTACACATCCATCAAATAGTCATCTTGAGGTATTAGGTCCCCTCTTAAGATTTGAGTCACCACCAACTTTCCCCTTGGGGTAGTCACAATTTCTCCATTGTTGGTTCTCTTGGAAGTTCCTTGTCCCTCTAGCTCTCCTCTATCGTTAATATGATAGATATGGCCCACATTGTCCATGTACACACCACATTTGTACTTAACAGTTGGTTTGGGAACTATTTTTGATTTTGTAACATTTCTCATTCTTGCTACTGACCTATTTAGACCGTCGAGGTAGATGGGTATTCCTTGTAAGTTAGTGGACACATACTATAGGGAGGTCCGATATTCTCCTTCCACAGTAGACATAAAACCTTCCTTAGGTACTGAACAAAGCATGTCTTCGGAAGCCATGAGTCTTTCCTCCTCAGAGTCACTAGATGTGTCAGAGTAGATAGAGTAATGTCTTGGTTGGGCTGCACTTTTGGCAGGAGATATGAAACTTCTTTGACTGCCTAACATTCATCCCGATCTCAAGTTCATTCACCACCTAGGTACTAGGTATTTTATAAGCTCTATTGGCTTTCTTGGCTTCTCCCAATTTTTTGTTTTCTCTCACTTTTCTCTTCCAGGCTATTTTGGTTCCCCACAATACATGATACCTCTCAGGGTGATACCACTTTTATATGATACACAATACTACTCTGGGACGATACACGATACCACTTCCGTCGATGCGATACTGCTATGCTCAGGATACACGATACTCATTGGTAGCGATACACGATACTCGAAGCAATACGATATACGATATCTCCTTCAAGCGATACACGATACTACTTAGGAACGATACACGATGCCTGACTTGCATGATATGTGATACTTCAACCTGCATGATACCCGATACATGATACCACTTTTCAAATGATACACGATGTCACTTTGCATGAAACGATACTACTTCACTATGAAATACTCACAGATGATGATACACGATACTTCATGTTGGACAATATGTGATACCTTGTTGTGATGATACCACCTTACTATGATACATGATACTTCTATGCTTACGATACAATACTCAGTGCTCGCAATTTAGATGATACAATACTTAAATTTAGATGATATGTGATACCTCGACTTGATGATACACGATACCTGGATGGTATCATGATACTCAAGGAGGTGATACGTGATACACGATACTTGGCAAGTATCATGATACAAGGGAGTTTTGGTATCATGATATCGAAACTCAATGGACTGTGATACTACAGCTAAATATGGTCTAACTTCAAATTTTTTTGTGCAAAATGTGCCTCCACCCTCCTCTTCTCCTTCAACCCACTGTGGGTGACCACTCTCACTCCAACCCTTCATGATAACCCTCGATACCATTACTGTGTCATGTCACATTTGTGAGTGCTCTACTGATTTTCAAAGAGTTGCACAATGAAAATATTCACCTTTAGAAGTAGGTCTTCAAGTGCTCACTCTCAAATGATTTCTAATTTTTGTGTTTTTTGTGATACCATGCCCATGATACCACTCCCAGCTCATCCATGATACTTGCTTCAGAACAAGTGATTGGAGACTAGAATGATTTTCTATTTTAGGGCCTTGGATGCCCAAGGGCTTGAACTAAAAAACCAATTTTTTCTTCGTTTTTCTTCTTTTTTCTTCGTTTTTCTTCTTTTTTCTTCTTTTTTCCTCTTTTTTTTTTGAATTTTTTGTGGTAACCTACCTATCCTAATCCTACCTCTCTCTCTTCCCTAAACCCTAACTCTTTCCCATTCCCTTAGTCCTAACCCTATAAACTCATTACACACATCTCGAAAGTGCAAAGTAACAAGTCTTGAAGTGCTTTGTGACTTGCATCTAACTGAAATTACCTCTACTCACATGACTCATTCACTCAGTAGCTATCACCATCACATAGGCACCTTGATTGGACTCGTTCCTTGGCAATGACACCAAAAATGTGTGTACCTAAATCGTACAGCCTTAGGGACTTGTGTCAACTGAGACTATACCTCAATCCCCCCACAAGTGCATATAGTGGTGGATTAATACACATTTAATTATCAATCCGTGGAATTGTATGTTGGAGAACCAATCATGAATTAGACATAAATTTAAAGGTCAAAGTCTAAGAAGAAAAACACATGCCTATGTGAAGGGACAATTTCACACATGTATTATATTTGTAAAGTTAGACTTAACTTTAGTTCTAGAATTTTCAAAATTTACAAGATTGAGAAAATCCATATAAGTTCGCTCGTATCGACTGACGCGGTGAGGTAGAGAGAGAAAGAGAGATTTTGTATAACTGAGAAATAGTCGGGCTTCTCTGAGTGAGAAAGCACCTCTAAAAATTTTGAGTTTCCCTAGTTATCAGAAGAAATAATAGAATTTCTGTGTATGAGACCCTCTCCTCCATCTACATGCTTTGTCTATTGTAGTAATGAGTTAAGAAGTTCAAGTTTTCCAAGCAACTTGATGCCTGGCATCAAGTTTGAGCTGATAAATTTTTTTCTTCTTCCCTGTGCATCATATGTTGGTTTAGCTTGTTAAACTCATGAGGTTTCTGAACCAACTCAATGGCTAGCATCAAATTTCAGCATAAAGTCGATGTCTTGGATTGAATTCCCACATAAAAGTGGTTTTCTTCATACGTGTGGTTCACGGGGCTATTTCAGGTGCTGAAAAAGTGGCCAAAAACACACCAATTGGATGCCTTGCATCAAATTCTCTTGCAAGTTGATGCTAAGTTGAAAACTTTTATTTTTAGATAGGTCCTTTTACTTAAACATGCAAAATTTCCCATTTTTACAATTAGACATAATCATCTTCTAAAGGCCATAACTTGGTGTGTAATGAAACATTTTTAGCAAGTAAAGCTCTTCTCTTCTACTTTCATCCACCAGAAAATCTGCTAAATAATATTTGTGCTAAGAGAAATAAGCAAAAGATTGAAGGTATTTCATTTTAGTGACCAAAACTTTTTGAAGAAGTAAAGTTCTCAGTTTAAGCAATCATTTCTCAAAGTTTGGAGAAGCATTGAGTTAATGGTGACCATAGAGGTTTCCTAGTGTCACATTAATTCATTTCTTGTGATGTTTCGTACATCAACAAGTGGTATCAGAGCAGAAAGGTTCTAGAGAGCGGAAGGCATCAAAGGTACGAGAAGTTTTTGGAAAGTTTTTCATTAAAGTTTGAAAGTTGAAGCATTCAAAGACACAAGGCATCAAAAGGTTACTTCAAAAGTAAATTCATACACAAAGAACTCCAAAAGGTATTATTTTTTAGCCTTTAAACTCACAGGTTGAAGCAGAAGCAAAGAATTATGGCAGATCATATTTTCATTGAAAAACTAGATAGAGATAATTATCCTGCATGGGTAATGAGAATGGAAGCCTTACTTATGAGTAAGGATCTCATGGTGTACATAATAGGTGAAGAAGAGAAGCCAATATCTGAAGATGAAAGGCGACCAAAGAAACAGGAACTACATGCTTTAAAGCATTGGCAGAAGAAGGATGCAAGTGCAAAGGCCTACATCTATAATACAATCTCAGCTCATTTGTTACCACACATCAGAGGATTGGAACCAGCTGAAGAGATATGGAATGCATTGGAATATCATTTCCAAAGTAATACCAAAGCAAGGAAAGCAAGTCTATGGTCAGAGTTTACAACATTCAAGAAGAAGCCAAGTCAAAGTATTAGTGATTATGTCACTAAGATGAAGGATCCAGCAGATAGTATTAGATTCATGGATGAAGATATTGAAGATCACAGATTGATTGCTCAATTGCTTGTAGGTTTGAGAGGAGATGAAATGTGGAAACCTTTTGTCTTGTCAATAGAACTTCCATTGGATCATTACGTTCTAAATATGAATCAATTGCTTGTTTGATGCTCACATTTGAGCCAGACTTGAAGGGAGATGGAGATAAAGGACAAGGTTTTGCAATGTACATGAGGAATAAGAAGAAGGAGATAAAGGTAAAGCAAAGGATGATGAGGAATCGAGTTCTCAAGTTTATTATGCAAGAGGTAATAGCACTAGCAGAGGAAGAGCAAGAGATTTTGGAAGAGGAAGAGGTAATCCGAATAACAATAAGAAGGCTTGTTGAATCTGTGGATTGAGTAATCATTTGGCTCATGACTATTGGAATAATCAACAAGGATCAAATCAAAGTTAGAATAACAATAGTAGGGGTAGAGGTGGAAGATATCAAAGTAATTTTCAAAGAGGTAGACAAAGTCAAAGAGGATGTTATGGTAGAGGTGGAGGAAGAAGTTTGGGACAAAATCAATCCTACAACACCACCTACTACAATTATGCAAATGACACATAGAATGAAAGTCATACATCATTGATGATGAATTCAATCAACACATCAGATAAAGAAGATCTAAAGGTATTTTACATTGAATCTGGATGTTCTAATCATTCGTCAAGAAACCAAAATTGGAAAAAGGCATTTCTAGTCATACAGCTCAAATAAGTGATAATACAAAACATAGTGTACCTTCAATTGGCAAAGTGAAATGCAAGAGTGGAGCAAATTTGCTAACCAATGTTTTTTATGTTCCCAGAATACCTAAAAACTTGATTAGTATGGGACAAATAGTTGAACAAGGTTTTCAAGTCAGGTTTACAAATAGAGGAGTATTTGTTGAAGATCTAGAGAATGGATATAACCTTTTTTTTTGTGCTAAGAAAGAAGGTAGACTCTTTACTTTTAAGAGTGCAAGGGAACATTGGTCAAGCTTTTCTTCATGGCGAAGGAGTGATTACAGAACTTGATAGCTAGCATAAGAGATTAGGCCATTTCAATGAAAGAGGAATTAAAGCTATGGTTGCAAATCAGTATGTACTAGGATTACCAAATGTGCATAATCGACATATGATTTATAAATGTGAAGCATGTGAGATGGGAAAAGCACACAGGTTACCATTTCAATATAAAGGATTCAAACATGATGGAGTATTAGAGCTCATTCACACAGATGTATGGGGACCGAAAAAACAAGGATCTATCAGTGGCTCAAGGTATTATGTTCTTTTCATTAATGATGCTACAAGATGGATAACTCTGTATGTTTTGAAGGAAAGATCAGAAGTGTTTGAAGCTTTCAAGCATTTTCATGCATATGTAGAGAGAGTCAGAGGTCAAAAGCTTAAGAGACTGAGGTCTGATGGAGGGGAAGAATACTTCTCCCAAGAGTTCAATGATTACCTTTGCAATGCAGGTAATAGCTTGTAGGTATACACCACAACAAAATGGTCTAGCAAAAAGAAGAAACAGGGCTTTGGTTGAGTTTGCTAGAGCTATGATGAAGGAGAAGAATTGTCCAAATTATCTTTGGGCTAACACTATAAGTACAGCTACATATCTTGTGAATAGATTACCATGTACAACTCTAAATGGAATGACCCCATATGGAGCTTGGTGGGGTAAGAAACCAACACTAGATCATTGTAAAGTGTTTGGATCAATTGCATATGCTTATGTGCCATCACAACTTAGACATAAACTTGAACCAAAGGCAAAAAAATATGTGTTCATTGGTTATGATGAAAAGGAGATGGGTTACATGTCGTAGAATCCTCTAACCAAACGATTTCTTGTTTCTAGAGATGTTACATTTGATGAATAGAAAAGTTGGTGTGCAGATCAAAGTCATACAACTGAAGAATTTGAAGAAAAGCTAAGAAGATGTGAGAAAGGAAAATCAATTGTGCAGGTGAATAGAGATGAAGAGTATATGCAAGCAAGTACATCTAGAAGTGGATTAACAAGAAGATATGAAGATGATCCTATATTTTATGAAGAGGTGTATCCAGACACACATGAGGAATGTGAACCAAGGAGGTCAAGTAGGACAAGAAGGCAACCAGAAAAGTATTTTTATGATACTTCTTACATAACTCAAAAGAACTATGCATATATGGTCAAAGATGATGAAGAACCTTAGAACTATGATGAAGCAAAATGTAAGAAGCAATGGGAAGAAGCAATGAAGGAAGAATTCAATGCACTAGAGGAGAATAAGACTTGGGAACTTGTTCCTAAACCAAATGGTAAGAAGGTAATTGGAAACAAATGGGTTTATAAAGTGAAGAAGCTTGCGGATGGAAGTATAACCAGATACAAAGTTAGACTAGTGGTGAAAGGCTATGCCCAAACTTATGGCATAGATTAGGATGAGACATTCAGTCTTGTAGCTAAGATGTCAACTATAAGGACAATGATTGCTATTGCAGCTTCAAAAGGATGGACTCTGAGTGAATTGGATATAAAGAATGCATTCATGAATGGATACATATCAGATGAGGTATACATGGAACAACCTCAAGGGTTTATAGATTCCAGGTATCCAAAATTTGTCAGCAGATTGAGAAGAGCACTCTATGGATTGAAGCAAGCTCCAAGAGCATGGAGCTATAGATTGGTGAAGTATCTCAATGATCTTGGATATCAAAGTTCAAAAGCAGATCCAAGTCTACTCATCAAAAGAATAGAGGAAGGTACAATCTACATTTGTATTTATGTAGATGACATTATAATCACATGTAGTTCAGATGAAGGAATTAAGGAGGTAAAGAGATTACTTGAGAAAGAGTTCAAGTTCAGTGATCTAGGAAAGTTATCATACTTTCTTGGAATGGAAGTCACTTATACAGATCATGGCATATATGTATCACAAGAAAGGTATCTTCTGAACCTATTGAAGAATTTTGGTATGGAAAATTGCAGAGAAGCTTCAACTCCACTTGAAGTCAATCACAAGCTTAGTAAATATGATGGTGAGAAAAACAAAGATATGAGGAAGTATCAATCTTTGTGGGTAGTTTGATTTATGCTACACTTACAAGACCTGATCTTAGTTATGCAGTGGGAGTTCTATCACAATTCATGCATTGTCCAAAGGATCCACATTGGATTGCAGGTCAAAGAGTTCTCAGATATATCAAAGGAACCATAAAGGGAGGATTATATTATCCTTTTACTTTAGATTTGAAGTTGAGAGCCTATAGTGACCTAGACTGGGAATGTAATCAAGATGATAGAAGATCAACTCATGGCTACATGATATACATTGGTGATAAGCTTGTAAGTCGGTGTTCAAAAAATCAACATACACTAGCATTATCATCAACTGAAGCTGAGTACAAAGGACTTGTAGAAGCAGCTAAGGAAGTCATATGGATGTAGACATTATTCAAAAGCTTGGGCATTAATCAAGGTATACCTACAATACATGGAGATAACATGAGTTCACTTTATCTTGCAACAAATCTAGTATTTCATGCAAGAACAAAACATATAGAGATACAGTATCATTTCTTGAGAGAAAAGGTAATGGAGAAAGAAATTGAACTGGAGTACATTTCTACAAAGGATCAGATAGCAGACATAATGAAAAAAAGCTTGGATGGTGTGAAGACTAGCAGATTTAAAAGCATGGCAGGTGTAAAAAGAAAAGAAGAAGATATGAAGAAATAGAGAATGTCAATTAGTGATTGAGGGGGAGCTGATGGAGAACAAATCACAAATTGGACATAAATTTAAAGGTCAAAGTCTAAGAAGAAAAGCACATGCCTATGTGAAGGGACAACTTCGCACATGTATTATATTTGGAAATTTAGACTTAACTTTAGTTCTAGAACTTTCAAAAGTTACGAGATTGAGTGAGGTAGAGAGAGAAAGAGAGATTTGTATGACTGAGAAATAGTTGGGCTTTTCTGAGTGAGAAAGCACCTCTAAACATTTTGAGTTTCCATAACTATCATAAGAAATAATAGAAGTTCTGTGTATGAGACTCTCTCCTCCATCTCCATGCTTCATCTATTATAGTAATGAGTTAAAAAGTTCAAGTTTTCCAAGCAACTCGATGCTTGGCATCGAGTTTGAGCTAATAAATTACTTTCTTCTCCCCTGTGCATCATATATTGGTTTAGCTTGTTAAAATCATGAGGTTTTCGAACCAACTCAATACCTGGCATCGAGTTTCAGTGTAAAGTCAATGCCTGGCATTGAATCCCCACATAAAAGTGGTTTTCTTCATTCCTATGGTTCACACGGCTATTTTAGGCGCTAAAAAAGTGGCTAAAAACACACCAATTCAATGCTTGGCATCGAATTCTTGTTGCAAGTCGATGCTAAGTTGAAAACTTTTATTTTTAGATAGGCACTTTTACTTAAACAAGTAAAATTTGCCATTTTGATAGTTAGACATAGTCATCTTGTGAAGGCCATAACTTGGTGTGTAGTGAAGCATTTTTAGCAACTAATAGCTTATTGGAAAGCTCTTGGCTTCTAATTTCATCGACCAAAAAATCTTTGCTAAATATTGTTTTTGTTAAGAGAAATAAGCAAAAGAGTAAAGGTATGTCATTTTAGTGACTAAAAAATTTTGAAGAAGTAAAGTTCTTAGTTTAAACAATCATTTCTCAAAGTTTGGAGAAGCATTGAGTTAATGGTGACCATAGAGGTTGTCTACTGTCACATTAATTCATTTCTTGTGATGTTTCATACATTAACATTATACATATCAAGTGTATGAAGACATGTGACCACATGATGGTATATGAAGTGATAATGCTACCAATGCAAGAGTATTAGGTGAATCTACCTTTCAAGTCACTTAGCCTACTAGAAATGCACGTCACAATATTTGTTACAATAGTAAGAACAAATACAGACTTTTCTCTCAGCTTCGAACTCTGAATATGGTGGTGGGAAACACCAAGACCTACTTAGCAACTCTCCAAGCTTCATACACGCACTACAATAGCTCAAACATGATCGGAAGGGGTAGACAACAGTCCTAAAAACACATTTCAAGCATGAAACACACACACAAGCTCCTGAACAAGAAGATACTCAACAAAGAAGAAGCAAATTCGAAAAAAATTGTTTGATTACTCACAATGGCAAAAAAGTTCTTGCAAAGAGTCATCAAGTGAAATATATACATGTGCCTTAAAAATGGTCATTTCACACAAGAGACCGGCACTTTTATTGGAAAATACTAAATTCCTACTATGTTATAAGGATTGTGTTGCTACATTTGGGATTTATGCATCTAGAGGACTCCTCTAGTGCATTTACATGGCTCATGATGTCTTTCGTGCCTAAATTTGAAACTTTTTGGGGCCTGCTCTTTTTGTGCTTCCTTCCTCTGCAACAAGCAACATTACATGTAGTCTTAGAAAATCCATAGATATTTTATTATAGTGCTACTAATCATATGAAAGGTTACAAAAATGTGTTTTCTATCCTTGCTAATCTTACAAGAAGAAGGGTGGCCATAGCAGATGGTCTTGATCTTGATGTTGTAGGTGTTTGAGAAGTAAATCTAAAATCTAGAGTACGAGGAAACTTCAATATTTCTAATGTTTTGTATGTACCAGAAGAAGAATTTGCTATCCATCTCTATGTTCTTGTTAGATGGTTACAATGTCATATACAAGAAGATTTATGCTAGATCCTTACTCCAAATGATGAGGAATGCCTTTTGTAAGGAGAAAACATAAATGTTTGTTCTATCCAAAATTAGCCAGGCAAATGTTGCTAGGTCATCAACACATAAGGAAAACATGAAGTTATGGCATGCTGGATTTGGTCATATCAGTTACATAGCTCACAAGCACACCAAAGATCAAGATATGGTGGAGTGTTTTCGTGAAATTGCTTAGATGCACTCCTTGAGTCCAATTGTCAGTGTTCCAAATGACGGCGCACATAGGGTGCTTCAAGCAAAGTCAGGTGAATTGTGTTTGTAACACTTGGCTGTAAAAATCCTAGCACTTGAAAGCAAAACATTAGTGATAAACCCTTTATTCACATCAACTGCTATTGAAAATAGAATGGAATGCCATTGGATTTAGTTTTATTATATGAATTCATATGTACATCCATTTTTTACAAAACTTTAATCAATTGGAGAAGTCAAATAATTTTCTTTATGCAATGAATAAATTTGCTTTCCCTTCATTTGATTTCAGAAAATTTTTTGAATCCAAAAGCTCCTTTCATCAATGAGCTTAAGGCATATGGAAATGCGTTCAACTCGCCTATCAAAAGTATATGCAATAAGTGATTTGAACTCAAGACATTACGATAGATGCACTTTTGTTTTCCATAAATTGCTCGGTCAACGTTTAACTTTTTATAATGTAGCGCTTTGAAATTCATTAGTTGAAATAAATCAAGTATTTCGTTCATGGAGTTAACTCTCCATGACTCATTGATATTCATAGAAAACACCTATCCTTATAAAAATTTTCAAAATTATGCAACTATACGTATATCCTAAAAGAATCAGACCTAAGTCCTTTCATCTCTAGACTGATGCAAGAAAGCTTTTCTCCTGACAAATTTAAAAAAACAAACACATGTAAGCTTGAAGAATATAATTCGCTAGCACATTGTTATTTAAAGACTTATCTCATTGTCCACGTCCCATAGGTGGTTTGATAAACCTTTGGCCTCTTAAGACGGAGGTCCAGAGTTCAACCTCCGGGTTCGACATGTAATGGCTTTGACCAGTTATAACTAGTTGTAACTCAGCCTACAACCTACCTATTGTAACTCAATTTAACCCCTACTTTGTGGGATACGGGAGATCTCATAGATAATATGCCCATCCACTTGTATAGTTGTACTCTCAAAGTTAAAACTGGGGAAGTAGGCACCTACCGAACCTCCTTTGAAAAAAAAAGACTTATCCCGTTACAAAATTCTGGAGGAAATAACTTGAAGAAATGCTCTGAGTGCAAGCATATGCAACTTTGTGATATCGACTTCAATTCATTCTCGTACATCCGCAAGGATACTAAAATCCTTCTACTTCTATCGCATCGATTAATTCAACACAAACAAAGTCTACACAAGCTTTGCACTATGACTTGTATTAAATAAAAGTAAAAGAAAAGTACAAGTGAAGGGGACTAGTGCCCACGGGACCCCCCAAGTCCCACGGAGCAGGGGTAGATCTTACAGGGTTTAGATGGATTACAAAGAAGGTTAACCCTCATGCGGGCCCCACTTGGGTTTAAGCTTGTTGTTGATCAGAAGGAGCACTTTATGATGCCTGAAGGGGGAGGGAGAGGGGATTTCTTATAGTTGGCAATTCTTTTACCAAGGAGCAGCGATTTCTCAATCGACCACTCTTTGGAGAGAGTAAGCTAACACCGAACTTCCTTTATACTAAAATAAGCTTCGCGCTATGACGGATGAATCATGGTTTAGCTCTTGTTGTCGTGAGGTTGTAGGAACTGCAGGATTGATGGTTATCAGAATTAGGAAGTCAGGAGTCATCAACTTCATGTCAGAACTCCGTTTACCTGTTATGAGAGAATTATCGTGCATTAGGTGAAAAATGTTGTACCTGTAGAGCAAAAAGGAGAATACTCTGAAATCAACGAGAGCATATGTCGGCTGCTGTCTCTCCTCTTTACATGAATTTTGGAGTTTTGTCGGAGCTTTAATTAAAAGCTATACAACATATTTCATCACCTCAATATGGGAATCGAACTACTTGGAAGTATAATCATCACCAAGTACTACTTGGAAGGATTTCGTCACCATTCTTCTTTTCTCTTTTTATCCAGGTACTGCTTGGAAGGATATAGACAAACAAAAGAATGATCCAATTTTTATAATTCTAGAAAAATAATTGTTACTGAATTGCACTTCAAATCTTTATATTTCCTTCTTCATTTTTTCAAAGTGGAGAGAGAGAAGAAAAACATCTCCAACATTTGCCCCTACTAAAGCTCCACACCGTCTTCGATGGGCCAATGCTGAAATAAAAAATAAAAGCATCATCAAAACTTCTTTGTTATCAAACTTTGAATTCAAAACTTTTGTCAATCTATGCTCGTTGAATGCAAATGAAATTTTTTTTTGAATGGTATATGATAAATTCAAATCAAATTAAAACTAGTAACCTTTTCATTCAATAATTACTTGGAACTAAGTTCAAAATACAATCATAAACTTGGTTTAGGCTTTCAAGAACAATCATCCTCATCTACTCTTTCAAAATCAATCATCATTTCATGATATAATTATATAGTTGGAAGTGATTTCAAAACCACAACTAGTTATTTATTTCTTTTCTTCATTCAACTTCTTGATTTTTCTTCATGTGTCTTACTTTATGAGCACCCATTAATGTATTGGATCATAATTTTGTATCTTCTATTTTTCTAGGTGGAAGAAATTATAAACTTGCGTTTGTTAATTTTTATAATATTTGTAACTCTTTTGTTTTTAGAGGAAAGGCTTAACCCCTATTCAAAGTAGAGGATTAGAGGGATGCATAGGCAAGAACTAGGATTTCAATCAAACATGCTTAGCATGCATAAACATACTTCTATTTATACAAACAAATCAATCCTTGTATTTGAGATTCAAATTTAAATTGCCTAATCATTCCTTTACCTCATTTATCATGATTTCAAAAAAAAATACAAGCAATTGCCTTCCTACTCAAGTCAAATAGTTTTCACTTGTCAATTTGGGATCATCTTTAGCCAATTTTGAAAATGTGAAATATGAATGCAAAATATACAATGCAATGATATATATATATATATATATATATAAACAGAAAAAAATCTCATGTACTTCTATAAAAACATAAGGTCCAAACCATTGTTATACTGATTTCCTTTTTGCATCATATTGGGAATCGAACATATTGTTGTAGATCAAAACACAATCATCTTCATGAATCTATTTTGGCCTCATTCTATGTGATTTATCAAAGTACTTTTTGTTTTCAATCTTGATTGTTTCAGTTTTATAATCACATCATCAAGTTTTTTGTTCCCTTTCTCAAGTTGTTTTATCCTTAAAGCCAATAGTTCATCAGTAGACAGAGTATTGTATTTTGTTGTTCTAGTGCAAGTCATTCTATCAACCCATAATTCAAACCAAACATATTTTGGCCATTGTTTAATGTTGCCATTACAAGATTTAGGGATCTCTTTCACAACCACTGAATGGCCTCTTTCTATTTTTCCATTAGCCTCAAGGTTATAAGAAGTTGTGAGAGACAAGAAAATTCCATGACATGCAAAGAAATCCCTAGCCTCTTGTGCATCTAATTCTCCCCTATCAAAAACTACTTTTTCAATGTATCCAAATCATGAAATCACATCTTCAAATAAGAATTCGCATACATTATACATCATTTTAGATCGTAGTGTTTGGCCTTCTATATGGTTTGTAAGATCTTCTCTTGCAAGTACAATATATGTCATCTTATCTATATCTTTAGGCATGCTCATAAGGTCGACTACCTGTTGGAGTTGGAGGTCTGTAGAAGCACGTGAACAACACAAGAAAGAAGAAGAAGCTTGGAGCACAACAGACAATACTGAATGTATTACCACTAGAATGTACAAAGATAGGTAACCTGTTAGGGCTATAGGCATATATACAAGCTGGGCGAGAAAAACCTCCTAAAGAGCAAAAAAAGTGCCCCGATGGTCCTAGTGTGTTCACACACATCACAACCTAAATATATCAACAAATCCCCCTTGTGAGTGATACGATGAACAAGGAGCTGGCACTCATGTATAAGGAAGTGTCAAGCTATGTGCTATCAATCCACAAAAGGAAGTAAGCCCAAAGCTTTGTTGAAAGCTTCAAATCTCTCCCTCGGCAGAGCCTTTGTGAAAAGGTCTACAATGTTCTCATGTGTGGGAACATATGCCAAGTTGATCTCTCCAGTGGAAAACCTCTCCCTAACATAATGATAGTGCACCTCAATGTGCTTAATGTGAGCATGGAACATAGGTTTCCTCGCAATTGCCAATGCACTCTGACTATCAGTGAAGATGGTGGTGGCAGAAGACTGACCAACACCCAAATCAACCATAAGGCATATGAGCCATCAACTTACATAAATTAGATACCCAAATAACGATGCAAATGCCCCAAATGACATCTCAAATGAGGCATGCAGATCAGCCTTAAAATCAGCAATATGCTTCTCATGAGGACTACTAAGCAACATGTCAACATACATGACAATGATCAGAAGCACATCATTTGCATGCTTAACATATAAGGTGCTCTCAGTTGGACTTTTCTCAAAACCATGTGCAATCAGATAGGCATGTATCTTTTCATACCAAGCACGTGGTGCTTGTTTCAAACCATATAATACCTTTTTCAACCTGCACACCTAGTTTTCATTCCCTTTTTGCACAAAGCCAATTGGAAATATAGTTGAAGTTATCATCCAATCTTGGGATGCTTGAGAAGTTACATAAATTACGTAACTAATCAACTAAAGCTTGTTCGCATGACTTTCTAAATATCACCTATACTTAGAGTAATCATTATAAGCTTATCTTCATGACTCCCTAAGTACATCCCGGACTTAGAGTCATCATACATCGCAAAAAGTTTGCAAGTAATTAAATTTTCTTGGTCATCAAGAAAATTTAATACTTAAGTTTCTCCTAGTGCCTACTTATACCTAGTAAAACATCAAACATACTTAATTGTCACATTAAGTATTTATTTTTGATAAGGGAGTATCAACTTGGGAAAGAATCAAGTAATTACTTGAGCTACAAACTAGAACTAGCATGTCTTTGCAACTAACTAGTCCTCTGTCTTCCCTAATGTTAAGCCGTGAGCTTTATAAAGTAAGCTAAATACTAAGAGAGTACATTATCATATCTACTTGCAAACAAACATTCCGTTCTATCATGCAAATGCATGTGCCTACATGAAAATGCATGCATGTTCTTTGCATGCCAAAAAAGTAATGCAAGAATCATGCTTGAGATTGATGCATGACTTTTCCTTGTACTAAGAATGTATATCATGCAATCTTGATGCATGTATATCCTTTCCTTTGTCTTAATGCACTATAATATAAAAACATATCCTTGTGGTGCAATACAAAGCTTACTCAATGGAAAGGAAATCTGGAGTTAAACTACCAAAATACATTCTTTGATGCACAAGGATCCTTTTTTAAATCAAGTATTTCCTTAATGCAAACTAATGCTTGGAATGAGAAGTGGATTATTTCATTATCCTAATCTAAACTTAATCAATTGAAATCTTGGCTATTTCAATGTGCATCTAGGATTAAGTGTAGAATAATGAAAACAAGATAAATCAAGCATTAATGCCAAGTAGAAACTGGAAAATACTTATCTCCCAAGAGGCAACCTTCATAGCCATGCTCACAATTGGCTTCAATCCTTTGATCTATGAGAAGAGCCGTATAATCCTCTTCGTAACACTTTGCTTCCTCATGTCCTTATGTGCCTTGAAGGCTTATATGGTGCGGTGATACTAAGACATACAAAAAATGCCAAGATTTCCAGTCAAGCGTGCTTAACCACGTGGCTAGCTTGGCCATCTTCTACAACCAGAGTCCTTGGTGCAATCCCTGACTACCAACACCAGACTTTCTTTTGTTTTCAAAGCTTGACGGCCAAATTATCATAAAAACAACAGTAACCATCACCCTATAAACTGTTCTTGCTCTATTGGATCGCGCAAAAACCTCTATAATCAAGGTCGCAGGCTCAAATTCGTGAGGTGACGCTATGGAAGTAACTCCCTTTTGATTCTGGCCGTCTGAAGCTCCTGATTTAAATTACCCACTAAGGTAATATAATTACGGACATGCTTTAGGGGAAGCGTACATCCCTGCCATGGAACTGGCCTAGGTTCGATTCTCGATGCCTGCATTTTTCATGCCATGGTTTCAAACCCAGCTCGCAACTGCCTATCTAAAGCTTCTTTTTGCATCATCCTGGATGCTCACATGAATAAAGCAACGAAGTAGAAGTTCCGATGCTCGCGTGCAAAGTGGATTCTAGTAGCATTAAAGTACGTGATTAGAATAAATCGCCTGAGTAGAACGTGTCCGTTGTTGTAGTGGCAAAAATGTATGCCTCCTGAAGTTGAGGTTGTGAGTTCGACCCTAGCATGCGATCACAACAACAACACTTCCTCTTGCAACCTCCAATTTGAGGTATGCCACCGAGAGCAAATCGGGGCGAACCTCTGTACACCCACGAAAAAGAATGACGCCACTAGAATACCGAATACTCGCATGAAGAAGATGGAAAGAATACCGCATAAAGAAGATCATGGGGGAAAAATTTCTTTAAGAATTTCAAACATGCTCATGAGGAGAAAGAATACCGCATAAAGAAGATCATGGGGGAAAAAATTCTTTAAGAATTTCAAACATGCTCATGAGGAGAACGCTCATGAATCCACCAAGGTCTCCATTCAAGCTCTAGCTCTGATACCAATGCAATAGAACGAGGATTACAATCACCACCACATGCTAGAGAGATGACTCTCCTCCCAACCAAATGCCTCTATATATAGCTCTCTCCAGGGGACTGCCTTCTTGGGCAGGTGGATACTAGCCAGCCATGTGTCAGCCATGTAACTACATGTGCACCAAGTGTCCCAGTAAACTCGAGTTAACTCAAGTGGATGCTTCTAGAAGGCTCTAGATATCTTTGGGCAAAATACTCTCCCCATGTTCCCCATGGGGATTGAACCCAAGACCTCCTCCTTCATATCCTTGAGACTTAACCACTAAGCTAAGTGGATCACTTGTTCACAAGAGCACAAGACCTCCTAGTAAGTCTAAACTCGAGATCTTTGGTCATACACACGGATGACCAAACGGTGTTCGATTTTAGATCTATCTGAATTGGGCAGAACCTTGGATCATAGACTTATTTTATTACATTTGTTTGATGATGAAAGGCAATCCAAATGCCTTGTCATTGGAGGAGTTATTCTCTGTTCTGTTGCAGGAAGACCATTCTAGGGAGAACATGTCTATTATGCATGTTGTAGATCAAGCTTTCCTGGCTATTAAGAAGGGCAAAGGTAAATGGAGCTCTTCTACTAGTAAGCAAAAATCTACAAATGTTGCACATTCGAAGAAGGAAGACAAAGATGAGAAGAAATCAGAAAAGTAGAAATTGTTTTACAAATACTGTAAGGTAAATGATCATGTCATCAAGAGCTGTCCAAAACTGGCTACTAAAGAGGCAAAGAAGAAAGATGTCGGAATGGTTGTTGTAGAGGCCTCTACACTGAAAATAGAGTCTCTTAATCTTGTGCAAGAAGAAGAATGGGTGTTTACTACTGTTTGCAGTTTTGACCCATCTTTTCATGAGCAGTTCATGTCTACAATAGACTCAGATGTTTGGTACTTTGATAGTGGGGTGACCAAACATATTATCTCGTAGCACAGTTTCTTCTCTTCACTCGAGCTTGCCCCTAGAGGGAATATTGTCACATGCATCAACAACTCCTCCTATCCTATAATGGGAGTTGGTAAGATCATTTTGACTACTCTGATGGTAGTTCTTTCACTTTTTCAGATGCTTTGTTTGTGTAGGGATCAAGAAAAATTTGTTATCAATTTTTGCATTAGCCAAGATTGGCATGGTTGTGAAATTTATTGATGAAAGATGTATAGTTCATGATCTATCGAATGGCGATGTCATTATTGCTTCTGGCATTTTATGTCATGGGTTGTATAAGATGATAGGCTATGAAAGATCTGTAAATGATTTGGCATGTGCAGTACATGATTCTTAGGCTATGTCAGATGCAAAGCTTTAGCATGCATGCTTTGGTCATCTAAATTTTGCTAGTTTGCTACACTTGTAGAAATCTAAAATGGTTTCCTCTTTGCCCAAACTTGAGGCACCCGGTAAACATGTATGTCAAGGCTGTATTGTGGGCAAAATGCAACGTTCTTCCTTTCCAAAAGATGGTTCAGTTTGGGCTACTCAAAATTGCAGTGTGTACATAGTGATGTCTGTGGTCCTATGTAGACACCTTCTTTTGGGAACTATCTTTACTTCGTGACTTTCATCGATGATTTTTCCAGGCATGCATAGGTATATCCATTGAAGGCAAAGTCCAAAGTGTTTATGTGCTTCAAACAGTTTCCGGTTTTGGCTGAAAATCTGTCAGCATGTAAAATGGGCACTCTCCGTTCTGATCGAGGGGGGAATATATGTCTTCTTACTTTAATTCATTTTTGGCAGAACGTGGGATAAAACATCAGTGTACAGTGCCATATACACCTCAACAGAATGGAGTCGCTGAATGAAAGAACAGGTCACTCATGGAGATGGCGAGGTGTATGGTCAAGAGTTAGGCTTTACCCCATAGTTTCTGGCTTGAGGCTGTTATATGTGCAACATATGTACCGAACAGGTGTCCCACTAAAGCAGTGACTTCTTTCACTCCATATGAGGCTTGGCATGGTTGAAAGCCATCTATTGCTCATTTGCATGTTTTTGCTTGTCTGGCATATGCATTAGTGCTTGAACAACATCGCAGAAAATTGGATGATAAAGCAGTAAAATGTATTTTTGTTGGGTATAGTTCTGAAATTAAAGGCTATCGTCTGTATCATCCATAGTCTAAATGCATTCTAGTTAGCCGTGATGTTGTTTTTGGGGAAGATGTTATTCAACCATTGCTTTCATGTACTAAGGATATGTCTGTTAGCTCCAAAGACATGTATGATACTTTGCTGCCTCTTTTTACAAGTGGACAGTCTACTGCTGGTCCTTATAAGGCAACTTGTCAACCTTAGTAGGTTTCATGTGATGATGCATATCATTCCATTTCTGATGCAAATTTACATGATGCACTTGTTCATGAGAAAGCTGATATTGAGGAGGCAAAAACTATGCCAAAATGATTGGTGCGGACCTTGCGTGATAGCAAATTAGATGCACCTCTCTCATATCGTACTTGGTCAGGATCTCATAGTGCCTCTTTGGCATCAGATTGCTATTCTATGGCTGCCTCTTGTCTCTGTGATGAGACTAAACCTGTTTCGTTTGATGAAGCACAAAATTATGAACATTGAATGGATGCAATGCAATCTGAATATGATGCTATCATGAAAAATGGTACCGGGTCTTTATGTGACTTGCCTCTTGGCAAGAAGTTCATTGGCATGAAGTGGGTATAGAAGCTGAAGCGTAAACGTGATGGAACAGTTGACAGGCATAAAGCTAGGCTTGTTGCAAAGGGTTATGCACACTTGCTGAATCACTATTGTTCATAGCATCTGTGCACTTGCAACTCATCATGGTTGGAATGTACATCAGTTGCACATTAAAAGAGCATTTTTGAATGGTGACTTGCATGAAGAAGTGTATGTTTTTCAGCCCCGTGGCATTGTGCAAAAAGGGCATGAAAACCAAGTGTGCAGGTTAAAGAAGGCATTATATGGTTTAAAGCAAGCACCATGTGTTTGGTATGAAAAGATATATGCCTATCTCATTGCACATGGAACAGTCCAATTGAAAGCACCTTATATGTTAAGCATGCTAAAGATGTGCTTCTGATCATTGTGGTGTATGTTGATGACATGCTGCTCACTGGTCCTCATGACATGCATATTGCTGATTTTAAGACTGATTTGCATGCCTCATTTGAGATGTCTGATTTGGGGCATTTGCATCATTATTTGGGCATTCAGTTTATGCAAGTTGATGATGGAATGGCTTTGTGTCAAATGAAATATATTGATACATTTTTGTAGCATTTTGGCCTTGAAGATTGTAACCCATTGCCACTCCTATGGAGACAAGCTTACGATTGAGTCTTCGTGATGTTGGAGATGCATTTGATGTTTTTCTCTATCAGCAGGCTGTTGGATGTTTGATTTACTTATGCATTACTTAGCCAGATATTCAGTTTTGTATCTCACAGATGAGTAGGTTTATGTGTTGCCTAGGTGTCAAGCATTGGCACGCGGTTAAGAATATCTTTCATTACTTGAGTGGTACCCAGCTAGTTTGATTGTTTTATCCCTAGGGGGAATCACTACCACCAGATTTGCATGCTTTTTCTGATATTGATTGGGCTGGTTGCTATGACACTTGTGTGTCCACCAGTGGATTTTGCTTCATGCTTGGTAGCTCATGTATATCTTGGTTGAGCAAGAAGTAGCATACTATGGCCACTTCCAGTTGTGAGGCTGAGTATAGGGAAGCTTTCACAACAACTATTGAGTGTGTGTGGCTCAAACGCCTTATGGCTGATTTGGGTGTTGGTCAATTTTCTACCACCACCATCTTCACTGAAAGTTAGAGCACATTGATAGTTGCAAGCAACCCTGTGTTCCATGTTCGCTACTTCCTCTTCTTCCTTGTGCTATTCACGTGCTTCCGCAAACGTCTAGCTCCAACAATTCAACCAAAAATGCATTAATTCAGAAGAGATATACCCCCCCTCGATCAAAATGGAGGGTGCTCATTTTACATGTTGATAGATTTTCAGCCAAAAGCAAAAACCATTTGAAGCACATAAACACTTTGGACATTGCTTTCAGTTGATATACCCATGCATGCCTGGAAAAATTATCAATGAAAGTCACAAAGTAAAGATAGTTCCCAATGGAGGGTGTTTGCATAGGACCACGCACATCACTATGAACAAGCTACAACTTCTGAGTAGCTCGAACAAAACCATCTTTTAGGAAATAGAAACATTGCATTTAACCCAAAATATAGCCTTCACAAACATGTTTACCAAGTGCCTCAAGTTTGGACAGAGAGGACACCATTTCAAATTTTTGCAGGCATAGCAAACTAGCAAAATTCAGATGACCAAAGCATGCATGCCAAAGATTTGCATCTGACATAGCCTGAGAAGCATATACTGCACATGGTTAATCATTCACAGATTTTTCATAGTCTATGAGCTTATACAGCCCACAATATAAAATTCCAAAAGCAATAATGACATCTCCATTTGACATATCATGAAATGTACATTTTTCATCAACAAATTTAATGACTAAGCTAATCTCTGCTAAACCTGAAACTGATAATAGATTCTTCTTGATCCCTGGCACAAATAAAGCATCCAACAATGTAAAAGAGCTACCATCAGCAGTAGTCAGAATGATCTTACCAACTCCCATGACAAGATAAGAGGAGTTGTTGCCGCATGTGACAGTATTCCCTATAGGGACAGGCTCCAGTGAAGTGAAGAAATTGCATTGCAAGGTAATATGTTTGGTTGCCCCACTAACAAAGTACCAAACATGTGAGTCTACTACAGGCATACACTGTTCATGAGAAGATGGGTCATAACTGCAAACAGTGGTAAATGCCCATTCTTCATTTTGCATAAGATTAGCAGACTCTGTTTTCGGTAGAGACCTTTGCAACAACCATTCCAAACTCTTTCTTCCTTGCCTCTTTAGCAGCCAGTTTTGGACAGCTCTTTATGACATGATCATTTCCTTTACAGTATTTGCAAAACAATTTTTGCTTTTTTGTTTTCTTCTCATCTTTGTCATCCTTCTTTGATTGTGCAGAATTAGCATATTTTTGCTTACTAATAGAATAGCTCCATTTACCTTTGCCCTTCTGACTAGCCAGGAAAGCTTGATCTGCAACACGCATAATGGACCTGTTCTACCTATGATAATCATCTTGCAATAGAACATAGATAAAATCCTCAAATGTTAAGGCAATTTTCATCATCAAACAAAGAGTATAAGTAAAACTCTCATATGAATTGGGAAGACCATTCAGAACAATCTGCACAAATGAACTATCACGTAAGACTTCATCAACAAAAATCAATTGTTCCTTCAAATCTTTGATCTTTGTCATAAAACTGTCTTGGGAATCTCCTTCATTCATGTGCTCACTCTCCAACCGTTTTTGGAGGTAAGCAACACGAGCCTCATTCCTTGCTTGGTAAAAAGTGGTAAGTGTATCCCAAGCATCCTTAACTGTTCTACAAGAGCAAATGTGAGGAATAATGGCACGTTTGATAGACAAGGCTATCAATGCATGTGCCTGAGCCCAACAATTTTTCTCTACAATAGGTGTAGAAGGAATTGCAACACAAAAAGGAATCTGAAGAATATTATCATCTTCAATGCCATCTTCATCACCTTCAACAACTGTGTTTTGCAAGGATTCCAAAGTGCTTTTGCAATCAATACATGAGGCATCATATAAGCCTATAATGGGTAAATGGTACTGTCCAACTTATCCTCAACAGCCAGCATACGAAATACATCACTTCTTTTAGCCATAGTGACTGACTAAAATACCTTGATGCAAAAAAGTGAGTGTATCCTAAAAAGCGGAACAAAACTACCCTATCAAGTTCTGCTAAACCTATAGTAGAATTTGAGATGCTTATACTAGGGAACTGAAACATGTATATATCTTTGGCACAAAAAGACAAAATTGCCTACATAAGTTCTATGATAGTGCGTTCAGATGCCGAAACGAGCTCAGATCGTGATTTTGCGTTCATGAATTTTCATGTGATTCTCAGACTATGACCAAAGGGTTGTTGACGATGCCGTAGATGAAGCAGCGACCTACTCTGATACCAGTTGTTGGAATTTGAGGTTTGTGGAAGCACGCGAACAACACAAGGAAGAAGAAGAAGAAGCTTGGAGCACAACACACAATACTGAATGTATTACCACTAGAATGTACAAAGATAAGTAATTAATTAAGGCTATAGGTGTATATACAAGTCGAGGGAAAAAACCTCCTAAAGAGGAAAAAGTTCCCCAGTGGTCCTAGTGTGTTCACACACATAACTACCTAAATATATCAATACTACCCACTTGTAGTGAGTACAAGGAGGATAGGTAGAATGCAAAGGATCTCTATGCTTAACAGATAAATGTATTTGACATACATTACAAGTATTCACATCATCCCTTACATTGGCATAGATTCCCAACTACCAATAACCCTCTCTAATATTCTCATATGTAGCTATGAATGCTTTATGTCGAACCCATAATGTATCATGTAAATCTTTCATAACTTGCAATTGAAGTTGCTTCTTCCCTACTACCCTTTGTGGCATGTTTAATTTCCCCCTAGCATCTCTCCAAATAAACCCATCTTTTAAGAAGAAATTGTAAGTTAGTGTTCTAACTTTCTAGAGTACTAAGATGGCTTCCAATATCTTTATGCTCTCCTCTATAATCATCATCAAATTATTCATACTCAAATACTTGTGGATCATATGTAATTAGATTTGTATCCATTTCTATTTGGTTATCAAAATCATCTTCAAATTTAGCTCTTCAAAGCATATCAACCATAGTGTTGGATTTTCCAGCAATATGAGCTAACATTGGATTTATTAATTTAATATATAATATCCATCTTTATTGAGGTATCAAGATCAACATGTGATGATCCATGATGACATGTATCACTTTTTCATTTCTCTAACATGTATATTGGTCATGCTGGTATATGTCACGGATACTTCATTGAGCTTTACTAGATTTATCTATTGAGAGTGATGTCACATTTGTTTCTTGCTAGCTTACTCATTCACGAACATTAGGATTTTCCTTATATACTCTTCTTTATATATTGCACTAGTTGTATTCTTGTTTCAAGTCATTCTTGTATATTCCTTTCATGTAATAGAAGAAGAAGGAGAAGATCATTCTTTCTTGCCTCAATCTATGTGTGTGCTCTTCTTTGATTGAGAGAGTGTGTGTGTGAGCTATCTTTCTTATCTCCTTCCTCATGACATGGTATCAGAGCCAATGTAGCTATAGAGAGCTCATGGAGAAGGCCGATGGTGAATAGTATGAGAGAAGCTGTGGAGAAACTAGGTCAGTTTGCATAACTCTAACTTGCATCCTATTCGACAACCATTACATATTCTAGATCTAGAATTTCAAGCGATTTCGTGTACTATTGACACACAAAAACTATGTCTTTTGAGATCAAAATGTCATGTCAAAGTGCAACAATGTTCAAGCAAAAGTACTACTTGCAATGTTGTGAATTGCTTCAAAAATGGCAAACACAGATGGAATGAGTCAGCTTATGAGCGATAGGCTAGACAAGAACAACTTCCAAGCTTGGAGATTTGAAAATGACAAATTTCTTGATGGGAAAAGGCTACTAGAAGTACATCAAAGGAGAGAACAAAAATGCTCCACAATTACCAGAGAGGAATCAGACTATGGATCAATCAAGAGCATATGAGGAATGGAATCAAGGAGCATGAAAGGTAATGTATTGGCTATCTGTTAACGTATAGGATACCATGATTGGGCACATACAGGATGCCAAGACTTTGAAAGAGAGTTGGAAGAGTTCAGTCACATTGTACGAGACCAATACAAAGGCGTGGAAATTGCAACTCAAGAATGAGCTACATACACTAAAAAAAAAGGGCATGTTAGTAAGTGACTACACCTTGAAAATCAAAAGCATTTGTAAGTCACTTTCATCTATTGGCATGAATGTAGACGACGATGATGATAAGGTGGATAAGATGACCGACTTGACAATTAGAGGAGGCCACGAAGCAAAGAATTGCTATTTTTTGAAAGGTTTAGGAAACCAAAATATAGTACGAAGACAACGGCCACCAATTACTCAATGGGTAAATGTGACTCAATCTTCTCTATTAGGGAAACCATTCACAAGAGCACCTCTAGTTACTACTTTTTACACAAATCAAGCACAATAGAGATCAGAGGAAGACCTCCTCAAAACCTCCATACTAGGGCCATAATATGCTTTCATTGCAGGGAGTTGGTGGTTCTTATCAACAATCTAGGCCCTAGTGACATGTTAAGAGAAAGGCAAGAAATAACACTCATATCTCCACATATGCCCATGCCCTCAACTTACAACTCAAAACTATCCTCCATGGCACCACTTACAGAGTACAAGAGTCTAGAGCTATTAGTAAAAATTAAGGGAATCCCCTTAGTGAGAGTAATAGTAGATGGGGGATCTGATGATAATCTCATTCTAGAATATACAATGACTGTGCTAAACCTAAGGCCAACTAGACCTGCCCATTTTATAGTTTCCCTAGTGGATCAGAGTAGGGAAAAAGTGGAGGCCATAGTGCAAAAATTAGACTTTGTGCTAGATCTCATGATTATCACCCTAGCTAAACTGAAACCTAGATTCCCTCTCCTTATAACAAGACCATGGGTATGTCACAATCGAGCAACACATGATTGGGATAGTGACATTCCATGCATGGTAGGACCCGATAGAGCCATGATGCAGCTTCAACTGGAAGGAGGAATTGATGAAGCCTTGGGAACCTCCTAGGTTTTTCTCCACCCAAAACATTGTTGGAAGTGGGGTGGGCCTCAATAAAAATATTTCATAGGTTTATAGGATCTTCCAATAGATGAACCTTAATATACACATCTTATGACTCAAAAATAAGACGAGTGAGAGATAGAGAGAGTAGGTAGTATTTTCAAGTGTAATGGTAAGCTAGAATGCTCATACACAATCTATATTCCAATTTCAAATTACAATGTGTGAATATGATACAAATTGACAATATCTGAATCTAGGTAGAAATAGGAACTAGATACAAGAAATATTGTGCCTAAGAGGTATGAAGTGTTAAAAATAAAGAAGTAAGCTCGTATATATTTTTGCAAAAAGTATTTTCTTCAAGTAGAAGAAAAATACAAAAATGAAAAATAGAAGCATTTACTTCAGCAAGTAGTGGAGACCAAAAGAGAATCATTCAAAAGAGAATCAAATCCAAAAACTGAACTATAAGAGGAGTGATTGTCCAAAGTAGTGCAGAAATGATGGAGAAGAGCTCTCAAACTCATCATGAGAGTTTTTGGTCACTTGGCTATAAAAGAGGCAAGGATAGAGGAAGAAGGCGTGGAAGCCCCCTTGTAGCTACTTCATTTGTTTTGAGTCATTTCGTTCAGTTTACTCTCATAGAGTATGTCCAATTGCACACCCATTTTTGGGTAGTCTACTTGTGAGAGTCATATCTCTCAATATATGTATCCAATTTTAATGTTTAAACATTCCTTGGAAAGCTTATCTCGATCCCTTCCTCTATCTAAAACAGTTTTATGAAATTCTTTATGATCTGTGAGTTATTCAGGTTTTAGTGAAGTCTAGTTTTCAGCCTAACTGAGTGGACAGGTAGTCTGTTTTGAATCAAATAGTTGCCAACCCAAATCTACTCTAAATTGAGTGTTTGATATCTCATTTGAAAGCTCTAGGTGTTTAGTTTGAGTGATAAAAGTTTCAAGTTCATTGGATATTTCAGTTGGTGCCAGTTTTCATTTGAAGGTTCTACTATTGGCAAGAGTTTTGATCCTGAGAAGGTCTTCTACACTTTCCGCTGCGATTAGGAGAGGAATTCTCCAACAATTGGTATTAGAGCATTGGAGTTTGAAGATTCAAAGCATTCGAACTGAATTGAAGCAAAGGAGAAGCTACAAATCAAGGGGGAGCTTCGTGAAGTCAAGAAAGAGCGCCACAACATACTTGAGGTAAACTTCAATCTTGGAAGTTTTCAATGGCTGATTTAGGACAACAAGTTGAGAAGTTAGACAAAGATAATTTTCAATCTTGGAGGTATAGAATGATAAATTACCTTAAAGGTAAAGGTTTATGGAGTCTAGTTAGTGGAGACGATCCACAACCGGTGGACATTGAAGATCCCAACATTACTCCGGCACAAAGGAGACAATTTGCTGATTGGGAAGAGAGGAATTGAAGGGTGATGTTCCTCATCTCACAAGTTATTTCTAACACTATGATTGGTCATGTGCAAAGCTTAGAAACAGCCAAGGAAGTTTGGGAAGCATTGGAGAAGGTGTATGGTACCTCAACAAGGTCTCGAAGGATGCAACTCAAGAATGAGCTCAACAACATGAGGAAAAGCTCAAACCAAAGCATTAGTGAGTATACATTGAGGATCAAAGAGCTTCGAGATCAGCTAGCATCAGTTGGATGCAAGATAGAAGAGGGAGACATCGTCCAAACAGCCCTCAATGGCTTGAGAAGTGAAGAAAAGTGGAAGCCCCTCATCACAAACATCCTTTATAGAGATCCTCTACCAACATTCGACGAGATTATACCAAATCTTGTGGTTGAAGAGGTTGCTCAACAAGGAGAAGGCAACAAAGGTAAGGACAGCCATAGTCAAATGTTATATGTAGGAAGAGGTAGAGGAAGGAATTCAAGAGGAGGCTCGAGAGGAAGAGGAAGAAGCTACAACAACACAAATTTCAGCCAACACAACTCGGAGGACAACAAGGACAACTCAAATGAAAACACACATGGAAGAGGTCGAGGAAGAAATAGAGGAAGAGGTCGAGGTTCATACAATCCTCATAAAGGTATAACATGTTATCATTGTGGTAAACTAGGCCATTATGCAAATGATTGTTGGCAAAAGAATGGAAGGTCGAATGGAGGCAACCAAAGGACCCAAAATAACTATGCGAGTACATCAAGTGAAGGAGACAAGCAAACCATGCTTGCCATGAAGCATGACTACAACAACTCGAGAAGTGATGACCAAAAATGGTTCATAGATTTAGGTTGCAGCAACCATATGACATGCCAAGGAGATTTGTTCACAAAGCTACAAGCTCCAAGTGGAAAAGGATGTGTGGAGACCGGCGATGAAACTCAACACGCAATTGAGCATGTTGGAGATATCAAGCTTGGAGACAAGAAGGTATTGGCTGATGTTCTTCATGTTCCTACTATTGCAAAGAATTTGATTTCAGTAGGACAAATGGTAGAGAAAGGATATCATGTTATCTTCAATGAAAAAGGCTGCTTTATAAAGAATCCAAAAGAAGGATTCAAGGTCATTGCTCAAGGAAGGAAAGAAGGAAGGATGTTCACTTTGGACATTCAACAACCGCATGGAAAGGTGATGTATATTCAGTTTGGAAACAGGAGGATTGCTGAAATCGATTTGTGGCACAAAAGTTTTGGAACATATCAACATTCCCAAGCTCAAGGACATGAGCAACCATGAAGTGCTAAGAGGTCTTCCAAGATTCAATGATGCCGGACTACATGAGTTTTGTGAAGCATGCCAACTAGGAAAGCAAACTCGACAACCATTCAAGAAAAGCAACTATGTGGCAAGGAATGTCCTCGACTTGATACACACGGATGTATGGGGACCATCACAACAACCATCAATGGCTGGTAATAGATATTTTGTCACTTTTATTGATGATCATTCAAGGAAATTATGGATGTTTTGCATAAAACAAAAATCAGATGTGTTCTCCATGTTCAAGAGATTTAAAGCACAGGTAGAAAAGGAAACAGGACGCTACATAAAGACCTTGAGGTCCGATGGAGGAGGAGAATATTTCTCCAAAGAATTTTCAGATTTTCTTATGAAAATGGCATCAAGAGACAATTTACATGTAGGTACACACCTCAACAAAATGGAATAGTTGAAAGGAAAAATCGACATATCACAGAAGTTGCAAGATGCATGCTCAACGAAATGAAGATGCCACTAAACTATTGGGTTGAAGCAACTAGTACGGCCGTTTATTTGATGAACAAGTGCACAACGGCTGGAGTGCATAATCTAACTCTCGAGGAGGTTTATTCCGGTAAGAAGCCTGACCTTACACATCTCAAAGTTTTTGGATGTGTGTGTTATGTTCACATCCCTCAAGAACTAAGGACAAAGATGGAGGCAAAGTCCGAAAAATGTATTTTTATTGGATATTCATCGGAGCAAAAGGGATATAGGTGCTACAATCCGGTGACAAAGGAGCTACGAGTCTCACGAGATGTGGTATTTGATGAGCTAAGACCATGGTTTGGAGACAAAGGGAAAGAGAAGATTCTTGAAGAAGATTGTGAAGATGATGGAGGTGTTGTCCAAGAAGAATTTCAGCAAACAAGCACTCAAATGTCAGGTCCAAAAGCTTCTACATCACTTGGAGAAAGCTCAACATGGAAGGGGAGGCTAAGGAGTCATTCCTCATCACCAACATCAGCTTATGAAAGATCTAAAGCTGAAAGTGCTACCCAAAATAATGATTCAAATGCAAGTGAAGAAGAGTATGAAGAGCTGATCACACCAAAGGTAAAGTTGAACCGGTTGAAGAAGCAATGTTCAAAAGGAAATGAAAGGAGGTCTTCAAGAGCAAGGTATCCAATTGAAAGGCTGAGCTATGATAGTTTTATTGCAAAGCATTTTGCATATATGACACAGGTGGTCAAAGACAAAGAACCGGATGCATATGAAGAAGCATGTACACAAAAAGAATGGCAAGAAGCTATGCAAGAAGAGATGAAAGCTCTCAAGGATAATCACACATGGGAGCTAGTTCCAAAGGCTGAAGGTATGAAGATTGTTCCAAATAAATGGGTGTTTAAAATAAAGAGAAATGCTGATGGTTCTCTAGCAAGGCATAAAGCTAGACTAGTAGCAAAAGGATTCAAGCAAACTCACGGCATCGATTATGAAGAAACTTTCAGCCCGGTTGCAAAGATGGGAACAATTAGAACCTTGATTGCAGTGAGTGCAGCAAGGAGATGGCCATTGTACCAACTTGGCATAAAAAATGCTTTTCTCAATGGTGAACTTCAAGAAGAGGTATACATGAGTCAACCAATTGGATTTGAAGACAAAAAGCATCCAAATTTTGTTTGTAGATTGAAGAAAGCTTTGTATGGGCTGAAGCAAGCACCACGTGCTTGGAATCAAAGATTGGTCGAGTACCTCACAAGGTGTGGGTATAGTCCAAGTAATGCAGATCCCTCTCTCTAGATGAAGAAAGAAGAAGGCAATCAGGTACTATACGTTGATGATCTCATCATAACAAGAAGTAATGTTACAGGAATACAAGAGATCAAAAGGAAACTCGGTAAGGAGTTTAAAATTTCAGATCTTGGTGAGCTGAAATACTTTTTAGGCATTGAGATAGTCTATGGGAAAGATGGCATCTACTTAATGCAAAGAAAGTACCTATTGGATGTTCTTTTTAGATTTGGAATGAGTGAATGCAAACCACTCACTCAACCTATGGACACAAATGTGAACCTATGCTTAAATGATGGAGAGAAGTTACATGATGTAACTACATACAGGAGTATTATAGGTTCATTGATCTATGCTACGATCACAAGACCAGATTTGTGTTATATTGTTGGAGTTCTTTCTCAATTTATGCAAGCTCCAACAATTGAACATTTAAATTCAGCCAAACGAGTGCTAAGATATGTGAAGCACACAGTCAATCATGCTCTGTTTTATGGATATGATGAAGAATTGCAGGTAAAAGGCTTCAGTGATGCTGATTGGGCTGGTTCGAAGGAAGATAGAAGATCCACTTCAGGTTATGTGTTCATGATAGGTAGCAAACCTATCACATGGAGCTCAAAGAAGCAACCTACTGTTGCACTATCATCTACAGAAGCTGAATATAGAGGTTTAGCCTTTGCAACTTGTGAAGCTATGTGGATTAAGAAGCTCTTGGCTGATCTTGATGTGTAGGTGGAGACCATTCCAATTTATGGTGACAACATGTCAAGCATTCACTTGACAAACAATCCAATGTTTCATGCACGAAGCAAGCACATAGAAGTGCATTATCATTATGTTCGAGAAAAGGTTTTGAGCAAGGATGTGGATATAAAGTTCACTGGAACTAATGACCAGGTTGCAGACATGCTTACAAAGTCCCTAGATGCTTCTAAGCTCAAGAGGTTCAAGGACAACATCAACTTGCAGGATATGGCTGAAGGTGCAAGCTCACATGTGAGCTTGAGGGGGGGTGTTAAAAATAAAGAAGTAAGCTCGTATATATTTTTGCAAAAAGGATTTTCTTCAAGTAGAAGAAAAATACAAAAATGAAAAATAGAAGCATTTACTTCAGCAAGTAGTGGAGACCAAAAGAGAATCATTCAAAAGAGAATCAAATCCAAAAACTGAACTGTAAGAGGAGTGGTTGTCCAAAGTAGTGGAGAAATGATGGAGAAGAGCTCTCAAAATCATCATGAGAGTTTTTGGTCACTTGGCTATAAAAGAGGCAAGGGAGGACACTCAAGGATAGAGGAAGAAGGCGTGGAAGCCCCCTTGTAGCTACTTCATTTGTTTTGAGTCATTTCGTTCAGTTTACTCTCAAAGAGTATGTCCAGCCGCACACCGATTTTTGGGTAGTCTACTTGTGAGAGTCATATCTCTCAATATATGTATCTAATTTTAGTGTTTAAAATTTTTTTGGAAAGCTTATCTGGAGTACTTTGTGTATCTAAAACAGTTTTATGAAATTCTTTATGCTCTGTGAGTTATTCAGGTTTTAGTGAAGTCCAGTTTTCAGCCTAACTGAGTGGATAGGTAGTCTGTTTTGAATCAAATAGTTGCCAACCCAAATCTACTCCAAATTGAGTGTTTGATATCTCATTTGAAAGCTCTAGGTGTCTAGTTTGAGTGACCAAAGTTTCAAGTTCATTGGATATTTCAGTTGGTACCAGTTTTCATTTGAAGTTTCTACTATTGGCAAGAGTTTTGATCCTGAGAAGGTCTTCTACACTTTCCGCTGCGATTAGGAGAGGAATTCTCCAACATGAAGAGTGTGTGTGTGAGTGAGAGAGAGAGAGAGAATATGGAGAATATGAATAGTTTAGAACTATTTTATAGCAAACCCAAATTTTTATTATCCTAAATCAGAAACTAGTGAATGAACAAGTGAGGATAGATGCAGACGTGTTACTCATAGTATGTTGCTGACATGAACTCCTCTGAATGTCTCCAGATGTAGAGCACACCTCCTTCAAGTATGTGAGAACACCTCCTTCAAGTAGAGGACCTCCAAGATCTCCTTAGCTTCAACCTTGTATTGATCTCTTCTTGAGAAGGTGATCACCTTGAGTGATGATTTGATAACTATTATCCCTCTTATATAGTATTTGGTGAAGCTCCAAAAGCAATGAAAAAATACACTAAAATTAGTGATTGATTTACAAAAAGCGCTCTGTATGGCTACGATGATAAAATCTAAAACCAATGATCACTGTCATGCATGCCACCTTGATTTTACTGTCATAAAAAGCTAAGGTTTACTTTTCATAAAACTTTTCTATTGTGCATTGTTTGGGATTTGAACCCAGATTCTTGCTTTTAGAAATGTTTATTGTAGGCCATGATTCCATGCCATCTTGTTGTGGGGAATGTACTAAAAATCTCATCATATTCTAGGTGTTGGACTTTTTATTGACATTGTTTCCAACAATCCCCCTTAAATGTCATAACGATTCAAGGATTAATAACATGTAAAACTTCTGATGTCTGCAAATATCTCTTAACTGATTTCCACTAAATCTTGAGGTGATTGTGCATGAACCTGGATACTTGAGAAATTGCAAACTAAATGTCCATCCATGTATTACATAGATATATCAAGCAATCAACTACTTGACTATATAATATAGTGTCAAATGGTTTTGAATCTACTTTCGATTGCAATAACACATTAACATCCACAGTTGTCTACATAGGCTTAGAATCGGTCATCTCAAACCTTTCTAATAATTTCTCAATGTGTTTATGCTGTGTCATGTAGACACACTCATCTTTGTATATGAACTCAATCCCAAGCTAATAATGTAAAATACCTAAGTATTTTACATCAAATGTATGCTTAAGTTTTCCTTTAAACAATTGAAGATGTGAATCTTTGGGACCTATGATAATCATGTCGCCTCCAAAGATCTTCTCTAAGATCTTCAAGCCAATCCTTCAACTTATTTAGTTGAAACTTCAAGAGGTACTGATGGTGGACTAGGTATTGGTGTACGCAGTGAAACTCTTTCTTCACCTACATCTCGTAGGGTTTGAGAAGGATCATCCCCCCCTTTTATGGTTGAATGTAAGAATCCGAATTCCTTCTGAAAAATGCATAGTCATCTCTTTTATGAAATCTAGAATTTCTTCCTTCTTATCATAAATCTGACTTTCTGCAATATATGCATTGTGTGAGAATAGGATATCACATGTATCTAGAACATAGAATTTGTATCCTTTGCTTTCAATCGCATAACTAATAAAGACGGCTTTAATGGCCTTTACATCAGGCTTACCACAATCCTTTTTCTCAATGTGAACATAAGTTGGGGATCCAAAAACTTAAACATAACTCACATTGGGTTTCTTCCCATAATAAGTTTCATAAGGTGTGATGACCTTTACAGCTTTTTTGGAAGACCTATTTAGAATGTGATTAGTTGTATGTATTGCATCAAACCAAAACTTGGGAGAAAACTTTTTGGATGATATCATACTATGCATCATCTCAACAAGTATCTATTCTTTCTCTCTACAACACCATTCTATTTTGGCTTGTAAGCAATAGTGAGTTGATGAGAGATACCTTTGTCTACAAGAAAAGACTTAAAGTCTTTAGACATGTACTCTCCTCCTCTATCACTTCTCAAAATTTAGACCTTTGACTGACTTTCATTTTCAGCCATAGCTAATAACTTCTTGAAAGTAGGAAAAACCTTTGACTTCACTTTTAAGACCGTAAATCCATCAATATCTTGAGAAATCAGAACTAAAACCTTGAATAGAAGTTATTCTCATGGGGCCATTCAAATTTGAATGTATGATCTGCAACTTCCTTGTGTTTATGATATATCCATGCTTCTTGAAAGGTAGTTTGTGATGCTTTCCTTCAAGACATCCTTCACATGACCCTGCATCATCTAGTAAAGTAAAAGTAGGCAAACTATCCACCATACCTTGATCTTTGATATTCTCTGGGAGTTGTGTAGTTGATATGACCAAAACTAGCATGCCACAACTTCATGTTCTCCTCAAGTGTTGTAGAACTAAAAATATTAGCATGAATTATTTTGGACAATACAAAAATGCCACTTCTATTTTCACCTTGAAGTAGACAATGCTCCTCATTAGGTGAGAGGATCTTACATGAATCTTTCTTAAAGATAACTTGATAACCATCTAACAAGAAAGTAGAGATAGAGAGCTAATTCTTCGTCATCCCTATAACATAAAGAACATTGGAGATTGTGAAAATTCCATCTAAACTTGACTTAAGGTTCACTTCTCCAACACCTACAACATCCAAATCATGACCATCTACAATAGTCACTCTTCTACCTGAAGAGTTAGAAAGAGAAGAAACTACCTTTCTACAACCTATCATATGCTTAGTAGCTCTAGAATAAAAAATCCAAGGATTATCTTAGATTGCATTTAAAGCGACTTGATCAAAAGCTACTTCTTCAATAGTAACACATGCATATGAATCTACCTTTGAAGATTTAGCTTTTGGATCACCTTCAACACTATTATTTGATGCTTTCTTCTTCTTACTAAATATCCTTGTTTTGCATTCTGCTATGAAACGACCTAGTTTGTTATAGTAATGGCATACTCCTTTCTTTGAATTAGATATAGTCAAAGAATTTTCTTGGATGTAGAAGAAGCATTAGAAAAAGGAGTGGAAAATGTAGGATTAGAAGACTTACTTTCCTTCTTAGATTGCGGACTCCTCTTCTCCTTCTTTATCTCCTTCTTCTTTCCCTTTGATGATGATAACATGGCTTTATCATTCTCTTCCATACTCTTTTGTTGATCTTCATCTTAAAGTAACAAGAATTGTAGCTCTTCAAATGAAAGTTCTCTATCTCTTGTAGAGAGAGATAAAGAAGTAACAAAAGCACGATATGTGGATGGAAGTGAGTTTAGAAGTGTGTTTGTCATCTCTTCATCTAAAATGTTTACTCCAACATTGAGTAACTGATCTTCTAGACCTTTGAGCTTCAAAATATGTGTCTGAACTGATTCACCAATTTTCATCCTTGTGTTACCTAGTTGTCCCCTTAGATTAGCTTTCCTAGTAGGGTTTCTCCTATGATAGAGATTCGCTAACTCCAACCAAGCCTGTCAAGAGTTTTTACATGACCTGATTTGGGTTATAAAATGCCTCTTGACTCCCATAGCAATATATGAAAGTGCTAGTCCATCCCTTGAATCCCATATGGGTTGCTCTTCTATAGGGTAGTAGTACCACATAATCCTGATGATGAAGTGGTTCCTTCTTCTTAGCTAACCTCCTGTTGAATAGAAATAGGAATATGGGTTCTTCTAAAAGATGAAGTACCATATTCTCTGACTTGTCTTGGCCTTGGATAAGTGCCCGTGAAAATATTCCGTAAGTCCTTTGATACTAAGAGATCCATCATTGTAAACTCCACATTGGATAGTTAGACATGGCCTCAAGCTTGTCTTGATTCTCAACTCTATAGTCACTCAGCTTGTTAACGGTGTATGTCAACTATGCTCTGATACCAAATGTTGAAAGTGGGGTGGGCCTCAATGAAAATATTTCATAGGTTTACAGGATCTTCCAATAGATGAACTTATCATACACGCCTTAAGACTCAAAAATAAGATGATGAGAGATAGAGAGTAGACAACATTTTCAAGTGTAATGGTAAGCTAGAATGCTCAGCTACACTATCTATACTCCAATGTCAAAAAGGAACTGATAATTGTTGGAACATCAAGCTTACACTATGCTTGAGATGGATTTGATCTACATCAAAAGCTTTCGTATCCATTGAAGCATTCATTTACCTATGCTAGTTTATTGTATTTTTTAAAAAAGATTTTTCATGGATCTTTTACCATTGTAAAATCCTAGAGCTTTACACATGTAAAAGTAGAAAAAGAGAGATAATCTTCCATGAATTTGAGGTGGCTGAATTGCAATCAATGAATCAATGAATCACCTAAAAGTAGACCAAACTAGATCTTCACTTTTCCTAGATTGCAGGAAAGTGAATTGATTCCCTCCAACAACTAATTTTGCCTTCATTTGAATTGGAAATTCATTTTTAGACGTCGTGGAGCACTTCAAGAGTCTATATAAAGACTTCAAATCACTTCTACATTACATGGAAGCAATATACATATACTTGTGGCCATCGTTGTCTTGCTCCTTGATTTTTCTACATCATCTTCTTTAACAACAATAAGCTTGCATAGGTTGTTGCTTTCTCTACAGAGCTCCAAATCGGATGCCAGAGGAGTCATTGGAAAGATATTAGTTTCTAGTCTATGTATCTAAATCTACAAAGCTGGTTGTTCAGTAGATTGGTAGAAATCTTACTTTTTCTATATCACGGTCTATCTCTACACAATCGTGAAAAATAGGAGGTACCACTGTTGAGTGTCAGGTTCATTCCAAAAGCATATTTTGCTTATTCCTTGTACTCTTGTACATTCTATACACTCAACCCAAGTTTTATCACTCCTCCAAAAGGATTTTTTCTAATTGTAATGTGCTAGTCACCATGAGCATTTGAAATTGATTGTCTCATCCAAAGATAGTAGGTTTTTGAACTAGTCAATGTGCAAACCTATTTGTTTTGTATTGACTCTTTCTCCTTGATGCTCCAAAGTACATAGTGCATTTTATTGCACTTATTGCATGCCTTTAAGGTCTATTTGAGTCTCCATAAGCTCAAGGGTTGGTCATGTTCTAGTTCGGTGGACCAAACTCCGTCGCGTGTCAACTCACTTTTCTACCTCCTACAAGATTCTCCAAGTTCTTTCAGTGGTATGAGAGCTAGATCAAGATGGGTGACGGATTTTTCTCAATGATTGAGAATCTTGATCAACACAACTACATGTCTTGGCAAATTAGTATTGAGGCCTATTTGCAAGGTAGAAATCTTTACGGAATTGTAGCATGTGATGAAGCTATGCCTATTCCAAGATCGAAAGGAGGACCTACACAAGAGGAGACAGATAAGCTCACACTTTGGTGCGCAAGGGATGCTCAAGCAAGATTGTACATACTAAAATCTATCTTTGACTTTCTATTACCACATATTATAGGATGCAAGACATCTCAAGAGACTTGGTATGCCCCAGAGACTTTCTTTTTTACTAGTACCAAAGCAAGAAAGAATCATCTTTGGAACGCATTCAACCAAATGAAGAAGACACCTAAACAAACCATCACAGAGTTTTTTACCAAGGTCAAGGAGGTTGCAGATCACTTAGCATCCATTGGAGAGCTGATTGAAGAAGAGGCTATAATGAGGCAAATTCTCAATGGGATTCGAAGTGATAAGCAATGGCAATCCTTTGCCATGGCTTATGATCTCATCATAAGCTCCAGACTTCAATATCCTTCTTGGACAACGCTTCAATCAAGAGGCCAACAATAGCATAAAGGAAGGTAACTCCTATCATGGTAACTCAACTAGTTCTCTTTATGTAGATAAGAAGGATAAGAAGCTGAAAGGCAAGAAGAAGGAAGAAGATGAAGAGGAGACTTCCCAAGCCAACTTTGCAAGCAAGAGCAAGTGGAAAGTGAAGAAGAAAGGACCAAAGAATGACAAAGCCAAAGTTCAGAATGTTCAACCTTGTGCCATCTATGATAAGAACAACCACACCACTCAGAATTGTTGGTTCAATGGGAAGGCCGAGAAAGGAAGTGGAAGAGATGGTTATGGCAACAATAGAGGCAAAGGTGGACACAAATTCAACAATAACAATAGAGTCTATAATAGAATGGACTTAAACAATTATTCAGAAGATCAGCCACATGAAGACTCATTGCTTCTTATGAATCTAATCCATAAAGAAGGTAAAAAAGATGATCATTTGTTCTACACAGATTCAAGATGTTCAAATCATGAAGCAGGCAACATTGGTCTTCTATTTGATTTGGAAAGTCCAAAGCATAGACATGAAGTTCAAATAGGGGATGACACAAAGCACAATGTGGAGAAGATTCATAACATCAAAGCTTCCAATGGCAGGACAAACATTCTAAGTAAGGAAGGTTCTCTATGTACCTAGTATCACTAAAACCCTAATAAATGTACGCCAAATAGTTGAAAAAGGCTTGCAAGTTAGGTTCACCCAACATGGAGCTTTTATGGAAGATCCATGTCAAGGCTTCAAGAAGATAGCCAGAGGTGAGAAGCATGGTAGGCTCTTTACTTTTGAAGTAGGAGAAACCACGAACATGGCTCTACTTACTTTTGGCTCTCATACTCTAAGTGAGCTTGAAGTGTGGCATAAGAGACTTGCTCATGTGAATGAAAGAACCTTGAAGGATATATGCAGGGATTAAAGTGTTCTAGGACTGCCAAACATATCAAAGCAACACATGATCAATAGATGTGATGCATGCCAGATTGGAAAGGCACAAAGACAACCATTCAACCAGAAATGCTACATCCACAAAAACTTATTGGACTTAGTACATACAGATGTATGGGGACCAAGTCAAGAACCTTCATTGGCAGATCAAGGTATTATGTCTCATTTATTGATGACCATAGTAGATGGACTATTCTTTAATTTATCAAGAGTAAGAATGAAGTATTTGATTGCTTCAAAAGGTATCTAGCGCATGTCGAGAATCATACAAGTAGAGCACTCAAGAAGCTCAGATCTGATGGAGGGGGAGAATACTTCTCCAAAGAGTTTGATGAATTCTTGCAGGATAAAGGTATCGAAAGGGAATTGACCACTAGGTACTCTCATAAACTAAATGGAATTGCAGAGAGAAGAAACAAGACATTGGTTGGATCAGCGAGAACAATGCTTGAAGAGCAAACATTGCCACATTATCTATGGGCAGAGGCTATTTCAACTGCGATGTGCCTTATCAATACACTACCATCCAAATCATTTCAAGGTATGATTCCTTATGAAGCATAGCATGGAAGAAAATCTAGTCTTGGACATTGCAAGGTGTCTTATTGTTTAGCTTATTTTCATGTACCATCACAAATAAGAGGTAAGCTAGATGAAAGGGTAACAAAGGCAGTGTTTATTGGGTATGACACAACTCAGATGGATTATAGGTTCTATAATCCTTCAACCAAGCAATTCACTACACAAGTAGAGACGTTGTGTCTGAAGAACATAGGCATTGGTATGATGAAGACAAACAAACAGTAACTCTACCATATGATTTTGATTTTGATTGTCATCAATTAGGAAGCAAGCATGATACATAGGTCCAGGATCCAAGAAGTGATACAGATGATGACCAAGATGAAAGCGAAAAGGATTAAAAACTATGGAAGTCAAGACGCAAAGCAAAGATGCAAGAGTGTGGAGATGCTCTAAGCAAGCTCTTAGAAGATGAACAAGAAAAAGAAACAGTCCAAAAGCTATGGATATGATTCCATGTTTGTTGCAAACCATTCAATCTACTTGGAAAAAGACTCAATTTCAGAGGACTCACCATCAACCTATGACGAGGCAAAGGGAAACCCTAATTGGGAAAAGTCCATGAAAGAAGAGATAGATGCATTGAAGGACATGGACACTTGGGATTTCGTTCCAAATATCATCCAATCAAAAAGTAATTGCTTGTAGATGGGTATATAAAGTTAAAAGAAACATAGATGGATCAATTTGTAGGTACAAGGCAAGATTTGTTTCCAAAGGATGCTCACAAACTCATAGTATAGACTATGAGGAAACATCCTCACCATTTGCAAAGATGACTACAATCGGAACATTGACAAGCGCAGCTGTTGCAATAAATTGGAGACTCCTCCAACTTGAGGTACAAAATGCATTTCTAAATGGTTGTGTTGAGTCTTAATGCCCAAGAGAAAGATATTTATATAAGCCTTTATTTTGCTTCAACCCCGTGGAATCGGTCCACTTGGATTACCTAGAGCCCACAATTATCTCCCGATGGATACTTCCTCTATCTATGCACTGGCTCATATGCTTCCCGGCAAACGCACCAAAATGATAGGTCTCTAAAACCCCAAGGGAAAGGATGTTGAGAGGCACTTATGGTGTGCTCAGATCACCTCAAACTAATTGGCTTGTATATCTTGAGCCTCAATTATACCTATAATTTCACTATCTTGGACACACTCATATGTACACACTATCGCTCTCCCAAGCCCTCTTACTCTCATGCACTCATCTGCTCACACATACCCCTTTTCACTAACTCCCTTCACTTTATACACTTTTTTCCTACATAGACTCTCACCCCACTCTGATTCTTTCTCACACAATCTCACACCTAAACCTACACATCCATCCACATTCACATTCCTTCACCTCACTCACTCACTACACATATTCTCATGCATATGAAAAGTTGAGTACATGCACACCCAACCATCAGCCGATTCCATTCACTCGTCCTCATCACCTTCTTTGTCACGAACAATGCCTCAGAGGGAGCTATGAGGATTGCGATTTGATTCCTAATGGAAGACTTCTATGAATACTTATGGTTATGAACGCTGATACTCACAACCTTACTCGTAAGGGCACTATGATATATGGGGCGACTTCAGCAGATTCACTTGAGATGTGTGTCTCATAGGGGGAGGACAATTGACGACCAGAAAAAAATGTCATTACAAATAGGATAGAGAATTTCTCAAATCTCTGAGTGATGAAAAATATCAACAAAACGTGAACATAAACATTGCTTCGCCTAGTTCATAAATGGCTTTTCTATTCAACAGAAATGAGTTTATGCATGAGATATATGTTAAGCGTATGTGTGTACACCGTCAAAGTAACACCTCATCATAGATGACTCTAGCCATACAATGGCGTGCAGAACATCCAAAGGAAAGTCTACCTCGAGGAAAAAAAATAGGGAAGCAAACCTGGACAGTGGCGACATGTGGGTTTGAGAAACTTAGTCGAATGCATTCATTAGTCATTTGAAGCATCATCACCCGTCGAATTCTACAGCATGAGCTCATTCCTTTCCTTCGTTCCCTCATTCAACTCTCCGTATCTTTTCGGCCAAAATTTTAGGGTTTTTTAAGTCCAATTTTTGGAGTAATTATGGACTTAAAAATCACACATTTAGAGTATTGAGAGGCCTCTACACTAGTAAATCTGAGAAAAAGTCGGGTTGCCTGTTGACCTGTTTTACCCTGCTTTAACTCCAAAACCCTGAACTATCATAACTTCCTCATACAAAATCAGTTTGCTGTGATTCTTGTTTTGTTGGAAAGCTCGTGGTAAAATTAATATCAAGATTATTAGCTATATTATTTTCAAGTGGACCATACCCAGGGGGAACAAAACCAAGGGATCTCTAGAATTTTTTGCCATAAAGACAGAGGGCAAATTGATTTCTAAATTGCATGGATGGAAGTGATTTATTATGTCATTTGAATCTAAGTCTTGAGCTAACCTTGGGACTTTTACAGGTCCATTGAGAGCACTTGAGGCTTGAGAACCGGATTCTTGAGCACCAAAGGGCAAGGGATCAACAAGTGAGGTTGGAATACTCTCAACTCTCTCTGTCAATTCCTAGCTTAGGCTACACGTGAATAGTGCTAGAGTAAGTCAAGGCAACAATAGGCACGAGACAAGTCAAGACTATCTAAGAAATCAAGTTCAAGTCAGGAGATAACCTGTGTGTCACCGACAACTTTAAAGGAAAAGAACTTAACATGGTACGATCAAATTTAAGTGCAAAAATTACCTCAAGTATTCCTGACGACGTACTGATATCTGACAAGATCATAAACACGATAATCAACTAAAAAAGAACCAAGTGACTGATATAAATTGATCGGCAACGAGGTTGTACCTTGGGTAAAAATTGGGATTGCTCAACTAGGCTTATGAACCTTAGATCAGAACGACACCTAGGGAGAGATAGACAAAGTCTTAGATCTTCAGAGGCTAGTGTCAATCACACTGCTAGGTCTTGGGCCCAGCAGTTGAGCTATCATTCTCACTACCCTAGCTCTGAAACTAGCGAGTCTGAGAGGTCTCACAGTATGGAGAGACCAACAGGAAGTTCAGGTGTGCCATATTTACATAGGGTAGAAGGCCCCTACAAGATGCAGTTGGAATACCTTAGGACCAACCGATTAGGTGCTAGCATCTATGAGGACGGCCTAGGAAGATCTGTGGTCTAGATAAAAAACCCAGATCAACCCATTGGATTAGAACGTCCCGTAGTCAAGTTTGAAAATGGTGCATACTTGGACAAAGAAGGAACCATATATGTAGTCACCAGTCACCCAGATAGGACAGACGAATTCGGCAATGTGACCCCAGAGATGGACATAGGTGACTTAGAGCAAGGAAACATAGGTGGAGAGCCTAAAACACCTCGAGGCAAATCTGTTCTTACTAGAATTATCACACCAGAATGGATTCCCCAGGACAACAAGAGCATAGAACTGCTCTTGAACCGAGAGACCGATGAAGCCTTTTGGAGGTATAAGCCTGTTCAACCTAATGAGATAGTAACGATCACGATCTATGAATTCAAAGATCCTGATAGCCCAGGCAAAGTGACCTATCTAGACAACAGTTCGGAAAGAATATTTGTGGTCACAGAGCACGATAGGCATGCCTACACTTGGAAGGGAGAATTTATTTTTCCCCAACCAAGATCTAATGTCTCTTTTGGCCACCAAGGAGCGGGAACATCCCAAGCTCATGGAGCGCAAAGGGACAGAAGTAGAGATAGACCTGAGGTAAGCTTTTCCAACCCAATAGGAAGACAACGAACGTGAATAGAGGCAGATAGAGAAGAAACCGAGAGAACTAGAGGTGCAAGTGGTCACTAGAGCTCAAGCCTTGCAACAAAGCCAAAGTGTAGGCTAGGAACAGAACTTAGAGGTTAGTGAAACGGAGAGTATGACGAAGAAGAGGACTAGAGCTTGGAAGGATAGTCGAGAAAGAATGAAAAGGCAATGGGCAAAGAAGGTGAGTGAACTTGAGGAAAGCCTAAGAGAAACGAGAGCCAAGATAATTGAGATTACATCTCAACCTCCCTCTCACACTACTCCACCACCACCATTCCCATCTCCATCCGACCCACCACCATATAACACGCCTCATGCAACCCCACCACCCCCTAGAGTAGGATCAGTTTTAGCATATCCCACTCCCGAGGACCTAAATATGATGCTTAAGGCATATCAGGCCAGAATCCAAGAAGGGCCAAATGTAACCGATCATGAAAAGTGTTACTCTATAGCGGAACTAGAGCTTGAATGAACTAAAATTTGTGCTAAGATGGTGGAATTGGCTCAAACCATGTTTGAAGCCAATCGGCTCTTGAACATCTCTAGTTCAGTTAAGATGCAATTGCACTTTGATGGACTGCTAGAAAGATTGGAGAGGCTAATCGCACAATCAGAAAAGGAACCCACCCCTCCAAATAAGGGCAAGGCAAGTGATATAGTAAGCCTTCCTGCCCAGGAAGCCTATGTGCCTAACTCCACAGAGCCAAACACATCTTCTTCTATGAATTGGTACACACTAGAATTTCTACGACAGATTCAAGAAGAAAAATGGGCTAAAGAGAGTGAAGTCCCTCCTCCCATTGAACTTGTGGATGATGCGCATGACCAATTCCCACAAGACATCCCATCCATTTATGGAGAGTAGGAGAGTGCACAATCTCAAGAGAGATTAGACTTGGAGTCTAACTCCTTACAGGAATTGCCCCATTTCATAGGCCCATGGGAAGCTAAGTCTACTTGTATGAGAGCACCCACGGTCATGGTACAAAACGAAGACTCAGTCATACCTAGGAACACGGAGGTAGTGAAAAACACTAAAGTGCAGTGCAACCTCACTTTAGAAGAGCTACTCAAAGTTAGGCCAGAGCTATGGAAACATGTAGCTAAACAAGTGCCTGAAATAGCTAAACCCCATTCCCAGGTAGGCTCCCATAGAACAGTGCCAGAAATTCCTGTAGACAAGATAGGAGATATGAGTGAAGGAGAAGAGGGAAACACCTATCTTCCCATTACCCATCAAGGATACACAACCAAGGCAATTCTGGATTCAGGTGCAAGAGTTGCAATTGCTACCACTTCCCTATGGAAGCATTGGAGCAAGCCAACACTCAGGCCAACGAGAATGAAATTGCAGATGGATGATGGTCACATAGAAAGACCCTTAGGCTTGCTAGAAGGAATAACTCTCACTACATGTGGTGTAGAGTTTGAGCACACATATGCCTATGAGATGATTTTGGGGAGATCATTTATGCGACAGTTGCAAGTGGTACAGGATTGGGGAACCAGTTCCTTGTATTTGTAACACTTAGGTGTCACGACCAAAGTGAATCTCAAAGATTACTCTCATAGGGATGACCTCCCCATTTAGTGGAACCCGATCCATAGAGCTAAAGTTGATACGGATTCAGTGCATTCCATAGGATCAAGATCCTCATGGATGCATGAAGACACCCACTTATGGATGTGCAAAGTGTCAGTAGAGAGGAGAAGAGAGAAAAGGCCAGAGATGGTATATGCAGTTAGAAAGTTTAGACACTATTTGCTTGCAAATAAGTTTAAATTTTTTACCGATCATCAGGCATTATTGTACTTGGTAAACAAACCATGCAATACAGGCCGATTAGTAAGATGGTTTCTCTTGCTAATGGAATATGACTTTGAGGTCGTGGTGAGGAAAGGCAAGACTCACTTGAGAGCAGACCACCTCTCTAGGCTCACATCTAGAGAAGCCCCACAAGGAGTGTCAGATGACCTTCCTGATGCTTACTTGTTTAATTTGGAAGTTGTACCTCAGTGGGCTAAGCCATTAGTGCCAGTCTTGACATACGGGCCTAACCACCCAGTCATAAACACTCAAGATAAGGAGGTAGTAAAAGCCCAGAAGTACCATATCATGGTAGGAAGTATGTACAAACAGACAGATCAAGGGATATTGGCTTGTTGTGTGGAAGAGGATGAGTACGCAAAGTGGTTGCAATTAGCACATATAGGTGCATTAGAGCAATACCATTCGAGGCAGAGAACTTTACAGACACTAAGGAGATTTGGAGTACATTGGCCTACTATGGAAGCTGATGTACATAAAATGTGTAAAGAATGCCCAATCTGTTGCACTAAACCACCCGTGGAGCATGCCACTCTTTATCAAGTGACCATAGTGCCAGATTGGAGTGAACCTCTAGTAGCCTTCCTGAGGACGAAAACATTCCCTCAAGACATGACCCTGACAAGACAAAGAAGTCTAGAACAAGAAGCCCTAGATTACTCACTCATTGGTGATAATTTATACAAGCCTGGTAAAGATGGTTACCTGAGACTATGTGTCCATGAGAGTGAATATCTCAAGATCTTGGAAACTGCTCACCAAGGTGTAGCAGGAGGACATTTTGGACCAGACTGAGTGATTAAAGCAATCCTATTTGCAGGCTTGTGGTGGCCCACCCTTCACATGGATGCATATACCTACGTGAAGAGGTGCGATGTTTGTCAGCGAACTCAATATCCTATACGTAAGGATGAGATGCCATTGAAACCTATGATGGGTGGACCTGCATTCTCTAAGTGGGGAATGGACTTTGTAGGTCCTATTAATCCCCCAGCTAAGGGTTCACATGTTGAATATATCATTGTGGCCACAGACTATCTAACCAAGTGGGTAGAGGTAAAGGCTACGACAAAGAATGATGCTCAGATGACCGCTAAGTTCTTATTTGAGAATGTGTTCACTAGATACGGGCTACCAATAGAGCTAGGAAGTGATAGAGGCACTCACTTCTTGAATGAAGTTATTGAAAATCTTCTCCAAGAATTCTTGGTAGTACACAAGAAGTCTGCTCCCTATCACCCACAAGCTAATGGGCAAGCCGAAAGCACAAATAAGATTCTCTGCAATGTGCTCACTAAATTAGTGAATAACAAATGCTCTGATTGGGACAAACAGCTCCACCATGCTGTTTGGGCATACCGAGTTGCCTATAAAATGGTACTCCAAGCCACACCCTTTCAGATGGTATTCGGTCAAAATGCAGTGTTACCATTGGACTTCTTGATACCTACCTTGAAAGTAGCACAAGAGTATGAGTGGACGGGTCATGAACTCTCTTTGAGGATTTTTTATCTGGAACGACTAGATGAGACAAGACTAAGAGTGGCAGCAGGGATATATGCAGCTAAGAAAAGACAAAAAGCATATTTTGATGCACATGTGAAGGATAAAGGATTGAAAGCAAGAGACCTAGTCTTAGTCTACACTTTAAAGCAACATGCACAGAAATTAGAGAAGAGAGGCTATGGACCTATGATCATTAATAGGATCTCAACTAGTGGAGCAGTTCAATTAGCTAATCTAGAAGGTGATGTTCTCCCTAGTTACATTAGCGGATGCAGAGTCAAGTTATATCAGGAACCCCTTACGGAGGAAATGTTAAGTCAACTCAATACTGCAAAGAAACGTAAAGAAGAGGAAAAACGAATTCGAGAAGAGGCACAGGCAGAAGCATTGGAACGCATCCAAAAAATGAACTTGAGAAGACAGGGTAGAGATCAACCTAGGACCGATGCATATGCAGATCCAGTATATCCTATGGCTATGTGTGAAGTTTTAGGTATTAGCCCTCATAGAATAATTGACCGACGTCCTTTTGTAACTTTAGAAATAGGACAAGGAAAGAGTGCAAGGACTGTAAGGGCCTTGATTGACTCAGGTGATGCCACTAGTGCTGTTAAATTTTCTTATTGTCAAATGTTGAAATTAAATGTCAATCCTATAGAAGCATATCTCGTAGGACTGGGAGGCATGGAAACCCCTTGCATGGGCGAGGTGGAACTTCCCGTCTTCATTCAAGATGTTTTACTGACAATTAAAGTACTAGTCTGTCAAGATGAGGATCTCACTGAGCCCCTTGTCTTGGGTCAAGACTGGATCTATGATCATGCAGTCAACCTAAACCTAACAAGTGGACTTCTTCAGGTATGGGTAAATCAGAGTCGAATTACAGTTGAGTTAGACAATGGAGCACTCAAGGAACTAGGAAAGGCACACACTCCTGGTCCTTCCAGGAGTACACATGAAGATGACCATGTTATTCTTGGCCGAAACTATGTGATGCAGAGGAATGATTATGTCAACAAAGAAGTCAAGGATGCGACGGAACTCCCTTCTTTTCCAAAAACCATAGGGACAGAGCAACCAAAGGTGGATCAAGCACAGAGGAAGCAGAGGACTTATGCTCGAAGCCAAAAGAACATACAGAGCACGGTGTCTCAACCATCAAAACAAGTGTGGGTGCGGAAAGGCGAGCATCCTATTGCGATCAAGCCACAACAATTGGCTCAACTTCCTATTAGTGATCAACAGCACGACACTAATAAGAAGTCTACCAAAAATTCCCCGGTGAACGTGAAGTCTATCTGGGTACCCAAGAAGTCAATGAAGGCTAGCCCACAATCAAGACAAATTTGGGTGCCTAAGGCTTGCTTGCGGGCTCAAATAGCTACACAGAGACCACACCCTGTACAACATGGTTCACTCACTCGAACATCTGATACCCATTCTTATACATCACGCATGAACACATATTCACCCATGAGCACGAGTAGAATCACTTGTAATTGGGTCCCTAAAAAGCCTCATTTCCAAGCAGACACTCTCACAAAGCCCTCGAGAGTCTCCATCAAACTAAAACTGAAAGCCATCCACTGTGTTTGGCTGCCCAAAGCTTGTAATAAACCCCCTGACCCCCACTTGTAAATTCACCTCCACCTACTAACTGCGTCATTCTCACACTGCATCTTTCCATTTAGCTTTTAGGACAATCCATCCACTAACCACACCCACAAGCACCAAGCACTCACTGACTAACTAACATATCACTAAAACCTCATGTTAATGTTGTAACGGGGACACGTGACCACTTGGTGTCCATTTGCAATGTTAACATTCATTTGTATATTCTCACAGAACCGGTGACCAGTCCCTTCAAGATGGCCGAGGCTGCAGGAACGAGCTCCCAGGCAGGAACCAGCCCTCAGATCGTGGACATTGAAAGTCTTCCCATTGAGGAGGAATTGAAGGAACGCCCAGTGGCATTAAGAGCATTACATGCCATACCGATTCAGAATCCTCCAAAGGGGCACACAATGCCAGTCAGCAAAAACTCACATTGGTTCAGTGATGTAGCAAGACCTCTGGGAGAAGGCACTTACCTGTGGGAGGCAGAGATAGAGTTCAACGGGCACTGGGGCAGGTATCACTTCTTCACCAGGGAATTTGAGAAGCTTCATAATAATGAAGGCTTGAAACCAATATGGAAGAAGGCAGGCCTATATGATTATTTCAAAGCTCAATTACCAAAGCCCGACTTTCTGAGATGCTCATACTTGATTAGCACCCTTACTCCAAGTAAGGAGAAAAAGGGATACAGCACCTTTGTCTTACCATTTCTTACGAGGGGTAATGAACTGAAGCACTTCAAGTTGACTAAAAATTTGGTAAGGGAAGCTCTCCAGATGAAAGGCATGCATATACCCATAGAGAAGGAGTCAATGGTGCCCGACAACATGAAAAACAGGAACCTGACTAAACTAAAGGACATGGTGGCAATGACACCAACTATTGCCATTCATCTTCGAATGTGCATGCAGCATTTCGCGTTCCCCACTCAAGAGAGGTTCACAATGCCACCCAAGAAGATATGGTTTAGTTTGTACCTAGCAGAGGCCTTTGATTTGACAATAAACATGCCACATTGGATTATCAACCAAATACACTTGGCACATCAACGATGGTATAAGAAGCAAAAGTCAGTGCTTTATGGATGTTGTGCTCTCACAAGGATTGTTTACCACTGCTTGGCATATGATGTGCCAATTCAACGGGCACTTGTTTGGACCAGGGTGCAAGAATTTCAACGCAGACTATCAACCGCAGGACCTCCATCCAAGAAAATGAGAGGAGCAGTTCAGATGCCTTGTGCACAGGTCCGAGGTGCTACACTGACACCAGAAACCACTCCATGGCTTCCAAGGCGAGTGCAACCATTCACTATCAGATTACCGAGGCATAGCGCGGAAGGCCCTAACCTAGTGTTCCCACCCATACCCACCGACTTAGATTTCCCTCATGGCTTTACACTAGAAGATCTAACTGATGAGGAAGTAGCTAGAATAATTAATGCTACTAATTTGGAGGTTGAGGCAGAGCAAGCAAGCGGACAACAGACAGTCACGGACCGACCTCCTCCAATCCAACTAGAAGTTGTTGAAGTAGATGAAGACGAAGAGGAGACGGCCGACGACGAGCAAGAGGATGAACGAGAGGGACTATCAGACGAAGAAGAGCAGGAATATGAGCAAGAAGTTGTACAAGAACTTGATGGTGCCTCAACATATACAAAGCAATTGAAAAAACTTTATGATACCATCAACCGAGTTCAAGAACAACACAAACTGTCCCTGGCAGCAGGAAAAGCCCTCATGAACCAAATCCTTGAGGAGGAAGGTGTGGACGAGCAATACCGAGCAACCCTTGACATGATAGCTGATGCATTGGGGGTACCTGAGATGGTGCATATCGCTCTCGCATATTCACGAAGATCGAAGTGAAGATACGACAGACGTCCCCCTTGACCAGGGAAACAAATGAATGTATTAGTATCAGAACCACAAGGCACCACATCCACAACCACAGGCACAACTCATACCATTCATGATACTGAGGAAGCCCATACCTCCAGTGCACCCCTGTCAGCCCCTTTGCCCCCTCTCCCTCCAACTCCACCATCTTCCCCTCCTACCACCACTGTCACCTCCGTTGTCACAGCTTTAGATTCCACTTTTGCACAGACTATTAGTCAACCCTCACAATCCGCACAACCTCTCACCACCCCTATTGTAAATGTCACGACTGACACAGTAATTCTAATCGTAGCCTCTGAAATTCCCATTCCCCCGATCACGCTCCTTGGCAGTCCATATTCACAACTACACACACCACTTTACACCTTCACAACCATCACTACACCGACAATTCCCATGTTCACAATCACTCCCACGACCACATCCACCTATGACGTCATGGACATATCACCTACTTCTGCACCTCTCCCTCCCCCCATATTTCCACAATCTCCCATTCCCCCACCACCCACTTCACCCTTTTCTAGCACAACATACACACTCCCATTCCCTTTTCCCTACCCCCCTGCATTCAACACCTTCCCGCATCCACTCCTGTTAATAATGTATTTAATAATATGTACCAGTGTATGAATCAACTACAACAGCATTACCAGCATCTAGATGCCCAGCATGCAAGCTTGTTCAGAAATCATGAAACACTGAAAGAGAGATTCATTAATTTAGAGAAGGAGAAGAGGCAGTTACAACAGCAGTATAGTACATTGCAAGCACAACATGATCAGTTAATCGCCAATCCACCCCAGATGGATAGTGAAGAAAAACAACAACTTGATGATCTGTTACTTAGATAACGGACAATCTCAAGCTTCGACGTAACCTCACCTTACTACGCAAGCACATGTTTGTAGCACTCGAAGAAAATAAACGACTACAGAGACAAAACAACAATCATTTTTTTTTGTTCTGTTAATTTCATTAAGCCAAAGACTGTCTCTATTACTTTGAATGTTCTACAAACATATAAATTCAATGAGAGTAATCAGGATTTGCCTTCAGTTCGAATATGTATTCCAGAGGATATTTTTTTTCTATGATGTGCACAACATTCAAAACAGCATATAGATCATCATCTTCAGCTCATTCTATTGAACTGTATACACCATGCCCATTTTGTGTTCTTCATGATTTATGAGTTTATAGGTAATTAGTTCAGAGATGATAAGGTGCACTATGCATAAAGGAGTTCAAGCACATATATATCATTTGATAGCTTGACTATGCATATGTGAAACTAAACCACCAGTAGCGCAAGTTATTGAAGCTTCTAAAACTCTCAGAATGCAGAACAGCAGGAAGCTCAAACAGTGACGCAAGCGGAAGAGCACAACTCGATGGCATTGACAGGTGTTCATGTTTATACTAGAAGGAGAAAGATGACGAAGAAGAAACTCCACGAACGACTGCCATCTTGTACGATCAACAGTTCAAAGTTCTAAGCAGCTGACACTATCCTTGATGGTACAGTACTCCACGGAACGACAGCCATCTTGTACGATCAATAGTTCAAAATTTTGAGCAGCTGACAATGTCCTTGATGGTACAGTTCTGCAAGCGAGATTTGATCTCTGCACTAGACATCTATTACTGATAAGAGGATTCACAATTCTCAGAATGGAAGCTTCAACTTCGAGGATCACTTTTATGTATAAATCACAGTGCGCATATGGTATTGAGAGTCTAAATTAATCGAGAGTTATGCATATCCATTTCTTTCATCAAGCAAAGCTACAGAAATTAGTTCATCAAACGTCGAAGAATATTGAAGTCATAGTTTCATTATACACATTGAATTTTCTCAACAGCAAGTTCGATGATCTGCACTTCTGCACGTGATTATATGTATACAGGTTATCATTTACTTCATGAAGGAAAATCTATACAAAGGATTCGGATTCACATGCGCATGAAATCCTCTCATGATATAATGTTCATTAGCATATCGAGAGTTAAGCTCCTCCATTCATGTTTCCTCACATACATCCTATTCATTGCACACACTTATAGTGGTATCAGAGCCATTGAAAAGCCATCGAGAGCTACTCCAATTCTTCAATAACCCTCATCAACACTTTTGTATTTGACATTTGTCTATGGAGCAAGTGGATCAACACTCATTGAAGGAAGGTATTCAAATCGGCTTATGAAGAGAAGAATTTGAAGAAACGGTTTCAAATACATCAATGGTGTATGCTATGTGTGCTACATGCTACACATACCTTACATGGATTCAACTCAAGTGGACATACAAGTGGATGCAACTTGGTGGTATCCATTGGAAGATATTTATGTGAGAGATTATATGATCATGCTCATGATCATCTTCTAAAAGACAAGTCTCTTGATTTATTCATACTTATGCATCATTTGATTTCATGTAATCTTCTTATGTTGTGACTACATGATTTGTAACTTGGAGGGTACTTTAGGCCTCAACCAAGCACTTCGTTGCATACTATACTTGCTATACTTGAGGCATGTAAAAGCTTATGTTCATGAAGCCTGTAGTAAACACATTTGACTACATAACTCACCCATATTGGCAATCAAGGGGAGTATGAAGCAGTTGGTTTTGTTTCATGATATTAGAAGCAATATAATTTTAGGATGGAAGATAATGCATGATGCAGGTTTACTTTCTTGCAACATCAACCATGCAAGAGGATGAAGAAGGTTCAAGCCCTCGAGCGATACTTGCAGTTCAAATTACTATATGGAAGCATCAAGGAGAATGAAGAGTATTCTTCCACCAAGTGACCTTCAAGCATGTGTCCAAACTTGCTTATGATAGAATCTTTATGAAACCTTGTTCTTGGAAAGTATTTCCATTGTATCCCTTGCACCAAGCAATTGAGATATCATATGTATGATATACCCAATTCAACAATTCAGGGAAGAGCAAGGATTAAGCTATATCTCATATACAATATGTTGTTAGAATGTATTTTTATGATTACTATGATAGGTGCTAATTAAAGCTTGGAAGACGATTCAAGCAAAGTCAAAGGTCGTGAAGCAATGCATTGAAGAATCGGCATCAATGAAGATAGCATCATCAAATTATGAAGAAAGCATAGAATGAAGATGAAAGCTCAAAGGACTCAACACTAGAAGATCATTTTCAAAGATAACAAAGAAGGGTTGGAAATCAAGGCTGAAGGCAAGGCTCGTCATCAACTACAAATGATTTCAAATGAAGATATCAAGAAGGCCTATACAACTCACAAAACCCAAGGATCAAGAACCATAATTCAAAAGCTACTATTGGCAAAGCTCCTAGAGATTAAAAGCTATCATTTCCAAAAGACTCCATTTCAACAGCAAGAAGGCATTCGTCAATGGAAACATTCATTCGGGAATATGGTTTTTCTCTTGATAGTATCATTCTTCAAGATCCTTGTGCACTTAAAACCGGTTAGGATCAATGCTCTTATAGTTCTATCTTGAGACATACCCATTCTTTAGCATCAATCTATTTCAAAGCCTTCTCTTATCACATCACAAAGTTACCAAGTGAATCTCTATTGTATACTTTTGTACCAAAAAGAAGATCACATAGATCTCATGTCCATTGTTATGTACCCCTCAAGCTCCATTGTTATCTATATTGAGATATGTACAAAACGTAAGAAGCTTGTATCTATAGTCAAGTGCTATTCAAGCACATTGCATTTGCAGCCAAGTGCTATCTAAGCACTCTTCCACCATTAACGAAGATTGGAAGAAGAAGATTTAAGTGACTGAGGCAAGGACCATGAACGTTACTACTCAAAGAGCTCACTCACTTCTCCATATCAATTGGAAGAAGTAAAGTGCATCCAACGCACCCTTGAAGACATCCTTACCATAGAAAGATAAAGAAAGTGCATTCAACGCACTCAAAGATGAAGAAGAAGACTTCCTCACAAAAGGAAGAAAAGGAAAGTGTACTCAACACATTTCAAACAAAGGTAAAAAGTTAATATTCTACTCCAACCTCAAAGGATATGGGCACCTTAGATGTGCTATCATAAGTCAACTTCACTTGCATTCATATACAAAAATTCAAGGTGTATGGACTCTCATTTATAAAGAGTCACTCAAAGGCTGCATATCATCATACCATTATATCTTTTGTAAAAGCTAAAAAATGATTCAAATCCCCTCATATCAACCATTGTAAAACAAAATAGATGAGCACATCACAAGTGGTGTGAGCACTTGTTTCTACACATAGAAGGTGAAATCAAAATGGGGAATAATCAAGAAGCTGGGATCTTGATTAACTTCATTTCCTTATGTAAAACAAGTCTTCAAATAAGTGAAGGAATAGAATCATCTAGAGCTAGAGCAATGCTCGCTCCAAGATGAGTGAGGAAAAACCACAACCTCTGAACTTTGCATTAGACAAAGTTAAGTTCTTATACAAAAGCCATAGATAAAGCACTTTTTAGCTTTGTAACTTGTTTGAAACCTCCATATGTATTATGATGAAAAGAGCTCATGTATTCAAGCTCTTGTACTTCCTTATCCGAAGTACTATGTAAAAGATTATATCCTTTAAAGATCACATAAAAGGGTTCTCAAATGGAAGGGGAGATATTCTTGAAGGAAGGTTCTACATCAACATGAAGCATTCAAGGAAGAAGACATTATCAACCAAAAATGGAGCTATTTTTTAACCAAAGGACAAACAGAAGATCAACTACATGGAACAAAGGACTACATCAATGGACTACATCAACTCATGAAGAAAGACATCAACAAGAGAAGAAGAACTAAGCTTGAAGACATCAAACATATGGAAATCAAAGACACTTCAAAAGGAGCACAAAAGCTATTCTACATTTGAAGAAGATTCAATGATCAGAAGCAATTTCAAGGAGCTATTCACAAAGAAGAATAATCTTTGACCATAAGAAAGAAGATTTCATCAACACCATATGGAGTGGAGAAGATCCCATGGAGGAGTTACTACTTCAAACAACAAAAAGACTACATCAACGTCAAGAAGATTATGTCTACATGAACCTCAAGAAGAATCAACCATGAAGAAAGGAGAAAGAAGAAGGAAGCAAAATGAACATAGATGATTTCAAGGCTAAGAAAAAACACATCAAAGGGGAGACAAGAAGAAGAACAACAAGCAAAGAGGAAGAGAGAGACACTACAAAAAGATTGGTAGAATTTGAAGATTGAAGGGGAGTTGTTGGTGCAAAACAATCTACAAATTCTCCTCTCATAGTTTTTTAGGAAATGTCTTTTGCATATGACTCAACTCTTATAATGTTTTCTTTATTCACATTAAAAAACTTCAGCAAATCTCACGAACTTATAGAATCACGTAATGCATTCCTTGATTTAAGGAAATCAACCACTATCGTTTTTTAGAAAGAAATGCACGCACGGTGAAAAGTTGCTGCTGCAAATTCATGTATATAAACACTATGCTATATTGAAAAGTTTGAGCGACGTGATTCTATCATATCTATAGTCGTCTGCTCCATGTCTCTTTGATTCTCTCTTTGATTCATCTACTACACCTTTAATCAATCAGCTCCGTTGAAGAAGCCCTCTGTAGATATTCTTCAACGTCGTAGCATACATTCTCCTCACTGTTGTGTTATGCATATTTTTTTATTCTGATGACCATCATTCTTGTAAGCTTGAATTATGCTACTGTTGACAAGATGGTTCTCATCGAATATGCAATCGTGATGTGTTGCCACTATGGGAGTGATTTAACTCTGTAGTGAACGTTAAGATTTTATTTTTGGAGTTACTGCGCATGTTTTCAGATGGACTTAGGAATGTACTTTGTTTTGCTTAATGCATAAGAAAGTGAAGCAGGTCCCCCAATCATTTTTTTTGTTCTGTTAATTTCATTAAGCCAAAGACTGTCTCTATTACTTTGAATGTTCTGCAAACATATAAATTCAATGAGAGTAATCAAGATTTGCCTTCAGTTCGAATATGTATTCCAGAGGATTTTTTTTTTTTGTGATGTGCACAACATTCAAAACAGCATAAAGATCATCATCTTCAGCTCATTCTATTGAACTGTATACACCATGCCCATTTTGTGTTCTTCATGATTTTTGAGTTTATAGGTAGTTAGTTCAGAGATGATAAGGCGCACTATGCATAAAGGAGTTCAAGCACATATATATCATTTGATAGCTTGACTATGAATATGTGAAACTAAACCACCAGTAGCGCAAGTTATTGAAGCTTCTAAAACTCTCAGAATGCAGAACAGTAGGAAGCTCAAACAGTGACGCAAGCGGAAGAGCACAACTCGATGGCATTGACAGGTGTTCATGCTTATACTAGAAGGAGAAAGATGACGAAGAAGAAACTCCACGAACGACTGCCATCTTGTACGATCAACAGTTCAAAGTTCTAAGCAGCCGACACTGTCCTTGATGGTACAGTACTCCACGGAACGACAGCCATCTTGTACGATCAATAGTTCAAAATTCTGAGCAGCCGACAATGTCCTTGATGGTACAGTTCTGCAAGCAAGATTTTGATCTCTGCACTAGACATCTATTACTGATAAGAGGATTCACAATTCTCAAAATGGAAGCTTCAACTTCGAGGATCACTTTTATGTATAAATCACAGTGCGCATATGGTATTGAGAGTCTAAATTAATCAAGAGTTATGCATATCCATTTCTTTCATCAAGCAAAGCTACAAAAATTAGTTCATCAAACGTCGAAGAATATTGAAGTCATAGTTTCATTATACACATTGAATTTTCTCAACAGCAAGTTCGACGATCTGCACTTCTGCACGTGATTATATGTATACAGGTTATGATTTACTTCATGAAGGAAAATCTATACAAAGGATTCAGATTCACATGCGCATGAAATCCTCTCATGATATAATGTTCATTAGCATATCGAGAGTTAAGCTATTTTTGTCAATGATGAAAAGTGTTGGGATAATGCTTTATGTAGCCTTTTTTGGAAGTATTGAAGTCATTCTTTACTTCATGCTCCTCCATTCATGTTTCCGCACATACATCCTATTCATTGCACACACTTACAGGGGAACCTCCTCCCTCCTCCCGACTAGGTGAGACAGCTTCTCAACCTCTTCTTGGATCATTCTATCCTCTTAGATTCTACTTTCATTTTCTAATTCAAGTTCACCCACCTTTTTCACCAACTTCTCCATCCCTTCGAACCCCACTTCGAATGCCTCTAACTTGTCCAATACTGCTTTCAAATCTTCCTCCATTTTTTGTGCTTTTTGGTCCCCTTCTACACATTTTCGTCTGTCATCGTCTCTCTGACTCATCCATTTAACTAGCTTGCCACTCAACCTCTCATTTTCCCTCTCTAACTGCCTTATTTTCTCATCACTCTCTGCTTGGGCACTTTTCATTTTTTCTAATTCTAGATGGAACTCTTCCACTACCTTACCTGCTTGGTCATCATATCTACTAGTCATCTCTCGCAATTTCTCAATTTCCTTTTCCATTCGGTCGACTCTCTGTGAAAGGTCATCATTGTCTCATGAGGGCTCTTCTTCAATCGAAACTCCATGGAAATATGCTATTATCAAGCTAGTTCTAAGGTCCAAGACCTCCTTTCTCGTGTCCTTTCTCTTCCTAGCCACTTTTTCACTCTCAAGCAACTGGACTTGTCCTCTCAGGTTCTCATTTTCCACTTTCAACACTCTACTTATATCTGCCACCACTCGGAATTGCTCCTCCCATTTGTCTACAACCTCTTCTATCTTTGCCTGATTTTTCTTCAATGTTTCTACCTTGACCCTCTCACTATCGCGCTCTTCACGAAGACATTCCAACTGACGTTGTATGCTTGCCAGCGAACTCTCGTCATCTTCGGCTTTCACATAAAAGGACAAAAGTGGCATGCTAACCTCTTTGGCCACATCCTCCTCGACCTTTGCACAACACACATGCTCACATAACCTTTTCTTTCCACAATTCGTGCATGCGCGAACAAAGTCCAACGGACTAGACACACGAGGGCAAAACTTTGCAATGTGCCCAACTTTCTCGCAACACCAACACCAAATAGAATTTGAGATTGGACAACCCGATGAAATTCACATGCACGGCTTCGCATTGAGCGTCCAAACTTGCTTCGACTTCTAGTCCGTTCGGAGTTCATCAACCGCGGACTGACCTTTTGAAAGTCCCGAACTTTCAGACTTTGCGACATCTTTCTACCTAGGCCAACACACTCAATATGGGCCGACGGGCTGTGCCACACAATTGGGGCACCAAGCGTACTCGTGGCACGACTCTATGAGGAGTGCAAAGCCAACTCCCCAGTGAGTCCTAATGCCCAAGAGAAAGATATTTATATAAGCCTTTATTTTGCTCCAACCTTGTGGAATTGGTCCACTTGGATTACCTGGAGCCCACAATTATCTCCCGATGGATACTTCCTTTATCTATGCACTGGCTCATGTGCTTCCCGGCAAACGTACCAAAATGATAGGTCTCTAAACCCCCAAGGGAAAGGATGCTGAGAGGTGCTTATGGTGTGCTCAGATCACCTCAAACTAATCGTCTTGTATTGCTTGAGCCTCAATTGTAGCTATAATTTCACTATCTTGGACACACTCATACGTACGCGCTATCGCTCTCCCAAGCCCTCTTACTCTCATGCACTCATCTGCTCATACATACCCCTTTTTACTAACTCCCTTTCACTTTCACACACACTTTTCCTACATAGACTCTCACCCCACTCCGCTTCTTTCTCACACAATCTCACACCTAAACCTGCACATCCATCCACATTCACATTCCTTCACCTAACTCACTCACTACACATATTCTCATGCATATGACAAGTTGAGTACATGCACACCTGACCATCAGCCGATTTGATTCACTTTTCCTCATCACCTTCTTTGTCGTGAACAATGCCTCAAAGGGAGCTATGAGGATTGCGAGTTGATTCCTAATGGAAGACTTCTATGAATACTTATGGTTATGAATGCTGATACTCACAACCTTACTCGTAAGGGTACTATGATATATGGGGCGACTTGAGTAGATTCACTTGAGGGGGAGGGCAGTTGACGACCAGAAAAAAATGTCATTATAGATAGGATAGAGAATTTCTCAAATCTCTTAGTGATGAAAAATATCAACAAAACGTGAACATAAACATTACTTCACCTAGTTCATAAATGGGTTTTCTATTCAGCAGAAATGAGTTTATGCATGAGATATATGTTAAGCGTATGTGTGTACACCGTCAAAGTAACAACTCATCATAGATGACTCTAGCCATACAATGGTGTGGAGAACATCCAAAGGGAAGTCTACCTCGAGAAACAAAATAGGGAAGCAAACCTGGACAGTGGTGACATGTGGGTTTCAGAAACTTAGTCGAATGCATTCATTAGTCATTTGAAGCATCATCACCCGTCAAATTCTACACCATGAGCTCATTCTTTTCCTTCCTTCCCTCATTCAACTCTCCATCTCGCTCATGAGCAGCCTTCGAAGTCTTCATCTCTGTTAACCTTCAATCCATGATATATGCACTATCACCTTTTACCTTGCGTTCATGTGACCTGTCCATGCTTTCTTTTTTACTCCAGTAGACCTCCAAATTAATGTGCAATTCTCCCTTCCTTCAGCTCCGTGCGAGATTTCAACATTATGGAAAGAAAAAAATTTAGGATTCTAACAAGTCAAGACATGAGAATGCTCTTGGTCTTCTGCATTGATCATCAGTGGACGCGCAATCCCCCCTTCACACTCTTCCTTCAGTTCCTCAGATGAAAACCTCTCCCCTAGAGCGGCCTATCTCCTTCCCCTACTACCCTCTGTTGATATATTTAGGTAGTGATGTGTGTGAACACTCTAGGACCGCCGGGGCACTTTTTTCCCTCTTTAGGAGGTTTTTTTCCCCCGGCTTGTATATACGCCTATCGCCCTAATGGGCTACTTATCTTTGTACATTCTCTAGTAATACATTCAGTATTGTGTGTTTGTGCTCCAAGCTTCTTCTTCTTCCTTGTGTTGTTCGCGTGCTTCCGCAGACGTCTATCTCCAACAATTGGTATCAGAGTAGGTCGTCGTTTCTTCTAGGGCGCCGTCGACACTCCTCCGTTTGCAGTCTCAGATTCGTACAAAATTTGGTGAGCATACTCAGGGTGTTTCCGAACGCACTATCGCACCGCTTGTGCAGGCTATTTCGTCCTTTTGTGCCAAAGGTATATACCAGTTTCTACTCGCCAGTTTAAGCGTCTCGAAGTCTGCTACAGGTCTAGCAGAACTCGTCTGGGCAGTTCCGTTCAACTTTTTGAGATACAGTCAATTTTCTGCATCAAGGTATTTTAGTCACCGGCCATGGCTGAAAGCAGTGATGTATTCCGTATGTTGGCTGTTGAGGATAAGTTGGATGGTACCAACTACCCATTATGGGCTTATATGATGCGACATGTACTGGTTGCAAAAGGATTGTGGAACATTGTGCAGGGTGTTGAAAGACGTCCTGTTACACCTGTAATGACAGGTACTGCAAATACAGGTGTTGGAGCTGATGAAGATGGTATCGAAGATGATATTCTGCAGATTCTTGTTAGTGCTGTTGTTTCTGTTGCACCTATTGCAGAGCAGATTCGTTGGGATGGCAGAGATGCCCAGGCACATGCATTGATAGCTTTGTCTGTCAAACGTGCCATTATTCCTCACATTCGCTCTTGCAGAACAACTAAGGATGCTTGGGATACACTTACCACTTTGTACCAGGCTAGGAATGAGGCTCGTGTTGCTTATCTCTGAAAACAGTTGGAGAGTGAGCACATGAATGAAGGTGATTCTATGGACAGTTTTCTTACAAAGATCAAAGACCTGAAGGAACAATTGATTTCTGCTGATGAGGTTATACCAGATAGCTCACTTGTGCAGACCGTTCTGAATGGTCTTCCTGATTCATATCAGAGTTTTTCCTCTACTCTTCGGTTGATGATGAAAGGCAATCCGAATGCCTTGTCATTTGAGGAGTTAGTCTCTATTCTGTTGCAAGAAGATCAGTCCAGGCAGAACAGGTCCATTATGCGTGTTGCAGATCAAGCTTTCCTGGCTAGTCAGAAGGGCAAAGGAAAATGAAGCTCTTCTACTAGTAAGCAGAAATCTGCAAATGCTGCACAATCAAAGAACCAGGATAAAGATGAGAAGAAATCAGAAAAGCAGAAATTGTTCTGCAAGTACTGTAAAGGAAATGATCATATTATAAAGAACTGTCCAAAACTGGCTGCTAAAGAGGCAAAGAAGAAAGAGGCTGGAATGGTTGTTGCAGAGGCCTCTACACCAAAAAACAGAGTTTGCAAATCTTGTGCAGGAAGAAGAATGGGCGTTTACTACTGTCTGCAGTTTTGACCCATCTTCTCATGATCAGTGCATGTGTGCAGTAGACTCAGATGTTTGGTACTTTGACAGTGGGGCGACCAAACATATTACCTCGCAGCGCAGTTTCTTCTCTTCACTCGAGCCTGCCCCTACAGGGAATACTGTCACATGCGCCAATAACTCCTCTTATCCTGTTATGGGAGTTGGTAAGATCATTTTGACTACTGCTGATGGTAGTTCTTTCACATTGTCAGATGCTTTATTTGTGCCAGGGATCAAAAAGAACCTCTTATCAGTTTCTGCATTAGCCAAGATTGGCTTGGTTGTGAAATTCGTTGATGACGGGTGTACAGTCCATGATCTCTCAAATGGCGATGTGATTATTGCTTCTGGCATTTTATGTCGTGGGCTGTATAAGCTCATAGACTATGAAAAATCTGTGAATGATTCGGCATGTGCAGTTCATGATTCTCAGGCTATGTCAGATGCAAAGCTTTGGCATGCACGCTTTGGTCATCTGAATTTTGCTAGTTTGTTACGCCTGCAGAAATCTGAAATGGTGTCCTCTTTGCCCAAACTTGCGGCACCTGGAAAACATGTTTGTGAAGGCTGTATTTTTGGCAAAATGCAGCGTTCTTCCTTTCCAAAAGATGGTTCAGTTCGGGCTACGCAAAAATTGCAACTTGTACATAGTGATGTCTGTGGTCCTATGCAGACACCCTCTTTTGGAAATTACCTTTACTTCGTGACTTTCATTGATGATTTTTCCAGGCATGCATGGGTATATCCACTCAAAGCAAAGTCTGAAGTGTTCATGTGCTTCAAACAGTTTTTGGTTTTTGCTGAAAATCTGTCAGCATGTAAAATGGGCACCCTCCGTTCTAATCGAGGGGGGGAATATATGTCTTCAGATTTTAATGCATTTCTGGCTTAACGTGGGATAAAACACCAGTGTACAGTGCCGTACACACCTCAACAGAATGGAGTTGCTGAACGAAAGAACAGGTCACTCATGGAGATGGCGAGGTGCATGGTCAAAAGTCAGGCTTTACCACATAGTTTCAAGCTTGAGGTTGTCATGTGTGCAGCATATGTACTGAACAGGTGTCCCACTAAAGCGTTGCTGTCTATCACTCCATATGAGGCTTAGCATGACCGCAAGCCATCTGTTGCTCATCTACGTGTTTTTGGTTGTTTGGCATATGCATTAGTGCCTGAACAACATCGCAGAAAATTGGATGATAAGGCAGTAAAATGTATTTTTGTTGGGTACAATTCTGAAAGTAAAGGCTATCGTCTGTATCATCCACAGACTAAACGCATTCTGGTTAGTCATGATGTTGTCTTTGTGGAAGATGTTATTCAGCCATTGCTTTCATGTACTAAGGAGACATCTGTTAGCTCCAAAGACATGTATGATACTTTGATGCCTCTTTTTATAGGTGGACAGGCTAGTGCTGGTCCTAATGAGGCAACTTCTCAGCCTTTGCAGGTTTCATATGATGATGCAGATCATTCCATTTCTGATGCAGATTTACATGATGCACTTGTTGATGAGAGAGCTGATATTGAGCAGGCAAAAACTATGCCAAAATGGCTGGTGCAGACTTTGCGTGACAACAAATTAGATGCACCTTTGTCATATCGTACTCGTTCAGGCTCTCATAGTGCCTCCTTTGCATCAGATTGCTATGCTATGGCTGCATCTAGTCTCTGTCATGAGAATGAGCCTGTTTCTTTTGATGAAGCACAAAATTCAGAAAATTTGATGGCTGTTATGCAATCTGAATATGATGCTATAATGAAGAATGGTATGTGGTCTTTATGTGACTTGCCTCCTGGCAAGAAGGCCATTGGCACTAAGTGGGTATACAAGCTGAAGCCTAAACCTAATGGTACAGTTGACAGGTATAAGGCTAGGCTTGTTGCAAAGGGTTATGCACAGGAAAGAGGCATTGATTTTGATGAGACCTTTGCACCTACATGCCGTATGACTACTGTTTGAAGCATTTGTGCACTTGCAACCCATCATGGTTGGAATGTACATCAATTGGACATTAAAACTGCATTTCTGAATGGTGACTTGCATGAAGAAGTGTATGTTTTTCAGCCCCATGGCTTTGTGCAGAAAGGGCATGAAAACCAGGTTTGCAGGTTAAAGAAGGCATTATATGGTTTAAAGCAAGCACCACGTGCTTGGTATGAGAAGATACATGCCTATCTGATTGCACATAGTTTTGAGAACCGTCCAACTGAAAGCACCTTATATGTTAAATGTGCTAATGATGTGCTTCTGATCATTGTTGTCTATGTTGATGACATGCTGCTCACTGGTCCTATTGAGAACCATATTGCTGATTTTAAGGCTGATTTGCATGCCTCATTTGAGATGTCTAATTTGGGGCATTTGCATCACTATTTGGGCATTCAGTTTATGCACGTTGATGGTGGAATGGCTTTGTGTCAAACGAAATATATTGACACATTATTGCAGCGTTTTGGCCTTGAAGACTATAAGCCTATTACCACTCCTATGGAGACAGGTTTACGATTGAGTCTTCATGATGCTGGAGATGCATTTGATGTTGTTCTCTATCAGCAGGCTGTTGGATGCTTGATTTACTTATGCATTACTCGGCCAGATATTCAGTTTGCTGTCTCACAGATGAGCAGGTTTATGCATTGCCCAGGAGTCACGCATTGGAAAGTGGTTAAGCGCATCTTTCGCTACTTGAGTGGTACTCGGCTACTTGGGTTGTTTTATCCCAAGGGGGGATCACTACCGCCAGATTTGCATGCTTTTTCTGACTCAGATTGGGCTACTTGTTATGACACTCGTGTGTCCACCAGTGGTTTTTGCTTCATGCTTGGTAGCTCATGTATATCTTGGTTGAGCAAGAAGCAGCCTACTGTGGCCACTTCTAGTTGTGAGGCTGAGTATAGGGCAGCTTTCACAGCGACTGTTGAGTGTGTGTGGCTCAGACGCCTTATGGCTGATTTGGGTGTTGGCCAGTCTTCTGCCACCACCATCTTCACTGATAGTGAGAGCGCATTGGCAGTTGCGAGGAACCCTATGTTCCATGCTCGCACTAAGCACATTGAGGTGCATTATCACTATGTCAGGGAGAGGTTCTCTGCTGGGGAGATCAGCTTGGCATATGTGCCCACGCAGGAGAACATTGCAGACCTTTTCACGAAGGCTCTGCCTAGGGAGAAGTTTGAAGCTTTCCGCAAAGCTTTGGGCTTACTTCCTTTTGTGGAGTGATTTCCACATAGCTTGGCACTTCCTTATACATGAGTGCTAGCTCCTTGTTCACCGCATCACTCCCAGGGGGGATTTGTTGATATATTTAGGTAGTGATGTGTGTGAACACTCTAGGACTGCCGGGGCACTTTTTTCCCTCTTTAGGAGGTTTTTTCCCCCCGGCTTGTATATACGCCTATTGCCCTAATGGGCTACTTATCTTTGTACATTCTCTAGTAATACATTCAGTATTGTGTGTTTGTGCTCCAAGCTTCTTCTTCTTCCTTGTGCTGTTCGCGTGCTTCCGCAGACGTCTATCTCCAACACCCACTTCCTCCGTCATAATAGGAGATGAACGGAAAGCTTATCCCCCTCCCTTCTGATATGCGTTAAAATTGAATCCCTTCCTCAAGCCATCAAATCTACTCCTTCAACACTTGGGCCAAGAAAATGTTGATGCTGTAGATGGAAAACGATCATCTGCATCTGAGTTCCCTCCTGAGGATGCCCTCATTACCTACACAAAAAACAACAGCCAAGGAACGTTCCCTTAGCCCTTGTCTACTTCTACTGTCCTGATCTGCCCCTCACCAAAAAACTCCCAAATTGAAATCGTGGACAGCGAAAATAAACCAGTAGCCCCCCAAACAAGCCCTCGTTTGCTCCTTCTGAGACTTGTATAAGTGCAGACACCTTCAAATACTTTTAGGAGCTTCTCCTATTACATGCAAAATCCTATCTCTTCCCTAACGAGCTTTCTGAGAAAAGATTCAAAGCTCCTCTTAACATTGTGTCACAACACACAGATTGTTGCCATCACAGTCTACTGCGAGCTCCTCTAACAATCATCATAATTTATTACATGTGATCTCACAACTTCGCCTTAGCATCATCTTTTTCTTCCAAACTCTTTCTCTCTATACGTCATTCCCGAACACAACTCTTTTCTTCCAAACTTCTTTTGCTCTCTATTGGCTTTGTCTCATTGAACCTCACCAATGGAAGCTATTCTTAGAAACTCCCTCTGTCCATGATTGCTCCTCCATGTTGCATCAAAGAGTCTTCATACCTACAGTTCCTCCATCAACTTTGATAGCGTTTCCCCTATCCTTTTTCTTAGTTTCCTCCTTCTTTCCAACTTGCTTCATCTTCTCAGCAAGTTTATGCGGAAGTGCTCAGCTTCATAGGTAGACCTCTATGGAAGAGTGCACTTAATTCTAGAGGCGAGAAGCTTGGTAGAAATGGCCACCTCTTCCACTAAGATATCTCTATGTTGTAAAGGCCATATCTCGCATTCCCCGCCCAGAAGAAGAAGCAGCCCCCGCTTTTTCTAGCCTCCCCCTTATCTGTACATCTGCCCCCGTCAGTGCCTTTGCTGTCACACAATTCGTGTAGCAAAAACCAAAAAAAAACTTCCTTCTTTCTCCAATCACCCAAAATTTCTCATTCCTCCACCATTCTTCAATGTCAATACCACTCCATCACATCTCCAATATACGAGTAGCAATGATAGAAAGAAACAAACCAAGAACCAAAGACTCGCAATGTTGTTGTTCCAATCAAAGTGTTCCAAGAAACAATGCTTCGGACTTCAAGTTTGTTAAACACATGCTGCAATATGAACTTCAAACCCTTCAAAAGCTACTCTAGTGCCATGTTCAACATATGCACCAAAGTGTTGCCAATCAGGGCTCTTTTTCTAGGCCTATCTTGATTATTTCATCATGTATCTCCCAACCTTTTGATGTGGTTCCTGTACTTGCATAGGTGTTCACACTGTGGTAACCACCATAACAAAAAGCCATGTCTCCAAGTATTGCCCCCTTTGACAGCATTCCTCTCTGACCAAGAAGTCATCATGTAGCCCCCAAATACTTCCCATCAAACATCTAATCAACTCTTCAAGTACCTTCAATCAAAAATATTCTCCTGCCAACTAGAAACATATTAGTGCATAAAAACCAACCATTTCCTGAGCTAACATACTCCCCTCTTCTACTCCCGAAGTCGTCCTCGATGAGCCAAATTGTTCGTGCACTCAAATCATCCAACATGTGCTCATCACTCATTCAAATCAAGTCTTTACCTTGCATGCCTATTCTCTTCTTCCTCAATTTAGCACCTGCAATCACCCTCATACAATCGTCGGTTAGTACCAAAATCCAATCATTTCACTTACCATCTTTGTCCATCTTCTTGCATCTTCCTTTCCATGTCCACCTGTCTGCAAACTCATCAAACATATTAGATCATTTTTCATCAAACACCACATCTACTACCAAAATGAAAAACATCCATATCACACTTATATACTCAACACACACATCATGATCCTGCATCACACATGCATTCTCATCACACCCAATATACATACATGCAAGAACCACATCCGCTCTTCCTTTTCGCTACTCTTTTTCCTCTTTACATTCACTTGCTTAATTTCTTTTCCCTTTCCACTGAAACCTCTTGCCCATTGTCCATACCCTTTCTACCTAGGGTTTTTACTACCCGCTTTCCTTTTCATTGACTCTTTGATTTTTTATTTTTATTTTTTTTCTTTTCAACTAAAATCCATGCTAGGTCACCACCACCTCCTCAAAATGATGGACACACAACAAAGACATGCGAGCTCACTCCAAAAAGATCGCTCATCATCGACATGCTTCCACACATCGCAAGTAATTGCACAACCTAAGAACCAAAATGAGCACCTCCCAACAGATTGTAGACAGACAAAGCCACTAGCACGCTTGGATCCCTCGAGTCAAAGTCTTCCACAAACAGGTCGTAGCCAAAACCCTAGCTGAGCATAAGCATCAATTTGACATGCCTCATGAAGAGTCCACACATTCCCAGATCCCCATAACACATACACACATTCCCATCCGAGCATCATGCTCTCTCGCCTCTCTTCTGTCCCCCCTTGAGAGAGGAATTTTGTTTTTCTCTCTTTTATTTTTATTTATTTACGTGTGATGCACAATGCTAGCCCTATGCAAAACCGACGTCAGCTCGTGGCTTTGACCACCCGGCCAAAGGGACTCCACCCGCCTATCGGCCCACATATGCATATAGCCACATACACGTCACGCCTACAGCAAAACTAGCATCAGATCGTGGCCTTGATCACCCGATCAAGGTAGTTCCACCCCCCTACTAGCCCACTGCAATGCATCGACAACACACATACACAATCATTTCTTTCTTGTTTTTTTTTTTCTTTTTCAATTCCAAAGTCTCAAGAATTAGGAGACAAAAGAAAGGCCCTTTTCCCAACCAAACCAATCACGACACACACACACAAATACCCTCCCATGGACATCCTGATGAGACACATCTCCTCTCTGCCGCTACTCAAGCCAAAATCCAACAACTGATGCCATGGTCAACCCTTCCTCTTAAAACCTACACATACTAACCACCTCATCGACCTGAAACCTCAAAAAGTGTCACTTCAGTTCCTAAGCGTACAACACACTCAATCCATCCGTCCCCACATCTCCAACTTGCAATCCTGACAAAGCAAACCCGAATCAAACCTAAGCCGTCCCTTCCGACATCCATCGCCTCGTCGATTCCTCTTTCACCTCCAACCTCTGCTTCACAAAGATTCCACATGACTCGACAACTTACTGATATTTTCCTCTAGCCAGGCGATACGATCTGGAAGGCCACCGTTCATTACTACACCTCTTAATGCCTCGAGTTTCGTAGATAAGTCCCTTATCCCTTCTTCATTTCGCTCATCACTACCTTGGAGTCGAAAAATCTCATCATCCACTTGATGGAACCAAGCCCATATTTTCTTCCTCTCCTCTTCTAAATGACTCGTCTTTCTTTCTGTTTCAAGGGGAACCTGCTCCCAACTAGGTCAGATAGCTTCTCAACCTCTTCTCGGATCGTTCTATCCTCCCAGATTCTACTTTCATTTTCTAATTCAAGTTCACCCACCTTTTTCGCCAATTTCTCCATCCCTTCGCACCCCACTTTGAATGCCTCTAACTTGTCAAATACTGCTTTCAACTCTTCCTCCATTTTTCGTGCTTTTTGGTCCCCTTCTACACATTTTCATCTCTCATCGTCTCTCTCACTCATCCATTTAACTAGCTTGCCACTCAACCCCTCATTTTCCCTCTCTAACTGTCTCATTTTCTCATCACTCTCTGCTTGGGCACTTTTCATTTTTTCTAATTTCAGATGGAACTCTTCCACTACCTTGCCCGCTTGGTCATCATATCTACTAGTCATCACTCACAATTTCTCGATTTCCTTTTCCATTCGGTCGACTCTCTATGCAAGGTCATCATTGTCTCGTGAGGGCTCTTCTTCAATCGAAACTCCATGGAAATCTACTATTATCAAGCCAGTTCTAAGGTCCAAGACCTCCTTTCTCGTGTCCTTTCTCTTGCTAGCCACTTTTTCACTCTCAAGCAACTAGACTTGTCCTCTCAGGTTCTCATTTTCTGCTTTCAACACTCTACTTATATCTGTCACCACTCGGAATTGCTCCTCCCATTTGTATACAACCTCTTCTATCTTTGCCTGATTTTTCTTCAATGTTTCCACCTTGACCCTCTCACTATCGCGCTCTTCACGAAGACATTCCAACTGACGTTGTATGCTTGCCAGCAAACTCTCATCATCTCTAGCTTTCACATAAAAGGATGAAAGTGGCATGCTAACCTCTTTGGCCACATCCTCCTCGACCTTTGCACAACACACATGCTCACATAAACTTTTCTTTCCACAATTCGTGCATGCGGGAACAAAGTCCAATGGACTAGACACACGAGGGCAAAACTTTGCAATGTGCCCGACTTTCTCGCAACACCAACACCAGATATAAATCGAGATTGGACCAACCCGACAACATTCATATGCACGGCTTCGCATTGAGCGTCCAACCCTGTTACCGTTAGTGTCCATGTGAAAGGCCAAATGGCCATCGAACACTTCTTTGTATATGTTCTTTAATAAAACATATAGTGGCCTGGTCAGTCACGGACTGTAAGTTCGACCGCATTTGTAAGACCTAAGAAGTCTGTCTTCGTGCTCCCTGTGTAGTGTGTTTTCTGCGTATTCTGCAGCCTCTATGAGGAGTACTGTGTGCGGGATCAGGAGCTCGGTTTTCAACTCCGAGCATATCGTCGTGGAGGTCTCGAGAAGGAGAGTGCAGCACGGTGCATCGCTATCGAAATACTTCACTGTATCATAGCAGTTCGAGGCAAAAAGCATTGTTCTTTTTGTGCGAGCGAAGCGAGCCCCCCCAAAAAGCATTGTTCCTTTTGTGCGAGCGAAGCGAGCCCCCCCCCCCCCCCCCCCCCCCCCCCCCCAGGCAGCGACTAAGGCGGCGACTAAGGCGGCGACCAAGGCATAGACCTTGGCATACCTTGTCATCCGAGTCACCGAAGTCACCGTTGGCGCCGTTGGCTGCGCGCGAGGGAGGACCTCAACGATCAAGGAATATAGAGGTTCCCGGTACTTCCCGGGAGGTCACCCATCCCAGTACTGTTCCCCCCAGAGCTCGCTTAACTGTGGCAATCTCTTGCCACTAAGCTACACTCTTGTGGTGTTTAAAGAAGGGGAAAGACTAAGGTTGACATTACCTTGAACAAGTTTTGGTCCCTCAAAGCTTCATTTTTGCTTTTAAAGCCTATTTCTGAAGCAATTTTGGGGTGTTTTTGGAACCATTTTGGAGTACTTTCGCACGTAGTTCTCTTCACACAGGTCCAAGAACATCAAGAAGAGTGTTCCTTCATCCCAATCATCTTCATCCATGTCAGCAGGCTTCTTTGAAATCCCATTTACTGGCTTCCATTGCCTTCTTTGAATCAGCACATCTTTAATCTGATTCTTCTATAGAGCAAAGTTTGTGCCATCAAATTTTCGGATCTCAAAATGGTCTTTGCCCTGCAAGTTATAGCTCCTCCTCAGAACGCTAGCACTAGACCCTGATCCACCGGATGTGCCTGAGACCTCTGATGCCATGATCGTAGAGAACTGAATAGAATGATAATGGAGCTAGAAGAGTCCAAACACCAACAAATAAGTGTATCAAGGAGTAAATCGACCACTATATAATTGACTAAACCAGAAATCTAGAAAAATTTTGCCAGAGTATCCTCTGCAAAATTAGCATATGACCAGTGTCAAAGTATCATAAAACTGCAAGTACTGACATGTCTACCTGCATAGTGAATCACTGACTCCACTGCATATAATCAGTTACCCAATAGAAGCCAACTAGGCTTATCGAGCACCTATGAACAACTATCATACATCTCCTATGGCGAGGCTGGGTAAGTCTTCCACCTGCATCATTGAAGAGAACCCGACATCTGGGTGTCTCCCAGTTAAGAAAACCTCACCACAACCCTCTTTATCAAACGTAAAAGGCTTTATGCAAAGAACGTAACCGCTATATCAATTCCCACATGGACGTACATAAGCGGTATCCACAGAAGCGTACATGGTGTGTATGTGCTCAATATATGCAGTAAAATGACACTAAAAGGCTGAATACACAGCCCAAAAACTAGCCAATAACACCTGCAAGTGTCTGTAAACTGTGATGTTTTGGGCTTTAAAAAACCGGCATAAATTTGCAGCAACTGCTCCCACCAAAACTGAAAACCCCTCAAGAAACCTGTAGTTTTACGAGTGTGGCTGAAAATACAGCCCCAAAGGTTGATATTTATTGTCTGAGAAGGCCAGGTCTACCATTCGCTTGCACCTGGCAGATAATGTTTACTTTACAGTATTAGACTATGAAAGTGTAGAGGAGCTTTGGAAGAAGTTATGCAATACATATGAAAAAGAGACGGCATCAAATAAAGTATATCTGATGAGAAAATTATACGACCTTCGTATGAAGGACACAGATAGTGTTGCTGCTCATCTAAATGAGTTTGATGCCATATTCTCCCAGTTACAGGCTCAGAAAATGGATATGGACAATGAAATGAAAGCAGTATTGCTGTTATGCACCCTGCCATCATCATGGGATACATTTTGCACAGCTATTAGCAATAGTGCACCAGGTGGTAAACTCGTCTATGATGACATATGTGGAGCACTCTTGAGTGAGGAGATTCGTAGAAAATCTATGGTTGGCACTCAGAGTGGAGATGCATATAATGTTCGTGATTCTTACCAAGGAAAGAATCAACAACGTGGCAGGAGCAAGAACAAGGAAAAGAATGGTCAACGGAATAAGAGCATAAGTAAATCAAGGAAGAGGGATATTGAATGCCATTATTGTCATAAGAAAGGACACATGAAGAAAGATTGTTATGCATTAAAGAATGCTAAAGGTAAAGGACAGAATGTTGATGGGCATGTTAAACAGTTACCTGCACCATCTACTTCGACTGTGAAGATTGAAGAAATTAATGCTATTTTTGATGATGCTGATGTGTTGACACTTGATAGTACTGTGCCATCTGAGGCACTTATGGCTGATTCTCTTTCCCACACCTGGCTGCTAGATTCTGGTGCTTCTTTCCATGTGACACCACATAGAGAATGGTTCTCTAATTATGCAGCAAAGTCTCTTGGTACCGTGAGACTTGGTGACTCTTACCAGTGTGATGTTGTGGGGATTGGAGATGTAGTTGTGTAGTTCATTGACGGTTCAAAATTTACTATGCATAATGTACGTCATGTACCTCAGTTATCACGCAGTTTGATGTCAGTTGGTCAACTTGATGACCTTGGTTACAAGGTGGTCTTCTATGCTCAGTCCTTTCGTATATCAAAGGGCAATATGGTTATTGCAAAAGGAAGGAAAGTTGGCTCACTTTACCCTTTATTTGTATCACAGAAAGAACACTTGTTAGCTGTTACTGAACAGCCTATGGCTTGTATTTGGCATGGTCGTTTGGGCCATATATCTCGTAGTGGAATGGAAAATCTTTCTCGTTCTGGCTACTTACCTGTGTTATCTTTCTCTGATTTTTCATTTTGTGAGCATTGTCAATATGGAAAGCAAACCAGAAATGTGCATAAAACGCACATTGACTCTTCAATTCAGCCTTTAGATCTTGTTCATACAGATGTGTGTGGTCCTATGCCCACTAGGTCCTTAGATGATGCTACTAGAAAAGTCTGTGTATATCCTATCAAATCGAAGGATGATGTATTCCCTACTTTTAGAAAATGGCTTGCTTCAGTTGAGACTGAAAAAGGAACTAAGCTTAAGGCTTTACGTTCAGATAATGGGGGTGAGTATACCTCACATGAATTCAGCCTTTTCTGTCAGTGTAGAGGGATTCGTAGAGAGTTTACAGCTCCTTATACCCCAGTACAGAATGGTATAGCTGAGAGGATGAATAGAACTATTCAAGATAGAGTAGTCTCTATGTTGCATCATGCAAACCTCTCACAAGGTTTTTGGGCAGAAGCAGTATTCACTGCAGTTCATGTGATTAACCTTTCACCTAGTACTGCCAAAGGTCTAAAAGTGGCACAAGAGTTATGGACAGGGAAACCACCATATTATGATCATCTTCGAGTTTTTGGGTGTGAAGCATATGTTCATATACCCAAGAATCTTAGACAGAAGTTGGACCATAAGTCAAAGAAATGCATTTCTCTTGGATATGGTCGAGAAGGACAATTTGGATATCGCTTATGGGATCCTGAAACACGGTCAGTGATCAGAAGTAGTGATGTCATTTTTAATGAGTCTAAGATGCATAAACAGCCCATTAAGGAGGTTGAAGTGAGAAGAGTGGTGTTTGAGGATACTAGTCCTCCGGTTAGCATGCATAAAAATGCTGCACATAGGGATGTTCAAGAGAATGTCCATTCAGATCAGTCTGCACATGTTCCTGTTCAGCAACCATTGAGACATTCTGCACGTGTCTCATATCCACCTGATAGATATGTTCCAGGTTTAGATTTTGTTATGCTAACAGATGCCGGTGAGCCCTATTGCTACAAAGAGGCTATGCAGACAGAGGATCATGTCAAGTGGGAGCGTGCCATGAAGAGTGAGTTGGATTCTATTCACAAGAATGGTACTTGGGACTTAGTACCTTTGCCAAAGGGCAGGAAAGCTTTACCATGTAAATGGGTATATAAGCTGAAATTCACATCAGATAGTGCTTCTCCAAAATATAAAGCACGACTTGTTGCAAAGGGTTTTAAGCAACAACATGGTGTTGATTTTGAGGAAATCTTCTCTCCAGTGGTCAAGATGACTACTTTGCGCATGTTGCTTGGATTCGTTGCAATGGAGGACTTAGAGCTAGTCCAAATGGATGTGAAAACCGCTTTCTTGCATGGAGATCTTAAAGATGAGATCTATATGGAACAACCAGAGGGTTATGTAGTTCCTGGCAAGGAAAGTCTAGTTTGTAAGCTCAAGAAGAGCTTGTATGGACTTAAACAGTCTCCTAGACAATGGTACCAAAAGTTTGATGCTTTTATGAAGTCCCAAGGCTATTCTCGGAGCAATGAGGATCATTGTCTCTACACAAAGAGATGTTCTGATGGCAGCTTGATATGCTTGATACTTTACGTCGATGATATGTTGATTGCTGGGAAGTCCTCTTATGATTTGTCAATTCTCAAAAAGAAGTTGAGTCAGACATTTGATATGAAGGATTTGGGGGATGCCAAACATATTCTTGGCATGCGCATTACTCGTGATAGGAGTAAAAGATGCATATACTTGTCTCAAAGTGAGTACATATCCAAAGTACTTCACCGATTCAATATGCAGGGTGGAAAGGCATTGAGTACACCTTTACCCACATATGTGAAATTGAGCAAGGATGACTGCCCCAAATCAGATGAGGAAAAGGAATTCATGACCAAAGTTCCCTATCAGTCTGCTGTTGGTAGTCTCATGTATGCTATGGTAGCTACGAGACCAGACATTGCATTTGCAGTGGGAGTTGTGAGCAGATATATGTCTAATCCTGGCAAGAAACATTGGGAAGCGGTCAAAATGATTTTGAGATATCTGAGTGGCACTAAGGAAAAGTGTTTATGCTTAGGTAGAGGGAAAGCATCCATTATTGGTTACACAGATTCTGACTATGCTGGGTGTGTAGACAATCGTAAGTCTACATCAGGGTACATTTTTCACTTTGCTGGAGGTGCTATCTCTTGGAGATCTCGTCTTCAAGAATGTACAGCTGTTTCCACCACAGAAGCAGAGTATGTTGCAGCAAGTGAGGCATGTAAGGAAGCATTGTGGCTTTCTCGTCTTGCTTGTGATATGGGTTTGCCTCAGCATGTACCTCACTTGCTCAGTGATAGTCAGAGTGCCATTGCTTTGGCTAAGAATCTGGTCTATCATGCAAAGACCAAGCATATTGAGGTGAGGTATCACTTCATTAGAGATTGCTTAGCCACTGAGAGCATTATTCTTGAGAAGGTTCACACTCGAGATAATGCTGCAGATGCTTTGACTAAAGCTCTACCACAGGATAGCTTTCGACACTGTTGTCACTTGATGGGGGTTACTTGATTCTTGATCTTACGCAGTCACTTGTATACTGTGTAACATGCCCATCAGGTGGGAGGTATAGTTTGTATACTTACACTCAGGTATTCTTTATCATTCTTTCTTTTTTCTCCCATAGTTACTCTGGCCATATTGGCCTTTAGTAGGAGATTGTTATCGTTAGTGTCCATGTGAAAGGCCAAATGGCCATCGGACACTTCTTTGTATATGTTCTTTAATAAAACATATAGTGGCCTGGTCAGTCACGGACTGTAAGTTCGACCGCATTTGTAAGACCTAAGAAGTCTGTCTTCGTGCTCCCTGTGTACTGTGTTTTCTGCGTATTCTGCAGCCTCTGTGCGGAGTACTGTGTGCGGGATCAAGAGCTCGGTTTTCAACTCCGAGCATATCGTCGTGGAGGTCTCGAGAAGGAGAGTGCAGCACGGTGCATCGCTATCGAAATACTTCAAACCCCGCATCGACTTCTAGTCTGTTCGGAGTTCATCAACCGCGGGCTGACCTTTTGAAAGTCCCCAACTTGCGGACTTTGCGACATCTTTCTACCTAGGCCAACGCACTCAATATGGGCCGACTGGCTGTCCCGCACAATTGGGGCACCGAGCATACTCGTGGCACGACTCTATGAGGAGTGCCAAGCCAACTCCCTAGCAAGATTGCCAAAATGTTGAGTCCTAATGCCCAAGAGAAAGATATTTACCGATGGATACTTCCTTTATCTATGCACTGGCTCATATGCTTCCTGGCAAATGCACCAAAATGATAGGTCTCTAAACCCTCAAGGGAAAGGATGCTGAGAGGCGCTTATGGTGTGCTCAGATCACGTCAAACTAATCGGCTTGTATTGCTTGAGCCTCAATTGTACCTATAATTTCACTATCTTGAACACACTCATACGTACGCACTATCGCTCTCCCAAGCCCTCTTACTCTCATGCACTCATCTGCTCATACATACCCCTTTTGACTAACTCCCTTTTGACTAACTCCCTTTCACTTTCACACACACTTTTCCTACATAGACTCTCACCCCACTCCGCTTCTTTCTCACACAATCTCACACCTAAACCTGCACATCCATCCACATTCACATTCCTTCACCTCACTCACTCACTACACATATTCTCATGCATATGACAAGTTGAGTACATGCACACCCGACCATCAGCCGATTCGATTCACTCGTCCTCATCACCTTCTTTGTCGCGAACAATGCCTCAGAGGGAGCTATGAGGATTGCGAGTTGATTCCTAATGGAAGACTTCTATGAATACTTATGGTTATGAATGCTGATACTCAGAACCTTACTCATAAGGGCACTATGATATATCGGGCGACTTCAGCAGATTCACTTGAGATGTGTGTCTCATAGGGGGAGGGTAGTTGACGACCAAAAAAAAATGTCATTACAGATAGGATAGAGAATTTCTCAAATCTATGAGTGATGAAAAATATTAACAAAACTTGAACATAAACATTGCTTTGCCTAGTTCATTAGATGACTCTAGCCATACAATGGTGTGTAGAACATCCAAAGGGAAGTCTACCTCAAGGAAAAAAATAGGGAAGCAAACCTGGATAGTGGCGACATGTGGGTTCCAGACACTTAGTCGAATGCATTCATTAGTCATTTGAAGCATCATCACCCGTCAAATTCTACAGCATGAGCTCATTCTTTTCCTTCGTTCCCTCATTCAACTCTCCATCTCGCCAATGAGCAGCCTTCAAGTCTTCATCTCTCTTAACCTTCAATCCATGATATCTGCACCATCACCTTTTACCTTGCATTCATGTGACCTGTCCATGCTTTCTTTTTTCCTCCAGCAGACCTCCAAATTAATGTGCAATTCTCCCTTCCTTCAGCTCCATGCGAGATTTCAACATTATGGAAAGAAAAAAATTTAGGATTGTAATAGGTCAAGACACGAGAATGCTCTTGGTCTTCTTCATTGATCATCAGTGGACGCGCAATCCCCCCTTCACACTCTTCCTTCAGTTCCTCAGATGAATACCTCTCCCCTAGAGCAGCCTATCTCCTTCCCCTACTGCCCTCTTCCTTCGTCAGAACAGCAGACGGACGGAAATCTTACCCCCCTCCCTTCTGATATGCGTCAGAATTGAATCCCTTCCTCGAGCCATCGGATCTGCTCCTTCAACACTTGGGCCAATAAAATGTTGATGTTGTAGATGGAAAAACGATCATCTACGTCTGAGTTCCCTCTCGAGGATGCCCTCATTACCTACACAAAAAACAATAGCCAAGGAACGTGCCCTTAGCCCTTGTCTACTTCTGCTGGCCTGATCTGCCCCTCACCAAAAAACTCCCAAACTGAAATCGTGGACAGCAAAAACGGTAGTGATGTGTGTGAACACACTAGGACCGTCGGGGCACTTTTTTCCCTCTTTAGGAGGTTTTTTTCGGTTTTTTTTTCCCGTCTTTTATATATGCCTATTGCCCTAATGGGCTACTTATTTTTGTACATTCTCTAGTAATACATTTAGTATTGTGTGTTGTGCTCCAAGCTTCTTCTCCTTCCTTGTGCTGTTCGCGTGTTTCCGTAGATGTTTATCTCCAACAATTGGTATCAGAGCAGGTCGTTGCTTCATCTAGGGTGCCGTCAACACTCCTCCGTTTGCAATCTCAGAATCGCACGAATTTTGGTGAGCATACTCAGCGTGTTTTTGAGATCAAAACGGCTTCGCTCTATGGTGCCGAAATCGTGATCTGAGCTCATTTCGGCCTTCGAACACACTATCATAGTGCTTGTGTAGGCTATTTCATCTTTTTGTGCCAAAGGTATATACCGGTTTCTGTTCGCCAGTATAAGCGTCTCAAAGTCTGCTACAGGTCTAGCAAAATTTGTCTAGGCAGTTCTGTTCAACTTTTTGAGATATAGTCAATTTTCTGCATCAAGGTATTTTAGTCACCGACCATGGCTGAAAGTAGTGATGTATTTCGTATGTTGGCTGTTGAGGATAAGTTGGACGGTACCAACTACCCGTTATGGGCTTATATGATGCAACATGTGTTGGTTACAAAAGGACTGTGGAACATTGTGCAAGGTGTGGAAAAACGTTCTATCACACCTACAACTATTACAACTGCAGGTACCGAAGCTGATGCAGAAGGTGTCGAAGATGATGATATTCTGCATATTCTTGTTCGTGTTGTGGTTTTTGCTGCACCTACTACAGAGGAGATTCGCTGGGATGGCAGAGATGCCCAGGCACATGCATTGATAACTTTGTCTATCAAACGTGCCATTATTCCTCACATTTGCTCTTGCAGAACAACTAAAGATGCTTGGGATACACTTACCACATTGTACCAAGCTAGGAATGAGGCTCGTGTTGCTTACCTCCAAAAACAGTTGGAGAGTGAGCACATGAATGAAGGTGATTCTATGGACAATTTCCTAATGAAGATCAAAGATTTGAAGGAACAGTTGATTTCTACTTATTAGGTTATACCAGATAGCTCACTTGTGCAGATCGTTTTGAATGGTCTTCCTAATTCATATCAGAGTTTTGCTTCTACTCTTCGGTTGATGATGAAAGGCAATCCGAATGCCTTATCATTTGAGGAGTTAGTCTCTGTTCTGTTGCAAGAAGATCAGTCCAGGCAGAACAGGTCCATTATGCGAGTTGCAGATCAAGCTTTCCTGGCTAGTCAGAAGGGCAAAGGAAAATGGAGTTCTTCAACTAGTAAGCAGAAATCTGCTAATTTTGCATATTCAAAGAAGGAAGATAAAGATGAGAAGAAATCAGAAAAGCAGAAATTGTTTTGTAAGTACTATAAAGGGAATGATCATATCATAAAGAATTGTCCAAAACTGGCTGCTAAAAAGGCAAAGAAGAAAGAGGCTAGAATGGTTGTTGCAGAGGCCTTTACACCAAAAACAGAGTCTACTAATCTTGTGCAGGAAGAAGAATGGGCGTTTACTACTGTCTGCAGTTTTGACCCATCTTCTCATGAGCAGTGCATGTCTGCAGTAGACTCAGATGTTTGGTATTTTGACAGTGGGGCGACCAAACATATTACCTCGTAGCACAATTTCTTCTCTTCATGCGAGCGTGCCCCTATAGAGAATACTATGACATGCGCCAACAACTCCTCTTATCCTGTTATGGGAGTTGGTAAGATCATTTTGACTACTGTTGATGGTAGTTCTTTCACTTTGTCAGATGCTTTATTTGTGCCAGGGATCAAGAAGAACATGTTATCAGTTTCTGCATTAGCCAAGATTAGCTTGGTTTTGAAATTTGTTGATGACATGTGTACAGTTCATGATCTGTCAAATGGCGATGTGATTATTGCTTCTAGCATTTTATGTCATGGGTTGTATAAGCTCATAGACTATGAAAGATCTGTAAATGATTTGACATGTGTAAATGATTTGGCATGTGCAGTAAATGATTCTCAGGCTATGTCAGATGCAAAGCTTTGGCATGCATGCTTTGGTCATTTGAATTTTGCTAGTTTGCTATGCCTGTAGAAATCTGAAATGGTGTCCTCTTTGCCCAAACTTGAGGCACCTGAAAAACATGTTTGTGAAGGCTGTATTTGGGCAAAATGCAGCATTCGTCCTCTCCAAAAGATGGTTCAGTTCGGGCTACTTAGAAATTGCAGCTTGTACATAGTGATGTTTGTGGTCCTATGCAGACACCTTCTTTTGAGAATTATCTTTACTTTGTGACTTTCATCGATGATTTTTCTAGGCATGCATGGGTATATCCATTGAAGACAAAGTCCGAAGTGTTCATGTGCTTCAAACAGTTTTTGGTTTTGACTGAAAATCTATCAGCATGTAAAATGGGCACCCTCCGTTCTGATCGAGGGGGGGGATATATGTCTTCTCATTTTAATGTATGTCTGGCTTAACGTGGGATAAAACACCAGTGTACAGTGCCATATACACCTCAACAGAATGGAGTTGCTGAACGAAAGAACAGGTCACTCATGGAGATGGCGAGGTGTATGGTCAAGAGTCAGGCTTTACCACATAGTTTCTAGCTTGAGGCTGTCATGTATGCAGCATATGTACAGAACAGGTGTCCCACTAAAGCACTGCACTCTATCACTCCATATGAGGCTTTTCATGACCGCAAGCCATCTGTTGCTCATCTGCGTGTTTTTGGTTGTTTGGCATATGTGTTAGTGCCTCAACAACATCGTAGAAAATTGCATGATAAAGCAGTAAAATGTATTTAGGTTGGGTACAGTTTTGAAAGTAAAGGCTATCGTCTATATCATCCACAGACTAAATGCATTCTGGTTAGCCGTGATGTTGTTTTTGTAGAGGATGCTATTCAGCCATTGCTTTCATGTACTAAGGAAACATCTGTTAGCTCCAAAGACATGTATGATACTTTGCTGCCTCTTTTTAATGGTGGACAATCTAGTGCTGGTCCTAATGAGGCAACTTCTCAGCCTTTGTAGGTTTCACGTGATGATGCACTTTATTCCATTTCTGATGCAGATTTACATGATGCACTTATTGATGAGAGAGTTGATATTGAGCATGCAAGAACTATGCCAAAATGGTCTGTGTAGACCTTGCGTGACAGCAAATTAGATGCACCTCTGTCATATCGTACTCGATCAGGCTCTCATAGTGCCTCTTTTGCATCAGATTGCTATGATATGGCTGCATCTAGTCTCTGTGATGAGACTCAGCCTGTTTCATTTGATGAAGCACAAAATTCAGAAAACTGGATGGCTGCTATGCAATCTGAATATGATGCAATAATGAAGAATGGTACTTGGTCTTTATGTGACTTGTCCCCTGGCAAGAAGGCCACTGGCACTAAGTGGGTATACAAGCTGAAGCGTAAACCTGATGGTACAATTGACAGGTATAAGGCTAGGCTTGTTGCAAAGGGTTATGCGTAGGAAAGAGGCATTGATTTTGATGAGACCTTTGCACCTACATGCCGTATGACTACTGTTTGAAGCATTTGTGCACTTGCAACCCATCATGGTGGGAATGTACATCAATTGGACATTAAAACTGCATTTCTGAATGGTGACTTGCATGAAGAAGTGTATGTTTTTCAGCCCCATGGCTTTGTGCAGAAAGGGCATGAAAACCAGGTGTGCAGGTTAAAGAAGGCATTATATGGTTTAAAGCAAGCACCACGTGCTTGGTATGAGAAGATATATGCCTATCTGATTGCACATGGTTTTGAGAACCGTCCAACTGAAAGCACCTTATATGTTAAGCGTGCTAATGATGTGCTTCTGATCACTTTTGTCTATGTTGACGATATGCTGCTCATTGGTCCTATTGAGAACCATATTGCTGATTTTAAGGCTGATTTGCATGCCTCATTTGAGATGTCTGATTTGGGGCATTTGCATCACTATTTGGGCATTCAGTTTATGCAAGTTGATGGTGGAATGGCTTTGTGTCAAACAAAATATATTGACACATTATTGCAGCGTTTTGGCCTTGAAGACTGTAAGCCTATTGCCACTCCTATGGAGACAGGTTTACGTTTGAGTCTTCACGATGCTGGAGATGCATTTGATGTTGTTCTCTATCAGCAGGCTGTTGGAGGCTTGATTTACTTATGCATTACTCGGCCAGCTATTCAGTTTGTTGTCTCATAGATGAGCAGGTTTATGCATTGCCTAGGAGTCAAGCATTGGTAGGCGGTTAAGCGCATCTTTTGCTACTTGAGTGGTATTCAGCTACTTGGGTTGTTTTATCCCAAGGGGGGATCACTACCGCTAGATTTACATGCTTTTTTTGAATCTGATTGGGCTGGTTGCTATGACACCCATGTGTCCACTGCTTCATGCTTGGTAGCTCATGTATATCTTGGTTGAGCAAGAGGGAGCCTACTGTGGCCACATCTAGTTGTGAAGCTGAGTATAGGGAAGCTTTCACAGCTACTGTTGCTTTTGTGGAGTGATTTCCACATAGCTTGGCACTTCCTTGTACATGAGTGCCAGCTCCTTGTTCACCGCATCACTCCCAGTGGGGATTTGTTGATATATTTAGGTACTGATGTGTGTGAACACACTAGGACCACCGGGGTACTTTTTTCCCTCTTTAGGAGGTTTTTTTCCCCCGGCTTGTATATACGCCTATTGCCCTAATGGGATACTTATCTTTGTACATTCTCTAGTAATACATTCAGTATTGTGTGTTGTGCTCCAAGCTTCTTCTCCTTCCTTGTGATGTTCGCGTGCTTCCGCAGACGTCTATCTCCAACACAGCCCCCCAAACAGGCCCTCGTTTGCTCCTTCTTCTGAGACTTGTATAAGTGCAGACACCTTCAAATACTCTTAGGAGCTTCTCCTATTACATGTGAAATCCTATCTCTTCCCTAACGAGCTTTCTGAGAAAACATTCAAAGGTCCTCTGAACATTGTGTCACAGCACACAGGTTATTGCCATCACAGTCTACTGCGAGCTCCTCTAACAACCATCATAATTTATTACATGTGATCTCACAACTTCGCCTTAGCATCATCTTTTTCTTCCAAGCTCTTTCTCTCTATACATCATTCCCGAACATAACTCTTTTCTTCCAAACTTCTTTTGCTCTCTATTGGCTTTGTCTCATTGAACCTCACCAATGGAAGCTATTCTCAAAAACTCCCTCTACCCATGATTGCTCCTCCATGTCGCATCAAAGAGTATTCATACCTGCAGTTCCTCCATCAACTTTGATAGTGTTTCCCCTTTCCCTTTTCTTAGTTGCCTCCTTCTTTCTAGCTTGCTTCGTCTTCTCAGCTGCATTATGCGGAAGTGCTCAGCTTCATATGTAGACCTCTATGGAAGAATGCACTTAATTCTAGAGGCGGGAAGCTTGGTAGAAATGGGCACCTCTTCACTGTGATATCTCTATGTTGTAAAGGCCATATCTCGCATTCCCCGCCCAGAAGAAGAAGGACCCCCTGCTTTTTCCAGCCTCCCCCTTATCTGTACATCGGCCCCCATCAGTGCCTTCGCTCCCACACAATTTGTGTAGCAAAAATAAAAAAAAAACTTCCTCCTTTCTCCAATCACCCAAAATTTCTCATTCCTTCACCATTCTTCAATGTCGACACCACTCCATCACATCTCCAATATACCCGTAGCAATGATAGAAAGAAATAAACCAAGAACCAAAGTCTCGCAATGTTGCTGATCGTGGGAATAGTTCCAATCAAAGTGTTCCAAGAAACAATGCTTCGGACTTCAAGTTTGTTAAACACATTCTGCAATATGAACTTCAAACCCTTTGAAAGCTGCTCCAGTGCCATGTTCAGCATATTCACCAAAGTGTTGCCAATTAGGGCTCTTTTCCTAGGCCTATCTTGATTATTTCATCACGTATCTCCCAACCTTTTGATGTGGTTCATGTACTTGCATAGGTCTTCAAACTATGGTAACCACCATAACAAAAAGCCATGTCTCCAAGTATTGCCTCCCTTGACAGCATTCCTCTCTGACCAAGAAGTCGTCGTGTAGCCCCCAAATACTTCCCATCAAACATCTAATCAACTCTTCAAGTACCTGCAATCAAACATATTCTCCTACCAACTAGAAACATATTAGTGCATAAAAACCAACCATTTCCTGAGCTAACAAGTTGGATAAGTGAAGAGGTATACATGTCACAACTTCCAGGTTTTGAGAATCCTAATCATGCATCTTATGTTTGTAGACTCAAGAAAGCATTCTATAGATTGAAACAAGCTCCTAGAGCTTGGAATTATAGGTTGTTCACATACCTTCAAGATCAAGGGTTCAAACCTAGCAACTCAGATCCTTTTCTATTCATCAAAAGGGATCACAATGAGGTTATCTATCTATGTGTATATGTGGATGATATTATTGTGATAGGTGATGATCTGAATGGCATTCAAAGGATCAAGAGGCTTGTGCAAGAGGAGATCAAAATCAATGACTTAGGTAAGCTCACATATTTCCTAGGTATGCAGGTGATACACACAGATGAAGCAATGTATTTGACTCAGAGGAGATACATTCATAATCTACATCTTAAGTTCAAAATAGAGAACACTAAACATGCAGGTACACCTTTGGAGATGAATCATAAACTTAGTGTTGATGAAGGTGAGAAAATTGAAGAAATTAAAGAATATGAAAGCTTGGTAGGTAGCTTGATATATGCTACTCATATGAGAGCATTCATCTCATATAGCATAGGAGTGCTAAGCCAATTCATGAAGGTACAATCAATGAAGGTATATTATATCCTTACTTATTAGATTTGGATATCAAAATCTATTTAGATGCAGATTGGATAGGAGCTAAGGATGATAGAAGAAGTACCTCTGGTTACTTAGCATTTGCAAGTTCTTATCTAGTGTCATGGAGTTCCACGAAGCAACCAACAGTTGCTTTATCCTCAACTGAATCACAGTATAGAGGTTTGACCATACCAACTCAAGAGGAAATGTGGTCAAAGCATTTTATACAGATTTGGGGATTGTGAGTTCCAAACCTCACATATTTGGATATAATGTAAGTTCCATGCATCCAGCAACAAACCCTATTTTCAATGCAAGAAGACATATGTTCTAAGCTTCTTATCTTGCTTATCCTTTTGCCTTCTTTGAATTTCTTCCAGACTCTATTGAGCCTACAATCTTTTCTCTTCTAGTTTGACTAGTTGGGTGTACCTCTCTTTCAGTGATTAATCCTCTCCCATTCTAGCTTCAATGGCTACTTTCAATATAATGAATTCCTTTTATATGAGAAAAATTGTTTCTTCTCCATATACTAAATGTATACAGAGTACACTTGGTTGTCGCTCAATAGGATGTTTGGCATGCCCATAAAGCTTCAAGAAGACATTCATCCCAATCTCTCCTATGAGTGGCCACTATCTTTGTCAAGATTTATTCTAGTATTTTGTTGGTGACCTCAACTTGGCCATTTTTCCTTGAATAGTATGGTGTCATTTTCCTTATGGCTCATTGTGTAAGGCTTTTAGTACATTCTTTGCTTCTTCTTCTTCCTCGAGACATCTTTTATAGAAGCTTTTGTGGACAAAATACCAATACAATTGTCCCCAGATAATGTTGTGGAGTTTTGCAAGGGGCAGTGGCTTATGCTTTTCACTTTTAGTAACTCTAGGGGAATATTTAGCCGTACATAGAAATTTTACCAAGTCTATATACCTAAGCATTTTTGATTACACATGAAACAAATGACTCTCTCGGAGCTCATTAGGTATTCCTGAGATCTGTGAAGAGATGGATAGGTATGTGCTTGAAGATGAAGAGGTGTTGCAAAATCCTTGATCTACACCAGCCAAATGAACTCCAGGAGTATATGGTGGGCCCTTTTAGCTTGCCAATGGATGTATTATACACCCTATGTACCTTGGAAGATCACTCTCAAAAAGATAGATCAAAATAGATAAGTTGGAGTTAGCTCAGAGGTGAAAACTTGCTATTCTTGGTTCATACACCTGTCCAGTGTTTTACATAATTCTCTGATCACAGCAGCAATTAGCTCAATTCCTCTTGGGGAAGTCTAGGCAACTTAAAGAGCTAACTTTCAAGAGTAATCTCATCAAAAATAATGAACCACACACTGAGAATGAGTTTTAACAAGTGATGAGATCATCCCGATTTTCACGGGCTGCTACAGAAATAGACCAGTGAGCAGCAAAATCCACATAACGCAAAATGTAGGAATCCAATGATTATGAAAATTTGTATGGTTATACTAGACAGTACGCTGAATCCAACAAGCTTTAAATCACTGAATTTGAATAAGTAACCACTGAGAAACACCTCTGACAAGATGAGTGAAAAAGTCGGGTACCTGACAGAGAGGTGAAGATGAACAGACCCTGTTGACTTCAAATCAACATAACTGAAGATTGCAACATCCAAATGACATGAAAATTTATGAGCATATAGTAGACTTATAGAGCTAACTTTACCAAGTTAAATCACTGAAAATGATGCACCAAGCTCAGAGAAAACATCTCTGCAAACTGACTGAGAAAAACTGAGAGTAATGGCAGTGAGTAGTACACTTCACAAGAACATGGAAAGATGAACTCAAATAATCATGAAAATGAAAGTATATTGCTTGTACAATACAATGACTTACTGATACATATGTGTGCCTTGTAATCACACCTTGATATGGCATAAAGCTCAGCTCTTGGAGGTCTTCACATAGGTCTCTCTAACCACGACTAAAACTGCCATCTATTTATAGTTGAGTTTGGGAGGCTAACTTCCCTCAATCACTCTCCAATCAATCAATGATTGATTTGATTCTCTACCTACCACAAATCACGAATTCGTGGCTCCTCTTTCCATTCTTGATCATGTGGACTCAACCACTTAAGATTCTCTTACTTTTACATTAAGTAAACTTTTCAAAAGTTACAAGAGGTAGTTCACAAGTGAACTTTACATAGTCTTCATTTTAAGGCTTTTTCTATGACTTTGTGGGACTCAAGCCAATACTTAGGCTTGTCATAGACTTGCTCCAACAGCTCCCCCTCAAGCCAAGTATGCTTGAGGTCTTCAATCTTCCAAGATTACCTACAAACCAATCATAGCCTTGAATTTGCAAAGCTTTGAATATCTGCACATTGTTGATGAGTGGACACATATGATATTTGAATCTCTTTGCTTAGAACCTTCTCTCGTACATAGTGATAATGAACTTCAATATGTTTAGTCCTTGCATGAAAAATAGGATTAGCAGCCAAGTGAATAGAACTCATATTGTCACCAAAAATAGTTGGAGTTCCAAACTCCAATCCAAGATCTTTGAACAATGTCTTCATCCACATAGCTTCTTGTGTAGCTATGGCAAGACCTCTATATTCAGCTTCAGTAGAAGAGAGAGCAACTGTGGGTTGCTTCTTGGATGACCATGAAATAAGCTTTGAACCTGCAAAGGTAAGATAACCTGAAGTGCTCCTTCTATCTTCCTTGGAGCCAGCCCAATCTGCATCAGAAAATAGCTTCAAACCTAAATCAGATACATAAGGGTAATAAAGTCCTTCATTTATGGTTCCTTTGAGATACTTGAGAATCCTTTTGGCAGCATCCATATGTGGTTTCCTTGGTGTGTGCATAAATTGACTTAGCACACTCATACTGTAACATATATCTACTCTTGTCAATGTGGCATAGTTGAGACTACCCACTAGACTTTGATATGATGTGATGTCCTCTATGAGTTCACCTTCATGTGAGCTCAATTTGTGATTGACCTCCATTGGAGTACCTGCAATCTTACAATCTTGCATCTTGAATTTTGCCAACATGTCCTTAATGTACTTTCTTTGAGTGAGAAACAAACCATGATCTTTGTAGACAACTTCCAAACCTAGGAAGTAGGTAAGTGAACCCAAATCACTTATCTTGAACTCTTCTCTCATCTGATCTTTGATCTTCTTCATGCCATCTGCATCATTTCCTGTCAATATAATATCATCTACATATACACATAGGTAGATGACCTCAGAATTACTCTTTTTAATAAAGAGTGAAGGATCTGCCTTGCTTGGTTGAAAGCCTTTGTCCTGCAAGAATGAAACAAGCCTGAAATTCCAAGCTCTTAGAGCTTGCTTGAGACCATACAATGCTTTGTTAAGTTTACACACATAATCAGGATAAACTTGGTTCTCAAAACCAGGTGGTTGTGCCATATATACCTCTTTTGTTATCCAACCATTCAAAAATGCATTCTTTACATCTAGTTGAAGTATCTTCCAATTCTTGGAAGAGGCAATACTAAGCAAAACCCTAATAGTAGGCATCTTTGCCGTAGGAGAGAAAGTCTCCTCATAATCAATTCCCTTTGTGCAAAGCCTTTTGCTACAAGCCTTGCCTTATACCTGTTAATTGAACCATCAGAATTCTTCTTGAGTTTATAGACCCATCTTGAGCCTATTACCTTCATGGATGAAGTCTTGGGCACCAAATCCCAAGTGTTGTTTTCCTCAAGTGCTTCAATCTCTTCCTTCATTGCATGCTTCCATTCTGTTTTTGCTTTGGCCTCTTCAAATGATGATGGCTCCTCTTGGTTTATGTCCTGTGCTATGTAGATAGAATGTTTAGTTACTAATGAGGTGTCAAACCCATACCTTTCTGGTTTTTTCTTTTCCCTCATAGATCTTCTTAGGCCATGATGTGATGATTCTGCCTCATGTCCAAGTTCCTGCAATTTTGCTTTACCTTTAGACTTCCATGCTTTGATCTTTTCCATGTGAGATTCTTCTCATCCTCTGAGGTGTCTTGTTCTTCAATCTTTGATTGTTCTCTACCAAGCTTTGGAAAATCTTCTTCAAGATCATATGGTAAATTGATCTTCCTGCATGAATCTTCATACCATGAATTGTTCTCATCAAAAACTACATCTCTGCTTACCAAGAATCCTTTGTTGGTAGGGTTGTATAACCTGTAGCCCTTTTGATTGTTGTCATATCCAATAAATACACACCTTTCTGCCTTTGGATCCATCTTGCCTCTAACCTGTGAAGGAACATGAGCAAAAGCAATCCATCCAAAAATTTTACAATGATCTAAGCTTGGTCTTCTTCCATTCCAAGCCTCATATGGAGTCATCCCATCAAGGGATTTTGAAGGCAACCTGTTAATCAAGTAAGTGGCTGTAGATACAGCCTCAGCCCATAAGTAATTAGGTAAATGCTTTTCATTTAACATAGACCTTGCAGCTTCAACAATTGTCCTATTCCTCCTTTCTGCCACTCCATTTTGCTCAGGAGTGTACCTTGTAGTTACCTCTCTTTTGATTCCTCTTTCTTGAAGAAAAGAATCAAACTCATGGGAGAAATATTCTCCCCCTCCATCTGACCTTAGCCTTTTTAGTGATTTACCTGTTTGATTCTCCACAAGAGCCAAAGATCTTTTGAAACATGAAAAAACTTCATCTTTGTGTTTCATAAAGAATAGGATAGTCCATCTGCTGCAATCATCAATAAAGGAAACATAATACCTTGATCCAGATACTGAAGCTTCCTTGCTAGGTCCTCATACATCTGTATGAACCAACTCCAAGAGATCTCCATGCATATAACCTTTCTTCATGAATGGTAACCTATGAGACTTTCCAAATTGACATGCACTACACTTATAAATCATATGTTGTTTTGACAAATTAGGAAGTCCAAGTACACTTTGGTCCCTGCAGATTTGCTTTAATGACCTTTCACCAATATGTGCTAACCTTTTGTGCCAACCTTCCAATTCTGTGAGTGTCTGACTACCATAATTAAAGAGAGCAATGTTTCTAGTGTCCTGTAATTCAAATGTGAACAATCTACCTGTCTTTTCACCTTTTGCAATTCTTCTGAATCCTTGACTTGGATCTTCAACAAATGCTCCTGCTTTTGTGAACCTGACTTGCAACCCTTTCTCTACTATCTGCCCAACACTTATCAAATTCTTTGTAATGGTAGGGACATAGAGTACCTTACTGAGTAGGTTGATGTTTCCATCAGGTGCTTTGACATTGCCTATTTTCTCCACAGGATGTTTTGTATCATCTCCTGTTTGTACCTCATGCTTATTCCTTGGATCTTCTAAATCTGATAGGAGTGCCACATTTCCTGCCACATGATTTGAACAACCTGAATCTATGTAGAAAACATGCTCATCAGATTTACCTTGTGGCATAGCCATGTTCATGATCAATAATGAATCCTCTTTGTTTGAGTCTTCTGTGTAGTTATTGTAGTCTCTCCTTCCTTTGTAGCCTCCTTGATAGTTTGAATGATTGTAGTTGTTGTAGTTGCCATGGTAGTTGTTGAACCTTCCTCTTGAGTAGCCATAACTTCCTCTATTGTATCCTCTGCCATGTCTTCCTCTTGATTCCTGGAATTCCTAAAGCAATTTTCAGTTGTATGATTAGTTAATCCACAAATAGAACATGAGTTGGAGTCTTGGGATCTCCCCCTGCCTTGTCTACCTCCTCTTCCTCTACCTCTGCCATGTCTTCCTCTACCTGCATAGTTAGCTTGATATGTACCTGCTTCATCATCCACTTTCTTTGCCTTTCCTTTGTTATCTTTAGACTTGCTTTTATCCGTGTATAAAGCTGAAGATTGATTACCTTTAGAGCTTTCTTCATTTTTGATAAGCTTTGCCTCTTGAGTAAGTAGTTGTCCAATGAGTGTGTTGAAATCAGGTACATGCATCTCCATGTACAAATCCATAGCTGTGGTGAATGCTTCCCACTTATCATCTGCCTTCAAGCCATTGATCACCTGCCTTACAATTTGCTCTTCATCTATTACCTCTCCAATGCTTCCCAACTGATGTGCTATGTCCTTGAGCTTTGTGACAAAATCAGTCACATTTTGTTTGGGAGCCTTCTTGAGAGTTGTGAACTCCAGCCATAGTTGATGCTTCCTAGCTTTGGTACTTGAAGAAAAGAAAGCTTCAAGTGCATCCCACACTTCCTGAGATGTCTTAAAACTTCTAATGTGAGGCAACAAAAAATCTGAGATAGAGTTGAGGAGATAAGACCTTGCAAGTGCATCCTTGGAGCACCATGTGCTCAATCTTTCTTGCTCTTCTTGTGTTGGTTGACTTTTGTTCCTGAAACTTGGCATAACTTCATCTCCAGCCACATAACCATATAAACTTCTACCTTGGAGATAGGCTTCCATTCTTAATGACCAAGCTGAGTAGTTACCTCTGTCTAATTTGTCAATTGATGAAGGAAATCCATCTGCCATGTTGTCCAACCTTGCTCTGATACCACTGTGAAGAGATGGATAGGTATGTGCTTGAAGATGAAGAGGTGTTGCAAAATCCTTGATCTACACCAGCCAAATGAGCTCCATGAGTATATGGTGGGCCCTTTTAGCTTGCCAATGGATGTATTAGACACCCTATGTACCTTGGAAGATCACTCTCAAAAAGATAGATCAAAACAGATAAGTTGGAGTTAGCTCAGAGGTGAAAACTTGCTATTCTTGGTTCATACACCTGTCCAGTGTTTTACATAATTCTCTCATCACAGCAGCAATTAGCTCAATTCCTCTTGGGGAAGTCTAGGCAACTTAAAGAGCTAACTTTCAAGAGTAATCTCATCAAAAATAATAAACCACGCACTGAGAATGAGTTTTAACAAGTGATGAGATCATCCCGATTTTCACGGGCTGCTACAGAAATAGACCAGTGAGCAGCAAAATCAACATAACGCAAAATGTAGGAATCCAATGATTATGAAAATTTGTATGGTTATACTAGACAGTAAGATAAATCCAACAAGCTTTAAATCACTGAATTTGGATGAGTAACCACTGCGAAACACCTCTGACAAGATGAGTGAAAAAGTCGGGTACCTGACAGAGAGGTGAAGATAAATAGACCCTGTTGACTTCAAATGAACATAACTGAAGATTGCAACATCCAAATGACATAAAAATTTATGAGCATATAGTAGACTTATAGATCTAACTTTACCAAGTTAAATCACTGAAAATGATGCACCAAGCTCAGAGAAAACATCTCTGCAAGCTGACTGAGAAAAACTGAGAGTAATGGCAGTGAGTAGTACACTTCACAAGAACATGGAAAGATGAACTCAAATAATCATGAAAATGAAAGTATATTGCTTGTAAAATACAATGACTTACTGATACATATGTGTGCCTTGTAATCACACCTTGATATGGCATAAAGCTCAGCTCTTGGAGGTCTTCACATAGGTCTCTCTAACCACGACTAAAACTGCCATCTATTTATAGTTGAGTTTGGGAGGCTAACTTCCCTCAATCACTCTCCAATCAATCAATGATTGATTTGATTCTCTACCTACCACAAATCACGAATTCGTGGCTCCTCTTTCCATTCTTGATCATGTGGACTCAACCACTTAAGATTCTCTTACTTTTACATTAAGTAAACTTTTCAAAAGTTACAAGAGGTAGTTCACAAGTGAACTTTACATAGTCTTCATTTTAAGGCTTTTTCTATGACTTTGTGGGACTCAAGCCAATACTTAGGCTTGTCATAGACTTGCTCCAACAAGATCATATCTACATTTACTATTGTCAACAAATGATCTACTAGTATATGAGCCTTTCCTAGCTTATTCACCATAATAAAGTGGAATTCTTACAAGAGAAGCATCCATCTCATTAGCCACCTCATTGATTCCGATTTATTGATGTTATATTTCAAAGCTTCATGATCCACATAAGATATAAATTGTTTACCCATTAGGTAATGTCTATAATTATTTAGAATAACTACAAAGATCATTGATAAGCATTCCTTTCCTATCGTATTATAGTTCCTTCGAATGTTGTTAAGATTTTGGCTTGCATAGTAGATAGGGTGATCCAACTTTTTCTTGCTAGCTTGACAAAGCACTGCATCTATTTCCATATGGGACACATCCATGTGCACATGAAATTCTTTTGCCCAATTTGGTGCCACCAAGATCTACACATTCATTAGCTTATCCTTTATGGTTTTGAAAGTTGTTTGGAAAGCCATGGTCCATTGAAATTGTTGATCTTTTCTCAATAATTGTGTCAAAGGTGAAGCTATCGAGGCAAAATTTAGTATGAAGCATTCATAATAAATTGCATCACCTAAAAATCCCCTTGAGTCACTATAGATTTTGTGGAGATGGGACTTGTTGAATTTTTTCCACTTTATCTTTGTCAACCAATATTCCTTGTTCAAAGATATCATGGCTATAAAGCAATCCTTTCCTCACTCAGAATGTACATTTCTCAAGACTTAACATAATTCCTCTCTTGATACTTCTTTTTAAGATCGCTTCCATTTGCACAATCATATTTTCATCATCTCCTTGTATGGAAAATGCATCCAAAAATATTTCCATCTAGTCTTGGTATGTTTCTATCATAGCTCTTTGAAATGTGGCCAGTGTGTTGCACAAACTGAATGGCATGATGCAGTATGCATATGTTCCCCATTCAATGGTAAAAGTAGTCTTTGACTTTTCTTCATAGATCTACACTTGGTTATATCCATTGAAACCCTCCAAAAAAGTGTACATTCTATGACCAGCTATCCTATCCATGATCAAGTCAGTGAAGGGTAAGGGAAAGTGGCCTTTCTTGGTTCATTCATTCAATTTTCCATAATCTATACAAATTCTATTTTTTTTTCTTTTTCATAACAACCACAATATTTGAAACCCATTCATTGAGCCGCTAGAAAGTACATAAAAAAGCTCAATCCTTCCCTAGATTCTGGTGTTCACAAAACCACTCCTATAGTAGGGACTTGTTCTTGCACCTTATGAACGGGTTGAGCTTTAACTTCAATGTAGTTTGAGAATTCTAGTGGCTCCTTCCCTTTGCCATTATTAGCCCTCTTTTTTGGAAAATATTGATCCTAGTGCCCTTCTCCACTACAATGCCTACATGATGGGGTAAACCCGATTGGCTTCCTCTCATTTGGACATACTCTGGCTATATGTCCATTGTCTCCACATCTCCAACGTTGAATCTAATTAGTCACAATTTTTTTCTCTTGTGTCGCCCCCTAGGGTAGTCACTGGTGTGGCCTTGAGCACCTTCCCCATAAGACTATCTTGTCTCCCAGCGAGGTATAGGAGGTTTGCTCTCAGTAGGCAATCCTACGTAAGGATTATCAAGAGATAGGAGATAAGGAAGAGATCTCACACACACACTCTCACAATCAAAGAGAAGCACACACACAGATTGAGACAAGGAAGAAAAGGAATGTACAAGAATGACCTAAAAACAACAATAGAACAAGTGCTATATATAAAGAACAATACATAAGGGAAAAATCTTAATGTCCGCAAATGAGTGAGCTGGCAAGAAACAATTGTGCCATCACTCTTGGTAGATAAATCAAGTAAAGCTCAATGAAGTATCATTTACATATATTGGCATGACCTCTATACATGTCAAAGAAATGAAAAAGTAATATGTGTCATCCTGGATCATCAAATGTTGAGCTTGATATCTCAACACTCCCCCTCAAGCTCAATGTCATGTCCTATAATCCGAGCATCTTTCGAAACTTCTTCAGCTTCTCTACTCCAAGTGCTTTAGTGAAAATATCAACAACTTGCTCTTTGGTTCTCACATAAACAAGATCAATATCACCTGCTAATACCTTCTCTCTGATGAAGTGATCATGTACCTCAATATGCTTTTTTCTAGCATGAAAAACAAGATTTCGCTAACTGTATGCTGCTAAGATTATCACAATAGATGGTGATAGGATTTTTCACTTCCACACATAAATCTGCAAGTATCATCTCTAGCCATGATCCCTCACATGCTACCATTGCAGCACCTCTATACTCAACCTCTGTACTCGACAAAGCAATATTGGGTTGCTTCTTACTGCTCCATGTAATAGCTACACTCCCAAGTGAGAATAGAAAGCCACTAGTAGATCTTCTACATGGAATGTTACCAAACCAATCTGCATCGGTGTATCCATGAACCTACAAATCTACACTAGCTTCATAAAATAATGCATAATCCAAAGTAGCCCTTACATAATGTAGAGTGTGTCTCACAACATTTAAAAGTCTTCCTGGGAACTTGCATAAATTGACTTTCAAGTCCAACAGTGTAGCTTAGATCAAGCCTTGTAATTGTGAGATATATCAAACTTCCCACAATTTTCCTATACATAACAGCATTTTCCAACGCTTCACCTGATGTAGTATCCAACTTCAAATTCTAATCTAATGGCATAGAAATTGGCTTACAATCAGCCATACCATACTTCTATAGCATATTCAAGGCATATTGCCTTTGCAACCTCCATATACCTGTTTCTGTATGTATAAACTCAATGCCCAACAAATAATGCAACACACCAAGATCTTTCATGTCAAGTTCGTGTATAAGGAGTTGCTTTATCTCTTTAATGCTTGCTTCATTGTTGCCTCCTACAATCAATTCATTAACATAAATAGCCACAATTGTGATGGCATCATCACCCTTCCTCGCATATAGTGAATGATTTGCATCACACATAGAAAACCCTATGGTGGTTAAGTAGTCTGGAATCCTTGCATGCCAAGCACGAGGGGCTTGTTTAAGCCCATACAAAGCCTTTTGCAACCTGCAACATATTCTGGGTGCTTTGAATCTTTATATCCTTGTGGCTGGTCCATGTATACTTCTTTTTGTAACTCATCATGTAGGAAAGTATTCTTTACATCCATCTGATGCAAAGTCCATCCTTTTGCTGTAGTTAATGCAACAAGTGTTCTGACAGTAGAAATTTTGGCTACAAGTTTGAACTTTTCCTCATAATCAATGCCATATGTCTGTGCACATCCTTTTGCTACCAATCATGCTTCTTACGTGCTTACGCTACCATCAGCATTGTGCTTTACCTTGTAAACCCACTTGCAACTTATGGATTTCTTTCCTTCTGAAAATGGACCCAGCTTCCATGTATCATCTCCATAAAGGATAGCCATCGCCTCATCCATAGCTTTTTCCCAATCTGCATTTCGAATTGCATCTTCAAAACAAGAAGGTTCAACATCTTGTATTATCTTGCTCATGTAGGCACAATGATGAGCCATATAATTGTCATACAAAAATCGTTGCACACAATTCTGCATCCTCCCAGATCTTCTTGGTCCTAGGCCACTTCTCCTTGTATCATCCGCATGTGCCTTTTTAAATCATGGAGTCTTCACAGAGGGCAATCCAAGTTCCTCATCAAGGCTCTTCTCTGAACTGCTTGAATCTCCATCAATTTCTTCAAAACGTATAGATGTTTTACTACCAATACAAAGATTTTCTTTACCTTTATTTGATGTAATTGATGAATTTGTTGGACTGAAATTCGAACGCAATCTTCCACTCCATGGATTTTAGTTGGAACTATTGCTTAGTGATGCATCTGGTCCACTCAAAACTTGAGATTCTGCACTTGCTTTTTCAGCATTTTCTTTGTCATTTGGTTCAAGATCAAGTCCGTCTTTGGCATCTACATAGAAGCTTGACATTTCATCAAACACCACATCTTCGCTTACCTTCACCTATTGTGTGAGTGGATTATAACATTTATACCCCTTTTGCTCAATGGAGTATCCAATGAAGATACATTTTTCTACTTTTGGATCAAGCTTTGTCCTCAACTCATCTGGAACATGTACATATGCAATACAACCAAATACTTTCATATGTGATAAGTTTGGCTTTCAACCTGTAAACTTTTCTTCAGGTGTAACTTGATGTACAGTAGCAGTTGGAGTTCTCTTCATGATGTATACAACAGTATGCACAACTTCTGCCCAATAACAATGAGGCATATTCTTCTCAGTCATCAAAGCTCTTACTATTTTTGCAACATGTCTATTTTTGCATTCAGCAATGCCATTTTGTTGTGGTGTGTACTTGCATGAAAATTGACGTCAAATTCCATGACTTTTAAGAAAGTTGTTGAACTCATTTGACATGTATTAACCCCCTCCATCAGACCTTAATATCAGAATATACTTTCCTGTCTTCTTTTCCAACATAGCCTTAAAATTCTAGAAGTGAGTGAACACCTCACTCTTCTCTTTCATAAAATATACCCATACTTTTCGTGCATGGTCATCAATGAAAGTAACATAAAACCTGCAACCACCCATAAATGTGGTCTTTGCAGGACCCCTAACACCTGTATATACTATTTCTAGTACATTCTTACTAAAATGCTTGTCATGATGCTCTTATCTGTTTACCAAATTGACATGCTACATATACCTTTTGCATTTCTGAAACTTTGAAATTTGGTAGTCCATTGACAATCTCCTTGGACTTTATCAATTTCATCCTCTGCAAATTTGCATGTTCAATTTGTTTATGCCAGATCTCTATATCAGTAATAACTCCTATAGCTTTTGCAAACATGGCTGCATTCATTTCAAGAATTTTCACATTTAAGGTGAACATCCTACCCACTTTGTTTCCTTTGGCAATCCATTTTCCACCCTATTTGTACTCTTCTACATATAACCCATCAGCATTGAACCTAACTTGTAATCTGCAGTTAACAATTCATCCAACAGAAACCAAATTCTTTTTTATGTTTGGAACATGTAGCACATCAACAAGATGTTTTACCTTCCCATCCTCCATTAACAGTGCTATGTTTCTTGCATGCTTAATAGGATGTGATGTGTCATCACCTCTTTCAACATATCCAAGAACTGGTAATTTTTGCAAAATACTAAACCATTCTGCATGACTGGTCATGTGATTTGAAGCACCTGAATCAACATACTAGGCATTACCATTCGACTTTGAAACATCACCAAACATCGTATTCATCATATGATATTGAACCATGAATAGCTTCTCAGAATCATCTGCACTTGTGGATGCATAGTTGTTTTGTTGCCTTCTATTATTTTGATTCTTCAACCTACAATCACATTCAAAATATCTAGGTTTACCACAATTCTAGCATCCTTTATTTTCATTACGTGAATCATTTCTTTGGAGATTTTTGTGGCCTCTTTGGCTCCCCTTGCCTCGAAATTGTCCTCTACCTCCTGCATGATTTTGATGTTAACCTTAGTCTTGGGTACTGTTTCCTTTTCTACTTCCAAAACCTCTTACTCTGCCTTTTCCTCTGCCAAAGTAGAATACCTGCTCAGAACTAGATTTTCCTTGGGAGTTTGAGTCCTCACCAAGATTCTTTTCTTCAATAATCAACATGGATACTAGATCAACAAAGTTCAAAATATTCTCCCTAACCTCTATGAAAGTTCTAAACCACTTATATGCAGCTCCTAAACCACAAAGGTACACTTCCACCTTATCATCATCATCATCTACATTCACGCCAATAGATGCAAGTGACTCACATATGCTTTTGATTTACAGGGTGTAGTCACTCTTCGACATGCCCTTTGTCTCCAATGTATGCAGTTCGTTCTTGAGTTGAAATTTCTATGCCTTTGTATTGTCTCATGCAATGTGACCAAACTAATCCAAGCCTTTTTTGAAGTCTTGGCATCCTATATGTGCCCAATCATGCTATCCTATATGCTAAAAGAGAACTAATACATTACCTTTCATGCTCCTTGATTCCATTCTTCATACACTCTTAACTCGTGTGTAGTCCGATTCCTCTCTGGTAATCGTAGAGAATTTTTGTTCTCTCCTTCGATGTACTTCCAGTAGCCTTTTCCCATTAGGAAATTCTTCATCCTGAATCTCCAAGCATGGAAGTTGCATTTGTATAGCTTATCACTCATAAGTTGACTCATTACATCTGTGTTTGCCATTTCTACAAAAATTCACAACACTGCAAAACACTACAAGCAGAACTTCTGCTTGAACAGTGTCGCACTATGATGTGACAATTTGACCTTATAAAAACACATTTTTTGTGTATCAACATGAAAAAGTGATATGTGCCATTTTGGATCATCACATGTTGAGCTTTGTATCTCAACAATGATGTCCCTTGCACTCAAGGATTGTGTGGTCACTTCTTCATAATCCATCTTTCTGTAATACTGATCTTTGAACCAATAAGAAATCTCAAGATAGTATGGCATTTTGTGGCTATATGGCCATAGCCACAAAATTTCCCACACCAAATGTTGGATCTAAATATGATTTGGGTGTGGTCTGACACTGCCTTAGGCTTTAAGCTATACGTCTCTTGAGTAACGGTTGCAGCCGTCACTGCTTGGGTCACCTATTCCATAAGATCTCCCTCCTTCTTTGTCACCTTATTTGAGCCTCCTCCTACACTCTAGGTTCTTTGTTTGTAGACATTAAGTCAGCTGGCCATTTAAGGCTTATGTGTTGCTGCATTACGAGATCTCTCAACTGTGCAATGAATCTTCTTTACAAGGTTTCATTGTTTGGATCATTTGGGAATATTTTCCTGAATATCATTTCCATATGTTGTATGTATTGTTCTATGCTCTCATTTACTCCTTGTTGCAAACAGTCCATCAATTAGGCCAATCCGTCTTGAAATCCTTGCCTTCGGAATTTTTCCATCATATCCTCTCTTACATCTCACTAGTAAAATATTTCCTTTCTAGTGGCCTTAGGAAGAAGGATTCATTCGAGTATCTCAAACAAAGTTTGGCCTCCATTCCTATAATTGATTCTCTTGATTATTCTAAAACCTTTCACATACATGTAGAAGCCAGTTTATGTGTTGTAGACATCGTAATTACCCAACCTAATCAAACACATAAACTAGACCAACCAATTCCTTATGCAAGTAGGATTCTTTCCAAAGTAGAAAAAAATTGTAGCACAATAGGTAGAGATGTGCTAGATATTGTTTTGGTCGTCAAAAAATTCAGACATTATCTATTGCAAACAACATTCATTGTAATCACAAATCATCAAGCATTGAAGTATTTATTGAAAAAACCTCGACTGATAGAAAGAGTAGGGAGATGGTTGCTCTTATTTCAAGAGTTTGATTTTGAAATCATACATAGAAGTGGAAGACAATATGTCATTGTGGATCATCTTTCTTGAATTCAAAACCTTCTCAAGCAACAAAGTAATAAAAGGTGATTTTCCATATAGTCACATATACAAGGTAAATGTAGCACCAACATGGTATGATAGGTTAAAGTAGTTCCTATCAAATGTTCACTTTCACATGAATTCTACTCCCTTTGAAAAACAAAGAATACTCTTAAAAAGTAAAGATTTTATATTGGCAAATGATAGTCTCTATAGGATTGGAACAGATGGGATGCACATGAAATGTCTCAAGCCACATGAGATTCAAGGTGTACTCAAATTAGCACATGAGGGCAAAACAAATGGAAATTTCCTAGGACACATTAGTGCATTAAGGATCATTTAGAGTGGATTGTGGTGGTCATATCTGTTTAAAGATGCAATCCATAAAGGCTTGGGATGTCTCTGAGAGGTGTGCACTAGAACAAAAGAAATAGATAAATCGTCCCCTTAACATCTATATGACATGAAAACCATCCGAGCACTATGGTTAAGATTTTTTGGGCCCAATTTACCCTATTGCACAAGAATTTCATGCAAAATCTATTGAACCAAATGATTTGAAAATTTTTATACATAAATTATACCCTACTATATTTCAATTAAATGCTCATTTATCTATTTTGTAGCTCTTAAAGTTCACTGTTGTTGAAAAAGATGATGCAAAGAAATGAAGGAGCAAGACAATGATGGACAAAAGTGTATGTATATTGCTTCCATGTAATGTACAAGTGATTTGAAGTCTTTATATAGAATCTTGAAGTGCCCCATGACTTCTAAAAGTGGATTTTGAATTCAAATGAAGGCGGGATAGGTTTTTGAAGAGAATCAATTCACTTTCCTACAATCTAGGAAAAGTGAAGAACCAATTTGATCTACTTTGAGGTGATTGATTGATTGATTTATTGATTGATTGCCAAGCTCAATGACCTCAAATTTGAAACTGTCATTGCTTATCAGTTCTAATTCCATTTGGAATCTGTCTCATGATAGCCTCTTCTTCAATCAGCTCTCCAATGGATGCTAATTGATCTGTAACCTCCTTGAACCTTGTAACAAAATCTTTGATGGTTTGTTTAGGTTTCTTCTTCATCTAGTTGAACTCATTCCAAAAATGGTTCTTCTTTGCCTTTGTGCTAGCAGAAAAGAAAGTCTATAGGGCATCCCAAGTATCTTGAGATGTCTTGCATCCTCTAATATGTGGTAATAGAAAATCAAAGATAGATTTTAGTATGTATGAACTTTCTTGAGCATCCCTTGCACACCAAAGTGTGAGCTTTATTTGTCTCCTTTTGTGTAGGTCCTCCTTTGGATCTTGGAGTAGGCATATCTTCATCACATGATATGATTCCACAAAGATTTCTACCTCGCGAATAGGCCTTCGTTCTAATTTTCCAAGCCATATAGTTGTGTCTATCAAGCTTCTCAATCATTGAGGGAAAGCCATCACCCATCTTGATCTAGCTCTGATACCACTAAAATAACTTGGATAAGCTTGTAGGAGGTAGAAAAGTGAGTTGTGATGTGACGAATTTTGGTCCAGCCAACCACCACAAGACCAGCCCTTGAGCTTATGGGAGACTCAAATAGGCCTTATATTAATGTGATAAGTTCAAGAAAATCCATTATGTACTTTGGAGCACCAAGGAGAAAGAGTCGACACAACACAAATAGGTTTGTGCATTGACTAGCTCAAAAAACATGCTATCTTTGGATGAAACAATCAACTTCAAATGCTCATAGCGTTCAGCATGATTACAATTGTAGAATAAAATATTTTTTTATAAAAGAAAGACCCCCATTGGAAGGACTCAACATATGACTCCCCTATTTTGGAGGGGCACCAAGCCAACTTTGCTAGACACCAAAGATACCCAACTTTTCTGGGCACCAAAGATGCCCAACATTTTTGGACACCAGGATGCCAAATTTTTATGGGCACCAGATTTTATAGGCATAAAGAATTCCCAGCATTTTTGGGCACCAAAGATGCCCATTTTTTAGGGCACCAAAGATACCCAACTTTTTTAGGCATCAAAGACACCAAACTTTTTTGAGCACCCAACTTTGTAGGCATTAATCCAAGGAGACAAGGTGGTTGGGGTTCTGATAAGAAGACAAGCTGCTAGGTTAACAAGGCAGCTACTGACATGCAAAGAAAATTACTGCAACTCAAATTGGGCCACTATTACGTGACAAATTCTGGTACCTAGCATTTGACATATGCAACGGCCCCAAATTCCTTAACTCCCCCATTACTCTTGTAACATATCCCTCTTGTAATATCTTACCCCTTGCATATAGAAAGAATAGGATGAGCATGTCCATAACTAGAGAGGGATCAAGATATACCCATATCCGTAGAGACACCGAGAGAGATAGGCAACGTACACTTAATTAGGTCTTGAAAAACTTGGAGACTTCTAGTAGATTTAGGCATCTTAAAAAGACTTATCTTCTTACTCTTGCCCTATAGACAACAAGTCCATGCTAGTTGGTGTTAGTCAGAGGGTACCTTGGAGGGTAAGCAGAAGATTAGAGTGTGTAACTCTTTTGTAATAGGATTTTTTGTGCCAATTTTCCCAATGTTCGTCTTAAGTTGTATTTTCCATTTGTGAATCTCATTGATGTTCATACTCCAAGGGTAGTGCAATTTGCATTCCCTACACCCACACACAAAATTTCACCATCTACATATACCTAGGTCTTCTATGGTCATACAAAAATAACAATCACATATTTTTGTGCCCAAGAAAGAGAATCATCTTTACACTCGCAGGAAGAAACAAGCCTCACATAACAACCATTTCAAAGAAGAATGTACCCATGAAAACATTCAGAATCTATATTCAATTAATCAAGTATGGGATCCTAAATTTTTTAGTCTAGGATAAATTTGTACCCCATGCCTCCACAAGTTCTATCATGGATGAGAGAAAACAAGGAGGGGATATTACAAGGTATAGCTTTGTAGGAAATCTTTGTGCTTACCAAGAGTAAATCATTAGGACCACTTCATTGACCAAAATCAGCCATATCCTCTTAGTAAGATTATAAGATTGTAAGATTGAATCCATGTCAATTCAAGTTCTTTAAAGTTTGCAAGCAATTGAGGCCAATTATAAGCATTCCAATATCTTCAAACATGCACTTGTTAAGCTGTCTATCAATTTCCTGTTGTGTTCAAGAAGACATGCATGCAAATTCAAGATTTTAGAAAACACAATTCAAAAGCAGAGACCGAATAGCAAAAAATTGTGAGAAATGATTAATCAATTGAGTCCCTGTTTTGGTGATATCTTCCTAATGACATGTCATGGATGTCCAGAACAAGTTCCACCCAATAATGTCCATTGCGCTTAAGTTGGGTCTCTTTCCCTCAACTTTATGATGGTCTCCATAACCCATATAGAGCAGTGCAATGTATGGCTTGCTTCAATTGAGACTGAAAAATTGACTAAGCTTAAGGCTTTACATTCAGATAATGGGGGTGAGTAACCCTCACATGAATTCACCCTTTTTTGTAAGTCTAGAGGAATTTACAGAGAGTTTATAGCTCCTTATACCCCAATACAGAATGGTGTAGTTGAAAGTATGAATAGAACTATTCATAATAGAGTAGTTTCTATGTTGCATCATGCAGACCTCTCACAAGGCTTTTGGGTAGAAGCAATATTGACTGCAGTTCATGTGATTAACCTTTCATCTAGTACTACCAAAGTTCTAAAAGTGGCACAAGAGTTATGGACAGGGAAGCCTCCATATTATGATCATCTTCGAGTTTTTAGGTGTGAAGCATATGTTCATATACCCAAGAATCTTAGACAAAAGTTGCACCATAAGTCAAAGAAATGCATTTTTTCTTGGATATGGTTGAGAAAGACAATTTGGATATCGCTTATGGGATCCTCAAACATGATCAGTGATCAAAAGTACTAATGTCATTTTCAATGAGTCTAAGATGCATAAACAACCCATTAAGGAGGTTGAAGTGAGAAGAGTGGTGTTTGAGGATACTAGTCCTTCAATTAGCATGCATAAAAATGTTGCACATAGGGATGTTCAAGAGAATGTCTGATTAGATCAGTCTGCAAATGTTCTTGTTAAGCAACCATTGAGATGCTCTACACGTGTCTCACATCCACCTAATAGATATGTTCTAGGTTTGGATTTTGTTATGCTAATAGATGCTGGTGAGCCTTCTTGGTACAAAGAGGCTATGCAGACAATAGATCATGTCAAGTGGGAGTATGTCATGAAGAGTGAGTTGGATTCTATTCGCAAGAATGGTACTTGGGATTTAGTACCTTTGTCAAATGATAGGAAAGCTTTACCATGTAAATGGGTATATACGTTGAAATTCACATCAGATAGTGCTTCTCCAAAGTATAAAGCATGACTTGTTGCAAAGGGTTTCAAGCAACAACATGGTGTTTATTTCGAGGAAATCTTCTCTCCACTAGTTAAGATGACTACCCTCCACATGTTGCTTGGATTCATTTCAATGGAAGACCTAGAGCTAGTCCAAATGGATGCGAAAATTGCTTTCTTGCATGGAGATCTTACAAATGAGATCTATATGGAACAACTAGAGGGTTATGTAGTTCCTGGCAAAGAAATCCTATTTGTAAGCTCAAGAGGAGCTTATATGGACTTAAACTATCCCCTAGACAATGGTACCAAAATTTTGATGCTTTTATGAAGTCTCAAGGCTATTCTCGAAGCATTGAGGATCATTGTCTCTACACAAAGAGATGCTCATATCGTAGCTTGATATGCTTGATATTTATGTTGATGATATTTTGATTGCTGGGAAGTCCTCTTATGACTTGTCAATTCTCAAAAAAAAGTTGAGTCAGACATTTGATATGAAGGATTTGGGGATGCAAAACATATTCTTGGCATGTGCATTATTTGTGATAGGAGTAAAAGATGCATATACTTGTCCCAAAGTGAGTACATATCCAAAGTACTTCACAGGTTCAATATGCAGGGTGGAAAGGCATTGAGTACACCTTTACCCACATATGTGAAATTGAGCAAGGATGATTGCCCCAAGTCCGATGAGGAAAAGGAATTCATGACCAAAATTCCTTATCAGTCTATTCTTGGTAGTCTCATGTATGTTATGATAGCTACAAGTCCAGACATTGCATTTGTAGTGGGAGTTGTAAGCAGATATATGTCTAATCTAGGCAAGCAACATTGGGAAGTAGTCAAGATGATTTTGAGATATCTAAGTGGCACTAAGTACAAGTGTTCAGGATTTGGCAGAGGGAAAGTGTCCATTATTGGTTACATAGATTCTGACCATGCTGGTTGTGTAGACAATCGTAAGTCTACATCAGGGTACATTTTTCATTTTGCTAGAATTGTTGTCTCTTGGAGATCTCATCTCCAAGAATGTACAATTGTTTCCACCATAGAAAAAGAGTATGTTGGAGCAAGTGAGGCATGCAAGGAAGCATTGTGCCTTTCTCGTCTTGCTTGTGATATGGGTTTACCTCAACATGTACCTCGTTTGCTCAGTGATAGTTAGAGTGCCATTCCTTTGGCTAAGAATCCAATCTATCATGCAAAGACCAAGCACATTGAGGTGAGGTATCATTTCATTAAAGATTGTGTAGGCACGAAACGCATTATTCTTGAGAAGGTTCACACTCGAGATAATGATGCAGATGCTTTGACTAAAGTCTACCACAGGATAGCTTTCGACACTATTGTCACTTGATCAGGGTTAATTGATTCATGATCTTACACAGTCACTTGTATACTGTGTAACATGCCCATCAAGTGGGAGGTATAGTTTGTATACTTACACTCAGGTATTCTTTATCATTCTTCATTTTTTCTCCCATAGTTACTTTGGCCATATTGGCCTTTAGTGGGAGATTGTTACCATTTATGTCCATGTGAAAGGCCAAATGGCCACTGGACATTCTTGTATATGTTCTTTAATAAAACATATAGTAGTCTAGTCAGTCACAAACTGTAAGTTCGATCGCATTTGTAACACCTAAGAAATCTGTGTTCATGCTCCCTGTATACTATGTTTTTCTGCATATTTTGCAGCCTCATTGCGGAGTATTATGTGCAGCCCTAGGAGCTCAGTTTTCTACTCCGAGGATATCGTCGTGGAGCTCTCAAGAAGGAGAGCACACTATGGTGCATTGCCATTGAAATACTTCAACAATCTCTAACGAGCTAACCTAAAAAATGAGCTCTCTAGATATTTTTATAGTTTCTAGACTAGTTTTGATCAGTTTCAAACCTAGTGTTCGGCATAGTTAAAAATTAGGTTTTAGGGCTCATTTGGAGGTCCAAACAAAGTCTAAAAATTACAAAAATTGGTGTGAGCATCCTACCTAAGCTCCTCAAGCTCGAGGACTCCTCGACTTGCACAATTGGAGTTGCTTGATACAAAATTGGCTATTCTATGGTACATATGTTACAAGAGTGATGAAATCATTGTTTGGAGTTTTGAATAAAGTAATCTAAAACATATTTCTTGAAAATAATGAACACGTCTAGCCCCCCAAGCTTACTGTATTCGTCTTTCACATACTACCTCCGCATCGATGCTTGTAGCCACTGCTGGTTGCATTGCCAACACCCCCTCCCTCTCGCATCTGTCATCCCAGACAGATCCTTGTTGCAGGGTATTGGTAATGTATGTCTGCAAGAGATCATGGGTGAGTGTTTGTTTGCTGACATGAAGAACTCTTGCTAGATATGCTTCTAATTTTTCCTAGTCGACAACTTGAGGTTCATCATGTGGTGAGACGCGATAATGTGTGGAGTACATCAACTATTTGTAAGTGAATAGTTGTAATAGATGTGTCGGTCGGCTGATGAATACCTCCAAGTGGTACTCCCAAAAACCTATAGTAAACATTTCTTTGAAGGTCAATTTGTAACATGCAAGTAGGTATTTGATCTGGTAGTGCCATGCATAGCAACTCTGAGTCACGGCATTGTACTCATATCGTAGACAAGATCGCCATTGTTGTGATCAAATCTTGTTGTGGACACATGGGGTGGCCTGATGCGTTTGAATATTTTAAAGGTAGTAATTCAAATGTATGTTGGTCATCTTCAGTAATGCTTCCACTAGGGGCAGGCTAGGGTTCATATTCTTCTTCGAAAGTTGCCTCCACCAAGATGGGGATGGTCTCTTTGTTTGCCATAACTTTAGGTGGGGAATCCAGATTGGGAACCTCTGAATGGTCTCGAACTTGTGCTTGCACCTCCAACACACATGCCCTTAATGTAGTTAATTCCTTTATTATCTCCTATGGATTCACTTCTTGACTTATAGGTTGCTACACTAGTGTCTCTAGATGTAAGGTGGCATTATTACTTTTCAATAGCTAATATTCCTTGTTTAATCTATCATAATCCTCCAGTAAACATGCATGGTCTTCTAGTAGCATTTGCATTGTTTTGGATGGAACTGCCTTGAATCGACTTGGACTAATGGGCTCATTAGGCTTGTCCATAGCTGCTTCAAGATTCTCTTTGTTTTGTTCCTATAATCATTGATTTTCCTCCTTTGCTACTACAAGATGTCGTCAGAAAAGTCCCATATTTTGGGTTAACATCGCATTCTTGACAATCTAAACTTATATATGTTCTTCTGCCTCTGTAATAGATGCTTTTGTCTTCTGTTCAAACTCCAGCTCCATGGAGTGGTAGGCCTTGTGGAGCTCTTAATGCCATGCATTTAGAGAGGCATTCTTGATGGTTAACAAATTGAGACTAGCTTGCAGTTGTGCCATTGTTTGCTACAAAGCCTAGTAATTATGTCCTAAAGCTACGAATTCCTCATGTACTTGGTGCATGCAAGCAAAGATTTGGTGAAATGTGTTATCTACAATGGATGATGATAGTAGTGATGGTATGTTAAAAAATGAAGCTTGTGCAGTGGTTGATGCAGGGGGAAAGGGAAACGGGGTCGGGATTGTGGATGTTGTGGTGATGGTTGAAAAATGTGTGGTCATGGGAGAGTGTAGTGGAGTGGTGGATGTGAGTGTTTGTGTTGTGGGTGGTGAGATGTCTATGTCACTGGAAGTGTGATCAAGTGAGCTAATCATAAAGAGTGGTGTGATTATGGGTGGGTGGGTGTGTTGGTGTAAACACAGGATTTACAAATATGGATGAATAAATTACATGGGGAGTTTCACAGACTGACTAGTGTATGGGAGAAGATGATGGTGAAGTACTAGGACTGGGGGGTGTCACAAGTGAAAAATTTATGGGGTGCTATAGGGGAAAGAATGGTTGTTGTGAAAAGCAAATGGAAGAAATGGAAGGGGTGAGGCAAGGATTACGGGGAACTAGTGGAACGATCATCATGGTAATGGGTGTGGGGTTTTCAATGGGAGAAGTGGAAATTGGATGTACTATGGTTGCGGCCACAAAGGTAGAGATGGGTGGAGTTAGTGAGAATGAGGTGGCATATAGAGGGGAAGTGGGATGTACTAGAGAGGGGAGGGTTCCTACATATGTAGAGGTGATTTCCACAATGGTGGTGGGTATAGATGTCGAAGGTCAAGGGGGAGAGTTGATGACAATAGTTTCTCCTTGGGGTGGAAACTTTGCCACTAGTCGTGTTTCTTCTTGGTGATGGGTGGATTGGGTGTGGTTTGAAACACGGATATATTCGCTGGGTCTTGGCATCAAGCAGATACGTCTAGGGTCAAATTGTGGCAAGGGTTTTCTCTTTAAGAAATGAAGCACCTCTACTATACCTACTAACTTGACTAATTCATTAAAACCTTCAACAAAGGAAGCTTCAAATCCTCCACTGGCCAACTCTTGTTGTAGAACTTCCTTACTCTGTTGTTATGAGATTTGTCTGCTCGCCCACATAGGTTGCATATTGCAATATAGCTTTTGAATGGTGATTGTGTATGCAGCGGCCTCTGCTGTATCCTCTTCTCTTGTACTTGTATCATCGTGAACCTGTGTGTTGTTCTTTGTGTTTGTGTTGGTCATCATCCTGTGAGTCTTGACTATGTTGGATCTCTTCATCGTCACCTTCATCATCGGTTATTGTCTAATCCTCCTCTTTTGAACTCGATACTACTTGTTCATGCCCTTGTTCAAGTGGAGAGCTAGGGTAGCTTAGTCGTTCATATTCTTGAGAGAAAATTTGTGCATCTGAAAATTGAAATTCACTGGAAAATGCATCCTGCATCTCAAAATCAAATGTTGTGTTGAGAGGTTCTACCTCGAGATTAGGTATAGGGAATGTAAATGCTTCCCCATAGATGGTGGTGGGAGGTTCTCTTACATCAGTAGTGGTGGCATGAGTGGTGGTGGTAGGGGTGGCTTTTGAGGTGATTATTGTGTTGGTGGTGCCTTTAGTTGTGATGGGGCATGATAGATGATTATGAATAGGAGGTGCGAGTATTGGAGGCTCTGTGGGGGATTGTTATGGGGAAGGTTGAGGTGATGGTGATTTTGGGACTTGTAAGCATGGGGTCGTACCTCTCATATGCTTTCATGCCCTTGCCTTGGTTGACTTGCGGGCTCTCTTGGAAGTTCCTTTAAACTACTTTAACTCCTCACTAGTCATAGCATGCTCGACCGATATGTCATACGCTAAACACATGTATACAATCCTGTCAATGGCACAACAGCCATGAATGAACCTCTTTCATGCCCATCTTTTTTGTGCCAAATATAATTGTTCCTAAATCCAACTAGCAAGATCAATGGTTTGGGGCCCCATATTTGCCAAGTATAAGCCAAAACAAATTCGCTTTTGTGTCAGTGTAAAATGGTCCTGGGCCGGGAAGTTGAAGTGTTGCATGCAAACTTGTAAGGGTTTTGACAACTTAAGTGTTATGGCTGAAATATCTGCCCATTTGAGTACATCACCTTTCTTCATTAGCTCGAGGATGAGCCTTTCCCTTTCTATCGGTGTATGAGTGCTGTGAATCTTAAGTGCTATTCTGATGAGGTCTATCAAGAGATAAAGCTTCTTAAAAGGGGGATTTGTAACTAATGAGGGAAAAATGAACATGTTGGGTAATTCTTTCCTCATAGATTGTTGCAGTGTGGTAACCAAATTGAAACAACGATAAAATTTAGGTCTAGGGAGGGGAGCATTGAAGTATTTTGTAAATCGTGCTCTTGCCCAAATTGGTTGTAACTCTTTGAATGCATTGGAAAAAAATCTTTATTTTTCTTATTTTTCAATGAAGGAAACATATTGTTGTTAGGTCAGTCAAGATTCCCTGCCCAAAACTCTCTTAGAGGAAAGAATGCTCCTAGCTTCAAGGTACTATTCAAACTTCAATCTCTTCTGGAGGGATAAAATCAAATCCATTTTATCGGGTCTAAGAGAGGAACCCAAAAGGTCTATCTCCTTGACTATATCAGTTCTTCTCTTAGCTCTAACAACTCTCTTGAGAGACCTATAGTGGGTGAAAAGCGCTTGGATTTTTCTAACCGAGTGAGCCCAAGCAACACAAGGGTTAGCGTACTACCTAAAGCAATGGGTAATGATGCCCTTTGACTTTTCTAACACACAAGGAACTTTACGAAGAGTGAGATCTAAGTGAGGCCAACCCAACCTAGTCTTAGGACAATTAAGCTTAAGGGACACCCTGAATGGAAGGTGATCCGATATGCTCAATGATTGGTCTCAACTTTCATATCCCAAAATTGATGGGATAAAGCAAGGTTAATATAAGCACGATCAAGCCTAGCTACACAAAAATGGGAGCCTTTCTGCCTATTATTCCATGTTAAACCCATTTAGGAAGAAATGTCAATTAAGTCTTGCTTAATAATAAGTCTGATCCATTCTTGCCACTCCTAACCAACTATAACAATACGTTTTTTATCAAATATGTCACCAATGGCAGTGACCGTGTTGAAGTCAATGATAAGGGGGCCAGTCAGAAGGGACAACTTTGACCAGTAGAGGGACCTCTGATGGAGATAGTTAGAGGCATAGAGGCTGATAACCGAACAGTCAAAAGGTTGGCATAGGGAAAAACCAACCCATTGATGAGTGGGGCTCTGGATTTTTTCCTTAACAAAATGATTATACCTACTGTTAATACCTATAGCGCCCCCCTTACCTTGAGCGTGGGCCAAAATCAACTAGTCATGGTTAGCAGGCACACTCTTGAGATGAAAATTCAACTTAGCTCCCAAAAGCTTAAGCTTCTGAAGGCAAATAAGGTCAAGCAATAGAGACAGGTCGTACATCCACTTGTTAAAGCACTTAGCTCTAGATGGATCATAGATCCCTTTTATGTTATACGAAATGATATTAAGATTATTCATGGTCAAAATACAAAAGGAAACCAAAGCAGAGAGGGCACACATAGTCATTTCTTAAGATTCTTGGCAATTCTATTCAATGAAAATGAATTTTTTAGGATATCTTTCCTTTTTGCTTTCAAAAGATTATCTTTCCTCTTATATCTAGAGAATTTCCGACTTGAAGGAGCTATGTTCTCTTTTTAGTAGAGATTTAGAACATCAACATCATTATCATGACACAAGAGACTGTTAATTTCAACCTCATCACATTTAGCAAGCTCCTCCATGAATCTGTCATCATCGTGGGCCTAAAGGCTATTAGTCTCCAATCTAGAACAAAAACCAGAGTTGTTCAAATAATCAACAGATAAAACAAAGCTTTTTTTTTTGCACAACCATCCAACCCTTTTCTGAGACCATGACCATGACCAACATTAATGCCAACATGACCATTGTCACCACCAGAAAACATTGCTCCATCAGGAATCAGCTCAGAAGCTTCACCCTTATTTTCTATCACAGAGAGTGGGTTAGAAACATCTTCAAGCAACACATCAAAGTTGTTAACCCACAATTTATCCCTTTTTTTTTGTTATGCTTAAAAGGAGTTTTTTTTATGGTAGACACGGTTGGCCCTCTGTGTACTAGCTGATCATCAGCATTTTTAGCTTCCTCATTAACTTTACCCATTTTCAAGAGAGGGTAGTCCCAAGCCCACTGCCCTAATCTGTTGCATTTAAAACAGGCGTTAGGCAAGTTTTTGAAAACAACTTTTTGTTCATTCAATAACCGACCTTTCGAATCATTGATTTTCAACGAGTCTTTAAGCGAAGGATTAATATCAATTTCTACAAGAATCTACCGATCCCACTTTGGATTAATGGTGCCTCTAGGCCGTTGACAAAAGAACTTCCCTACGAGAGCACACAGACCTTCAATCCAAGAATAAAAGTCAACCGAAAAATCAAGTAGCTCAATCCAAACAGGCACACGAGCAGTTTTAGGACTACGCAGGTTAAATCACAGAGACCATTTGAAGAACAAGACAGGCGTGTTAGAGATAATCCATTGGCCCTCGCTTATGACCATAAGTGCACTAATCAAATCGTCAAAGAAGAACAACAAATATCCATTGGGCAGAAATCAAATTTGCCTGACTATTAGCCCTCTAGATTCCCAGTTAGATTTGATCCAATGTCTCAACACATCCATAGGCGGTCGAGGACCGTGACATAGGGTGATAACTACCCGCTCCAATAATTGACTTTGCCATTAAGCAAAAGACCCCTTGTGAATGACAAGCATAGATTTGTCAAGCCGACCAGTAGTAGTGCACATTTCCTTGAAGAAACAATCAGGAGTGTAGTGTATAGGCGACTTACCTTTGACCACATCAGAGTTCTGCAAAGGGAAGCCTGGCAAAGATGACTGCATACCTCCAAAGCAAAGAGTGTCTGTAAAAGATTTACCTTGCTCAAGCCGCGGTATAATAGTATGAGAAAGAGACCTTACCTGAGGGAAGAGGCCGGAATTGTATGCTGAATCTTCAGCCAAACCAATGCCCCTCGTTTTCGCACATTCCACAATGCCATTGAGCTCCTTGTTTGAGCTTATGATGGGGAGAAAAACCATGCAAAAACTCTCCATTAGCACTTAATGCCTCCTCAGAGGGCAAAATCTCGGTGTTGGGCACTTGGGGTACGAACTGACCACCATCAGCTTCATGCAGAAAGGCTCCTATAGCCATTGAAGTAGAAACCTCTCCCCCCTCGGCTCCTATAGCCTTTGAAGCAGAAACCCCTCCCCCCCTCTGGGGGAGAGTGCGAAGAACAACTACTCAAAACTCGACAGAGAAGCGCGACTATCCATTTGAAAGCTTGAGGAAATGAGTACAGTACGGTTGCATATGGTCAATAGTACAGACGAATCTCCAGAAGGACACCGGACCCTCGCCCAACCAATGATCCAAATTATTATATATAGTAATGCTTGTTGATATATAAAGATCTTAAATTTATGCAAATCTTAATAATGTTAGACGTATTTAGTGCATCTTGTAAGTCTGAAATTTCGGCGATAGCCTTTGCCATTTCATCGAGGTTCTACATGACCGTTTGTTCATGGCAACCTTATTAGACAAATCTTTCTACTCAGATTTTCATATTAAAAATCCTTACATAGGCTTATTCCGTAGGATATTTGATTATAGCTTACATAGGCTTATCTTGGTACCTCAAGTAGGTGTATTTGTTTTATTTTGAAGGATAGACTTGTGGTTTATATATTCTACATTTGACAACATGGGTGATCTAGTGTAAAAACATGGGTGATGTAGTGTAAAAAGGACCAGCTAAAAGGTTCTCATATAAAATGAGCAAAGCGGTGACTATCGAAATAACCATGTACATATTTCAAATAACTTCATGCACACCGTATGAGGAACGAGAGAGACACCTTTCCGCCACCATTTGCACACATGCGTGAGGATCTTTACATATTTAAGACGCTTTCTTTTCATGTTGATGCTCCTGTGTTTTTTATTATCAGGACTTGTGAAATGGGCATTATTATTGTACTATCACCATTTGTTATGGAGTAGCTGACATTGAAGGATCCTTTTTATGTGAATGAAACAATGAATATGAATTGTTGGAATCACTTTCCAATTTTTTTTTTAAAGATATTTTTCCTTCTTCCTTTTTGCCTTTTAATATTCTACCATCACTATGAATGTCGCCATTGTGTACTCTCAGCAAGCACCTCTCATATCATCGTTATTTTTGTTTGTATTGGCGTCATCATCATTCTGACTGTACTATTAGCGTGATCATCTCACAACCATTATTCTTAATAGTAATAATATTAGTATAAGTATTCTTAACGTTAATATGTTACCATAATAATAATAAGAATAATGATAAATATTACTTCATCATTTTCAAATTGATTTATTTTAACAGTTATTATCATTATTATTATTATTATTACTCATATTATTACTACTATTACTATTATTATTATTACTATGGTTATTATTATTATTATGATTATTATTATTATTGACATCAAGAACAACACCAAGCACAATAATGTTAAAACGGTTATCTTCAAGGAGTCATTGGATTTTGGACACTCGATGGACAAGGTCGATAGTGACAAGGGCCGTGTTTGTAAAAAGGTGAACTCCGGTTCAAATCAGTTTTTCCATTTCTTCTTAGGGTTGTCTCTACCTAGCTCATACCCTTAGTCGACCTTTTTGCTCTGTTCAATTCTAATAAGTGCTAGGCATTCTACCCTTGCTTGTATATGATACATGGGTTCCCATCCACACTAAGCCCTTCTACTATACTTTGAGTTAATTCAAGTTAGCATGCCAAAGTCTTTATGGATTCTATCAAAACATAAGTAAGGCAAGCATTTTTGGCACCTTGATGTAGTATTTGAACCTTTAACTACTTTTCCTAGGATTGAAGACATTTGTCCCTACTTGGAAAAAGAGCTTTAGCCTTCTTTCCTCCACACAGTTGTAACCCCTAATTTGTGGGACATGGGGACCCCAACTCCTAATTTGTGGGACATGGTATCTCAATTCAGTTACACCATCTTTTATATAAGGTTTGGAATGACTACCATCACTAGTGTCCTTATTGCCACATTCACTAATTCTCTATATTTCTTTTTTTATCTCTAAAATTAGTGTTCTATTATTTTGCTTTTTACTAGTGTGAGTGTCCCAATAGTGCCTTCTTTTGTGAAAATATTCTCTTTGTACTAAACTTATGTTATTTATCAATAATATTGTGAAGAGAGATGGTTGATAGATTCCAAAGATGTGCCTAATAATGCAAAAAGCTATTCTACACATGCCAAGATAACTTCAGAGATGATAAGTAGACACCTTGTGCTTTCTAAGGATGCATATAAACCATCCTTGAGCTTTGGAATATCAATCTCAAATTGATTCACCAAGATAGACTAGTTGATACTAAAGAGATGAAGTAAAACTTGCTATTTTGGGGTGGATTGCACTCTGGAAATGACACATAGCTCATAGCTTGCTTAAAGTTGAATAGAGATCTTTTGCACACTTTTAATTAGATAGATAATGAATCTAAATCAACCAATTTGATGACTTTTGATGAACCACCTCACAGGGAGTCATACCATCTAAAGAATTTGATGGAAGTCTATTTACATGGTATGTGGCTGTTGATATAGCATATGCCCAAAGATAATTGGGTAAACCCTTTTCATTGAGCATGGATCTAGTTGCCTCAACTATTGTTCTATTCCTTCTTTTAGCTACTCCATTGAGCGTAGGTGTGTATTTGGTTGTCACCTCTCTTTTGATGTCTCTTGCTTGTAGGAAAGTATCAAGCTCAGTTGAGAAGTATTCTCCACCACCAGCTGATCTTAGCTTCTTGAGACATCTACCTGTTTGAATTTCTACAAGAGCAATATAATGTTTGAAACAATTGAAGTCTTCATCTTTACGCTTCATAAAGTACATAATTTTCCATCTGTTACAATCATCAATAAAAGATACATAATATCTTGAACCTAAAATAGAAGGTTCTTTGCTTGGACCCCATACATCTGTGTGGACAAGATCCAATACTTCCTGATGGATATAGCCTTTACTATTGAAGGATTCTCTATGAGCTTTGCCAAATTGACAAGCTCCACACTTGTATGTCATATGTTGTTTTGTGGTGTTGGGCAATCCAAGTACACTTTGATCCCTGCAAATTTGTTTCAAAGTTCTCACCAATATGAGCAAGCCTTTTGTGCCATACCTCCAATTAAGAGAGTGTTTGAGATCCATAGCTAAATAATGCTATGTTCTTCATGTGCTCCACTTCAAAGGTGAAGAGCCTTCCTGTCTTCCACATATGTTCCATGCCTTGTAAACCTAACCTACAATCCTTTCTCCACAATTTGTCCAAAACTTATCAAATTTTTGGTTATGGTAGGCACATACAATATCTTTCTTAGAAGATTCATGTTGCCATCTGATGTCTTGAAATTACCTATTTTCTCCACTGAATGTCTTGTATTATCACCTGTCTGCACATCATGTTTATTTTTGGGATCTTCTAAATCAAAGAGCAATGCTACATTTCCTAATACATGATTTGAGCACCCTAAGTCAATATAGAAAATATGATCATCATCCTTACCCTGCTTCAATGATACGTTCATAAGTAGTAGTGAGTCTTCTTGACTTTGATCTTTAGTGTAGTTGTTGTAATCGTTTCTTCCTCTATATCCATTTTTTATGACTATTATTGTTGAAGTAATTCTTGTTGTATCCTCCATTGTACCTACCTCTATTTGATCCATAGACACCTCTATTGGATTCTCTTCCTCTGGAATTCCTTGGGTTCATGTAACATTCCTTAGTGGTATGATTAGGGTAACCATAAATACTACAAGATTGAAATGCTTGGGGTCTCCCCTACCTTGCTTTCCTGCTCTCCCTCTTCCTCTAGCTTTTCCTCTACCTAAGAAGTTGGCTTGGAAAGAGATACCTTCATCTTCATTTTTCTTAAACTTTGGCTTATCCTTAACTTTAGCTTTATCAGAGTATAAGGTAGAAGACTGGTTACCTCTTGAAGATTCACCATTCTTTCTTGTCTTTGCTTCATGTGTGAAGAGTTGGCCCATACGAGTGTTAAGATCTGGCACATGCATGTCCATGTATAGGTCCATGGTAGTTGTGAAGGATTCCCACTTGTCGTCAACCTTGATTACATTGATGATTTTATCTTCTTCAATAACCTCTCTAATGCTTCCTAATTGATCAGAGATAGTCAGTCACACTTTGCTTGGGACTTTTCTTCAAAGTAGTAAACTCCATCCATAGCTAGTTCTTCCTTGCTTTGGTATTTGAAGAGAAGAAAGAAGCAAGTGCTTTCCAAGTTTCTCTTGAGGTCTTTCATCCTTTCACATGAGGTAAGAGAAAATCGGAGATTGAGTTTAAGATGTAGAACTTGGCTAGTGCATCCTTTGAGCACGAAGTTGTAAGCCTTTCTTGCTCTTCATGTGATGGTTGTCCTTTGTTTCTCATTGTTGGCATGACTTCATCTCCGAATGTGTATCCAAATAGATTTCTCCCTTGAGGGTAGGCCTCCATCCTCAAAGAATAGGTTTCTATTCAATTTGGAAATGGGGGAAGGAAATCCATCTCCCATTTTGATTTATCTTTGTTGTGATACCACTGTTAAGAGAGATGGCTAATACACTCCAAAGATGGGCCTAGTGCTCCAAAAACCTACTCTACACCTACCAAGATAACTTCATAAATGATAAGTAGACAACTTGTGCTTGCTAAGGATGCATGTGAACCATCCAAGTACTTTGGAGTATCAATCTCAAATTGATTCATCAAGACATACTAGTTGATACTAAACATATTAAGTAAAACTTGCTATTTCGGGATGGATTGCACTCTGAAAATTAACTCATAGTTGAGATCTTGCTAAAAATTGAACAGAGATAATTTGAAACTTTTAATTAGACAGATAATGAATCTAAAGCAACAAATTTGATTAACTTTTCATGAACCATACTTAGAGAAATCAAATTGGCAATATACAAGTATGATCGTGACATTTTAGGAGTTAACTACTAGTATTCCTAGTCAGCTTCAAATGATTGTAGCTCATAGAGTAATAAACAAATGATGATGAAAATTAGTATGATGAAAATAGACTTATCAAGTTACCCATAAAAATTTAAAGCTTAACAAAAGATCAAGTATAGACAAAGAACTTACTTAGTAACGTTGACTAAAAATGTGAATATGAACCTGTAGCAGCAAATGAGAACAACTTCAAAGTATATCTAGTATATCAATATGTATTGAACATATTGTAAATGATATGAATGGAGATGAAGCTTGGGAAGGAGGAGCACAATGTGTGCTTCACTTGTGGCTTGGTTCTTAATCAAAATCTCTCTAGAATGTAGCTCTAAATGCTGCTATAGCCATGACTATATATATGTGTTTATATAGTGACATTTGAATTCAAATCTTGGAGGGATTCTATCTAAAAGTTCCCCTAAATTTGAGGAATCACCTAACTGACAATCACTCCTAAATCAACTCGTAATTCATGCCTAACATGGCCACAATTTTCTTCAATGATGTTTACTTTTTGAGGTAATAACTCTTCAGGAATTACAAGAGCATGTTTCTATGACTCTCTCATTGAGAGTATGCATAAGTAATGTTTACATTTATCAATGATCAAGCACTAGACTTGGATGAAATACACCAACAAATATGAACAACTGGTCAATGTGTTTCTATTAGTGCACTATGTGTCCTTGAGAGAGAGGGAGTACAAGAAAGATATACAGATAGAGATAGAGATAAAAGTAGAGAAAGCCTCTACATGATCAACATAACTTTATCCTTTTTACACACATTGGCTTTGTACATTTACATATGGATAAGAAGTTCTAAACTTGTGATAGTATGAAGAGATTCTATATCTCATTTACAATTCTATATATATTAGAATTACTCTTCAATGAAACTACACCAAAGTAATCCCTTTTCTGTTCATTTTTTGTGAGGATATTTCCACATTTTAAAATAAAATATGATAGAGAGTGAGAGGGAGACCACGTAAAAAAACCAAAAACCAATGTGTGTGCTTGTATTTGATCATAGACCTGCCTGCAAAATGGATAACTAATGTTGAGCATAAGCAATCCTCACACAATAAAATGTCACTCCATTGAACAACCAATTGGTGGTATGAAGAATTTACATTGTAACATGGAATTACACACACCTACAACAAAAGGGGAGCAAGCACATATAGGGGCGCCATATGGACATAGGCACACACACAAGTTTCCAACTTGAAAGTGCTCAAAAAAGCTCTTTATTGCTCAAAAAATCAATACAAATTGTTAAACTCATGAAATGATAGGCAAGATATGGTTGAAGAGCACCCTAAGAGGGAGGGTTAGGAAGTAATCTTAAACCAAGATTTTGGGGCATGTGGTTAGCCCATCAAACTCTTAGTTAGTAGTTTATGATTTTGATTCCCCTTGGATACAACAATCGATATGAAAGCCCAGGAATTAGGCTTAGGCAAGGTGGACGGATTGCACAAAGGTTGTGGGCATCCAATGACCTCTAAAAAAAGGCCCTTGGAAACTTCGTATCTAAAAGGGTACAAAAATGGTGTGCATCAATTTGAGAAATTTGACCAACAATTATTCAAGTGTATATCCCACTCCGTAGGTCAAATTGAGAGGTGTAAGGTACCTTTGAAAGCTCTCAAAATGAAAGTTCCTGACAAGAACTTGAATATGGGTTCAAGATACCAAGCATGGGTGTGAACAAGGTTCAAGATGTTAAGGTTGAGAACAAGGATTCAAGAGATGGAGGGTGCAAACAACAAGGTTCAAGACACCATGGTTAAGAACAAAAGTTGAATACATCAAGATTGTGAACAAGAAGGTTCAAGACACCAAGGGTGAGAACAAGAAAGGTTCAAGAAACTATGTGAGGGTGGGGACATCAAGTCAAGGGCACCTAGGGAGTTGATGAGATGATCATTGAGGACAATGATCTCTAGAAGAGAAAGAGATTATTGAAATCAATAAATGAGAGGAAGGATATGGTTGAACCACACACAACAAGGGAAGATTAGCAAGTATTCATCAAACATGGCTTTTGAGTCATGAGGTTAGCCCATCAAACTCTTAGTTAGTAGTTCATGAGCTCAATTTTTCTTGTATACAATGCAAATGCAGTACAACATATAACGGATATACTGAGGCTTCTACCAACAAAAATACACGGGTGCCATTTTGCCTAGACACCAGTGTGAGCTTCGGCATAGGTGTTGGTACCAAAGTGTTGGTATACACACCGATATAGGTGCCAATATAAGTATCAGTATAGGTGCCAGTATAGTCATTGGTATAAGTGTCAGTATAAGCGTTGGTATAAGCGTTGGTAATCCCCTAGGCAAAAGCACCAATATAAGTGTCGGTATGTAGTTGGACATACCCACACTCATACTGGCACCCATACCGATGACCATATCTACAAAATTTGTTTTGGGTAGAGTGGTAGCAACATTACCATGCTATTGTGTAAGCAAACGACAATACACTATGCCCTAAAAAAAGAGTACATGTGACACGTACTCTAGTGGTTGCCGATCTAGTGTTTAGATCACCGACAACCAAAACATGATTTGATAAAGCAAGACACTTTCGTACGAAAAAGAGATGAGCAAAATGAATCGTGAACCATGTACAAAAGAAATATCCCATAAATGAATCATGTACAAAAGAGATATATATTCTATAAATGAACCATTTACAAAAGTGTTGTAAACCACTCCTATACATGAGCCAAATACAAAACGTGGAAAAGCACTTCCATATAGGAACCAAATACAAAATTCTAGCACATCACAACCATATATGAGCCAAATACAAAATTGTGGCACACCACTGCCATACAAATGCCCAAAGGGATAAAACATCTATGTCTATAGTTGTGCAACAAAACACATTCATGAAATGAGACGAATTGACACGATATTTATAAACAACAACTAAAAACACCAAACCAAGTTTATAAGCTCACCTCATTGTAGATACTCCCATGAAATGATCACATCACATCCCTCCGAGTCCTCCCCAAGAGTGCAACAAATCCATGATGATATCCATAAGCCTCCTCAGTTCATGTCAAAGGATGACCCACTGCCAACTCCTACAATAAATATGCAAAACGATAGATGAACATACATGATGTGCTTAACACAAGCAAATTCAATAACCAAAATGATACTTACAAACTCATGATGCATAGTTTCATATCCTTCGCTACCCAAATGTGACAGTGCGATCGTATCTAGATGTGTGGCCATCACACCTTGCTACTGGTGATATTTGTCAAGAGTCTCCTACTAGTCATCACAAATCATATCCCACTCCTCAGCATCTAACCATACAGGCTTTAGTAAGCCTCCTCTGAAAGTATCACGAGCCTCGGATTGTCGATGAGACATCACCTCATGTGTTGTGTGCCGAATCCACTCTGAGCTGACAATAGCATGCCTAGGTGCTGGTCGTTGCAATTGATAGATCATCTCTGTGATATAATTTTTATGATCTTTATCCGTTTCACTCCATTTTAACATGACAGAGTGTCCAAACTATATGGAGCAAAGCTATCGTATGTGCTAGCACATGTCCTTTCCGATCGCATCAATCACTAGAGCTCCATCACTTATACTATATGCCTTGGAGTCATCATGGTCATGAGCACCCCAATCTGTACGTGGTGTACCACATAGTGTACTTGCATCTGAGGTACTCGCTCTAATAGTAGAAGTGGGACACACAACGTCCATCGCACTACCTCCACAACATCCACCTCCTCTAGAGCCACCTGTAGATCCACTTTTGGAACCTCCTCCTCTAGAGCATGACCTCAACTAATGAACCATGATGAGCTACAAGTGCACAGATGCTAAGAGCAGTAGTCATTCGGCAAGTAGGTGCAAAGGTTTCATCAAAATCAATGCCTATTTCCTATGCATAACCCTTTGCAACAAGCATAGCTTTATACTTGTCAATTGTTCCACCAGGTTTATGCTTTAGTTTGTAAACCCACTTAGTGCCAATGGCCTTCTTGCCAGAAGGCAAGTCACATAAAGACCAGGTACCATTTTTCATGATAGCATCATATTTAGATTGCATTGCACGCATCCAATGTTCAGAATTTTATGCTTCATCAAACGAAACAGGTTTAGTCTCATCAGAGAGACTAGATGCAGCCATAATATAGCCATCTCATGCAAAAGAGGCACTATGAGAGCCTGAACAAGTACGATATGATAGAGAAGCATCTAATTTAATATCAGGCAAATTCTACACCAGCCATCTTGGCATAGTTTTTGCCTCCTCAATATCAACTCTCTCATCAACAAGTACATCATGCAAATCTCCATCAGAGATGAAATGATCTACATCATCACATGAAACTTGCAATGGTTGAGAAGTTGCCTCATTAGGACCAACACTAGACTATCCACCTATAAAAAGAGTCAGCAAAGTATCATACATGTCTTTGGAGCTAACAGATGTCTCCTTTGTACATGAAACTAAGGGCTGAATAGCATCTTCCACAAAAAAAAAACATCACGGCTAACCAAAATTCATTTATTCTATGGATGTTACAGACGATAGCCTTTTCTTTCAGAACTATACCCAACAAAAATACATTTTAATGCATTATCATCCAATTTTTTACGATGTTGTCCAGGCACTAATGCATATGCCAGACAACCAAAAACAAGTAGATGAGAAATAGATGGCTTGTGACCGTGCCAAGTCTCATATGGAGTGATAGATGGCAGCCCTTTTGTGGGACACCTGTTAAGTACATATGCTGCATGCATAATAGCCTCAAGCCACAAAGTATGTGGTAAAGCCTGACTCTTGAACATACACTTCGCCATCTCCATGAGTGACCTATTCTTCCATTCAGCAACTCCATTATGTTGAGGTGTATACAACACCCATGTTCAACCAAAAATGCATTAAAGTCAGAAGATATATATTCCCCCCCTCAATCAGAACAAAGGGTGCCCATTTTACATGCTAACAAATTTTCAGCAGAAACCACAAACTGTTTGAAGCACATGAACACTTTGGACTTTTCTTCAAATGGATATACCCATGCATGTCTAGAAAAATCATCAATGAAAGTCACGAAGTAAAGATAATTTTCAGAAGAGTGTGTTTGCATAGGACCACAGACATCACTGTGAACAAGTTGCAATTTTTTAGTAGCTCGAACTGAACCATCTTTTGGAAAGGAGGAAGACTGCATTTTTCCCAAAATACAGCCTTCATATACATGATTACCAGGTGCCTCAAGTTTGGGCAAAGAGGACACCATTTCAGATTTCTATAGGTGTAGAAAACAAGCAAAAATTAGATAACTAAAGAGTGCATGCCAAAGCTTTGTATCTGACATAGCTTGAGAATCATGTACTGCACATGCTAGATCATTCACAAATCTTTCATAGTCTATGAGCTTATATAACCCATGACATAAAATGCCAGAAGCAATAATCAGGTCGCCATTTGTCATATCATGAACTGTACACCTATCATCAACAAATTTCACAACCAAGACAATCTTGGCTAAAGCCGAAATTGATAATAGATTCTTCTTAATCCTTGGGATAAATAAATCATCTAACAAAGTGAAGGAATTACCATCCACAATAGTCATAATGATCTTACCAACTCCCATGATAGGATAGGAGGAGTTGTTGGCACATGTGACAGTATTCCCTGTTGGGGTAGGCTCGAGTGAAGTGAAGAAACTACATGGTGAAGTAATATCTTTGGTTGCCACACTATCAAAGTACCAAACATCTAAGTCTACTATAGACATACACTGCTCATGAGAAGATGGGTCAAAACTGCAAACAGTAGTAAATGCCCATTCTTCATTTTGCACTAGATTAGCATACTCTATTTGGGTGTGGAAGCCTTTGCAACAACCATTTGAGCCTCCTTCTTCTTTGCCTCTTTAGTAGCCAGTTTTGGACAACTCTTAATAACATGATCATTTGCTTTACAACATTTGCAAAACAGATTCTGCTTTTTGATTTCTTCTCATCTTTGTCTTTCTTCTTCGAATGCGAAGCATTTGTAGATTTTTGCTTACTAGTAGAAGAGCTTCACTTTCCTTTGCCCTTCTTTCTAGCTAGGAAAGCTTGATCTGCAACATGCATAATAGAAATGTTCTGCCTAGACTGGTCTTTTTGCAACAAAACAGAAACTGACTCTTTAAATGTTCAGGCATTTGGATTGCTTTTCATAATCAAATGAAGAGTAGAGCAAAACTATGATATGAGTCAGGAAGACCATTCAAAATAGTCTGCAGAAGTGAACTATCAGTAAGGACTTCATCTGTAGAAATCAATTGTTCCTTCAAATCCTTGATCTTTGTCAGAAAACTATTCATAGAATCACCTTCATTCATGTGCTCACTCTCCAACTATTTTCGGTGGTAAGCAACACGAGCCTCATTCCTAGCCTGGTACAATGTGGTACATGTATCCCAAGCATCCTTAGCTATTCTGCAAGAGCAAATGTGAGGAATAATGGGACGTTTGATAGACAAAGCTATCAATGCATGTGCTTAAGCATCTCTCCCATCCCAAAAATTTTTCTCTATAGTAGCTACAACAAAAATAGTAGCATGAACAGGAATTTGCAGACTACCACCATCTTTGACACCATCTGCATCAGCTTTAGTACTGTATTTGCAGTACTTATGTTCGAAGGTGTAATAAGATGTTTTTCAACACCCTAGAAAATATTCCACAACCCTTTTGTGATGAATACATGACACATCATATAAGCCCACAATGGATAATTGGTACCATCCAACTTATCCTCAGCAACCAACATATGGAATACATCACTGCTTTCAACCATGGACACTGACTAAAATAATGATTGTATTTGAAAAAGTTGAACAGAGCTACCCAAATGAGTTCTGCTAGACCTGTAGCAGACTTCAAGATGCTTATACTAGAAAATGAAATTGGTATATCTCTTTGGCACAAAAAGATGAAATATCCTACACAAGGGCTCTGATAGTGCATTCGAAGGCCAAAATGAGCTCATATCGTGATTTTGGCACCACACAGCAAAGCTATTTTGATCTGCTGATCACCTTGAGTATGCATACCTATTTTCGTGCGATTTTGAGACTGTGAATAGAGGAGTGTCGACGATGCCCTAGATGAAGTGGTGACCTACTCTAATTCCAATTTTTGGAGTTAGACGTCTGTGCAAGCACATGAACATCACAAGGAAGAAGAAGAAGCTTGGAGCACAACACACAATACTGAATTTATTACCACTAGAATGTACAAAGATAAGTAATCCATTAGGGCTAAAGGTGCATATACAAGCTGGGGTGAAAAAACCTCCTAAAGAGGAAAAAAAGTGCCCCGGTGGTCCTAGAGTGTTCACACACATCACTACCTAAATATATCAATAGATAGATCTTGCCCAAGCAATATAAGGCGAGTTAGTACCATTGAAGTAATTCCTGAAAATATCTTCTTTGATTTGGTCAACAACACAAGGAATATACAACAAAGAGGCATCAAGGTGAGGCTAGTCTACTCTATAATCACAGAAGTTACAAGAAATCTTGCAAATCAGGGGCTTGTGATATGAAATAAGCAAAGAGTTATCAACAAAACAAGAGGATTGCCAGAACTCTTGAAATCTGCTAACATCCATATAAATCCTATCTAATATAGTAGAGAAAAAATTATCCATATTTCTGTTGTTCTAGGTGTGCCCCATGAAGGAAACGATATTCACTAGGTCTTTATTATTGACACATTGAAACCAAGTCTCCTTTTCTTTCCCTTGCACTACATTCTCCCTATTACCATTTCTATCTTGAGGATTCACAACCATATTAAAATCCCCCAGGAGAATGATATCTCCAAGAATTCTTGAGATCTCAGACCAACAATCAATCCTATCCCTGTAATTGTTAAACACATAAATACTGATGAAGCACAACTTTGGATGCATATAGACCGTAAATTTCCTCATTTTGATATCTAACTATGATTAATCGCCGCCCTATGTTACTGTTTCTACTCATGCATGCACGCCGTAATTATGGAAGTTATCATTTCAATACCGCGCGATGATTAGGGTTTTCGATCGCCTCACGTTGTCGTGTGTCTACTTAATCTTCATTCTTTCACGGATAATCGCTATTGTGTCTGTGTGTTTCTGTGCTCTGTGTGGTCTGTGTTCTCTGTGTTCTTGTACTTTCGCGTGCGCGTCATGGAAGCACTAGCCAACTTTGCTACCTTCCGTGAAGGACTCACCCCTGAAGTGAGTGAGTTTATGCGTATCCGCGGCCTTTTGAACTTCGCTGAATTGCCTTGGCATTCAGTGGAGTGTCACCCATTTTATGCACATATTATTGCCGCTATCGCTGCCACACCTGCTACGGAGCAGAGTTGGCCTATTCTTTGCTTACCGACACGCGTAGTGATCACTTTGGCCTCGTTTGCTGAAGCATTTCGTCTTCCCATGGAAGGCTTGGAGAATGGTCCTCTTCTTCCTGTCGCTACCATGACCGCATTATTTCCACGGCACTCATCTAATGAGTACGCCATTCTGTGTCGCCCTGATCCCAAACGTACCGCATTACAATTCTTAGTTGCGATCTTGAATTTGCAGAAACGTACCTACGGGATTTCGCGTCCCTTTTATTCGATGATTGATATGGCTTCTCGTGAGCCTGTCAATTTCGCCTCTTATTATTTCCGGCGCATTCACCGTGAATGTGTTACGGTTATTAAACATGCCAATAAGGGTGATCTTCCATGATCATGTCTTCCCCATATCCCTCATGTTTCTCTTTCCAGCCATTCAAGCCGTGCAACCTCCGCCCAATGCTCCCTTCTTATTACATGAAGAATCCACTCGGATGCTTGAAGATGAAGAGGATGAGGATGAAGATCTCTTCCAACTTCTTCGTCGGAAACGCACCCGTCTAAGTCCGTCTGAGAGTCAGGTGCAAGAATCTACCGCCGCACATGAAGTAGAAGTCTTCCACGACACCGCCACTTCTATCCATATTGATTCCTCCGCCCAGTCTTCTCCAAACTAGCAGCAGGAACAAAGTGCATCCACCACCGAATCTGACGAAATTTCTTCCAAGGAGGATTCTCAGCAGCAAACTCACGAGGATGTGCAAGCCATTGTTATTGAGGTTGTCAATGAAGTGATTGCTCTGGTCGATGCTGTCATTGACCAAACTGAAGCGACCACGCGGCAACCTACCGGAATTGTGCTGATGCCCAACATGACTATTGTTGCGGCAGTTGCCCCAGTCAAGCCTATTGTTCCCGACGTACCCCCTTCTTCATCTTCTTCTCCCACCTATTCTCCACCATCTTCCCCTCATCTGTTCTCCGCTTCTACATCCAATCCCTTCCTACCATTCCGGTCCCAACCCCCATGTTTCATGAACTTGAGTCTATGGGTCGCATGTTGATCCAATTCTCACAACAGTTACCAATGCAATTGAAGATGGCAACAGATAGTATCGGTCAAGACTTACAGCACAAAGTGGATGTCTTAGAGGCCGACATTGCACCATTGCAAGAAGAAACTAATGCAGTGAAAGCGGAAAATCATGCACTACAATTACATATTCAACAACTTCAAGCGCAGATTGCAGAGCAAGATTCTTTGATTTCCCAAAGAGATGCAGCATTGGCTGAATTAAAAGTCAAGGATGATTTGTTAACTGCTCGTGACGCAGAAATCCAACAACTCACTCAGTTGGCACAAGATAAGGAGGATGCTCGAATCGCTCTCGACAACCTTTTGGAAGAAACGTGACTCCAGCTCAATGAAGTTGTGCAGAGAGGACAGGAGATGGTGGATTTAGCCAAACAAGCTACTGCAGAACTTCAAACTGCAACTAGTGATTTATTTCAGGCGAACTCTGATCTTAAAGCCAAAACAAGTCTGACTGTTCAACTTCAAAAGGAGATAGCAGGGATTAAGAAGGAAAGAGATGCATATTAGCAGACTATTCAATATCAAGCTCAAGAGCTGGAGAGACGAGAAAAGGAGTTGGGATATCAAGTAGAGCGTCTTTCGAGAATCGATAAACAAATTGAAGATATGAGACTAAGTCGTGATGCAGCCCTTGCCAATTATTTTTATTTACAAGAGGCATTTTTGCAAACTCAGACTGAAGTTTTGATGAGTCAAGTAATTGCAGCCAGTTTTGTACGTTCAGACGCCCAATTAGTAGAGTCGGAAACCTTAAAGCTAATGCTCGATTCGCTTAAACAGAAAATTACCAGAACCTTCAAATTAGCTAGAACCATGTACATCCAAGGCATCGTAGACGAGCCTTAATTTTGTTTTCGTTGCGGGTTCAAGTCCACCGTGCGTGCCAGTGTAAGGTCGCCGGATTGGCATTATGTAATTCCTATTTTCTATTACCGCATGCATCGAAAGGTCGTAGCGAAGTGTTGTATCTTTCTATCAATTAATGAAAAGGCACTTTTTTGGTGGTTCTCCGGTAGCGAGGAGCGGGATCGCCAGACTGTCTATCTGGGCGATTTGCGGCTTGTGGAGACGCCATAGTGCAATATTCCTTATTTTTGAGTACTGTTACTTACCTTGTTAAGTTACATTAATTGGTGATTAACGCAGTAATGGTATATTGCTGATAATAAGTCTATGCGATGTTAATTAATAATTCCTGCATTACATACTGTGAAAAGCTTAACACGATTATGAACAGTAAACATGTATAAAGAATTCGATACTGAATATTAATGTCCTACTTTCTTGATGAGTTAAGTGGGAAAAATAAGATACAGGGCCTCTGATTTATCAGACCCCTACCATCCCCAAGAACCCGAAAATAGCTTAAAAGTGTCTGTGACGAAAACGCACTTTTAACATGACCCATCTTCTCATGAAAAATGTATATTTGTAGTAGACTCAGATGTTTGGTACTTTGATAGTGGGGCAACCAAACATATTACCTCATAGTGTAGTTTCTTCACTTCACTTGAACCTACCCCTATAGGGAATATTGTCAGATGTGCCAACAATGCCTCTTATCTTGTGAAGGGAGTTGGAAAGATCATTCTGACTATTGTTGATGGTAGTTCTTTTACATTGTCAATGGTTTATTTGTGCGAGGGATCAAGAACAATATGTTATCAGTTTCAGCATTAGCCAAGATCATCTTGGTTGTGAAATTTTTTTATGATAGATGTACAGTTCATTATCTATCAAACGACAACATCATTTTTTATTCTAGCATTTTATGTCATGGGCTATATAAGCTCATAGATTATGCAAAATCTATGAATGACTCAGCGTGTGTAGTTCAAGATTCTTAGGCTATCTCCTATGCAAAGGTTTGGCATGCATGCTTTGGTCATCTGAATTTTTCTAGTTTGCTATGTCTGTAGAGAACTAAAACAGTATCTTCTCTAACCAAACTTGAGGCACTTCGTAAACATGTTTGTGAAGGCTGTATTTTGGGCAAAATGCAGTGTTCCTCCTTCCCAAAAGATGGTTTAGTACCATCTACTCAGAAATTGCAGCTTGTTCACAATGTTGTTTGTGGTCCTATGCAAACACCTTCTTTTGGCAACTACCTTTATGTCGTGAATTTCATTGATGATTTTTCCATCGATGCATGGGTATATCCATTGAAAGCAAAGGCAGAAGTGTTTATGTGCTTCAAATATTTTTTTGTTTTGGATGAAAATATGACCGCATGTAAAATGGGCACCCTCCATTCTGATCAGGGGGGATACATGTCTTTTGATTTTAATGCATTTCTCGCTGAACGTGGGATAAAACATCAATGCACAGTGTCATATACACCACAACAAAATGGATTTTTTGAAAGGATAAACACGTCATTCATGGAGATGGAGAGGTGTATGGTCAAGAGTCAAGCTTTACCACATAGTTTTTGGTTTGAGCCTGTTATGTGTGCAACATTTGTACTTAACAGGTGTCCCACTAAAGCATTGCTGTCTATCACTCCCTATGAGGCTTGGCATGCATGTCTTTGGTTGTCTAGCATATGCATTAGTGGCTGAACAAAAATGCCAAGAAATTGGATGATAAAGTAGTAAAATGTATTTCTATTGTGTACAATTCTAAAATGCATTTTAGTAAGACGTGATGTTGTTTTTGTGGAAGATGCAATTCAGCCATTACTTTCATGTACTAAGGAGACATCAATTAGCCCCAAAGATGTGTATGACACTTTGTTACCTCTTTTTACAAGTGGACAATGTAGCGATGGTAGACTAACATTGGCATGCATAGTTCATTGAACCCATTGGAGACGATTTAATGCTCTTTTTCTGAAGGAGGATTAATGATTCATTCCCAATCATATATGAACTTTTTGAAATTAGCTTTAATCTATGTAACCTCACTTTCCACTACAACATATTACTCTTCTGAATGAGGAGTTTGTTGGATGGCCCCATGAGACTTGAAAGTTGCTGCATCAATGATCTCAACTTCAATGTAATCACTAGAGGATGCGTCAAAAAATGTTCATTAGCCTTAGCCACTTTTGCTACTTGAACATGTAATCTCTAAGTGGGTTTTTCATCTTCTTCGTCAATCTACTTCTGTAATTGAGCTACTAGTTGAGCTTGCTTCATAATTTAGGCTTCTTTATGCTACAATATCTGTATCTTTTCTTGTATCAATTTCTTAGTGTTCTTTACCTGAGTTTCCAATTGTTGTACTTTGTTTACCTTAGCAATTAACATCTAACAATTAACGAGAATATTTGATCAAATAACCAATCTTTCTTTGCCCACGAGATATCGACATTCTTCTATAATATGGTATTCCTTTCCAAGGCTTGGTCCTTCTTCTTTGTACTTACTTGAAATTGTCTCCTTAGTATGTTATGTTCATCTTTAGACTCCTCCAAGTCTTCCTATAATGATGTTGTGGACCTTTTCATGGCTCTAAGTTACATTGTATATATATATATATACTCTTCTAGCCAAGTTCTCTTCCAATTACTAGATCTTATTGATCACTAGGGCATTCTGCTTCTATATGTCTTTTTTACTCAGCTTGGCTTGCCTAACTCTAGATTCTACTTAATCAAAATCTATTGAACATAATGCAAGAAGTCAAGAAGCATCTATTAAATATGATGTAGTTGGCTTATAATTTTCATGGACCAAGGGTAGATATTTTGTGTGTAGGGAAGGTACAAAAATTGTACTCTATCATCTTTTCCTCTCAATGCATCTTTGATTCTATCATTAAAACAGGGGAAGGAGATTCTTCCCCATGTATCTTCTTTCTCATTCTCTGCTTAGATTCGAGCTTCTTTATCTTCTTTTTTATTCCTTTTTGCTTCAACCTAGTGTATTCTTTTTTTCCCTCTCTTGTTCTACTTTAGTAATAGTTGTTATTTTAGCTTCAATCTCTACTTCATCTTCAATACTTCGACATCCTTCCTCCTTTTCTTTCTTCCTGGATTATTCTTCCATTGCAATTCATTATTCTTGTGCTTGTTGAAATGCTTCTCTCACTTTCTCCTCCTTTTTTCATTTATGACAATCTTCTTCTTTGCCACCCATGATGATATTGATAGGAGTGTCATGTTGATTCAATACCTCATTCAAAAAGATAGATTCTGAAACTTCCACTTCATCAATCTTATTCAAAAGTGGTTCAACTAGAAACGATAAGATTAATGTGGCCCCAAGCTTGGTATCAAGGGTCTATTGATTTTACAAAACAAGCTCTTCGTTTTCGTTTAAGTTCTTTTGAACATACCTCGATCCAATTTACCTGGCCACTAATTGTGAAAGCTTCATGCAGAAACAAATACAAAGACTAAGAGATGCCATATGGGATTAGTCTGTTATTGCACTAGTTGCAAAATGCTGTCCATTCTCAATGGGAGGATATCAATAGACATCCAAATTTGAAATCTCCTTAACATGGCTTGCCATAAAAGACCTCCATTGCCTACAATGATATGATCACCATGGGAACCAGAACTCCTTCATTGCTAAGTTTTAGTTGTTTCTCAATAACTTCTGGGCTCAAAATCAATGTTGGCTCTTGCTACAGACCAATAGTAAGGTGGAACATTGGCACACTCTCCCTTTCCTACACTAACAACATGTTCATCTGTTGCCGAAATTGTATTGTCATGGGGTGCAAAGGGATAGCATGCCAATCAATCATAGCGTACTCTAGCAGCCCACACCCTACTAGCAACTAGATGTGTGTTTGTCCCAACCTATGTGGTAGGTTCCCGTGATGCAAATTACATACATTGATGCAATTAAACATTGTCCTTGTTGTCATTTATGGCATACATAGTGACACAAAAAGCAATCACAAGAAGTGTTGATATATTTAGATAGTGATGTGTGTGAACACACTAGGACTATCGGGGCACTTTTTTCCTTCTTTAGGAAGTTTTTTCCCTCGACTTGTATATATGCCTATAACCTTAACGGGTCACTTATCTTTGTACATTCTAGTGGTAATAGATTCAGTATTGTGTGTTGTGCTCCAAGTTTCTTCTTCTTCCTTTTGTTGTTAGCATGCTTTAGCAGACCTCGAACTCCAACAATTGGTATCAGAGTAGGTCGCTGCTTCTTCATTTGGAGCATCGTCAACACCCCTCCGGTCACAATCTAAAATCGCACGACATTTGATGAGCATACTCAAGGTGATTAGGAGATCAAAATACCTTTGCTATGTGGTGCCAAAATCACAATCTGAGCTTGTTTCGGCCTCCAAATGCACTATGGCATTGATTATGTAGGCAATTTTGTCTTTTTGTGCAAAGATATATACAGGTTTCCGTTCGCTAGTCTCAAAGTCTACTACAAGTTTAGCAAAACTCAATAAGGTAGTTATGTTCAACTTTTTCAGATACAATCATTTTTCTACATCAGGGTATCTTAATCAGCGGCCATGGCTGAAAGTAGTAATGTATTGCGTATGTTGGTTGTTGAGGATAAGCTGGATGGTATCAATTACCCATTGTGGGTTTATATGATGCATCATGTATTGTTTGCAAAAGGACTATGAAATATTATGCAAGGTGTTGAAAACCGTCATATTACACTTGCAAAGATAGTTGTTGAAGGTGATGGAGACAGTGTTGAAGATGACGATATTCTTCATGTTCCTATTCGTGATGTAGTTCTTGCTGCACCTACTACAGAGCAAATTTGTTAGGATGGCAGAGATGCTCAGGCACATGCATTGATAGCCTTGCCTGTCAAACATGCCATTATTCCTCACATTCTCTCTTGCAAAATAGCCAAGGATGCTTGGGATACACTTAACACTTTATATCAGGCAAGGAATGAGGCTCGTGTTGCTTACCTCTGAAAATAGTTGGAGAGTTTGCACATGAATGAAGGTGATTCCATGGACAGTTTTCTGACGAAGATCAAAGATTTGAAGGAACAACTAATTTCTACTGATGAAGTCTTGCCTGATAGTTCACTTGTGCAGTACTGTGTTCTGAATGGTCTTCTCAATTCATATTAGAGTTTTGCTTCTACTCTTCCTTTGATGATGAAAGGCAATCCAAATGCCTTAACATTTGAGGAGTTGGTCTATGTTCTATTGCAGGAAGATCAACCTAGGCAGAATAGGTCCATTATGCATGTTGCATATCAAGATTTCCTGGCTAGTCAAAAGGGCAAAGGTAAATGGAGCACTCTACTAGTAAGTAGAAATCCGGTAATTCTACACAATCAAAGAAGGATGACAAAGATGAGAAGAAAACAGAAAAGTAGAAATTGTTTTGCAAATACTATAAAGCAAGTGATCATGTCATAAAGAGTTTTCCAAAACTGGCCGCTAAAGAGGCAAGGAAGAAAGAGGTTGGAATGGTTGTTGCAGAGGCCTCTACACTCAAAATAGAGTCTACTAATCTTATGCAGAATGAAGAAAGGGCATTTACTATTTTTTGCAGTTTTGACCCATCTTCACATGAACAGTGTATGTCTATAGTAGACTCAGATGTTTGGTACTGTGATAGTGGGGCAGCCAAACATATTACTTCGCAATGAGGTTTCTTCACTTCACTTGATCCTGCCCCTACAAGGAATACTATCACATGCACCAACAACTCCTCATCCTGTTATGGGAGTTGGTAAGATCATTCTGACTACTACTGATAGTAGTTCTTTTACATTATCAGATGCTTTATTTGTGCCAAGGATCAAGAAGAATCTGTCATCAATCTCAGCTTTAGACAAGATTGGCTTGGTTGTGAAATTTGTTGATGACAGGTGAATAGTTCATGATCTGTCAAATGGCAACGTCATTATTGCTTTTGGGATTTTATGTTGTGGGCTATATAAGCTAATAGACTATGAAAAAATTATGAATGGTTCAGCATGTGCACTACATGATTGTTAGGCTTTGTCATATGCAAAGCTTTGGCATGCATATTTTGATCATTTGAATTTTGCTAGTCTACTAGGCTTGTAGAAATCTAAAATGATGTCCTTTTTGCCCAAACCTGAGCCACCTGGTAAACATGTATGTGAAGGCTGTATTTTGGGCCAAATCCAGAGTTCCTCCTTCCCAAAAGATGGTTTAGTTTGAGCTACTTAGAAATTGTAGCTTGTTCACAGTGATGTATGTGGTCGTATGCAGACACCCTCTTTTGGGAACTATCTTTACTTCATGACTTTCATCGATGATTTTTCCAGGCATGCATGGGTATATCCATTGAAAGCAAAGTCCAAAGTGTTTATATGCTTTAAACAGTTTCTAGTTTTGGCTGAAAATCTATCAGCATGTAAAATGGGCACCCTCCGTTCTGATCGAGGGGGGGAATATATGTCTTTTGACTTTAATGCATTTCTAGTTGAACGTGGGATAAAACATTAGTGTACAGTGCGGCATACACCTCAACAAAATGGAGTTGCCAAATGGAAGAACAGGTCACTCATGGAGATGGCGAGGTGTATGGTCAAGAGTCAGGCTTTACTACATAGTTTTTGGCTTGAGGCTATCATGTGTGCACCATATGTACTTAACATGTGTCCCACTAAAGCATTGCATTCTATCACTCCATACGAAGCTCGGCATGGCTGCAATCCATTTGTTGCTCAGCTACGTGCTTTTAGTTGTCTGGAATATGCATTGGTGCATAAAACACGACATAAGAAATTGGATGATAAAGCAGTGAAATAGATTTTTGTTGTGTACAATTCTGAAAGCAAAGACTATCGTGTGTATCATCCACATACTAAACACATTTTGGTTAGCCGTGATGTTGTTTCTGTGAAAGATGTTATTGAGCCATTACTTTCATGTACTAAAGAGACATGAGTCAACTCCAAAGACATGTATGACACTTTGCTACCTCTTTTTATAGGTGGATAGTCTAGTGCTGGTCCTAATAAGGCAACTTCTCAAAGGGTTATGCATAGGAAAGAGGCATCAATTTTGATGAAATCTTTGCATCTACATGTCAAATGACTATTGTTCATAGCATCTGTGCACTTGCAGCTCATCATGGTTGGAATGTATATCAGTTAGACATTAAAAGTGCATTTTTGAATGGTGACTTGCATGAAGAAGTGTATGTTTTTCAGCCCCATGAGCTTTGTGTAGAAAGGGCATGAAAACTAGGTGTGGAGGTTGAAAAAGGCATTATATGGTTTCAAGCAAGCACCTTATGCTTGGTATGAAAAGATACATCCTATCTAATGGCACATGGTTTTGAGAATATTCCAACTGAGAGCTTTTGATGACATGCTACTCACTGGTCCTCATGAGAAGCATGTTGCTGATTCTAAGGCTGATCTGCTTTCCTCATTTGAGATGTCAAATTTGGGGCATTTGCATCATTATTTGTGCATTCAGTCTATGCAAGTTGATGGGGGAATAGATTTGTGTCAAATAAAATATATTGACACATTATTGCAGCGTTTTGGCCTTGAAGACTATAAACCCATTGCCACTCATATGGAGACAGGTTTACAGTTGAGTCTTCATGATGTTGGAGATGCACTTGATGTTGTTTCTCTATCAGCAGGCTATTGGATGCTTAATTTATTTATGCATTACTTGGCTGGATATTCAGTTTGCTATCTCACAAATGAGCAGGTTTATGCATTGCCCAAGTGTCAAGCATTGGCAGGTGGTTAAGCGCATCTTTCGCTACTTGAGTGGTACCCGACTACTTAAATTGTTTTATCCCAAGGGGGGATCACTACCGCTAGATTTACATGCTTTTTCTGGCTGTGACTGGGCTGGTTGCTATGACACTCATGTGTCCACTATTGGTTTTTACTTCATGCTTAGTAGCTCATGCATATCTTGGTTGAGCAAGAAGCAACCTACTGTGGCCATTTCTAGTTGTGAGGCTAAGTATAGGGCAACTTTGACAATGATTGTTGAGTATGTGTGGCTCAGATGCCTTATGGCTGATTTGGGTGTTGGTCAGTCTTCTACCACCACCATCTTCACTGAAAATTAGAGCACATTGGCAGTTGCGAGGAACCTTGTGTTCCATGCTTGTTCTAAGCACATTGAGGTGCACTATCATTATGTTATGGAGAGGTTCTTTGTTGGAGAGATTAGTTTGGCATATGTGCCCACATAGGAGAACATTGTAGATCTTTTCACAAAGGCTCTCCCTAGGGAGAAGTTTGAAGGTTTTCGCAAAGCTTTGGGCTTACTTCCTTTTGTGGATTGATTCCATATAGCTTGGCACTTCCTTATACATGAGTGCCAACTCCTTGTTCACCGCATCACTCCCAGGGTGGATTTTTTGATATATTTAGGTAGTGATGTGTGTGAACACACTAGGATTGCCGGGGTACTTTTTTTCCCTCTTTAGGAGGTTTATTTCCCGAGCTTGTATACATGCCTATTGAAGGGATTTGGTGTGTAGAACAAGAGGAGCAAGGAGGAGATGGAGGGATAGAGAGAGAAGAGGTGAGACGTGTGCAAATGTGTGGGAGCCTCAAAACCCACATAATGATCTCTCTTGAGGCAATTTTCTATATATGATGTATATATATGAATATGGGGGTAAGGTCACATGAGCCTTACATCCCCAACCATCTCCCACTTAAGGGTCAATGTGACCATAAGTGGTAACACATACAAAGAATGATCTAGGACTATACAATAATGTACAGGAAGAGTCCGGATCTCAACCCGTACAGATCAAACTACACCAACTGCCTCAAACAAGGTGTATCCATGCACCTCAAATGGCTCTAGACTCATAAATAAGAGTGGAGCTCACATCTGATTGATGCAAAAACTGACAAAGTTCTTGCAAAGCTCCCACTCGCTCTATGCCTATATCAATCATCAAACGACTGACAATGCCAAGTGCAAATGCTCCAATAACAACTACAATATCTGGTCTCGAGCATAACAACTCGTACATCAGACTCCCAAATGTTGACGAAACATGTGTTATCCTAGCTAACCTAAGTATGTCAGTCATGCATGTATCCAAGGCATCCAAAGCATCATTCTCATGAACAACATGTCCTGACATATCTGTGTCAACATCTGGCATGAGCAAATCCAAGAATGACTGCATAACTACTAACTCATCAACATCTAAATCAGTCCTCCTCTCAACCAAGGATGTGTCTAGCTATGCACCCTAAGAGCTAAGCTGCTCTATCATACACTGTGTACCATGAGAGCAATCTCGCTCTACCATACCAAGTGTATGATCATGCTCCACATGAGCTAATTGCACAACATCGATACCAAGGTCAAACCGATGATCTAACTCTAACTAAGTATCATCACAATGCTCTACATGAGCATCCACATCATGTTCTAAAGCATCTAACTAATCATCCAAACTATGCTCTATAATAGCATCCATATGATCAAAACAATCATGCTCTGCATAAGCATCATGAGCATCCAAAACATGCTCCATATGTGCATCCATCTGAGCATCTGAATCATGCCATACATGTGCATCATAAATATCATTAGACCTATATGTAGGTAGACAAAATGAGACATGACGAGTCTCACATTGCACATAAGGTTGAACTCCCACTGAGACGAGACTGTCTCTCACATGAAGTACTTGCATTGGATACCTGTGCCTAATCTTAGCACCTCTGACAAGCATAAGTTGTCCCAACTGCAACTAAAAATGATGCTCACCAAGGAATGCATAACATCTGCTCTCTCGTAGTTGGCTAACTGAAATCAAGCTCATAGAGAATGAAGGCACATAATGTACATGTATGAGTGTGAGTGATGCTCCACTAGGTAGCATAAGGCATACATGTAACATAATCCTGGTAGGAGATGGTTGAACCACACCCTAAGAGAGAGGATTAGGAAGTAATCCTCAACCATGGCTTTTGGGGCAAGTGGTTAGCCCATCACATTCCTAACCAAGAGGTTGTGAGTTCAATTCCTTGCATTGGTATCAGAGCCTAGGAAGTAGGCTTGGGCAAGGTGGAATGATCCAATGGCCTCTAAAAAAGGCGCTTGGGCATCCTCTATGTGAAAGGGTAGGAATTGTGGAAGGCGCGCGCGTCGGCTTCAAGGATGGACCTTACAATGATTGGGGTGTATCTCTCAATCCGTAGGTCGGATTGAGGCGTGTAATATACCATTGGAAAGCTCTCGGAACGAACTTTCCAATGAGCTAGCTTGGAAGTGTGAATTCCTTGGGAATCCTTGGGTGGCACTTGATTGAGTGTTCAAGATACCAAGCATGGGTGAGAACAAGGTTCAAGACTGAGGTTGAGAACAAGGGCTCGAGACACCAAGGTTGCGAACAAGAAGGTTCAAGACACCAAGGTTGAGAGCAAGGGTTCAAGAGACCAAGGTTGCGAACAAGGTTCAAGAAACTGTGCGAGGTTGAGGAACATCAATTCAAGGGCACCTAGGGAGTTCAAGGGACTGATCACCGAGGCTAGAGGGATACAAGAGTAGATCATTGAGGACAATGATCGACCAAGGGGGGAAGAATGTAACATAATCCTGGTAGGAGATGGTTGAACCACACCCTAAGAGAGAGGATTAGGAAGTAATCCTCAACCATGGCTTTTGGGGCAAGTGGTTAGCCCATCACATTCCTAACCAAGAGGTTGTGAGTTCAATTCCTTACAATACATCTCCTGCACCCTCAATGTCATGTCATACCATCAGGCATGTGCACACATCCATGACTCGCACTTGAGAATCAACAAAACCACTCATGATGTGGAGTAACATGAAAAGTGACTAATGCATCAAGCAGCCAAGCCATATGTGTGCCATCCAATGAACAAGAGGAATCATGAGATAAACCATAGGAGAAAGTGATATCACCATCAATGGAGAATCAACTACCATAGACTCTCTTGAAACCACCACCTGACCTACATCATGTGCATATCTCTAATGTCATCGTCGCATATGCTTGAAGCAATGTCATCGAATATGGCCCTTACGGCCGTAGTGCCAACATCAAAGATGTCGATGTGATCTATGTCTCACATGAGTCAATGGACTTGCATACATATCATATAGTCTCTGCCATAATGCACTACTCGTCTCCTCATGCATAACAGACTCATATATAGAATCCACAAGTTGTAATCGGATAGTGGAGTTGGCCAATGCATCCATATTCATCCATACATGGTCGGGCATGTCACGAGGTCTCTGTGCATCTCTTGCACATAGATATGTAACCCTACACGAACCAACGTGTGCCACACCTGAGCTTTCCATCTCGGAAAGTCAATGTCCTCGAGAAGACACCATGCTGGCAATCCAAGAGACTAGCAATGTAATAAGAGACTAGAAATGATACTCTATCCTCAATAGGATTACACATGCACATCCATATGCATAACTCACATCATAAATATCTCATTGGAGAAGAAACCATGTGAACAACCTATCACATAACCATGCATCTACTATGCATATAAAACCATGATCATAAGACTGCTCACCAAGTCTCCAAACTGACCAAGTACATGTGAAAGAATCCTAGAAAAAATTTGAAAGAGTATCCCCTTTAAACTAAGCAATCAAACAAGATAAACAATAGCAAAAGAACAATGAGTAACATGTCACTACCTGTCACTGATCCAATCAAAGATAATAGCAAATACATATGCCAAAACTAATGGCAATACATGCCAATATAATGGCAATACACCTCCCACTCAAGAATAAATCCTATAAAATGGTTCAATCTGTCATGAATAACCTGTGACCAATTCCAAGTGAATGGAGATTAGCAATGATCCAAAGCTATCACACAAGCTTCAAGATCCACTAGAGCTCTCTTCTAGCATAAAAGCTGACAAAGTTTTAGTAGCATCTCCTCTGTAAAATGGACTCGAAAACAAATAAACCATGTGGGAATCACCATCCACAATATCAAATCAATGAACATATGCTAATAGAATAGTCAGTCAAGGTGACAAATAAGTGTGCAACTGAGGCTCCAATCTAGATCATGTACCTGCAAAGAAAACAAAGATACAAGTACAAACTAAGATCCGAAATCAATTGTCATAAGATTATGTGCAACCAGTAAGCCAAGCCGTATCCAAGTGGCATAAATAAGATAGAGACCACAATGCCACTATAAATCCACTGACAATGCCATGATGACACTCATGATGACATAAACCTCAAAAAGGAGTATACCACAATGTCATCTCACATGCCAAATACATGACAAGATTATGCTCTACTCTCATATGGAGAAGCTATCATAGTGATCATACGTGGCCATCAAGCTCAAAAAATAAGAGCTTGCAAAAAATCTCTCTCAAAGAAGTTCCAAACCAAAATGAAACTCCAAAAGCAACTAGGGTTCTTTTGGTGAAAATATGTTGCTCTGTGTTTTCTGTTTTAGAGGTGATAATCTCTGAATCTAAACTTTTGCTCTTCAACGAATTCCAAGAACTCTTTCTTCACTACGTAAGGATATAAAGAACACCTCAATCGAAGGTGCGTAGCTCAAGATATGCACAAAACAAGCATCAGCTATCAATTTCACCTTCACCTGTAGCACTACTACTCTGTATTCTGTAATTTTGATGACCAAACACTCAGAATTTGGAATTGGCTTCTTCTACAACATTGTATCTATCTTTTCAAGCTATGTACAACAAGTTGAATCGCTTGAATCCAGCTTGTAACACTCAAGTTATGACCCAAAAACTGACTTGTTGTCCAAGTGATTGTAGATTCGTCTTTTGCATCAGTCTTCATTTTTTGAATTTTTGGCAGTTTAGAACTCTAAAACAGGTTCTATGCCCTTCTATCAACTTGTAGCCTCTATCTCAGCTATGCAAAGAACTTTAAAACGCATCAATCCGAGCTTCCTACCTCACGCTATGGCCAAAATATTGAATAGCTACTGAAAGGCGCCTACCTGCACTTTCACCTCTTGTGACCTAAGCTTCCATTGAAGCTTCTTGCACTCCAGCCTTCAACATGCTCTGATACCAATGAAGGGCTTTGGTGTGCAGAACAAGAGGAGCAAGGAGGAGATGGAGGGAGAGAGAGAGAGAAGAGGAGAGACGCGCATACATGCGTGGGAGCCTCAAAACCCACATAATGATCTCTAGAGGCAATGCTCTATATATGATGTATATATATAAATAAAGGGGTAAGGTCATATGACCTTTACATCCCCAACTCCTATAACCCTAATGGGTCGCTTATCTTTGTACATTCTCGTGGTAATACATTCAGTATTGTGTGTTGTGCTCCAAACTTCTTCTTCTTCCTTGTACTGTTCGCCTGCTTCCACAGACCTCGAACTCCAGTAGGAAGCAATGAAGTAACAACACCCTAAGAAACTCTATGCATGATCACTTTATAAAAAAATGTTTTAAGCAATTGATTTAGGTTTAAATAGTATTATTATTTTCTATATCTGCTTCAATTAGACCTGCATGTCGAGTTTGCATGCCTTGAAATGTGAGGTGTCTTTATTAATTACTTTGACTTCTGGGCTATGATTGAGCACTACCATCCACTTTCTAACTTGAATACTCATGCAAAATATGTCATTCACTTCTAGCTTAAATGCAATATTTGCAAATAAACTAATTGATAGCCTTTCTTGAAGCTTTTTTAATAAATTTTTTCTTGTTTTTCCAATTGTTGGAGTTTGAGGTTTGCAGAAGCATGCGAAAAGCACAAGGAGGAAGAAGAAGCTTGGAGCACAATACACAATACTGAATGTATTACCAAGAGAATGTACAAAGATAAGTAACTCGTTAGGGTTATAGGCATATATACAATCTGGGGGGAAAAAACCTCCTAAAGAGGAAAAAAAGTGCCCCGTGAGTCCTAGTGTGTTCACACACATCACTATCAAAATATATCAATAAATCCCCCTTGGGAGTGATGTGGTGAACAAGGAGCTTACACTCATGTATAAGGAAGTGCCAAACTATGTGGTATCGATCCACAAAAGCCCAAAGCTTTGCGGAAAGCTTCAAACTTCTCCCTAGGGAGAGCCTTTGTTAAAAGGCCTGTAATGTTTTCCTATTGGGCACATATGCCAAACTGATCTCTCTAGCAGAGAACTTCTCCTTGACATAATGATAGTCCACCTCAACGTGCTTAGTGCTAGCATGGAACACAGGGTTCCTCGCAATTTCCAACATGCTTTGACTGTCAATAAAGATGGTGGTGCTGACCAACACCCAACTCATCCATAAGGCATCTGAGCCATATGCGCTCAACAATTGCTGTGAAAGTTGCCCTATACTCAACCTCACAACTAGAAGTGGCCACAGTAGGTTGCTTCTTGCTCAACCAAGATATGCATGAGGTACCAAGCATGAAGCAAAAACCACTGGTGGACACATGAGTGTCATATCAACCAACCTAGTTAGAGTAAAAAAAAGCATGTAAATCCGACGGTAGTGATCCCACCTTGGGATAAAACAATCCAAGTAGCCAAGTACCACTCAAGTAGCGAAAGATGTGCTTAACTACCTACCAATGCTTGACACCTGGGAAATGCATAAACTTGCTCATCTATGAGACATCAAACCAAATATCTGGCTAAGTAATGCATAAGTAAATCAAGAATCCAACAACCTGCTGATAGAGACAACATCAAATGCATCTCTAGCATCGTGAAGACTCAATCACAAATGTGTTTCCATAGGAGTGGCAATAGGTTTGCAATCCTCAAGGCCAAAATGCTGCAATAATGTGTCAATATATTTTGTTTGGCACAAAGCTATTCCACCATCAACTTGCATAAACTGAATGCCCAAATAATGATGCAAATGCCCCAAATCTGACATCTCAAATGAGGCATGCAAATTAGCCTTAAAGTTAGCAATATGCTTCTCAATAGGACCAATGATAGCATGTCATCAACATAGACAACAATGGTCAGAAGCACATCATTTGCACTCTTAACATATAAGGTGCTCTCAATTGTATTGTTCTCAATACCATGTGCAATCAAGTAGGGATGTAGCTTTTCATACTAAGCACGTGGTGCTTGCTTCAAACCATATAATGTCTTTTTCAACCTATACACTTTGTTTTCATGCCCTTTCTGCATAAAACAACGGGGCTGAAAAACATACACTTCTTCATGCAAGTCACCATTCAAAAATGTAGTTTTAATTTCCAACTGATGTACATTCCAACCATGATGAGCTGTAAGTGCATAGATGCTATGAACAGTAGTCATTTAACATGCAGGAGCAAAGGTCTCATCAAAATCAATGCCTCTTTCTTGAGCATAACCTTTTGCAACAAGCCTAGCCTTATACTTGTCAACTAATTCATCAGGTTTATGCTTCAGCTTGTATACCCACTTAATGCCAATGGCCTTCTTACCAGGAGGCAAGTCACATAAAGACTAGGTACCATTTTTCATAATAACATCATATTTTGATTGCATATTAGCCATCCAATTTTCTAAATTTTGTGCTTTATCAAACGAAACAAGCTCATTCTCATCACAAAGATTAGAGGCAGCCATAGCATAGTAATATGATGCAAAAGAAGCACTATGAGAGCCTGAATGATCACCAACTAATGTACATTCCAACCATGATGAGCTGCAAGTGCACAAATACTATGAATAGTAGTCATTTAGCATGTAGGAGCAAAGGTCTCATCAAAATCAATGCCTTTATTTTCCAATTGATGTACATTCCAACCATGATGAGCTGCAAGTGCACAAATGCTATGAACAATAGTCATTTAGCAAAGGTCTCATCAAAATCAATGCCTCTTTCTTGAGCATAATCGTTTGCAACAAGCCTAGCCTTATACTTGTCAACTAATCCATCATGTTTATGCTTCAGCTTGTATACCCACCTAGTGCCAATGGCCTTCTTGCTAGGAGGCAAGTCACATAAAGACTAGGTACCATTTTTCATAATAGCATCATATTTTGATTGCATAGCAGCCATCCAATTTTTTGTATTTTTTGCTTCATCAAACAAAATAAGCTCATTCTCATCACAAAGACTAGAGGCAACCATAGCATAGCAATATGATGCAAAAGATGCACTATGAGAGCCTAAACGATTATGATATGATAGAGGTGCATCTAATTTTCTATCTCACAAAGTCTGCACCAACCATTTAGGAATAGTTTTTGCCTCCTCTATATCAAACTCTCATCAACAAGTGCATCATGTAAATCTGCATTAGAAATGGAATGATTTGCATCATCATATGGAACCTACAAAGGCTGAGAAATTTCCCCATTTGGACCAGCACTA